>JAWNNK010000813.1:7055000-8255000 GCA_035045065.1 Hirtodrosophila trivittata | reverse complement strand
CCGTTGGCTCTGGTGCGAACGCGGCTACAGGCACAAGGTAAAAACGAGTACACTTTTATTTTTCTTTTAATCGTTTTATTTGGTTATTTTTGGTTTTCTAATCTGGAATTATTATTATTTTGTATGTGTTTAGCCGCGGAAACGTTTTCGTGCCAAACACGTAAAACGCAGATTCCACTGAAGAGCAGCGACGCTCATAGCGGGGAGGAGACAATGACGGGTCTGTTCCGAAAGATCGTCAAGCAGGAGGGTCTGACAGGACTGTATCGGGGCATAACGCCCAATTTTCTCAAAGTGCTGCCTGCCGTTTCCATCAGCTACGTTGTCTACGAATACTCGAGTCGAGCGCTGGGAATTAAGATGTCGTGATCTGTTTTCCTTCGTCATTTTGGCCATCTGCGGTGCGGATGGTGCCTTGCTGTGCGTTTGCGTTTGCGTTTGCGTTTGCTGGTGAGGGTGCGGGTGGCAAGTGGCAAGTGGCAAGTAGCAGGTGGCAGGTGCAAAAGGCGAGTGCGCACGGCTAGTGCTGTGCTCCAATTTGTATAGATGTAGTGATAGGTGTAAGTTGCGGCTTGACCGCGCCATTCGCTCTCTGCTGCAAGAACAGACTCTTCTCTTCAAGACAAACATAAAAATATTGACTAGCTGCTTTCCTTAACTGCAGAACAAGCCTCTTCCATGCTCTTGGTGTAAATTTCTTTATAATTTATAGTTAAATTAGTTTGGTTACTTTCTTAAAATACAAAATAAGTGATACTATGGCTAATTTATTTATAATTATAAAAAATGTTAAAAATGTTAGGCATGTGGGAACGGTGTGTGTGTAAGTTATTTATGTAAACCACAAGCAAGCCCACAGAAGTTGAAGTCGAAGTTGATGTTAACAATTCTTTAACTTGTTACCTACAAGCGGAGTAGGCTCAAGCCGTTGTAACTTTAAGTGCTAATTTATTAAACAATCATCATGAGGGTTATGTCACAGATACAAAGAAAGAGAAAGGGAAATTGATAGAGATTGAGAGAAAGAGAGAGAGAGAGCATATTGAAGAATGTTTAGATTAGAAACCTGGTCGCAGAGCTATATTATATATAATACCAAATAACGAATCAAACAAAGCAGCTGCTGCTGCAAGAGAGATGCTGGCGAACCTAACCAAATCGCAAAACAAGTGTTAAGTTTGACTATAAGCATTTTTTTTATTCTCCGTTAAACTCTGAATTGAATTGTATGAAGCATCCGGAGAGACAGACAACTCAACGTTCAGCATCATAGACAAGTCACACTCACACCGAGTATTCATACCGATTCGCAATTGTGAGCGAGCGTGTGACTTGGAATGATGTGAATATGAATTATTTTTTTAATATATATGGGAGAAAATCAAACGAATAAATACTTAGGAGCGTTTTAAGCTTGTACACAAAAGACATAAACTACTCGTATTTGTTTAGCATAAAATTACAGAAATAACATGTAACACTTAAACGTTTTGAAAAATGTGATGATAATAGTTTATAAAAATATATACATGCATATACCTATTACCTATTACCCTATACCAATTACCCCATACCTATTATCTATACTTATACCTATAACTATACCTACATACATATTATAATAATACCGATCTATGCGCTTCTAAACAAACAGTCGCAGTTATGTTCGACGGCGGCGAGGCTGAATCATTTTCTAGCATTTTATTTGTTAAGTTTAGTGACATTTTTTCTTAGATTCTATTTGCAAATTTGTACTATTGGAATATTGACATATTGACATATTGAACTATTGTTGAAGCCAACGAGATTAATTGTGACTAAAGCTAACAAGGAAAATAATATTTTTTATTTATTTCAACAATCATTGTAATATCAATTTTTTTTTGTTTTTTTTTTTTAACAATTTGATTTTCTTTCCCATAGAAAAATGAAAATGAAAGCAAATGTAAATCCTGATAGAACTATAAGTATATACAAAATGTATGTCTTATTATTTTGTACCCTACATTTAATTAGACAATTGAATTTTGTACATTTTTAGTTAAAATAGCACTAAATATTGTGAATTCTCTCTATATATACATATACATACATATATGTATATATATATATTTACTTACGCATTTTTGTAAAATGTAACCAGATCATTTTGAGGAGGAAGAACCCAACCCAAAACAAACAAAAAAAAACGAAAAGAAAAGAAAAACCCCAAAAAAAAAACACTCACTTTCACTATTTAAATAACACTCACCCTTGGATAACAAAGACAAGATCATATGCATTATTTAAAAACATACAAAATAAATACAAACTTTAAACTACAAATCTCCCCTTTTTTGTTTATTGATCAAATTATATAACAAAACAAAGTCTATATATATATTATATATAAAATTATTACTGGTGTTCAAAAAAATCGCTTAATTCTAGTCAAACAAAGGATTCTAAGAGAACAAAAAAAACGCCTTCAAGAAGTTATCTCTAATATTATATAGTTAACATATATATATATTTTAATACAAATATATATACATACAAACATATATACATACAAACATATTGCCTCAGATGCACTGTGGCCTTGCTCAATTCGATTTGATACGATTGAAATAGTTAGATAAATGTGCGTTAGGCACAACTTCAAAATAGAAAAATTAACTATTATATAATTAATAACAATAAAAAAAGAAAAACACCAACAATAAATAACTTTTTCCAAATAGTTGCAACTTACAAGTTAACATGTACAAGTTTTATATAGTTATAGCCTATGCATATGCCAGTTGATAAAGTTTAATTGAAATAACATTCCATTGAATGAATAATGATATTGAATATATATTTATATTTTATGGCGAGATGATGTTCGACATAAGTATCACAATATACGAATATATAGCTGCATATTCATGTTGATGGTACATACACACAAACACACACATACATTCATATGTATATTTATATATATTGTTATATTTTTGTACGTTTAGCTAATTTTTAAATAAATTCTTTAATGTGATTTATATGCTCTACTCAAGTTAAATATATATAAACGCCATAATAAATGCAAAGCATACTACCATGTGTATATAACTGACTGAATGGTATAGGGTTTTCTTCCTTTTCCCCCTTTTGGAGCCCACGGCGTATGCGCAACGTGGCCCATTGCTGGAATTCCGTTTGGCACTCAGGGCGTATGCGCAACGTTTTTATTCAACTCAAGCAATAGGGACCTCTAGCGGCGAACTGGCAAAACAGCGCAAAAACTAAACGTGGGGATCAATTCACATTTATAAACCGATATAATTTTTGCAGACTAGCCGAACCAGAAGATCTGGGTTATTTCTATAGAGTATCCGAATGCTAACTGCTTCTATTGTTCAGCTCCAACTGGAGTTCCCATTGACATCTACTCAAACTTTCTGCATCTCGAACATTAGCGAGCTCTGGCGGCGAACTGTCGAAACAGTTCTGCGATCGGTTCATATTTAGAATCCGTCGTAAGTATTTTTAAACGGGGCGAACCAAAAGATCTGGGCTATTTTTGGAGGGTATCCGCCCGCCAGCTGTTTCCAATACTCATCGCCAGCACACATTAAACGGAAAAACGAGACGTGTAGAAGATTTTCAGCTGCGGGAGAATTGCAACGAGAATTTATATTGCATTTTATATAATTAACGTGTTAGATTTACGCAAAATATGGAGTACGATTCGGCCTATCATCAGATCTGCTCGACACGAACCGTGCAGTCGGACAAAAAGGGATTCTTCAATGAGTTCTATGTGGATGTGAAGGATGCATGTGGCGACAAGTGGCTGAAGAATTATTTTGGAAAACTTAAATCAAATGCAGCTCGTGTCTTGTCCATATTCAGTGATCGTGAGGTCTGCGATCCGGTGCTGGGCGTGCTGGAGCATGTGCAGCCGGTGTTCAAGCAGAAAGACGTGCTCGTATCGTCGCAGCGTCGTGCCCAGGCTGATAAATTTTATCTGATGGCCTGCAACGCGTCAGTGGAAGAGGACAGGATAGAGCTGCTGCAGCAGGCGCTAATGCATGCCAATCTGGCCGTAATGCGAGCACCTGGTCCTCAAGTCGACATGGTCATTGATAACGGTCTCACCTTAGCTTTGGCCTATCGCTCGCGTGCTTCCATTCTCATTGGACTTGGCGAGGGCGAGGCAGCATTAAGTGACCTCAAGCTGGCAACTAACTTCGGGCTTGAGACCAAAGACAGTGGCGACTATTACTGCAAAATGGCCAAGGCTTATGCGGGTAAGAGATTTAGGATTACATTCGTTTGATCGATAAGTAAACAAATTCTGTTTCCACAGTCATGGGCGAGAAGGCACGTGCCGAAATCTCCGTGAAGATCGCCGAGAAGTTGGCGGGCGCTGATGCCGGGGCGATCGCTGCTTGCCGCAACGAGATTACTTCAGCTAATCCAACCAAACGAGAGCAACCTAAGCAAGCAGTGGTTCCCGCATTGACGCATGGCGAGAACCCTGCTCTAAGCGGTGCTGCCAATGTGGTTAAGCTCGTAGAGACGAAGGATAAGGGTCGATTCATAGTAGCCAACGAGGGATTAAAGACTGGTGATGTGGTACTCTGTGAGAATCCCGTAGCAGCTTGTCTGCTTCCGAACTTTTTCGGTACCAATTGTCACCATTGCTTCAAGAGGTAAATTAACTATATGGTAATTGGATTAGATCTGATTTATCAGGAAATCTTTCTCAGGTTGCGCACTCCTGTGGCCTGTCTCCATTGCTCGGGTATTGCGTTCTGTTCCTCCCAGTGCATGGGTGAAGCTTGCGATACTTACCATCGTTTCGAGTGCCAGTTCATGGACTTGTTTATTGGTTCCGGCATGTCTATACTCTGCTTCATAGCGCTGCGTATCTTCACACAGGCTTCCAGCATGGAGAATGGCCTGTCCACAGCGAACTTGTTGTTCGAGCATTTGTGCTCTCACCAGGATGAGCGACAGGCAGACGACTATCTACAGCGCTCTCTAATGGCTGGCTTCTTAATGCGTATCCTACAGAAGGCACAATACTTTGGACGACGCAAGACAGAAGGTGTCAATCCCACCGCTGTTGAGTTGCAAGTGGCCACAGCAATTCTGGGCCTACTACAAGTGCTCCAGTACAATGCCCATGAGATTTATCAAACCATGGTGACAGATGAGCATTGCTTTGAGGGCAGTAAGGTGGTGTATGTGGGTGCAGGCTTGTATGGTACCGGCTCCTACTTTAACCACGAGTGCTGGCCCAGTGTAGCTGGCTATTATGTGGGAAAGAAGTTGGTCCTAACAGCCACCAAGCCACATCGACCAAACGAAGTGGTTGCTGTTAACTATGGACCAATGTTTATCAAGATGAACCTTAAGGAGCGTCAGCGATCCCTACGCGGTCGATATGCGTTTAGCTGCAATTGTATGACCTGCCAGGAGAATTGGCCATTGCTGCAAAAGATCGACAAACAAGTCAGATTCTGGTATGTTCCGTTGATGTTCCCTAGCTCGAAAATCCAAATGGATACAAACATATCCCTTCAAGCTACTTTTATCATAGCTAATATACGACTGTATATTTCAGGTGCACCTCAGCTAATTGTGTGAATTTGCTCAAATTCCCGAAGGATTTGGCAAAGGACGTGCGCTGTCCCCGTTGTCGCAAAAACATTTCGTTAAAGGAAAGTGTCGCAAAGCTTATTAAAATAGAGGAGCTATACCGAGAGGCGGCAGAGGCCATGCAATCCCAGAAAACGAGCGAGGCTATTGATCTCTTTAAGGAAGGCATTGACATGTTTTTCCAAATAGCTGCTCTTCCACACAAGGACACCCTTATTGCGCAGCAATCTTTGCTTAAGTGTGTCGCTGATACGGGCTCTACATTCAAAAAGTAATCTCGAGAAATTAAAGATATTTTTATACCTATCAAAAATTTGCTTAAAACTTAATTGGGTCTTCAGCGTCTAAAGAGGAATTCAATTTTTAAGTTAACAAAAATAATAACTTTTTAAATTAAATAATTATCGATTCGTTTCTACAACAAGTGGTGGAAAACGATAGGCGTTTGTGTTCCACCGCTTGATGCCTATCGATAGTTTATGATCTTGCGATGAGAATATCTTCATTTAGTTGCGCACAGTAATTTTTCAGAAAAAAGCGATGAAGGTATTTATATAAATCTTATGAATATTGATTTTGTTTTTAATTAGAAATAGTTTAAAATCATTTCCAACATGACTATTCATTATTGAAGTGTATCTGTAAGTATCAAAAAAAAGCGTTTTGCGTGAGAAACCTAATAAAAATTTGACAAAAAATAGCTTTTAAAATAGGCAACTTTTTCCAATAACAATTTTCGAGATAATCATATATCAGAGTATCCATAAACATAAAATTATAATAAAGTATAATCAATTGATTGCATAGCATATATGTATGTAGAAATAGTAATTTATATTAAAAAAATAGTAACAAAATTAGCTAAATTTACACTTAAAAAAAGCTTAAAGGATGCTTTTTACAGATTAATTTTGATATCTAATTCAAGTATAATCCTTAAAACTATTCAAAATTTGATCAATATATAGTTATTTATTTGAATCGTATTTATTGGTAACAACAAAGATTAGACACTACACTATGTAATACGTTTCTGCGTCAATCGGGCTCGACACAGGCTATTCCACAAACCCAAGAACCAATCAGGATTGATGTTCCAAGTCATCCCACCAACCAGGTAAAGATCCCTTTTATATATACATATATAGATACTTTTATATCTTTATATTTATAATAAATACCTTATTTAATTTACAGGTGTAACACAAGGATCCAACATGTTTACGTAATGGAAGCTGGAGGCCCCAAGATAGTGTTCTGGGGCTAATCGTCTATATCCTGTATCTGGCGGATATCCTTGCTGACAACCTCTACCTTTCCTGATAACACTGTGATTTTAAGTCACTCCAATGCCCAGAAAAGGGCATGGAACCAATCTGAACTTATTGGTACGAGCTATTGGGTAATGCAAACAGAAGCAACATAGAAATGATCCAGTGATCTCTGTACAAAATCCGTGCGGCTCCGTGCATATCAAACTCAGAGCAAAAAGTAAAACATCAAGCAAAACTCGCCTCTTCCAAATCCTCTTGCGAGATCCTTAATCCTACTTCATCAAAAGGAGTATTTTTTAACTTATTATAAAATACATTAGTAAATGATTTTATCAAATATTGTTATGCTCTTACGAATGGTGGAGAGACACTAAATAAAAACAAAATAAAATATATAATAAATATAATAATATATGTAATAATATAATATAGTATATAATATATAATTCATTGTTCTTTTTAGCTATAGATAGATTCTAATTTGTAATTAAATATATTGAAACTGTTATTTAAATAAGTAAATATAAATAAATATTAATTTAAGACAATAGGATAAAAAATAAAATAATGAAAATAAGTTCTAATTTGTAATTATATATTTTATAACAGGTTAATAACTATTTACCATAAGGAAATATAAATAAATATTAGTTTAAGACAAAGGGATAAGAAATAAAATAATAAATTTGAATGTGATAATTAAAATTCATATATATCGTTAAATAAAGAAACATTTAAAATAAACCAAACGACATTTTTTTATTATTTATCATGGTAAATACACAAAAAAAGGACGCTTTATCGTGGCTGCCAAAGGCTGTATAACTTATAATACTCCCCTCGCTATTACCCATGCCAATTTATTACACTTCCCTCGTTAGCAGCGATGCCAACTTAGCGAACTGCCCTGGTTAAAATTTTCGACAACTTTTTAAACTACCCTCGTTAGTATTTCCAACAACTTATGATACTCCCCTCGTTAACACACACCCATCCCCGTTGCTGGCAGATCGAGTTTTGCTGAAAAATCAACTGATTTCCACTTTCAGGTACCAGGCGAACAGAAGTGAGCAGATGGTAACTGCACCAAAATCTAAAGAGAAATCTGCTCTGAGCATTCAGCTCATAGAGAGCACCTAAAAGTATGCACCACTTTTTTCTTTACACTCTGAGTGGCAGAGAAGTAGATCCTCTCAGAAAAGATCCTCTTTCACTCAGAGTATAAGAAAAAACGTGGTGCATACTTTTAGGTGCCCACTCTGAGCGAAATTCTTTTGAGTGAAATTCTAGTGCAGCCTCCATCTGCTTGGTTCTGTTCGCCTGGTACTTGGCAGCCAATGAGATATGGATTTCTTGGGATTTTCATGAAATTTCAGGCACACACACACACTGACAACAAAGTCGGTGTGCATGCTAACGAGGGAAGCTTGATAAGTTTGGGATTTTCTAGCGAGGGGAGTTTGAGAAGTTTGGAATTTTTTTTTTTGTTAACGTGGCCTGTATACTAACGAGGGGAGTTTGATAAGTTAGCCTTCATACTACCGAGGGTAGTTTGATAAGTTTGCATTTAAGTCAACAAGGGAACTTTGATAACTTCGCTTTTATACTTGCGAGGGGATGCCTGATAAGTTCCTTTAAAAATGAATAAATAAAAACACAGGTAAAATTTTATATTCTATTATATTATCAGATTTTATTCAGCATTTTTATCTTTAGTACAATATATTTAAAAACTATGTTATTTTATATATAATAAAGAGAATAATTAAATTAAAATTAAATTATAAGTATTACTAAATTAATATTATATATATATTTATATAAAAACATGTACATACATATTATAAATTTATCTTTAGATTATTATATATATTATATTATGTTGGGCCAGTTTCTGTGAATAGTCTTGCAGGAGGTACCAGTGCAGCATTCCTTTGACGTGTGTCCTTTCGGGTACAGTGCTGTTTCCACGAATAATCCAGCAGGACTCTACCCGCCATAAACTGCGTTAATTAGCATCCTTTGGCAGTGTATAAGTTTAAATTTATTTGTCAAAGACACCTGAAATGAAACACCGTTTAAAACATGCATTTTCGTTTAAAAAAAAAGAACTTTACCTGAGCCATATTATCCTGATGTCTGTTTTTAATAAAAGCAAAAGAACTAACATCCAGATCGTCTTTGTTGTTTTCGATTTAGTATCTTATTTTGACGTTTCGCTCTCCACTCTATCCTTGGCAGTCGCAAATTGGCTACAATAATTGAAAACGATCCAAATATTATTTTTTGAAATATAATGTATTGCAAAATAAATAAATGTTCAATAAATGACTAACAAAATAAATAGTGCCAAATGAAACCTCAGATTTGTAGGTACTCGCTAAATAGTATCTTGTTCAACACAGATAATTCTGACGTGTAAAAACCGAATTGGCAACAATTCTATACTCGCATAATTATTGCTAGCCGTTTTGTTATGAAAACATGTTATTTTATAAAAAGAAAAGTTATTTTGTTGTTCGTAAACATCCGCGAACAATGGACATATTTTCACCAACACAACAAACTTTTTAAACATTGTTGTTGGTGAAAAAACAATCACTTATCGATTTTTATATCGAGATTATATTTTTATATTATTACAGACAGAGTTGCTACATTTTTTTAAGCTTGTAAATTTTGAATGTATTTTTAGAAAAAAATAGAAAAATATATATTTTAAATAGCTAGATTTATGGTTAATAGCGAATTTCTTATTTTTCTAGAAATCGAACCTTAAAATTTGTCAGAACTAGCTATCAAATAGTAAATTGCCAGCAGTGGTAACCATCTACAGTTGAATATGAAGCTATCGCACATCTCTAGAAACATATCTATGTGGCCAGCTGTTGAAGCTTTTTGGTACGCGGCTTTGAGTTGATTGTTTGGTTTATAAGCGGGCGCAAAATGTTTAAAAAACTTAAGCCCGGCGAAAGTGAAGAAGATGTCCTGCGCATGGCTGAAGAGTTCAATGCGGAGCGACAGAAGAACCCGAACTTTCAGCCAGCGGCAATAGCTGTGCGAATGAATAAACGTGAGTCCTAAAATGTAGGATCGTACGATAAACATTTTTCTAACAATATATTTTAAAATAAAATATATAGCTCCGGCAAAATCATTATTTGCCCAAAAGAGAGAACTGGCAAAGCTTAAGAGCAAAGAGATCGTGTCTAAGGAAACTACGGATTCGGAAGCCCCGAATCTACCGGCAACAAAGAATACCGTTGAGAATACATCTCTGTCAAAGGAGAAAATTGTGGAGAACAATCAAATTCTGATTGATGAAATACATGAAAATATTTTAGGAGATGTACGTGGTAGTAAAGTAAATCCAACTCTTATAAATAACGTGCTTGGTGAACTTGTGGAACGCAAAGAAGGTGTGCTGCGAAATGCAGTAGGTGACCGTCAACTAAATCAAGTAGGTTTTATTTAATTAAGTTAAATGCGTGCATTTTATAAAAAATTAAAATTTTAAAGCACACGACCAACAAACCGAAAAGCCTTTTCGCCCAGAAATTTAATGCGAATCCTCAAGTTGGAAGTAAAACACAACAACCGAACAAACACACTGCACAGGATCGTCCTGGATGCAGTGCTATTATTCAAGACCCAAAGCTGACAAAAGAAATACACGCGGAAAACCTGAGTGTATTGAGTCAGATGCGGGAGGAGGAAATATTGGCGGAACGTCAAAAGTTGCTTAGCTCATTGGGTAAATATGAATTTAAAGAAATTTCAATGAATATATTTAAGCTTTCTTAATCATGAATAGATCCCGATCTTATTAAGCTATTGACCAAAAAGCGTGAAGCCCAACAAGGAAAATTAATCGAAGCTTCACCAAAACACAGCGAGCCGCAGCAATTTCCACCGGCAACAGTTTTACCCGACTCCAACCCAGTTCATGAGCTGCTTCAGCAAAGTGATGAAGGAAATTGGCTAAATTTCAATTTTATTGAAGATCACAAATTGGCCTGGATGCGTGATATACCCGATAGAATCGCACAGCTTAAACCTGGCGAACAGTTTAACGCTCGCTTTGATTGGAAGGGCGTTTTATTGCCACACTGCCTTGAAAACACTCCGCAAATTGTGGATGAGCGTGAATTGTACTTACATGGAGAGGAGCCTGAGCGTCCAGGCTATACGCTGCAAGAACTATTCCGCTTGGCACGGTAAGTTCAACATTTGTTTGTAAATATCCTTTTCCAGCATAAATTTAATAAGCAAGTGAAACGTTTAACATTACAGTTCAACGGTGTTGCAACAACGGATCTCGGCATTCGGAGCGATTGCAGGAATCTTGAGCATATACAATCAGGGATTCTATGACCAAGTGCTTACATTGCCAATATCGAAGATCTTCTTTTTGTTACGCTTTGGCCTGGATGACAACTCTCCGGCGCAGCTCGAAGTGGTAAGCAAGGCTCTAGCACGTCTGTTTTACAACGAAACGGACGAAGTGCTGCTGGATCATATCCACGAGAACGCCTACTGCCATTGGCAGCCAACGCTGCAGGTGCTGGCCGACAGCGACGAGTCTGGTAATCCAGCATCCTTAGCCTTCCTGCAACGCTACATGACATTGCTGCGCACAAATACGAAAGCTGTGAATACCGATGTTGATGAGGATCAGCTGGATCAGATGTCAATGGACGACTTTCATCTGGCTGAAACGGATCTAATCAACTGCCTGCTGCGAACGAATATACTACAAAGGATTTAGTAAGTATTGCATATATGTATATATTATGGTGTTAAATCTACGCCATGTCCATGTCCACAGCTTCATACTGAGGTCAGTTCGTCCCGAGAACAGTACGGTCGAATCCTGTCTAAAGCTGCTCATACGGATTGCGCGCACTAGCCTACCCGTCGCCAGGCAATTGATGCAGCAGACCCAACTTCTCAAAGTTATTTTGGAAATGTTCATGCCCAAATTATCAGTGGCTGCTGCGAATGCATCACAGTCACCATTCTATGGTCATCCTCAGTACTTGTGCGTTAAGCTGCTGCGTGTGTTGATCTGCCAGCATTTGGATATAGCTAAGGAACTGGTGAATGAATCTCTAATTGAGCGATTAAAGGACTTTTTATTCTATCGTGGTGACATCAAGGTGAGATACGATATATTGTGACATATTCATTTAATTGATCAACTTTGAATGTGCATCTTGGGTTTCAGGGTAAACTAATACGTGCTCAGATAGAAGCTTTGCGGATTTTACGCTGCGCGCTGTTGCTTGGGATAATTGACCGCGAATTGTTTAAGTAAGTTATGTACTATCCCAAGATATCATCTACGGCGCTTCTTAAAAACGGTCCATTTGATTCGAGGTAGCATTTCACGGTGAGGAATGCCGTATCGCAGCCATCAACACCCTCTACAATCCCAGAAAAAAAGAAGGCTCTCAACTGTTGGATTGGGTTTTAGTTGTATATACATACTCTTTGTACCACAAGCATCTACCAAACCGTTAATCTGGGCATGTAGCTCCGGTGGCAAGACTTCCGTCAGCGACTCTAAGTGCATCACCTGGTCACTGTCGATCTATGGGTTTAAAGCACTCCATTTGATTTCATCATAAAAATAATGAAGGAATGATTCTAGAACTTACCAAGCCGAACATTTCAAACATGCAATGTAGAAAGCATTTAAAGGTCGGATCATCAGGCAGCTCTCCCTTGTGTGCAGTAAGGATCAACTCTGCAAAATACTTTAGTGTCAGCTCCAACTTAGTAAATTGTTTAGAAATACTGCGTACCTTCACTGGCGCCAGTCTGCTTAACACAGCGTGCATGCACCTTCTTCACATGCTTCTTCAACACTTCGGGAATTCCGAGCTGCGGCGCAAGTTTATTATTAAAGAAAAGCAATCCGATAGAAAAAATTATATGTTGGAGAAACTTACAGCTTCATTAGTCTCTACAAAGAAGTATAAAAAGAATAGCACCAGGCCCAAGTACATAGGACGCATTCTGATCGCCAGAGATTTATAACCGAAAAAAAATATTGATGCGGCAAACAGTAGTGCTACCAGTAGCTGTCAGGCGTACCTTCAACTAAGGGGCTCCTCGGCTGAGAGGCTTATTTTATAGCTGATAAGTTTTAAACGGCTCTGGAAATAAGTATCAATCTATTGTGTTATAATCCTATTGTTTTGTTACAGGCAATTTGTGCCGGCACTGCGTCAAATTCTTGACTGGCACTATAATCATTGCGATTTCGATGTGGGCGGGCCGGCGCTTGTCCGCCAACACGCAGCTGCCATGTTGGTAGCCATTGTCGCCAGCGGTGAGTGCGGCGTTTGCGACATTGACGCACAAAAGCTTCTACTGGAGCCCTTGCATAACTTCTGTTGCAGCTGGATGCACAAAGCCACTCGTAGCGAGGGCCTCAAAGATGTGCGTAACACCTTTCATATACTGCATTCAAGCAAGAAAGAGACAGCCCTCTCTCTATCTCTATCTCTTTCGTTTTCATTTTCATTTTTTGCCCTTCTCCAGTACACACAGCTGACGCTCTTGAGTGCAATCCTTTATGCAGTGGGCTGGTTTGCTCGGAACGGCTATCTAGGAGCGACATCCTTTCATCAGTTTCTCAGGAACATTTTTCCGGAGTTCGTGCGATCTGTTGGCTTCATTGCATGTGTGCAGCACCTGACGTGAGTAAAGTTGACAGGTAGCTGCAAATTGATATCAGTTAATCACATTTAACAACTACCTGTCAATGTGACACACAGTAAAGGCTCTATAATTTTACGTACCGTTGGCGATCGACGTAACGTGCATACTCCGTTGCCAAATGCGGGCGCTGTCTTGATGCACGAATACGGTCCACAGCTGGTCGTGAACGGCCTGTATCCAGTTCAGTTGCTTAGTAATGTCTGGGCGTTTCTTGATACACCCCTCGATGAGAATCTTAAGCCTCTCTTCGATGCACTTATGCAACCTGCCATACTGGAGCCAATAGCTGATTACCTCAAGCTGCTGAGCACGCAATTGAATCGTTTTCTGGCTAGCAACTTTTTTGCTCGCACCGAACTCAAGTTTATACATCAGTTACTCAGCACCCAGGGCTTTGAGACGTACCTAACGCGCACCCAGTTGCTCCAACTGGTCTACAACTATCTATGTTGCTTACCCACGTCACAGGCGAAGCAAATAAAGAGCATATTCGAACGGTACATCTTCAGTGGAGATTACGTAAAACTGGATGCCAAATCCTTGCAACTGCTGCAGGAAACATGCATGGAAATTGTGTATTCGCATTTCATAGCCGTAGGTTAAACTTTAGCGTTGTCTAGAACTCCATTTAAGATTAGTTTATTTGTAGGATAACAAGGATCCCACGCTCACGCTCTGCTATACTCAAGTGCCCATTTTGCCACCAGACTGGCCATACTTCCAACTGCGTCTTATTCTGAACAACTACTTGCAGAATGTGCAGCAAATTCCGGCAGTATTATATTCAGGTGAGTCAGAAACAAATCCTTAGTCCGGAATTCTTCTAAATATCATTATATTTCACAGAGAATCAGGTGGTGCGCATGACCTTCACCTTTGTCCAGCAGTTGGAGCAACAAGGATTGCAAATTGTTAGCTCACTAGAGAAACTAATGTATCTTATGATCGCGTTTATGGGTCCTGATAGTCAGTTCCTGGAAAAGGATCTACACCAGCTTCTTCACTGCCAACTAACCGATTTCTACGCCCAGAATAGAGATTATAAATTCGATTTTGAGGCTGCGTTCGAGGATAAAGCCAACTTCGAGCCGTTATACTATCTGTTTGTCAACCACTTTGAGGCGGCCAGCTATGGCGACGAACTGTTCAGCTCGCTGGTGCTGCTGCCACTGGCTCAGAAGTACGACAATAAGTGGCGCCGACGCATCTGGTCGGAGCACGTCCAGGCAATGCGCTTCCTGAACTGTGATGAGGCATTGGTTTGTCTGAAGGATATGTTCTCTTCCGTTGCATCGTTTTTAAATATGTTTTTTGTATCTTTCAGTTGATCGGCGGCCTATCTGCTTACTTGGAGCCTGTGGAGGCCGAAGCCTCATTAGTGAAACTCTATGGGGATGCACTGGAGCGGCAGCTAGTGAGGCCAGGCAGCATTGCCTATAAAATAGCCAGACATCATTTTAACAATTCCAACGCAGTTCAAAAAAATAAACTTTTTTAAATAAAGATTACACTTAAAAACTGATTCCACTTTGATTCAGGTTATTCCATCAACAATTTGTATTTTTTCTCCTATATTCAATCTATTTCTATATAATAATAATGGGCGGGGCTCTACAAAGCGAGAGTTGGGCGACACGATCTATTTTGCGGTTTATAAAATGATTATATACACACATTGGACAAAGCCCAGAATTATTGCAACTTCAACAATTTTGTTTCAAAATTATATTTAAAAAATATTTATCTTATTTACAGCAAATTTTTGTTTTAAAGCCCTCACCAAAATTATGAGGCACATCAAAATGTTGTCTTAATATTAGTAAAGATTGTTATACAAGCATTCCACCAGATCATTCAGATTTTATATATACATATATTTAATAATACACCCAAAGAGTTTTCAAAGAAGTTAAGTAAACTGCATAAGAAAAGATTGTAAAATTGATGCTAGCAAGATCGTTCACATTTATATAGTATATACAATATATATATATGTATATGTATGCCCACTATTCACATCGGAATGAATGTCTATATAAAATATAAGGCTTCTTTTATGGTAAAATTTGATTGATTGAATTGAATTGTGTAGGCTTTACTTACTATAGTTCCGATACGGATATGGGCTATATATACATATATGAGGTATGAGTTAAGCTTAGCCCAAGGATATTATTAGCTTGGGATTCGTTTCAAGGCATCCAGTGAAAGTCTTTTCAGAGGTAACAATATGCTTAATATATCATCTTGGTGAATAACAGAGTTTATCTTTACAATGACTCAATGTCTATATATAGAGTTGTGGATTAATACTGGTTATTTCCATAACTATTATACAAGGGTTGTCATTCATGTAAGTATATACAGAGTTTTGGATTAATAATGGTTATTTCCATAACTGTTATACACGGATAGTCATTCATGTAAGATGACTATTAGATGTGTGATGCATGTATCACGATTTCACAATTTATTTCTTTTTATGTTTTGTATAAATATATATTATATATGTATACGCATATATTTTAATTTCGGTGTATAGATATATATATATATATATATATGTATGTATAAATGTTAATTTTTTTGTATAAATACGCAACTTTTCACTTACAAGCAATATTATTGAATAATGTTATCATTTAGTTTAAACCACATCAAATTAAAAGAGTTGATTTTTATGGTTTTCTTTTTGTTTTGTTTTTTTTTTTGATTTTGATTTTGATTTTGTTTTTTTTTTTAAAGCATTTTAAATGCGCACGTGCGAATGTTTCAGCTATGTTTTAGTGTGTACGTTTACGGTATGCTTGTGCTCCCAGCCGTTTAAACCATATCCAGATATCGACTATTCAATCTGGTTATGGGCTTCTTTTAGTCTAGAGACGACGGTCTCATAGAATTTAATCTGATCAGCTATAAAGGATTTGAGGGTTTGCTTAAGATGCGTATCCCGCTCGCTTTTAAAGTGGGTCAGCTCGGCAAGAACCGTGTAGGAGACAACATCTGTGCGTCTATTCACATCCTGCAGCTGGGCATTACTCATCTTGCCCTCAGCGGTGGAACGTTCGCAGTCCTTGCGCTTCTGTATGGCGCCCTTGTGCGTGGAAAATATATCCGGAAAGCAGTTTAGAACGCCTCTGAAAGTATCAGATGTAAGATTATAGATACTCCGTAGGTTGAGTAGAAACAATTGTAGCTTACCTGTAGATGTGCAGCCGATCGGATAAGGGTATCCAGTCTTGCTTTGCCTGATCGCCAAACAATTGTCCAATTCCAATATAGATACCCCCAATACGACCCACGCTTTCTGACAGTGCAACCCCATTGCGTGTGGGTGCGCGTCGCTCATCGATGGACAGTGATTTGGCCAGATCGGAGAGTCCATCGCCGATGCGCTGAAACTCCTTTTTGCTCTGTCCCAACGAACGCTTAGCCATATCATTGGAAATTGTGTTCAGATTGCGTATGGCCACATCCATACTGTGTATGAACTGTGTGCCGCTGTCCAGTTGTGCGTCTACCTTGGAGTGTAGCAGATTTTTATCCGGTGGCGCAATGGCCAGGCAGTAGTTGACACCCATATAGGGATCACGTTCAGCTTTTCGTTTGCCCGATTTCCATATTTTTTCATCGATGCAGGTTAGAAAATGATACCAAACCTCACATTTTGAGATAACCGGGTGACGGCACACCCAGTCGACAAATTCCTGAAGTTGTACCCGACGATGCTCCACAAACTGCTCCTCATAACGACCAGAGATCTGCTTGTCCGGCAGCGGTGGCACCGGAATCAAACAAAACTTATCCGCCAATCGCTCGTGCAGCCAATCGAAGTGCTTGTACCGACGCGACACCTGCGTTCCATTGCGACAGTTGACAGCCAGATTAGATAGAAATTCAATTTCGAAATGTGACACAAAAACAATACCGAGCACTGACTCATGTCTTCTCTAGTGGCAGTATCACAAACAGTTGGCATACACATACACACACACACACCCATGCCAGTCATAGAGGGTGACAGAGAGGGAAATAATTAAATTGCAACTGAGTTGGTCAGCAGCGCTGGTTGCCCCTTTGCTTGCCCCCAATTGAACTCACAACTTCCAACTCACAAACAATTAACACTATGCTACAAAATATCGTTTCAACGAAGTACTTTGATCCTTTCTAAGGGAGTTTAATATATATTAAAATATGTATAGATATATATACATATTAAAATAAATTTGGTAAATTAATATTAATTTTTCAGATAGTTTTCGAACAAAGGTAACACAAAATAATAATGGGATTTTCCTTCAAATATTGAAAATATCTTATCAGCGTAAATATTGAATTAAATAGTGCGTATAAAGTGGCAAAATGAATAACCTGTTGCATAGTGTTATCAGCAACCCACTCTCCCCCATTCAACACACACACACACACACACACACACTCATACACAGAAAATAGAAGAAAAGAACATATAGAAACAATAAGTATACTCACTGATATATTATTAAAACTAGGCGTCAGCTGGTAGGCAATGAACGTTTTCATGCCCTTAAATTTAGACTCCTTCTTGGGACTGGCGACTATAACGGAGTAGGGTGAATGGTTTTGTGTCCATTGATATATTGAATCCTCTTGTTGTGTTATGTAGGCCATTTCGCATTCTGGTATCTTTTCCTTGGGGCTGGACAAGCCGAGTATATAGGAATCGGAGCTTTTAGCAAACATTCCCTTCTTAACTGTACCACCACTTCCACCTGCCACTGTGGAGTTAAGTGATAGACCATCTTCATTGGGCGCAACAGGTAGATTCCTATTGTCATAATTGCTGCTGGAATATGCAAGGCCACCTGAACGTGCGTTTGTTGCTGATCTACCACCTGCTGGCGCTATTTCCGAGTATGTCTCATTGTCTTCGCTATCTGACCAATCATCGTCGTCATCCGGCGTAGGATCATACCTGGGCTGTGGTGGCATACCAAACGGGTCAGCAGCCTGAGATGGGGGGGAGCCACTGACGTCAGCTGTGGTGGTGAACTGGCGTGCCTCTGCTGCAGACATTACCTCCACGTAAGCCGCTGGAAAGAGCCCAATTTGGCCTTTACTGTTTTTGCCCTCCCACCAACCTTCGCCTACATCGCTCCTTGTTACGGTTAGGATGTCTCCCGTGATAATCGATAATTCTGATGAGCCTGGCTCACCGGAAAAATCGTACATAGCGCGTACGTAAGATGTCATTTTTGGTTATTGCACGATTTTAACGCGATTTTTATCTAAATCCGCTCCCATAAAACAATTGAAAAAGCCAGTGTCTGAGTCAGTGTGTGTGACTAGTGTGGCCGTTGTTTGTTAAAATGAATTTGCAATTTGTCTATCGGGTATCGATAGGCAAGCTCAATCGATACCTCTACGCTAGCAACACTGTTCTGTGGGGACACTAGAAATCTGTTCGTGGTACGTTCGATTGGATTTTTATTAATCATTCCTTAATTGCGCGTTGCCGATTTTATTTGGTAAGTGGAGCAAATAGATTTCTTATAGTATAAAATATTTGCAATAAAACTTGTGCCGACTTTTGTATATATTATACACATATTCTTGCCATACTTTGCGTTGTCTTCCATTAATTATGGTTTTCACCGACTTTTTTTTAGTGCATCAACTAACAAATACGTCAAAAAGAAACCCCACAGTCTCGAAAATACGAAGGAAGTAAACAAGCTAATCGGAACCCGTGCAATTTACCAGTAATAAAAGGAAACAAAATGCAGCTGCAGGCCAAATATTTGCTATTATGCATGTTCGTTGGGCTGTTTGCCTCATATCGTTGTCAAGGAGGAGAAGAAGGTAAGATATTGCCACAACGAAATTCACTCATCGATGTTTGTCTGTATGCGTATGTATGTGTGTGTTTTCTGTGCTTGCAATGAACATGAAATTTTTTCTTTTAATGTATGTGTTTTGTGTATTTGTATGCATGTATCGGAATTTTTAATGCCACTTTTGTATGCATGTGTGTACTGTGTGCATGCGCGTATGTGTATGTGCATGCAAGTAGGGAGCGTAATTGAAAAAGATTTCAACATAAAGAACTTTCTATTAAGCTCCAGACACACTCATACAAATAAAATCTAAGTAGTTATGTCTTATTTATACACATACATGCATATATCTATATATATTTATGTGTTTATATGTATATTTATATATTTCTGTGATTTTTTTTTTATAGGCAAGGTTACAACAACTACACCGGCACCGGGAACTACTCTGCCAGTGCCGGGCTCCGATAGTACTAAAACAACAGAGAATCCAATAACTGAGCCGAAAACAACTCCAGCGTCTTCAACTGCAACTCCATCTACATCCGATCCTCCTATTCCAACTACAACACCATCCACACCAGCACCACCTAAACCAACAACTACAACACCACCTCCAACACCTCCTACAGTACCAACCACAACCCCACCTACACCACCAACATCATCATCAACTTCAACTTCAACTCAAGCACCAACAACTACAACTCAAAAAACAACTACAACGGCAGCACCAATCACCACCTCTATCCCAACCACTCATGCACCGAACACAACTACTCCTTCACCACCTACATCAACCACACCAAAGCCAGCGCCTGTGCCATGTCGCCATTTCGATGGACCCTCATTCATTGGTGGCATTGTGCTGACTTTGGGTCTGCTGGCCATCGGCCTGGTTGCTTACAAATTCTACAAGGCACGCAATGAGCGCAATTACCATACTCTTTGAGCCGCCACAGCGTTTACGTCGGCATTTAACGCAGCAGCCGGTGCATCAGCAGTAAACAATGCCGCAACGGATGCCGAACGTGTGCGGTTTGTTCAGCCATCGATTCCATTGCGATCACCACCAGCGCAACCGCCACCTCCACCTCCACAACATCTATTAGCCGGACCAGCGGTACACTCTACCCCTCAAAATGATTCGCCCTCGGCCAGAGATCGGCTGCTGCACACGTAATTTATCTCGGGGTACACACACATTTATAAAATTATATATATATATATATATAAATGTATATGTTTATATATATATATATATTTATATAAACAATCAATCCAAATCGAACCGATTATTTCTATTAACCTCCTATTATTATTATATTTTCTTACAAATTATATCCACTCCCCCCACTCGCCCATAACCCAAGCATAATTCAAAGCTTACAAGTTCTGCACTCAATCGATATCAAATTACAAAACAAAAAAAAACAAAAAACAAAAACAAAAACAATTACTATGAAATACCGAGTCCGATACATAAACAGGATCCGTATACTTCCCTTATCAGCTATATATATATAAATATATATACATTTATACATTTCGATTAGCTTTTATGAATCACACGAATCACGAGTTTTGCTGAACTTTAATCAGCGAATTAAGCGGATGTTCAACGCCTTATTAATTATGAATGCCCTTAAGCTTCAACTACATCTGCATGGCAACCCATGAAGAAAAGATAAAAGAGAAAGAAAAAACGCAAAAAAAAGAAAAAAAGAAGAAAATTAAAATATATGTATGTATTTAACAGATAAATGTTAGAGCGGATAATTGTATGTATGTACTACAATAACAGCAAATATGTGAGACTGCTTCTTAAAGGAATGGAAACGGTACTAAAGCTACGAGAAGATGGAAATGAAAATAACGGTAACAGTTATCTGAAACGTTTTGAAAAGTAAAGACAAGAATATGGCTACGAAAGAAAAGCGCTGATATAAATTTTGATTATATTTACAAAAAGAAAAAAACCAAAAAAAAAAAATACAATTTTAATAACTACTAAAAAAAAAAACAAATTCATTATATAGAATACTAAGCATATTTATATATGTGTATGTATGTAACTACAGAGTATTTAAAGAGCTATACAAATTGAAGATTATGGATGAAAGAAAAAAACCAAAAAAAAAAAATCAACTAAATCGCGTTTCTCTTTAATTCCTCTTCGTACAAAAACCAAAAAAGAAAAAAAACAAATATGCATTTTTGAATATATATATATAACGCTGATTACTTTTCCCCCTAAACATACCTATATACATACAAATATATATGTATTTCTATATATATATATTATCCGTGTCAAAGTTGTTATCATACAAATAAAAGCATAATGAAATCAATAGAGAAAACATTAGCGGATGAAACAAAGATCCTTCAAGAGCCTCTCAACATATGCATACATACACATATTTTATATCAGCAGAAAGTCCATTGGGAACCAAAAATATTGTGAGGTTTATATACTATAGTATGTATATGCAAATGTTGAATATTTTGTATTGAAAGCGAACAACACATATGAATGAATTATCTATCTATCAATCTACAAATCCACAATCGATTTCTTAAATCCTCAACCCTCGGCACAAAATAATCTCATTATTATATATATATATATATATATATATATATACATATATGTATATATATATATATATTATATACTTAGGCTTAATAAAACAAACATATGTATATCCAGTTAAACTCAATCGGCTTATTAAAAGAATACCTAAATCTATGTATGTATGTATATCGTGTACGATAATAAATATTTTAAAAAATTACAATTTTTGAAATTTAAAAACTAGGAACTCATCAATACAAATATCATTAAGTGGTCATATCAACATCATTTATTAAAAACTTGTTAAATTCTAGATATTTATATAGATAGTATATTAGGGGGTGTATAGGGGTGTTCTCCTAAAGTAGTTGCTATATCACAACTTACTATTATAACTAGTGCGTTTCAACAGATTTTTTAACTTTTTTATTTCCTGTCATTTTTGAAAGATCCCCGCCAAGTGCTGCTTTCCTTTTCAAGTTCTTTGTGGGTCGTCGTTTCTTGTTCTGTGTATTGAAGCGCAGCACTAATTTGTGGCCAATTGTCACATCCTGTCTCATGGCACTACGGGCCTCGTAGGTGGTGGGCATGGTAAGGGTTGCGACGTTGAATTCACGGAATTTTCCTTTGCCGGGCTTAATCTGAATATCTACGGCGGTATCGAAGAACTTACGCACTTGGGCCAAAGAGGCTGTTTTGGGCAAATTGGTGATGACAACGGACGATGTAAAGTTATTCTTCGTTTGAGCCTTTTTGGTGGTGCGCTTTATCAACGATTTGTTTCTCTTTTTTTCTAGCGATTGCTGCTTGCGTACAACAAGTTCATTCACAAACTCATCGGAATCGGTTTTTGGCAGGGAAACCAAGATCCCCTTAAAAGCTTCATCGCTTTCAATAGATGATTTTATGTCCTTTAAAGCCGAGTCACGATCTTCCTGCGATTTAAAGTCAACAAGACAAAAACGTGCGTGTTTCTGCCGGGGTTTTGCCGCCTTTGATATCAAAGGATGTAGCGATTTCACCTTTAAGTCAAATTCCTTATCATCCAATGGTAGCTTCTCTGGAAAGCGCACATACAACCGAGTACCCTTAAGCTGTTCATATTTGCTGTGTATTTGTTCTTCAATGACTTCAGCTTTCGTTTTTTTCTTAGTCTCGGATTCTTCGAAGGATTCCTCATCGTCTTCATCGGATTCAGTTCCGCTCGCTTCTAAGTCTAAATCACTATCTGATTCGTCGGCGTTCTCGTCTTCCGAATCATCGGCACTGTCGTCACCCGCTTCCTCGGCGTTCTCGTCTCCTGAATCAGCGGCACTATCGTCACCTGTTTCATCGGCGTTCTCGTCTTCTGATTCATCAGTTACACTTTCTTCCTCATCTGTTAAATCCTTCACAGGCATTTTCTTCATTTTTATTAAATTTGTTTATATCGCTTCTGCTACACGTGCTAAAACCAGAGTTGTCAGCAGTTGTGAACGGACTGTCAACAGGGCCACCGACAATAATGGTGAAACAGCTGTTGAACTTGTTCGATAAGTCGTGCCTATCGATACAAGCGATAGATTGTGTAGGTGCACCTTTTAGAGACAAGACAAGTTATCTTTTCCAGCAAAACATTTTGGGCGACTTTAAAATTCACAATGGGTCTTCTAGATAATATAAAAGATTGGTTTACATCAGAAACATCAAGAAAAAAGAATTCTGCCCTGGTGGCGGGATTATTGGTAAGAAATGTTAATAACTAAATCAATTTGCGCAATCCCTAAAGTGTTTCCTCCTGCTCTTAGTTTTTCACAGGGTGGTGGATAATAATCGATGCCATGTCCGGAGATACCGGCCATCAAATAAAGACAGGACATGTATTTATAGGCGTTTTTGGAACCATTAGCTTCTGCATGGTAAACGCCGTCAAAAGCGAACATGTAAGTTAAATTCATATATATGTATATATTCCGACATACATATATACACTTGTATATGGAATATAATATAATACATATGTACAAAGAACATGAGTCATTTTGTTTTTGATTGTAGATTTCGGAAGAAAACTCGTCGGAAGCAGGTGCGAGGCGCGCTAAAATATGTCTTCTCATTGGATTTGTGATGGGATTCGCGTCAATCATTGCCGCCATTTGGGTGATGATAGACGACTTTATAAACAATGGTAAGAAAGCTCTAACTTTAAGGTAGACTTTGACTTGGTCACTAAAAATGATTTCCACCTTTGTTCACAGATCAAAAAGAAACTAGCCTAGGAGTGGCGTTGCTCCTGCAAAATGTCTTCATATTGTTTGCCAGCTTGGTGTATAAGTTTGGACGAAACGAGGAGGATTGGAACGAATGAAGTGCATCCA
This sequence comes from Hirtodrosophila trivittata, assembly GCA_035045065.1. Classification (NCBI taxonomy): domain Eukaryota; kingdom Metazoa; phylum Arthropoda; class Insecta; order Diptera; family Drosophilidae; genus Hirtodrosophila; species Hirtodrosophila trivittata. The sequence goes on along the minus strand of JAWNNK010000813.1, from coordinate 8,230,612 downwards.
TTTTTGGCACTCTAATGTGCTGCAATTAGTAATTACGAGAATATACACACATACTTGTATTAATAGACTACAAAGATTATGAGAGTGGACGCCGCGTCTATTTGTCGCTTCCATATATGCGTTTTAAAACACACACAAAAAAACCAACATATAATCTCATTTAAAAGTAATAATAATAATAATTATATTAAACGAATAGTATTTTATTGCAGACACATAGTAGAATGCCAACAAGGATTAGGCCGAGATGAGTGGCAACCCAGGGCTTATCGGTGTGATAAGCATATCTATAAGAATACCCATTGTAAATACATGCGTTAGATCTAACTACATGACTATGCATACGCATCAATGGGACACTCGTTCTCATTTTGTAGGCACCATTGTGGCTGCATGGCCTCGGCTCCAATGCCGTTCTCTACGAGGCGTTCGCGGTGTAGCAGGAGACGCGATTCAGCATGCTTCCAGCCTTCTGTCGGATCGGACCACAAACGTTCGGCCAGGGCGCTGGCACGTGGCCAGAAACGATTGTCCAGTGTCTGTTCGTCGATCTGCTCCGACCAAATGGCAGCTTCCGCACCAAGTATATGGTGGACGTAATCACCACCGATTTTCTGCATGCTATTGTCGTAGACCTTCTGCCATCCAATGTAGGGGGAGCACCAGTTGTTGCCACCATCCACCCAGCCTGCACCGCCGCAATCAAAGTAAAGAGCATCATAGTTGGACACTATCATGCGGAAGCCACGTTTCAAAACATTCTTGACTACTTTGTCGTCGCCTTTTGTCCAGATTTGGATGATATAACGCTTAGGGTCCAAGTATTCATCGATGTAGGGCACATCGGTGAGCCTGCTGGTCCATAGAATGATGGGTGTATCCGAATGGTTGGCAATACGATCTACGCGACTTAGTGCCTCCGTCTGATAGTGTCCCCACAAACGCATAAAGTCGGATTCATTTAGGCCCCATCCACGCTTTTGCATCCACTTGCGGATAGGTGCACTGCTGTTCCAGCAAGCCACCGAAACCTCATCACCGCCCATATGGAATACGTCTGGCTGGAACTTCTCAAACATTTCCCTTAAAATGTCTTCCAGTACGTCGTACATTCCTTTAACTGTGGGATCCAGCTGCCCACAAGGCGGCTCCACACAATAATCCTTCCACGGCTGTGCGTTGAAGCAAGCAGTCATATTCTTATGCTGCCAGCCCTCGCCTACATGAGCGGGACTGTCGAATTCGGGCATAACTCGTATACCACGCACACGTCCAAACTCCACAATATCTATCACGTTCTTGTGGGTGTAGACCTGGCTGGGCGTATAAGCGCCCAACTTCGACAGCTCCGGGCGCCGGCTGACCTCAAAGGGGAAACTGTGCGAATCGGTGATGTGCCAATGGAAGGTGTTCAACTTAACCATCGCCATAGCCTCTACAATTGTATAGTTTGAGAAATTTTGTTGCTTACACTGGAAGAATATCCCTTACCTAGAGTCCGCTTGATGGATTTTACGGAGTAAAAGTTACGCGACGTATCCAGTACCACTCCACGCCATGGGTAAGTGGGTGAATCACTAATGGAAACATTTGCTGGCACTTGCAGCTCGCGACGAATGTCGTCGTAGACAATCAGTTGATTGAGCGACTCCAGGCCATGGCGTGCTCCAAAGAAGTTGACTGCACTTATGTTTGCGGTCAGTTGGCCAGCGGAATCGGAACCAATATTCAGGACGTAGCTCTCATTTGTATTCAGCGTAAGCTGGGTTTCTGTGTTATCCTTGGTGTTGATGTTGATGTGAAAAGGATAGCCACCTTTTGCGAGTCTCCTACGATTTGGTATCTTGGTGTCTAACATGTCCATCCAACGTTTCTCTACTGACTTCCATAGCTTGTCCTTCGTACCAGTGCCGGGCACCTTAATTTTAATTAATGACAGGTCCACATGCCGCATTAACGGATCCACCTGAACCTTGCCCGTTGGCTTGGGCCACAGTGTACCGATGTCCTTGCCACAGAACAGCCTGCAGACAGGTAGGCTTATTGCCTTGGCGTAGTTCTTCTCGCTGAGCTCGACCTTGCGACACAGACCACTGTTACACTCATATCCGTAAACCACATCTCTGTAAATAGCCAAAGTTGAACTTAGAAACTACTTTTACTATAGATTATAATTAACTTCTACTTACTCTGCTCCTCGCGCTGCACCAGGTGCTGGCGCCCAGCCAAAGGCCAGCAGTGCGGTCACTGCAAACACCGCACACCTCATTCTGTTACCCGCACAAAGTGAAAACTGTCCAACGCACAGGGAATATAAATTCAAGTTGCTAAAACTGGTTTCGGTTACTTATAAAAAATATAAATATAACCTGGAACACCCTGTGAACAACAACTTGAGTCGAGGGCTCTTAGGCGCTGACTGACGCCTTTGTTTTGCTCTCGGCCAATTTATCGTTTCGGCGGCACGTAACATCGATTGCGATTGCTACGACGTATGCTCACAAAAGACACGGGCGCACGCACACATGTGCATATATGAGCACCACACTGATACGTACACAAGCACAAGAACATACCGCTACCCCTTGGTACGTGTTAAACAAAAGATTACATACTTTTGCTTTTAACTGACGTTCTTGTTCGTCAAGTCATATACATGTCTTTAAATATAAAAACCACTAGAAGATTGCAAGGCAGCCATAAATTCTTATTCGAAGCCCATTTAGATTGTATTTCCATCACATATAGTTGATCTTTTCAATCACATAATTAACAACGATCATGCGAAGCCTTCCTGCTGCCACTTCTGCAATTTTTGGCATAATAATACACTCAAGAATTTACAGTTACGTTTTAGCCTAAATTAGATATACTTTATTAGCTATTAATAAAACATTGAAACTATATTTGTTTTATATTATGTCGGATTTGAGCCCTTCTGGGTGAGGGTATTATCTTCATACGTCTCCAGCACATCAGCCAAATGCTCGTTGTCTCTGGGCTTCTTGAACTGTCGCTTCTTGTTAGCCGCCTTCTTGCGCTTCGGCACCGGCTTCTTGAGTCCATGGTCTTGCATCGAGCGTATACCTGGAAATTACGCAAAACATGATTATAGTTAAATGACAACATTGCCAATGAGGGGGGTTTGTGTCACCTTGTTTTTCAAGGTATTCATCGATTTTGGCATCGTCCATTGCATCAACCGTTGCGGAACGCCAAAGCTTCTGAAACTCATCATCGACCTGTGGGTTATATATATTCAGATAATGCGCGATATGAATGAATGTCAGGGCTTACCGCAAAGTTGGCAGTTCTGTCGTTGTAGAACAATATCTTCTTTTTATCGATGGGACGTATTATAAATAGAATCTCGGCAGCGCGATTTTTCAGAACCTTTTCACAGTGAGGCAGAGATTCCTGGACGTCCTCCAGTAGTATGCCACCAAGCCCCTTCAAGTCATGCTGCTTTAGCATTCGCATCAGGCTCTTGCCGTCTTTTATCTTGTAGACGGGCTTGAAGCTAAACTTTTGTCCATCGGGTGTCACTTCAATCTTGGGATTGTTGCTAAGTGCTTCACCAGCTAACCACTGTAATGGAATCAATTAAGGCATTGCTCTTAGAATGGTCATACTTGACTTACATTCTTAACAGATTGACCGATATCGAGCTGATTGGTCTCATCAAGGATTTCTTCAATACTTAAGGGATGATCGTCACCATCCTGATGTCGCGTGCGCATAAACTTTACTATTTTTGCAAGTACTCCAAATCGATACTGGGAGCTTCCCGACATTGTTTTATATCTGCAGGGAGGATATGCATGGTGTCATTGCCAGAATATAAATATACGGGTCTGAGTGACTTACGTGTTTTCATTGAGCTTCGGAGCCGTTGGTGGCCGCATTTTCTTCTGGAAGTCATCTCTTCCTGCTGGTGCAGGTGCTTTTTCTGTTCTGGTTTTCTTCTCAACGCTACAAATAAGGAAAGTAAAAATGCATGAATGCTCCAGCCCAGATTGCCATCCAGAAATCGCACTGATACAATTGCTAATGTCTCCGAAGACAAAAGTACAAACATCTATGGACATGTGTTAGGGGTGCACGGATACACAAGCACAAATCTAAAGAAGCATGGTGGTGCTGTTTAATGGGAGGTGCGCAGGACCACCAATCCATTGTTACAACGACAGCCTCAGAGTTGGACGCGTTCATATAAACGGACAGACAGACGAGCATAGCTGGATTGATCCGGCTGTAGATGCTAATCCAGAACATTATATTCTTTTCACAACACTTTTTATCCAAAACAATTGGACCATACAAAGTCTTTGCCAACTGGAATCATGGTAACTTACGTTGGCGTAGCCATAGCCCGTTTCTTGAACGCTTCGCGTTCGCGAAGCAGCGCGGGATCCATTTTTGTAGATTTATATTTATTTACAGTGCTTTGCAAGAAAAGTTTTACTAATTGCTGAAAATTTACAAAATCCAAACAAACACAACCACCGTCAACTTGTGAACGAACAGCTGTTGGTCGTGCTTTCAGTAGAGATAATCAATTGATACGTCACTGTGACTGGTCACGATACTTCAAAGTCACGTGACAATGCTGTGATAGATTTCTAAAGTAACAGGAATATGTTCACAGCCACCTTAGGCGGCACACAATTTTATTAAAATGTACAAATAATACTTTATAAAGTAAAAAATTTGATAAATTAGGTATATTTATTGCAATCATATTTCTTGACCATGCATTTATTAAAAAGGTATCACACATTGCGTAAAGCTGAAATTGGAATGTTTTTTTAATCAAATGGTACCTTTCATTAAGCAAAGTTATTTGTTTCTATTATATTTTATATTATTCCTTTGATTTGATTAATACACCTTTTCAATCTTTTGTAGACGCAGTGCACTTTTAACTATATTTGAATATGAAATTTGTGCCAAAAGTCATAGTTAGAAATATAATTCACCAATATTTTTTTTTGTCACTGCTGTCACCGTGACACGAATTTCATGTTATTACGCTTCTCTAGTTTTCAGGGCTACTTCGATAAATTATTTTGGGGGCGATAGTCAAGGACTCTATCAATCGATATCATCAACTGTATGAAAGCGCCATTTGGTCTATTCCATCCCCAAGTTGAGGTGAATGATATTTCTCAAAGTCCAAGCAGATTAATACAAGCATAACGCATACTCCTAGTCAGGAGGTGGGTGTTATGGCAGTCTAATTCTAAGGCAATGCTAAAAACATTTTACACAACGATTTTATGTTGCCATTGAAAATTATTAATAAAACAATGCACCCACAATAAAAATATTAAAATGTATATATTTATATGGTAATTTTTATTTAATAATATCGCCATTACATAAAAGTTGTATTTAAAATGAATTATGTAATATATATTTATATATATATATATATATACTATATATATACACATATATATTATAATACATATATATATATATAGGGGTGTGGATAATATTGCGATTAAGAAATCCACAATCCGTAAACTTGCTTTTAATATATATTCTTATATTTGTCGGAATACGTTAGTAAATTGTACACAAAGTTCGTTTATAGTTTCTTGGTTATGGGTAACGGTAATGCGATTAATTCAATAGTCCCGTTAGTGGTTGGTTTAGCAATCATGTGGTTGGTTTTGTTGGCTCCGTTTAGGTCTGGTCTATATATTTATATGGGGGAGGTACTCAGTACTATAACCCACTTGAACAAGTCAATAATAATTGTACAGTTGGTTTTTGTTGGTTGGTTCTTGTTTCCGTTCTCCGTGTCTGTTTCACTCTGTGTGGTAGTGGTTCTCGTACAGGTACAGGTACTGGTACTGGTTCTTGTTTTGGTTTTGGTTGATTCCGTAGTGTTTGGGCGGTTGTTTTGTTGTTGTTGTTTTTTTTTTTTTTGTCAGTTGAACTATGTGTAATTGAACTGTATTTTATTTAAGTTAACTACTCGTACATTAAGTTCTCTGTTAAGTACAATGTTGTCAGTGGGTCTGTGGAAATAGAAAGATAAAAATTGTTTTGCTTATTATGTTCGTGGTCGATGGCAGGATCGTCTAATTGCCGCAGGCGCGTAGGTTAAGTACAGATCGGTAGTATCTAATAGTAATAGAACAGTCTGAACACAAAAACGTTAGGTCTATATAAATATATCTATATATATATATATATTATATATATATGTATATATGTCGAAATCCCACTTTTGATTTTCTTTAATTTTGACTAAATCTAAGAACTTACCTCGTGTCTAGGCGTTGAACTCATTTCCAACTATGGCTATATTATTTTATTTAAATATATAAAAACAATTTTGGTAGGATATACTTACATTTAATTGCGTCTTAATCGCTTTCTGCCACTATCATCACCATCCGAACCACCTGAACCACTTCGCTCCTCAGCTTCCATAACCTATAAACCCCATAAAAAGCACATGATACATTCATTGCACATCCTTCGTAGGGTATTCACAAGCGACATATATACCTTAAGTTTGGCACCACAGATTTCAGCACCATTTAAAATACTAATGGCCTTTTGGGCACTTTCATTATCTGAGTACTTGACGTAGCCGCAGTTTTTGTTAGGTAGCAGATAAACATCAATTAATCCCTTCCAGCAGGAAAATATGTTCTTCAAAATTGAATGTGGAAGATTCTATATGTTTAAAATAAAAAATAACATAAATAAATCTAGTATGGTTAATCGATTAATTGCGCTTACCGCTGAGATCACAATGAAAAGTCTTTGGGCAACTTGAGCGTCTGGTGATGCCAGCGGTTGAGTTGGTGGCAAAGGCACATTGCAAATCGCATCCTTTTTAGTGCGTTCTATAAGGAGAGGATAATTTTATTTCCAAACTTTTATGTATAGATAGTGAGAGTGATTCATACTGTCAATGAATGAGGTGTCCATACGAGCTGAGCTCATGCCATTAACTTTAACAATAATACGTTCGCCCATCGGGTACTCCAGCCCATGTAATTTGTCCCTGTGGAAATAAAGTAGAATATTATGTAAATATGCTGAGTGGAATGGAAATGGGAAATTAATTTAATTACTTTGCATAAATGGCTGCTTCAGGATTATCGTAGACGACAACAGCTTCATTTGTACGTGGCCCATCTGAAACGAAAATGCATTTTCAGATTAATTTACTATACAATAATGGAAGATCGTTCCATCACTTACGTTCACGCATAATTTGGCAGTAATCGAGACCTGGAATAATATCGAATAGACGCCAGAGCTGATCCTGGTTAATGCAATTGCTAACAATAACTTCTAAACAAGTTGGCTGAGCTACTGGTACGTTTTGCATGCGCAGAAAGGCGGACATATCACTGTTGGAGGATGCATTCCAATCGTTATTGTAGCCATCACCGCTACCACCACCACCACCACCACCTCTCCCACCTCCTCCTCCACCGCCGCCATTACCACCGCCATTGTAATTTGAGCCACCGCGTCCGGAGTTGTAAGAGGGACCATCATCAGCTAATCGACCATATTGATCACGTTGTGTACGTGATGATCCCTTTGGCTCGGCAAATACAGCCTTATACTTGGCTGAACAGTTCTCAAAAGCGACAGCTGCATAGTAGAACCTAAAATTGGACATATGTTAATTATTTATTTTAAATTCATTCCTCTTAAAAAATCAAGTTGAAACTCACTTTGTGAAACGAACATAGCCGAAGCCTTTTGGATTTCCATTGTTTTTCTCCTTGACAATGGTTACATTATCCACCTCACCCCATTGTGAAAACTCATCGCGAACATCCTCCTCAGTAGCAGTCTTTGGGATGACAATGAAGAGTCTCACATACTTTTCCTGTTCGTTTTCTGATTTATTTGAACCTTGGTTACGACTGTCATTTTCATAAAAAGCGAAAAAAACGTTGAATAAAAAATTAAAAATTGATATTGTTTGGGTAATCCAGTTACCCATCACATACAAAAAGCGGAGCGGAGCGGAAGTGAGCTAACTTTGATTAAAATCTTCCGGTTGTGCGCATCTACTACTGAGACTTATTACCGGCAAAGATCTCCCATTGTATTTTAACATAGTGCTGTCTCTTTCTAACTGATGCACTTTGAAAAAACTGAGAGGAGACACATATGTTTGGGATACCGAAGACAAAATACCCTTGCGAGTAAACGCTATAAATCTGATTAAAATATAATCAGGTCAAGTGGTGGAACAGTTCCTTAAATAAAAACTGATAAAATTGTAATGAGTTTGTGAGAAATATTGGTCAAGACAAGAATGGAGAATGGACAACTGAGTAATGATGAGCTTTGGACAAGTTTGTCGATGTGCTAAAACGCCTTAGCAAACAAGGAATAGGAATATGGTAATCATTACACCCTTAGCCCTTGGCAAAATGGGAAGGGGGTTGGATTAAGTTTGTGCAAAAGTATGTCAGAGGCAAAAGGGCGGCAACGCTGCTGGCAGCGACGCCGCAGCAGAATTTGTTTAAGCACAAGTAGAGACTTGTTTGTAGTTTCTGTGTGTTTATCGTATGTATTCTGTAAGAGGATTAATGATTCCCACCTAGGTGGAAGGTATCTCTGCTTGAGCATACTTGACCACAGCGTTTTTTCTTACATATATATTTAAATATAATACTAGTTTGCACACCTAATGGATCTAAATATAATACTAGTTTGCACACCTAATGGATACTCGGTATCCACTGCCAAGATTAAGATTAACTGCAGGGTGAAACTAATCCACAGCAGGAAGAAGAAGGTAAGGTTGTAGCATGATTGTCCATTTTATACATTTTGCAAGAGTATAAAACATAATAATTTTATTTATAGCGATATACGCAGCAGAGTTCCTCTCCGATTTCGCTCTCTTTGTTTGTTATTTAATTAATTTTGCTGATTGAATCAGTTTGATCAGATTCCGCTGGGTGCGGGCGTCATATATTAAGCTTGGTACTTACTTTGCGGCTACTAGCACTTTAAGGGTTCTGTCTGTTTTTCCAATGGTTTTTCCATTCATCTGTTCCTGTGCTTTGGCGGCATCTGATGTTTTGGAAAATTTAACGTATGCAATGCCCTTGTTTTCCTGTGTGTGTTTATCTTTTACCACCCAAATATCTTCAATATCGCCGTAGGGGGAAAATGCTTCGCGAAAATCTTCTTCTGTGTGTGCTTTATTGCATATTATGAAAAGCCTCGACATTGGCGGATCATCGTCGGTTGAATACTCCTGGTTACGACCGGGCCCACGAGATTGCGAACGGTAATCAGACATTCTTTTATAAGTTTTTAATTTCGAGCACTCAAATATATTTAGTTTTTCTTTTCGTTATTTTCTGTTCAGACGCCGAACACAAAATGGCAGACTAATAAGAAAAATATTTTAGAAGTGTGTATACTAATTTTCAGTAAGTTATCGATGCAGTTATCGATAAGCAACGCTGTTATTTTATTTTATTTTGTTTGCTTTGTTATTCTCACGTTTTACAACACTAAAGATTTCGACATTTATTTGTTGCCTAAATTCTAAGGTAGGCGAGCGGATGCTCTGTTGGCTGTTAATTACCTGCTGGGATACCTTTACGATTTGCGCCAATTTGTCGCTGCCTGTGTGAAATGGCAACATATAAGGTGGCCGCCTGATTTGAATGCTGCTAACTGCAATATGAAGTCATTTCAAAGTGCTATAACGCTGATATTGGCGATAGTGCCATATATGCAGCTTGTACATGGTGATTTAAACAGAATGTCTAAAAAGTCTCATGTCGAAGATTTTGAGGGCGTATCTGTACTATTCGAGGCTCTCACAGCATCGCCAAACGATGGTTACACATATGATTGGCGTGTGTTTTCGTATACACTAGATAACAATGATGACAACGGGCTAGACAAAGGTGATCGCAATTGTACGGTTTTATATTTAGACCAGTGCACGTCATGGAATAAGTGCCGGCAAACATGCCAAAAGACAGGTGCATCTAGTTACAGGTGGTTTCATGATGGCTGCTGCGAATGTGTTGGTGGGTACTGTGTAAATTACGGAATAAATGAAAGTCGATGTAGTCTGTGTCCGGAACCAGGATGCGATGGTGAAGATTAAAAATACATTTTTATATATAAATATTGTATATATATATATACATTTAAGTATTTCAATTTAATTATTTGTTATGCTAAACAATACAATACATAAATAAAACATAAAAACTCCAAATTGACGACTTCTTGTGGTCTTGTGATTTCGATTATTTTCCTATCGATATATCATCGTTTATTGTTCATCACTAACTCATTTCGAGCCCACGTTGTTTAGATCGCTGTGTTTTTAAAAACTTGACATTCGCTTTAGCTGAAAATGGGACGCAAATTTCAAAAGAAAAAGAAGGTTGAGCAGTTGGAAATAGTGCCACTAGATGAGAATATACCACTACCCTCGCAAAGACCGTCAGATGAAGTTGTTCCGAAGAAGGTATGTCGAAAAACATTGGAGCGATATCCGTTCAGACCAGATGTCTTTAACAATGTATATTAAAATCACAGGATAAATGGGTAAACAAACAACGCGTTTTGGTGTTTGCTGCACGTGGTATTAGCCATCGCGACAGGCATCTGATGCGTGACATCAAGACCTTAATGCCGCACCATCGTGCCGAGTCGAAAATGGAGCGCTCGAAGACCCTTTCAGTTGTTAACGAGATGTGCGAAATGAAGCACTGCAACAAAGCAATGCTGTTTGAGGGACGCCGCAAAAAGGATTTGTACATGTGGGTGTCTAACACAGTCGGTTCTACTGGACCCTCCGCCAAGTTTCTAATTGAGAATATTCATACAATGGCCGAGCTGAAGTTGACTGGTAACTGCTTGCGCGGAGCTCGTCCGTTGCTATCTTTTGACGCTAAGTTTGATGAATTGCCACATTTGAAGCTGCTTAAGGAACTATTTGTGCAAACATTCGCGGTGCCAAACTATCATCCGAAGAGTCAGCCGTTTGTCGATCACGTGTACACATTCACATACCTGGACAATCGCATCTGGTTCCGGAATTTCCAAATACTTTCCGAGGATGGTGGCCTTTCAGAGATAGGACCTCGATATGTAATGAATCCAGTTAAGATATTTGACGGTTCATTCACTGGCAAAACCATCTGGGAGAATCCCGATTATGTGAGCCCTTCCAAACAGCGACAAATCCTTAAAAAGGCTGCCAAAGACAAATATGTCAATCGTGTTGAACAAAAGGTTAACCACGAGGCAACGCGTCCAGTTAAGGCATATGAGGGTCTCGATAACGAGGAACTCTTTGATGATGAGGATCCACTAGAAACGGCAAAGTTGCTCGCACTAAAGGCTAAAAAGAAAGCAGTGGCTAAGAAAACACCCAAGACATCCCTTACGCAAAAGATCAAGGACAAACAGATGCAGGCCGTGCAAAAGGTTATCGAGCAGCGAAAGGCGAAGGCAAAACGTGTGAAAAAAGTTTAAATGTTTTAATTCGCGTTACGTTTACGAATAAATATATAAACATTACATAAATACATATAAAAGAGAATACAGTTAATAAATATATACGATTACAACTTGTGCACCTTAATTTGAAAATATTAAGAAAATATGTATTAAATTTATATCATATATCTTTCTTTTTTTTTTTTGCTACGTTTTTGTACGTTGAGTTTGTTCACATGATGGGTGTACGTTTCATATATATATATATATATCTTGAGGATAGATTATTAGCACAATATAAGCAATGTTTTGGATATTACTCCGCCATTGGGGAGACCTCTGCGTCAGCTGGAGGTAGTCGCGTTATGCTAAATGGTTGTTTGTTAATAGGCATCATTTCGACCACCTGAATGGGTGGCTCTTCACCCGGCTGTAGTGGCTCCTCGCCAACAAGTTTGGCCAGATTACTCTGAGCCCAGCGTCCAGCACGTCCATTAATAGTCTTATCTTCGCATACGCATAGGAACAGCGTATCCACAACCATCTGTAAGTGAATTATATTATCAAGAGATCTCTTTGAAAATATATCAGATGACATACCTCAAAAAGTGAGAGCACAATGTGGGCAATGAAAAAGGAAAATAGAATGATCAGTATGACTGGTGCCATATAGAAGTTGAGGCCAGGTCTATCTTTCAGCATAAAGATACCAATGAGACCCGAAACTGCGGCCACCACAACTTTGCCCAGGAATAGTATGAAGTCGCCAATGCCGTTGATCGTTGCCACTTGCAGTGCATTGGTTGCCATGGCGTTCCAGGCCTGAAAAATAGTAAACATCTTAAAATATGGCCAAAAATTTAGGATAACATTTATACTTACAACGCCTGCAGCTGGACAAAAGTTAATGGATTCGATAGCCACCACAGTGTAGGCATTATGATTGAGAAACCTTATAAACTTCTCCAGCAGCCAGAAACCACAGATGCAGCACTTCAAGCAACAGGTGGCACATTCGGAGCCTTTGTCCTCGTTCTTCTTAAGTCTAACAAAAAAGAAAGAGAAATGAGTCAAAAGCAAGAAGCAATCCACTACAAGAACTCACTTGGCATATAGGTAGGTCAATATAAGTCGTGGTATTTTAAATATGGTGATCACAAAGGATCCCTTGGCCACGGTGCCCAAATGATATTTGATCAATTTGCCAATGGCATAACAGGTTGGGGTCGTGGTGGGCTTTCCAAAGTACCAGAAGGCGACAGCAGCGGCCAAGGCGAACTGCTGGCAGGCGAAGATAAACTCAACTGTCCAAATGAGTCCAACCACATAGATCCAGAACATGCTCCGTAAGGCACCAGCGTCTGTGTACTCTATGCGGGAAATAGCTGCCAAGGGGGAAGGTAGGATAAGGTAAATAAATGAACAATATAAAAGTTTATGTTTATGCTATATATACAAGATATATAGTAGTGTATAAAAACATACTCATCTGAAGTATCTACATTTAGATTAGTGTATGAAGTAGGATTATATATGTTAGTGTATATACATTAGATATAACAAATAGAAATACTAAGCATTAAACTGTACACTAAAAAAGGAATGTTTAAATTTTGATGGAATACGCATGCATTAAATAAATAAATAAATAAAAGTGGACCCGGAGATATCACTTACATAATCAGAAAACCACCGATTTTTTTTTAGGTATGAAAATAAAAACGTTAATAGGGTTAAAGTCAATTGAAGTAATTTTGAGATTTTCAATTATTTTTTAGAAAATTTGTTTTCCGGCAGAGCTATTCAGTGTGGGAGTTTCGCTCTAAAAGCATTTGCAGATTAGGTAACCAAAGAAAATGCACCATTTGATGTAGATAGCTTAGTTAACGGGATAGTTATAGTCATAATCGTATATGAAAGTTTGCTTACTTCTCTCATCGCTAAGAGGAGTTCTTTGATTGGGTAGCAGTGTGGCATTGACGGGTAGCGGCTGATAGCCTGCTGGGGTGTGGAACGGTGCGATGGGGCTCTCATCGGGCGTGGTGGCTGTGACGAGACAAATGACAACGACCACCCAAAAGGCCAGGAAAACGATTAACACCAAAAAGGCCAGAAGGGGAGCTATTAACAGGCCAGGTAGGTTCATCATGCAAACGCCAGCCTCCTCGAAAAGAGCTGCCATACCAGAAAGTTTGTTCTTAAGGAAGTAAATGATAACCAAGAGCACAATCTGTAGGGATATCAAATATTATATACATGTACAGCAAACAATCTGTTAGTGACCTACCATGGTAACTGTGGCTATGACGGCTAGTGCCAGCACAGCATCCTGGTTGCGCAAGAACTCTTTTAGATCCGTGTTTGGTATATTTGTTCCAGATTTGTTTTTAATGTTGTAATAGAGATACCAGAGCACTCCGCTTAGTCCAACGCTGGCTACAATGACCAGCACGCAAATGAGCCAGGATACAATGCGGGATAACCAATGCATCACCATCACCAACATCATGGATACAACTGTGGGTAAAAGGGTCATTAGTAAACATTGTTAAGATTGTTACGGGATCAGTTCGTACGCAAGGAAACACCACAGACTGCTGCAATTATGTGCCAGGTGGAATAAATATCACCCAGAAACTGCTGTGCGACGTCCCAGTTGTTCAGCATATTGTACATCTCCTTCACCTCCTTGCTTTTATGATCGGGCACGCACCGATGCAGCACAGGTGAACTGTAAGATAAATCAGATATATAATATATAATATATAATATATATATATATATATATATATATTTATTATTTTCATTTACCTCTCGTAGATTGGTAAACTGGGACAGGGGCCCAGAAAGTTGAACACCTTATCATCTTTGCTCAACCTGTCCGTTTGAGCCATATTATAATCATATTTGCAGAGCTGTGTGTTGGTTTCGGTATAGTATTGAAACAGTTCCCTTGGATTATTTAGGGTCCGCTTGGGGCAGGCTTTAACGCAAATCTTTAAGGATTTCTTAAGTTCCTTAATATCAAAATACAACAACTCCGGCAGATCAATGGTGTTCTTGCCAGATAGGGCAAAGTTTTGGAAGCGTTCATTGTTTTTAACACCACAGGTGTTTCCAAATGAGTCGTACCCATTGATCAGCCGCAATGGGTTGCCGAACACGAACGAAAATATCGCAATAACAATCTGTAAGGAAATAGTGTTTAATGCACATAAACAATGATGTAATCTGAGTATTTAATAGAATATACATCATATATCTATGATGTGGTGAGTCTTAGTCATTAACATAGTGATTGACATGGGAATAGCGTGACTTTGACCATTTTAATAGGGACTCCAGTAGATATACATATACTACAGACTTCATTTCAAATGTGGTAGACAACGCCCTAGCCCAGTTCTAGACACATATCTCATCGTAGTGAACATTACGTTATTAGGAAATTAGCATTAATTCCACTCATATGATGACGATGACGTCACGAGCGACCACAACTTTGTGGATTTCTAGTAACGAACTCTTCGCCTTCCCCCTCCCAATTACCGCTAAAGCTGGGGCAAAGCGTTCGCACAAACACAAAGGCAAAAATCGTATTAAGTCTAATTAATCTCCAACAGCTTTCACTTTCTTAAGGTATATGTGGGAAAGTGGGCGTTATATATAGAATTGTATATATATATGAGATACACATATTGTTATAAATACTTTTACTAGTCAGTCAATTAAATATTTTAGCATCTTACCAAAAATAGCCAAAACAATATGTAAACTGCCAGCCAAAAAACGTCTGTACAGGAGCGGTATTTAGGCCTATTCCTATTGTTATGGTTCTTGGCTTCATCGTCTGTGCTATCAGTACAGCACAAGCTCATGATGTAAAGTTTTTATTTATTTATTTATTTCGAACAGTTCTATTTATTTACTAACTTATATTTATTGAGCGAAATCTTGTTTATTATTTTTTTCACAACCAAAACCGCGAATTGTTTGCCAGGGATGGACAAGCACTGTCGCAACACAATGAATCCAGGGCTGACAGAACTATCGTCGATCGATGCAATACAATTAATCGATAAGCGAATTCACAGGCCAGTGCTGCCAATTGTTTGAGAAAAATAACAGTCGACGGCCATTTTGTAAAAACAATACAGTCTTATAAACTTTGTCTTTTCCAATTTTTCACACTTCATTTTATTAAAATATCGAGCTTATTTAATTATGTATTAATTTTTGACTAACATGTAACTTATTTGATACTCGTAAGGAGAGAATATAATAATAAACTGTTAACTTAATTTCTAACCTGAAGCTGAGGGAAGTATTTTAATGTGATTTACTCGTACATAATCGAAAGTTAATAATTCACCAGCTTCACATTCGTATGCATTAAACAAAAAAAACTTAAAAATGTAAGTTCGGCAAATTGGATAGAACGTTTTTTTTTTTTTGTCAAATACTACAGAAATTGTCATTCCAAAATTGTTCTTCTCTGGGGGATTGTTCATGAACAATTTTCGAACAAGATTTTGTACGCGCCAATTTCATTTCTATTATTATATATAATATGATCTTAAATTTTCTACTTAAAAAATAGTTCTTATAAAGACACATTCCTTAAACCACGTCCATCCATCCTAAGAACAGAATGTTTTTCTTTCCCTTAATCTCACTTTGAGGCTTTTTAGCGGACTCTGTTGTATCACTTTTTAACGGTGACCTTGATTCCACCTTTAACTACCGCCTCGGCTGGTGGCTGACCAAATTTGCGGCCCTGGTTCAAGTTACTCTTCCGACGGATAGTTCCGCTACTGCTGCTGCCATTGGCTTTGGGTTTGATGGAGACTGGAACGATCTCACTTTGACTTTGGCTCCGCTGGGTCTCAACATCCAACATCTCGGTTGATGGTTTATAGGTGCGTATGCCAGAATTGGAGCGGACTGGAAGTAGAGTGACTAAGCGATGTGGACTTGGCTCTGTGGATGTGGACTCGGCAAACTGTGAAGTTTTTAACAGCTCCTCGTATTTAAGTGGATCCACGACCTCAACTTCCGCCTCACCGACGACAGGAATGGCTGCGCCCAAAACCTCTGTAGATCCATCGTCCATAAAACTTGACATTGGTTTGATAAAAGGTTCCCTCTGTTGCAGTGGCAATTCCACGAAGTTCTTAACACTTGACTCCAGCACGGGCACCTCTGTGGTCGTCGAGATGGGCTTTACCTTAGTCTCATTCCTCTGGGAGTGCTTCAGTTTGTTGTGCGAGAAGGGAGGAAATTTCATAGGAACGCTCGGAGTAATGCCCAGCTTGGAGGCAAGAGTGTCAAAGATTAGGGATATATCCTGTATGTTGCTGGCGTTGTTAATCCTCGTCTTGATGTCGTGTAGTGTAAAGTTCTCCGTCTTTTCAACGTCCTCTGAGACCCAAGCTTGCAGCGTCTTGTTGAAGACCTTCCTCATGTTGCCATTGTATCCAAAGTTTAAGGGGGAGGAGCTGTTGACGAACTCCCATTTGGAGTGGGAGGGAAACAAGTTGGAATCGTCCAGCATTGTGGGCCGTTCGCTGCTCGGGCGGATGCGATTCTTTTTCGTTGTGCTTGCCACAGTCACCGGCGTCTCCGTTGTGGTTGTTGTCGTTGGGTTGGGTACAGGAACAGCAGCAGGATTAGGAACGGGAGCAGGTGAATTACGTTGCAAAATAATCTCCTTGAGATTCATGAAGTTTGGCTTCGAGTTTGACGCATTGGAAGCTTGGGATTCCATATCCGATTCTGATTCTTCTGGCTCTATGCGCGATTCAATCGGATCTGAGTCACGTTCAGGTTTCGCTGTGGAGTTGTCTTCCTTCGGCAGGTTCAGTAGCTCCATGAAGAACTCACCAATCGTGTCGGCTAGCACAGAACTTTCCGTAGGCTTCTGGGCAGCCACTGCCGATGCACTGGTCGGAGCTGGAGTATTAGTTATCTGAATCTTGAGGGGCACTGTGGAACCAGTTACTGACGTCATGGTGGAGCTAGAGCCCAACTTTGGTGTGGTAGTCTCCAGGGTCTGTGCATCAATTTTACTTTCCTGATTGTAGTTAGTGGAGTTCTCCTGTTTCTTGGCAATGACACCGCCACCGAGATGCTCGAACTTCTCATTGTTGTCCTCAATGTTGAACTGTAGCTTGTTCATGCCTCCCAGCGTGGGATTGATGGGTCTGAATGGTGGTATGATGACCTCGTCGATCAGCGGCACTGGAAGTGGATGTGGCTCCACGAGGGCACCGCCCAAGCGTTCAATGTTTTCCGTGCCCGGAAGGAAGACGGGACTGCCAAAGTTGTGGTAGAAGAGCATATCCTGATCTTGCTGGTTGGGATTTTCCATCTTTATATCAGGCTTGCGCTTGGAGCCACCATGGAAACCGGACATTGACATGTACGGATCAAGCGTAATGCCAGCCACTGGCATCGCAGCCGATGGAGGCGTCGGATTGTCACCTATAAACGGTAGCTCCAGCTCGTCAATGCGACGTTGGGGTATATGGTTGACAGTGGTCGGCGTGGTGGAGCCACCCATGCCGGGTAGAGTCTTTGTGGGAAACGCTGGCGGTGGTCCTGGCAGCAGCTCCGGCACCTCACGATGAATTGGACGCCAGGGCTGTGTATCTAAGATTGGAAATGTGGTAAAGAGATTTGCATCCAGCTTCGGCACAACGACTGTCGAGGAGGCTGGCGCCAGCGAAGGATATGTGAATGTCGTTGTCGTGGTCGAGCTGGTTGTTGGGCTCGCTGGAGGCGCCATGGTTGTTGTTGGTGTTGTGGTTGTCGTGGGCTTTGGCGTCGTTGTCGAAGTGGATGTTGTTGTGGTTGTCGTTGTTGGAGCTGTTGTTGTCGTTGTGGTGGTTGTTGCTCTTGTCGTGGTCGTGGTGGGCATTGTGGTGGTCTTGGCTTTCCTTGTGGTCATCTTGGTTGTCGTTGACGTCGTCGTCTGCTTGGTGCTGCTCGTTGGAGCCTGGGGCGTCACAGTGGTCAGCTTCTCAATGCTGGGTTTCTTGGGTTTCACGCGCAGCGTGTAGGGCGTCACCGAGATGGTCTTGGGTGGTAAGCTGCTGCTCTGATAGGAACGTGTTGGAGCTGTCTTCTTGCGGGCGATGTCTGCATCTGTCTTGGTTATTTCGAACGAACCCTCGAAGGAACCCTGTATGACCGGTGCATTTTCCACATCGATGTCCGGCTCATCATCGGCGGAGTGCGAACGCACGGGTGAGTTTCGTGGTTTCGGCGTGCTCACTCCGGTTGCCTTTGTCTGCAACGGTGATCCTGATCCAGCCGTACCTCCAACGCCACCCTTCTTCATTAGACGCTTCTCCAATTGAGTCTGGCTGGTGGGTACAGTTTGCTGGCAGATGGAATTGGGTTAACCAGGGATTCCTGATGGACTAAGATTTATATACTTACTGCTTCCTTTAGTATAGCCGCAGAACGCACAACTTGCTCATCCAGGATGCGCTTAATCTCCACGGACTCATTGTCCAGGCGCAGCGAACGGTAAAGCGACTTGGTGGCCGATGTTTCCAGGAAAAGTGACTCCTTTATGTACTCCTCTACGCTGAGAATGTTTCTGTAAGATAAACACAAGGAGGATTAAAAAAAACTCGAAGATTGAGTAAAACGAATCTCTTACTGTGGCAACTTGCGCACATCCAGGAACACCCGAAACGAGACCTTTATAAGAGGACCCTCGCCAAAGCCCCAGACATCAGTGCGCAGCGCTTGCAATCCATTGTCCGTCAGGGCGCGTTCCACGAAGCGTTTATAGAACTCGATCTTCTGTTTGTAGGTGGTTGTGTGGTTGTACTTCAGTCCGGTGGAATAGAGATCCCCCTTAGCAATGCGAAATGATCCCTCAAAGCCCAAAACAGCTGGAATTGGCAGGCGATAAATAAAGGTCACCAGTAAGAATCGTGACTCAGTTCCAAATACTTACGATCCTCCAGCGTGGCCTTCAGGGAACTAAAGTAGAACGCCAATCCGGCTATGGAGATGACGGCTAACAGTACTATGAACGCAGCCGTGGTGAGAATGATCGAGAACGATCGGTTCTTTGGATAATGCGCATGGGTCTTGGTTGAAAAGGTGGATGGTGCTATATTACGACCATCCCTCCAGATGCCCCATGTATTGTAGCCATACTGGCTATTGATGCTATGGTCATTCGTATACGATGGCTGCTTGTTCATATGATAGTAGGCGCCCAGCTGAGATCGCCTGCCCAGCGTGTTCTGATAGTTATAATCGGAGGTGCTCTACGACAATGAAAATGCAAAAGAAGTTTGTAATTTAAGAGAATCTGGCTTTGGTACTTGAATCTGTGCAGCTAATAAAAGTATGGACATGGTGTCAAGTGAGTGCGAAGATACCAATGCATTAAAATGAGTGCGAAAGAGATATCAAAAAGCAAAAGAGCATCAGATATTATCTCTTTTCGCTTTGCTATTACTTCTTCAAAAATGAGAGCGCACTCGCATAAGAGAGCCCCCACGAAATACCTTATCTTACATCTGCGAACGTCGCTGCAGCCGATGGCAGATCATGCTGTTGCAGCGACGTCGGCTGAAGTGAACACTTCGGGTAGAAGCTCCTTCGTGTGGCTGGTCTTTAGAGGAGTTCGTCTAATCTGACCTGTCAGCGAGTGTTGGCTGCGAAGCAAATCAAATCAGTTGCTGTTCAGCACTTATTAAATTAGGAGTTTGGCTCGCGTCTCTTTTCAAATACACAGAGAGAAAATGTTTTATTTCTTCTCTCAGATAATTAGTTGGCGAAGTGCAAATTCGTTATTTACGATAGCAAGTAAGTTCTGGTCTGACAAACATTAATACGCTTGTCATAATATACTAAGCACCAGAAGCTAAGAATGCTGTAGGTTACTTGACTATGAGAAGCTTTTAGCCCACACATATATATGCATTTTGTGGGGATGGTAATGTTTCCTTCTGCCTGTTGTATGAGTTGTATTAGCACAAACTCGCCTTCTCAAGCAGTTTTAATGATAAAAACTATATTTAATATTAAATCTTTTAAATTCGATAGTTCAAAAATTTCTTTCAGTGTAGTACGTCAACGTTGAACTTTGTTGCGCGTGCTGCTTCATACAAAAACACTTATTTGTTTTGTCCATGGCTTAAATAGAATCGGAATCTGTGCTTTAAAAGCGTGTCGGGTCTTTCAATAGGCCCTTAATAATTAATCGCAACTAATTAGATAATTATCTGGTCGTATGCACTTAACTGATCCGTCGATTGCGTTGCGAAACTTTCTCAAAAGCCGTTAGATCTTAAGACACTTTCTTTCCCGCCTGCTAATCTGTTGAGTTTAGTCTACTTTGGTTTTCTTTTTGTTTTTCTTCTTTTTTTTTCTTATCCTAAATTAAACCCATAGATCTATGCAAACCCATTTCAATCTCGGAAGCCAATCTAACGGTTAAATGCTGGTTAAGTTTTAACCGTGAGAGCTACTTACTCTCACAATCTTGTCATGTTATGTCAGAATCAATTATCACCATACTCGTACTCCTACCAGCTCCTAACTCCTCGTACAACTATAGCGCTATAGAAAAGTTGTCGTGATTTGCTAATTAATGCTTTATCCGCAGAGATTCAATTATTCAGTCATTGCACCCAGCTACTCGGGATGGGGATTGAGACTGCCACTTAGATGGGGTCCGGGCGTGGGTATCATAACTCTATGAACTTTGGAGTGCAAGTTTTTTTTTTTTGAATTTTTGATTGTTTGTCGTATGCCTTTTTACAGTCATTAGCCACAGGGCATATTACTCGTGCCATCTCATTCTCTTATTTTACTCTTACACCCTCTTTCTTCGTCTATTCTCTATCGTTCTCTTTGTATACCCTAGGTTCATCAAGAGTGGGGAAAATAGGGTATATTGCTGTGCACAGGTGTATGTAACACATAGAACGATGCATATATCTCATGTTTATACATATATCAGCTTAATCAATGGCAGATTCGGTGTGTATTAGCGATCGGTGCAATAATCGATCTATCGATGTTCATCGTGACTAATCGTTTAACTAAAGTTGACAACTAGACATTGTATAAGGTTATTTTCTAAAATAAGGATTTTTTTTATTTACCTTAGAGAAAACATCAATACACCGATTAATCGATATTGCCTCCCAGGGAGATCAAAAACATCTGTTGAAGCACTATCGATAGCTTAACTTTATTTAAATGCATATCAAGTTTAGTGAGGTGAATCGAACTATATTGATTGAATATGCTAAATATATTTATCGAAGATATTTTAATATCGTAGTCACTGTGACAGGAAAGTAGCAGAACCCGTTGTGGTTTTTGTCAGTTGTAGCTGAGTCGTGTGTACATATTATATTCTGGGTTAGGGTACCTCATAGTCGAGCATACTCCAAACACTCCACTGAAGCGTTCTACCCGTAAGCTGTTATTCTTTAGTTTGTTTCTTTGTTACTAGCCAATCGACAACCTGTTGTCGCAACAGCTGTTTTGTTGGCCTGGCTTTTAGTGAGTTCTTGTTCTTCTCCTCTATGCGTTCTCTTCTGGCTCAAAGATGTACTACAGTGTGTGTGTGTGTGTGTTCTTCAGAGAGTGGAGAGAAAGTCATTCACCTTTAACGTTCTCGCTTGTTGGGGATTGTTTGACTTAATAACTAACTTTGGTATCTGTCGTGGATGAGGAATGCAAACAACTCCAGGGAAATCTGTAAATACTTGTCCGCAGCTGCCGAGTTCTTCCTCTAAGCCCAAAACATACTTCATCAATTTAATCCAAGTGGGTTTACGTAATGTCAATAGTTTTTCTCCCCAACTCCTATTTTTAACCCAAATTTGAACTTTTGTACTTTGGCTTTTATCATGTAAATTGGATTCCATGGACTTCTATTATATACCATTATAAGATTTAACCGTTCCTTTACCCTATATATGATACAATTCATAACTTAAACAAATTGTTATTTATAGCTACTATTTTTAAGATTCAATTGTAACTTATCGCTTACATTTATATTCCCATTTTCATTTAACTTTTACAAATATCGTTTTTAACTTTTCTTCATGTCAGTCAATTTTCTCGATGCCTTTTATGCTAGTACATACTTCCTATAACAAGTCTCACTCCTCTGTCTCATATAGATAGGATAACTTTTATTGTTCTTCAGATAGAAGCTGGCATATAATAAAATATAATATCCTTTTTAATAGATCGTTTATCACTCGAAGCCTTTTTATATGCGTCCCAGCTTTCAATCAACTGCCTTAAATGAATGCGCTGATATGAAATATTAACCAGTATGGGCGCAGCCACGCCCTGCTTTATGTTCAGAATGAAATATAGTCTATAACTTTTTGCTGGCCGATAGTAAAAATGATTATTACGATCGGTCGCCCACTTAAGACAACCAAAGAAACGTTCATTGTATATGCCAATATATAGGTATATTATATGATATATGATATATAGTGTAGAGTTACGATAGTTAAATATGATGATAAGTACTCACCATTTGTCGACATGCCTGCGTTCGATATATATCACTGACTCCTGACAAGCTTTGGAAGTACTTTTTGGTGCCATAGACGGTGTCCATTGTTGGGAATTGGGTTTAAGAATAGAGTTTGATTCGCTTCAGTTTTCTTCTTCTATCGGGGATTCTAGTTGAGTTCGATCTATAAGTAGAGTAGATAAGTAAAGAAGTTGATTAATATAGTCATAGTTTAATAGAGAGTGCTTCACTTTCATTACAATGTTGAGATTTCACAGAGAGTTGCAGAAGCAGATTGCTTCATCGGGGGCTATCAAGTCTTTGGCAAACTTCCGGTGGCCCGAAAAACAGGCTAATCCCGTTTGCCATCCCATTAGCAAAACGATGAAAATTCTCACTTTTCGTAAAGTGAAAAACAATTTCAAAAGAAAGAAAGAAGCAAAAAGATAGAATAACCACTTTGAGTTGGAAATTGTTATGCACCAAGTTGTCAACCGGTTTACGTTAAATACCTTCAACTAGCACTTACTCCAACTCCAACTCCACAAAGACCAAGATCTTCTGGCGCTCTCCAGACGAGCCACGATTTGCGTGCAAGCCTTTGCGTGAATGATCTTGCATAGACCTGTGCAGCGTCTAAAAGTGCGTGTTGCAAAGCATTTAAAGATCGTAAGAGGCAGAGCCTTAAAAACTTGTTATCAAGTAGAAATATCTAAGAAATTAAAACATAAATTAATTAGAAGTAGATCTTCTAATTCTTGACTTTGAACGTTTGCCACATAGAATTACACCTAAATCAAATTTATATAGATATATATTATAGATATAATTTATGTGTGATATCTTGCACCAAATGAAATCTGTCAAGTTGCAAACAGATTATGAAGCGAAGCTCTTCTTGGACCGATTTTTACTTCAAGTTTCTAAGGATATAGAAAACCCTCTAAATAAACACCTATAAAAGATCTTTCATTCATGAAAGTGGTATATAAACTAGAGTTCTTATCGGAAGTTACAAAAAGTGAATTCACATCATCAATTTGCTATGATCTAATGGGATTAAATATCAAATTATCGTATTACAATCTCATAGCTTGAAAAATATCGCATTGAAATTATACTTAGTGTGTGTTCTAATTGGAGCTTCCATAAAGTGTACTCGAATCATGATTTCCAGTAGTTTACTTGGACTGAATATCAAATTATCGTATTATAATTCCATAGTCTAATTGTAATTGATATACTTTGTGTGAGTTCTTATTGGTTTTTGTTTCAAGTGTACTCGTAACATTTATTTGCTGTAATCTTATTGAACTGGAAATCTAATTATCCCATATTATTATAATTTCTAAGCTTAAAATTATCTAATTGGAATTAATAACTTTAACTGTAGCCACATTGGAATTGATCCATTCAAGCTGTGTACCTCCATCTCTCACATCATCAGCTTATCAAACTGGACTTTTTCTAATTGGATATATAGATATATATGAGAGATATAGGCGACTCTTCCATATGTTGTCATAACAATTGTTATATATGGAGCAAGCAGTCAAGTGCTTTTTCTGCTCAGTTGGACAGTCAGGTAAAAAGCGAAAGCTTTACCTAAAATAAAAAAACCAAGTCTAATTAGAGAACTCCAACACTTTGATACGCTTGCTGGGCGAGCATAGGTTGGAGGGAATGGGGTAAGGGTACGGGCAAGGGGAAGGGCACACAGTCATCTCGATATACAAATTTGTGGTACGAAGTCTCATTGGAATTTTCACTTGCCCCAACCGCAATGCATTGCCCAGGGCGGTGCTTGAGCTTGGGAAACAATAACACAAAATGCAGAATCAACAGCCCACAACAACGAGAAGTCGTCTGAAGATCAGAGCTGAAGAAACCAGTTATTCTACAATGAAACATGGAGACGGAGACAGGGTAAGGGAGTGGAATAGAGGGATAAATGGAAAGATGTGACTGGGATGCCTTGCCTTGCCTCGCTGGGCAGGGTTATTGCCACTCGTGCCACCGCATCATCTACTACTCGTATACTCATATAATGCCACTATATATAATCAAAAGCTACACACAACACACACACACACCTAGAGAAACCTGGGTAAAAATAGTCTTCGCGATGGATGCCATCCAGCCAAGATCCACAACAACCACAACACAATAATAACTAAGTTGGTTTTTTATGAGTTTCAAGCTCAACTCTGAATTGTCAAAAGTAAAAGTTCTGCCTTTGGAATGCGTTGATCATAATGAGCATAATAAAGATAATGATCATAATGAAGACGATAGCCAAAGTTCGAAGCTGAATCTTCTTTTGGTGAAACTAATTAGTTTTCTTTGCCATAACGATAATGATAATGATAATCATATTGCTAGACTTAACCCCAAATCTAACCTCAAATTGCAATTCTTGAAGAGGTACAGTTTCTACGTGGTTATAATACGATAAAAGTCAGCTTAAGTTAGATTATATGAAAAACTTGGATAATTAGCAGTCGGCAGACATACTAACATAATAATCTTATTGGAATTTAGGAAGAAATACACTTATTTTGGGAACATTAACTAACATTAAGATATATTCATAGTTAAGCTTAAGGTCTGCCTAATGTTATATCTATACCAGTTCAAGCGTTTACTTTCTTATTGGAACGTCTTATTGGAATATACGTTAGATTCTTTGGGTAATATCAGCTTGAGTGAAACTTAAGGTCTGCCTTATCTTATAGATCTGTAATGAAACTTTTAATTGGACGTCTAATAAGACTATTTTGGCCAGCTTTAAGATTACTTAAGTTCTCTCAAATTGGAATATCGAAGAAAGCTAATCTGTTCTGGAGTCTTACGGGAAGATTTGAAGTTCTGGAAGTCTTATTTCATTTAACAAGTCAAGCTTTAACTGAAAATCAGCTTATTCAACTTATTTAGCACATTCCAAAGCAAGTACAGTTTTACCCAGATCCTAGGGGGTTCCGGAGGTACTACTATGACACCTATTTGGTCATATGAGTAACAAACTCTTAGTTTAGTTAATAAAAACGGAACATTTTCCACATGAGGTGAGCAAAATTTGCATGAAACTCGCATAAAAACGCGCCAAAAGTAGGCGGCGAAGCAGAAAATAGAAAAATAAAAAAAGATACAAAGATACAAATACCCGTACAGCTTGCATTGTATAGGTACAATTAGTGTTAAGGGGGTATACGAGTATAGTACTCGAAGAAGGTCTGCATATGAATGGTGTGTGAGTATAAGTATACACACACACACACAACACACACAGTAGTACACTCAGACTGACAGTTAGCTGTAGACAGTGCCAGAAAACGCCTCGACTGGACAGAGGTAGAGGGAGTCAGAGAGAGAGAGAGGTAGATGCAGAGGGAGAGCCAGAGCCAGAGGCAGAGTCAGTGGCATTGCCATTGCCATGGGTTGACGTTGACCCAGTTGCGCATGCGCGGAGCGGGAATGGCCGGCGGGAGAGCCAACAGCCAACTTTAGGCACCCAAAACTGGAAACCTGACCGACTGTCTGTCTGTGTATACAGGTGAGTGTGTCTGTGTGTGTGCGTATGTGTGCGAGTGTGTGTGCTTGTGTGTTTATGGTGAAAGAACAAATTGACTTATGTACTTTTAAGTTGCGTGAAAAAAAGAAACACTCACTCGACTCGCACACACAATTTGGTGGACATTAAGACGTCGGAGTCGTCCACGCATAAGTTGATTAAATTTCTCGCATTAGCCGATTTTCTCCCATTGGTGAAATTGTTTTGACCAGAAGCAGCAAAAGAAGAGACAAATAACAAGAAGAAGAAGAAGAAAAAGAAGAAGTACTGCTACTAGAAAAAAAACCATCTAAGAATGATTGATGAGAATTCGGACTCTTCGGAGTCTTCGGAATGAGTGCCAAAGAGATAGATGATGCAATTTTGTGTGCAAGATGTTGCATACAACATTGCAACGTTTTATAGGCCTAGAAATTCTTGTAGAATATAACCGAAACATAAACAAACTATAAATAAAGAGTTTTCAACCATTCGTCATATTTTACGGCAGTTATGTCGAATCTGACATATTTAATAGCACTCATAAAAAATCTTGCACGCAATCTTTCATCAAATATTTGGTGCAAGTTGCACGTAAAGCTGCAACGGTAGTAAGCAACCTGTTCGTTCCAGATAAACATTGTGCGAGTATTTAATATCCATTATACGAGTTTCTGAATACCACTCAGAAGAGAAGGTAATGGAGCGAACCGAGAAGACATCAAAATGTGTTGGCATTTCCATGTGGATACCAAACGCTTTTGGTCGCACCAGATTATAATCAAGCACATCCACAGCCACAGCCACATCCACTTTCAATAATAAAGTGTCAGCGCTGAAGAAGAAAGTGAAATGTGGACAACATTTGGTCAAAAAAAAAGACTTCAGAAAAAAAACAAACGTTATATATAAATAAATAGATAATAAATAAAAGAAAAATAAAGAAAAAATGCTAGAGAAATGGAAAGTTCGTTTGCGGAGCGCATCTTGTCGCATCTCTCGAAATTCTCTCTCGAAAATTGAATCATTCGAAGCATTCAAACAATGCAGTAAATGTTAACAATAAATCGAAAGAAAAAAATGAATTTCCAATTTGAAAGTAATATATATTATTTATGTTTATTTTTCAATGGGTTTCTTCCACACAAAATGTCATAATTGTTTGGGCTGATTTATTAGGTTTTCGGTAACTGCAAATTTATGCAATCTCTTAACTGTCAATAGATCTATTGATAGCCATAAAATAGTATAGATCTTGAAGTAACTTGCAGTTGTTTACGGTAAAACATTGGAACGCACTCATGAATGAAAATAATTGTATAATATACTCGTAATAGTCGTAATTGTTCAGACTTTTAACATGAATATGCAATATGCAATATGCAATCTATGGGTATGTTTTGAGCGCAGTTTCATAATCATTCTAACGGTCTCAGACAAAGAAGCCTTACTGGAGCAGAACCACCAGAAGTCAGTGAGCATTACGAAAGTTGTACCACCATATATCATCATCCTCACACGCGTACTCCTCTCATCGCTGCGAAGTGGCAACGCTCAACGTTGAAAGCTTTGATTTGCGCGAAATCTTGGAAAAGTGCATTTCATTTGGATGACAAGCGAATGGATTGCGACAACGTTTGATGACGTTGAGGTTGAGGCTGAGGATGACGTTGAGGCTAAGGCTAAAGCTGGTGACACTATGCAAACACGCGAATGGCTATTACTGTGTGCATTTCCCTGTACACATATGGTTGTTGCTCATGGAAAGGTGTTGGAAGGCAGCGGAGGGGAGGGGTAGTCATTAAAACCATATACCGTTACACTTAAGCCGACGACCAAACTAAATATGTAATTAAAAGCAAACAAATCTTCAAGCGCCGCTTTTTCCCCGAATGTGTGTGTGTGTGTGTGTGTGTGTGTGTGTGAGTGAAAGAGTGTAAGTGTGTGTGTGTGTTGTCTGGAACAGAATTCGGTAAACTTGCTTGTACCTCAAATTCCCCAAGCGACACTCCGGAACCAAAACTACAAATTGTAGAGTCACCCGTGTGTAAGTTGCTGTTGTTGTCGTTTTTATTGTTGCTGCTGTTGCCGTTACACTGAGTACTAACAGTATTGGCAAGAATGACGCTGGGTGTTAAACGGCTTTTCAAAAGTTCTGTTGCTCCAGACAAAAAGTTATTTTTACTGCAGACACAATGCAGCCATGTTGGAGTTATAGAAGTGCGAGCGAGAAAGCGCTCTCATAATTGTACCACTGAATTGCCAAAAATTATAACAAAGCACACAATACAAAACACTTGATATCCCTCTTTAACACTCATAGATACAGATCAAATTTGCTATCTCCTTTGCACACACTCAATCAAATAAACAAACATGCATACATAATTCATCAATGGCTGCAGCTTGGAGGCTACATATGTACACTTCGTTAAATGTTCCTTCGTGTGTCTGGCGAACAGAAAACGTTCAGCTATCGAACTGTTAATCAGCTTCTCTGCATCAATGCAAATCAAATCAGTTCCTGTCTAGCACTTATTGCAAAATAACCTACGCCCAGCAACGATTTTTAAAATACACAGAAAAAATTTTTTGAGAACACGCAAATTGATTTCGGTATTTTTTTTTTTTTAGAAAATAGACAATGTGCACTTAATTTATTGCTATAACTGTATCACTAAATATTGTGTTGCTTACACATATATTCTAACAGTTGTCAGGTAAAATGTTTTTTTCAGTGTAATAATCAACGTCAACGTTGAACCTCGTTAATTCTGCTGCTTCACACACACGAACGCATATATTTTATTAGTGTGTGTTCGCACGTCACATACGAATTACTCGTAAACTCAGTTGAATTCAGTTGAACGGTTGCAGTTGGAGGGGAAATGGTATGGGTATGGGTATGTTTGTATCATACGAATAGAGTATACAATCATCTGGAAATACACACATCAAATATTAATCTGAAGCATTGAGAGTTTGTTTAGTATTCACAGAAGACACACCTTGTAGATAAGAATGAAAGAACGAGAGATCCCCAGGTGCAATTAGTGCCACGATCAAAATGCACGACACGCAGATGAGCGAATGCATTTCAGTTTCTTTTCTTTTCTGTTGAATACCCTGTATAAATATAACTGCATCCTGGGTATAGTTGAGTTGAGATTCAACAATTTTGGATCCTATAAAATCTGACTGGTATCAAAAACCATATTCCATATGCCCAGAACTGAAAAAACCAATAGTAAAACGTTTGCGTGGTCTAAAGATCTGGTTACAGGGTATTTAAGAGTCAGTTATGTTCGATGGGAGCATTGTTTTTATGTTTTATGTTTTCTTTTCTGCTTTAGCATGTTTTTGTGTCTAGCTGGAAGAAATTCCATCAAAGTGCATTTGCTTTACCGCAACGAACTTCAACTCCAACTGCAGCGCTAGCTCCAAGCTCAAAGTTTTGAGGTCGCTTTTCTCTCTGCTCTTCTTCTTCTTCGTCTTCTTTAGGCGAAACAAAAGAGCGGCCCATTAGATGCGATTTTACATCATTTGAATGCAATTTAGTTGCAGTTTAGCGTTATGTTCTATTTATCTCGAGGCTAAAGCTAAAGCTAAAGCCTGAGCAGCACTCCCCACCCCACATACCCCCGCCGAACCCAATCAGATTGTGAAGCTTCTCTGTCATTTGTGTCGTTGCCGCCATCGTTATCCGTTGAATCTTCGCTGGCCGAAGAATCGTGCGGCACAGATGACCACAATAACAAAAAAAAAAAAGAACAAACCGCCAAAGACAAGCAGAAGAGAAGAACAGTATAAAAAGATCCAAGCTCCAAGAGCCAAGTGCCAAGAGGTAAAGCTGTCAATAGCAATTTGGGCCAACATGGCTCATAATGATGTTGATTTCTTTGCCAATTTGCGATACTCAAAGCATCGTCTGTATTGAGGGCCTGAGAGAATGAGAACCCGTGAGTGGGAGGGTCAGATCAAAGGCGGTTCGGCAACAACACTCAAAAAAAAAGGTTAGCTCTTAACGTAAAGTGAAAGTGTTTCATTAACTTGTTAATGAAGAATTTTAGGAGAGAAACAAAAAAAACGAAATCAACCAAAAACAAAAAACAAGATTAAAATAATAATAAAAAAATAATATAGTCGTACTCGTAAGATCCATAAAAATGTTTTCAAATTTTCGCGCCTCATTTCTATTTCTCTTTTGATCTACTTCCGCCAAAACAAAAAAAAAAAAAAGAAAATTTTATTTTTAGTGAAATTAATGAAAATTAACGAGTGAAAATGAAAATTGTCCACCGCGTTGACACCTTGGAACACCTGTGAAGATACGAGTCTGGGCGTGTCTTCATGTCGAGGATCTTGTTAGTCACACACATACACACAGCGCACAACAATTTTTGGTTTAATTTTTTTTTAATTTTAACCTGTCTTTTTCGCCTTGGCCTTGTCTTAGCTGGAATGATAATGATGATGATCGCCATGATGATTGTATTGGTGTTGCCACTCACATGTGAGTCATTTGGTTTGGTTAATCTATAGGCCAGCACTTTCACATTTGGCAACTGATCTCCAGTGTGAGCATATATCGAAACCCCTCCCGTAACCATTCCCTGGCCAAACCCATTAATGAGTCAAACACAAAATTGTTGATTAAATTGGGTGTTATTGGGTCGCCTGGTAGCCTCTTCCTGTGCCAGAGCTATTCCATACCGTTGGAGTATATACATACAGATAACCAATTTCCGGCCAGGTTGTGCTTGATGATTGCTGAGATGCAAAACGATCTGAGCTGATACTATCACCTCCGGTCTACAACTACCTCTTCATAATGATAATAATAATAATAGAGCTGTGTGTGTGTGCTCCTTCCTCATCTTCTCTATGGGTACAATATATATAGAGTCTATAACAACGGGTCTGTCGTCGGCCTGTCAATTGGCCCAGTTCATAAATGTGGTAATTGCGGCGCGGTTAGCGACACAAAGAATGAAAGATTGGAACATTGGAACGTTCTTTCTTTCTTTCATTATTTCTCTTTGGCAATTGCTTCTACTACTCGGATCTTGGATCTTGGATCACCTGCTGACCAGTTGGTGCGTCGCTTTTCTTTCTCGCCTTGCCCGACCCTTTATACGGGTGGGGTCTAATTCTCTAATTTCCTAAATGTAATGCCTCTATACATTGTGCTCCGGATCTGTGCTTGGGGTCTATGCCTGGGGTCTGAGCACTGTAGCTTCTCTTCGTATTCTTTTTATTGCCATTTTTCATTTTAACATCCATAATTTTTAAGCTCTGCCAGCTCGTTTGGTGCCCGTACACGATTATTGCTGGTTGGGTTTTATTTTTTTTATTGC
The DNA here is from genome assembly GCA_035045065.1 of Hirtodrosophila trivittata. NCBI lineage: Eukaryota > Metazoa > Arthropoda > Insecta > Diptera > Drosophilidae > Hirtodrosophila > Hirtodrosophila trivittata. The sequence continues at coordinate 8,198,703 of JAWNNK010000813.1, read as the reverse complement.
TCTTGAAACGTTTTCGTACTCGTACTTCTTTTGCCCTGGGTCGTAGCTGAGGTTTGAGTAATGTAACCAGTTTTGTACCTTTGACTACTTCTTTTTTTTTTTTTTGTTCGCTAGTTTAATGCATGTCTAACTAGTTTATGGCCAAGCAGCGGCTAACTACTTTATTTTGGATATGTGATACTCTGTTCCTTAACTCAATGCAAATCCAGTGAAATTACCATTTCCTTAGATATACAACTGCGTAGACAATGAAATCTCTCGTTACTTCAATGTTGCTTACCAATAGAGTTTCTTATTAGAATTGAGGTCCTGTCCAGCAGCAGTCTGGTTCCATTTGACACTGACTTCTGCTCAAGCTTGTCAATGGATATTCATTTGTGATTTCTTATAAGATACTTCTGTTATCTTATAATGCCGGCTATCTTTATCCGCCGCACAATATCGGTGTTCCCCTTGTTTTCAAAATGAGATATTCAACGGTACACTGATTTTCACAATGATCGTGTTTGTCACAAAAAAAAGAATACAAATTTCAAATATCAACTGAACGCGCCCGTAGCTGAAAGAAAACTGATTCCAATGGGATTTGGAATCTCAGTAGTTGCTGGTGCCCAACTGCTGCTAACTGCTTAAGAGAGTTCAAGATGAGCCCGGCAAGCCATTAAGAGAGTCAGTCGCAGTCGCGCAGGCGCTGAATCAACTCTCTCCTTTCTCTCTTTCTCTCTCCCAGTTTCTTTTGTTGATCAACAACATTTGATCAGGTTGGCAGGTCGCTGCTGTTTTAAATTCTGGAGTTTTCTCGCTCTCTCTGCCTTGGTTAGAAACTTTAGATCAAGTTGACAGGCCGGGGGTATTAATCTGTAGCGGCAGAATTAAATGTTAAAGTTTTGAAGAAAAGTTTCAAACAGAAGTTTACGGCACATTTGTAATACGTTTATTAATATTGTTCTTTAAAGCCATTCCGATATTTAACTGAGATAACACGGTTTCTATAATAACAGGTAAATTGAACATTAATATATATATATATATGTGGAACTTTAAAAAACATTTCATATATTTATCCTTCTGATAGTTTGTTGCTCCAAGATTTGGCCATCATGGCAATGGCGTCGCGCTTTAGCTTTGGCCCAATCAATGGGTTCATCTGGGCCATGTAGCAACACAGCCAGAACAACCAGCACAGCGCCGCAGTCAACATTAGGATGCAGCGTATTAAATTTTGATGAGGTCCCTTTGGAGTCATAATAGGCATTCCGATGCCCACAGCACCCCAAACGGCTGTGAAAAACAACACCGGAAAGAAAGCAGCGCCCATATTTAATAATTTAATTTTATCAAACGAACTCGTGATGCACGTCCAAGACTCCAACGCCGATTTTTTTTATTTAAGCAACGCCAAACGCCTTACTGAAAAAAGATGTTGTTTTTTCTTATAAGAATACTCGGCTATGAGAAATCAATAAAACGGCGATAGCCCGTTTCTATCGATTACTAAAACTTATGATGAAACATATTTCTAATCGATAGATGTAATTGCTTACATCTTCCTGGTGTACTGTGAAGTTGTGGTGCGTCGTAGTTGCTGATTTCTCGCAAATATATTAGAAGTGCTTTTTAAAAGCTAAAATTTTATACAATACGTAATAAACAGGTAAATAATTGCGTGAGCTTTTTCGCAGATGTTGTTGCACCAATAAAAGGAATGCTTTTGCGTTGTAGACTGTGCTTCTGTTATCGATAATTTAACATCGGCTTTACTTGGTGGGTGAATTAAACTGCATTTCAAGTGGATGGACTGGAGTTGCAAAGAATATATTTGCCCTAAGGAGGGGTGTGGGAAGATATTTAATACGTCATGGACCTTAAAACGTCATACTGCAACACATGAATCAAACTCAAGTCCCACACATAATTGCAACAAGTGTGACAGGAAGTTTTACCGCAAGGATTCACTGGATCGGCACCATCAGTATGTAGACCTTTTGTCCTGCTATTTCATACATATTTCTTATCGTTTATCACTAGTCTATGGCACAACAGTAAGCTATTATTGTATATGTGCTCCAAAGCTGGCTGCGGTAAGATCTTCAATCTAAAATCGACTCTCCATCGGCATATATCTTCACATATCAGATGTTTTAAATGCAATGTATGTGGCAGCAGATTTACGCGCAAGGACAATTTGACAAGACATCAAAAGTAAGTACTTTTGCTGGACTTAAGGTTCTTAGAGTATATATTTAAATATTTCTATTTGTTTTAATGTTTAGAAATCATGCGAAAAAACAGGCCAAGGGCAAAGAGCCGAAAATGGAGCGCAATTATGTCAGAATTGACCACAACTACGCACTCTCCGCTCAGTAGTTACATCTAGTCTATCGAATCTAATTCAACCCTCCCGCCAAATGGTATTGCAACCCTGTGTTTTTAAGTTATCGATATATTATTGTAAAACATTTTTTTTTTATCGCACTAGTAAAGAATAGTAAATAATTTTGCATTTTCATTTTTGTCTGAGCTAAATATCAAAATGACGATGCGACCAGATGACCACCGCAGAAAATGGGATAAGAGCGAGTACCAGAAGCTTGCCCAAGAGCGTTTGCTCAACCAAAACGCTCCAAAGGAGGAAGGTACTTAACACAGCGCAGCCTTAAATATTCTCAGAATGAATTAACCGTTTTCCTTCACCAGAGCCTTTGCAGCGAGAAAACTTAAAGCGACGAGATTACAAGGTAGACCTTGATAGTAAATTAGGCAAAAGTGTTGTGATTAACAAAAACACACCTACCTCACAATCTGGAGGCTACTACTGCAATGTGTGCGACTGTGTGGTCAAAGATTCAATCAACTTTCTCGACCACATCAATGGCAAGAAGCATCAACGGAATCTTGGTATGTCGATGAAGGTCGAGCGTAGTACCGTCGACCAGGTAAAAGAACGCTTTCAACAGAACAAAAAGAGAATGGAAGAAAAGCAAAAAGACTACGAACTGGAAAAGAGATTACGCGAGGCCAAAGAGGAGGAGGACCGCTACAAAGAACACAGAAAGGAAAAAAGAAAAGAACGCAAACGGAAGGCAGATGAGTCGGAAGACTTACCCGGTGGTCTACCCGAGGACATGGCTGCCATAATGGGATTCTCCGGTTTTGGAGGTTCCAAAAGAACTCATAGATTTAAATTGTTGAACTGGCGGCTTGTCAGCTGTTAAGACATTTGTAGAAATAGAAATAGATTTTATTCACCAACGAACCCGTGTAAAGGGCTAATTGCTGTGACTGTGATTGGTTTGCGACATTTATTTCATCATGTATGTATTGTATATGTATAAGACAATTTTACACCAGTTATTGTATTGTACAACAGCTTGCCCAAGTAATAATTTAATAAGCAGTTAAAATGCAAAAGGAATTAACCATTTCACTAATTCTTAAATTAAAAGCCCCCCTGCCCCCATTTCCCCACACTCAAATACGAATACCATTTGTGACTGCCAGCATTGTGGGACTTAAGTAAATACGAATCCATGCTCAATGGGTATGTCCCAAGGTAAATTGAAGAACTCTCCAGGCAACGGTGTGCAGTGTGTCGAATTGTAATCACGTAAATGTTTGCGCAGCTGCAAATATACATAACAATAACATAAATTAAAATTTACTCAACTCTTTATATACTATATAATTATACATATTTCACATTAAAGACAGTTTACGATGAACTTACCAAAAACAATGCCATTTGATTGCGCGTCTCTTCATTGTAGTTGGATCCAATCAGCATGGGATAAGATTTTCCCTCATCCGAGGCATATGTTATGAGGCGCGACATGCAGAGCTTTTCTTCGGCAACGGTGTAGTTGAAGGTTTCCAATGGCTTCGATAGCAATCCCTTGCAACGTGTCAATTGTGCTGGATTAAATATTTCGGGATAACGGAACTTCAACAGCGACAGCGTTAAATAGTTTCCTCGATTCGTATCAATGCGATTGTCTCTGAAAGATAAAAAAAACAGAGACCATTATATCCACATGTACTTGGTATAAATAGATATGGATATCTTACTCGGCAATAATCTCATCCTCAGTGCGTCGTATCAATAGAATGGGTCCATTGTATTTCATCGCTAGGTCGGCATTGTGTAGGTTACAATGTTTGCGTATAGCAACTCGAACAATGCTATTGAGGCTGGACGGCATACGCGACTGGGCCAAGTAGAGAACATCATCGAATGTGGCATCCAAGATCTGGAAAGTCATGGTAAAGTAAAACTTTGTATCGATTATGATTGCTTGATGATGTACCCACCACTCCCTTGCAATCGGGATAAATTGAGGCACCCCACAAGGCGCTGAAGCCGCCAATACTCCAGCCATACATTATGATATCTTCAACCGCAAAGCCCAATTGATTGATGGCAAATTGGACGACTGCGTCAATAGCGTTTTTGTCCTGCTCTGGATGCGGTTGGCCTGTGCTACCTGCGAAACCGGGATGATTCCAGCCCAGCACCGAGTACTTTAAGGCAATGGGAGTGCCCATTATTCCCACCTCGTAGAAGCCGGCGTTTCCCTCGGAGCATATGACTAATGTCTTACCATTCCCGACGTTATCATTGCGATTATCAACGAATAGTGTATCGATTTCGTTCGAATCAATCGTTTTCACCTTATAGCGAATTCCGTTATCACTTTCAACAAGTTTAGCTCGTCCAGAGATCAGCATGGGTCCTACAACAAAGCGTAAACTTTAAGATTAAAACATTGCAGATGATAACACGGAAAATGTGCCGTACTCATAAATTTTTGAAGCAGCTTCACTGATCCCGGATAAATCATTGGTAGGCCAAATGTGTTTATAGCCAAATAGGCGATCACTTCGCATGGTAATGTTGCAAAGCTTAGACCCTCGCGTCGGTTAACGACATTCGTTGGCTTCTTTGCATCCCTACGGAAAGAAATTGTTTAACAAATACTTCAACTGCAACGTTGTGTTCACTCACCCAGCCAAGGTATGCACATCGAAATCAACCGGCCAAGCTGAAAACTCAATGTCGAAACGACGCAATGCATCCGAAGATCGATTGGTTTTAGCCTGTATTAAGGCATTTATCATACTAGTATATGCCTTTGACTGCTTGCGACCAACTCCACGCATCAAGAGAGATATGATAACAATCAGACCGATACTGGTTGTCAGCTTGGCCAGCGTTGGCATCGAATCGGCTACAAAGTAACCGCGTCTATATAGAAATGTGAAGATCAGCGGTGACGTGTAATAGCTAACCGACCACACGACCGACAGCTAAAACAAAATTATCAAGATGAAGATTTATTACATTTATTCACTGTGGGTAAGCGTCATCCACTGGTAACCACCCACTCCCAGCTACACCCACACCCGTACTCATACTTATACGTACCGTTGATAGTATTTGTTCACCAAACTTTTCAGCTGCACCGGGCTCATACATTTTTCTCTGCAAAGGATAATAATTATGCACTTTTCATATTGGATCCTTTTGAGTACCACAACAAACCTGGGGCTCGGGCACGCCTTTGTACTCCATGTACAATTTCGGCCCAAATATGTAATTAAGAAAACTCATTTTCTTATTGTTTTTGCGTCTGCGTCTGAAAAAACTATGATTTTCTTATTGAATTGTGAAAGTTAGGGCCTCCCAATTCCAAATGGAACTAGATTAATTATGGTTTCTAGAGATGAGCGCGTGACTTTCGATATCGAATTTAATTGATAGCCGTTTATATATACGTCAATAAAAGAATTTTCTTTGTTTATTATTATTTTGATGTGCCGTTAATAAGTATATATGTTTTATATAAAATGGCATGTACAACTTACAATAAATTGGTATTATAACATATTTCTTAGAATTAATTTGGATCTGCGCAAAATTACGATACACGCGCAGAGCGATATAACGGACATGACACGGAGCTTTCAGTTCCAGTTCTAGATTCATTTTTAGAGATGAAAGCGCGACAGTCGATATACGACACGTTCGATAAGTTTTGAGTGCAATGCACTTAAAGAAATTTTCAGAATGAATAAAAAGTTTGTCTCAATCTGTAATTTTTTAGTTACTGACATATGTATACTTGTATTAAATATGGCAGAACGCACAATTGATTAGTATTGTTACTCGTATTATTATTAAACGACACTTACAAGAACAGAACTAGTTCACCTTGATTCGACGCAGACGTATCGCTAGCCGCAGTTCCTATCAGTATCATTGAAAAAGTCAATATTCACGTTGGGTGCTTGCCGGTGAAAAATGGATAAATTTCATAAAGCACATGAAAAAAATGTAGCAGCCGCACAGAAGCATAAGGATGATTGCTCATCCAGTTCGGAGGATGAAGGAGAATTGGATGAAAAACGTATTCTTGGTATGTAAAAAAACATATTAATATGTTGACGTGTCTGCAACAATAAGTTGTATTACTTTGTAGAATTACTATACAAACACTACCAGGGTTCGTCGGATGAACCAAGTGGTAGCAAGTCCATTGCCAAAAGTGCAAACCGTACATCTACATTCCTGGAAAACACTCTGCACTCGGGTGCGGCTACATGTTTAATATGCATTGGCAGTGTGAGACGCGTAGACTCCATATGGTCTTGCAAGAACTGCTATTGCATCTTCCATTTAAACTGTATCCAGCGTTGGGCCAATGATAGCGTCATGCAAATGAAAGTCAAGGCAGAGCAGCAATATGGCAATCACGGACACTATAACCACCTAGGCGAATATGTGCCGCCCAAACCTCCAACATCATTGCACTGGTGCTGCCCACAGTGCCGCAAGGAATACCAGTCGACAGAGCGGCCCACACAGTATGACTGTTTCTGCGGCAAGGAGCAAAATCCGCAGCCGCAACCATTTCTTGTGCCGCATTCCTGTGGCGAGAACTGTGGAAAATTGTTGCAGCCCAATTGCGGTCACGACTGCAAGTTGCTCTGCCATCCCGGTCCGTGTCCACCTTGCGCTCAATTAGCGCAAATTTCATGCCTATGTGGTAAATCACCGCCACGCTCGACGCGCTGCAACGACAAGACCTGGCTGTGCCAGCAAGCCGTAAGTCTCAATCAGCTTTGAATCCTGTGCGGCTATAATTATAATCATATTTATATCTGTCCTGCAGTGTGAGGAGCTCTTGCCTTGTGGCAAACATACATGCAACCAAAGATGCCACAAGCCTGGCCAGTGCCCGCCTTGTAGCAACAGGAGCGCCCAGCACTGCTATTGCAAACGTGAGTTCAAAATTGTCAACTGTTTCGAGCCCAAATGGAAATGCAAGAATGTAAGTCAACACAAATGAATCACTTATACATGTATATATGATTCCAAACATGAATCCTTTGATCGTTTACAGGTTTGTGGCACTCTTTTTCCGTGTGGCGTGCACAAGTGCGACAAGGTTTGCCATGAAGGTCCTTGCGGGGAATGCAACTTGGGTGCACGCACCTGTCCCTGCGGCAAGACCGTAAGCTATAAGCTAATGACTATGAATTCTATTATCTATAACCATGATATATCCAAACAGAGCATAGACGGCCCCTGTAGGGATGTGGTAGAAACTTGTGGCGACACCTGCCAGAAGCCATTGTCCTGTGGCTCGCATACGTGTACGCAGCGCTGCCATCGCGGACGTTGTAACACGGTAGGCTTACCATAAGAACAAAAGAATTTCCAAGCTCTATAATCTTTATCGACTTTATTTGCAGTGCTTGGTGATAACCATGAAGAAATGCCGCTGCGGATTGCATGAAAAGGAGCAGCCCTGCTCCAAGAGATTCAGCTGTGACACCAAATGTAAACAGATGCGCGATTGTGGCAGACACGCTTGCAACCGAAAGGTATGAATACATATTTATATATAAAGAATTCGTGAAGAACTAATCCTCTGGATTTTGTCTTTAGTGTTGTGGGAACCAGTGTCCGCCCTGTGAAAAGATTTGTGGCAAGCAACTCAACTGCAAGAAGCACAGGTGTCAATCCGTTTGCCACAACGGGCCCTGTTATCCCTGTAAGATGGAGACTCAGATGAACTGCCGCTGTGGCACAACACGACGTAACGTGCCCTGTGGACGCGAAAGGACTGCGCGCATTGCCTGCCCGGAGCTTTGCCGGTTAGTTACCAACCACTTATTATTTGTTAATTAAATCTTTTCTTTGCTTTCAACAGAATCACGCCGAAGTGTCATCATAGCATAAAACATCGTTGCCACAAAGGCGATTGCCCACCATGTGGTCAGCATTGTAACTTGCGCAATGATACCAGTGGCTGTGGACATATCTGCAGGGCACGTTGCCATGCAGCCATACGTATACCCATGCCACCGGAAGCTGCAGCATATCCAAATGTTAATAAGGTAAACCCTGATGTGAATCATATTCAGATTCAGTGATTAATGTAGCTTTTGATATTTCAGTATGACTACCGCGCACTGCCGCATCCACGTTGTGAGGAGAACGTTAAAGTCATTTGCATTGGTGGTCACAAGGAGGAGACCTGGCCCTGCTGGAACTCTAAGCCCACGTCCTGCCAGCGCGAATGTGCGCGCCAATTGAAGTGTGGCAATCACAAGTGCAGTCTGGTCTGTCATGTCGTACCAAATCCGCAGGACATGCAGCAGCAGGATGGCTGTGCCAGCTGTGAGGAAGGTTGCACAGTCGCCCGGCCTTCAGGCTGCGTCCATGCCTGTGCCAAAGGCTGTCATCCGGCGCCCTGTGAGCCATGCAGTTTTGTCATCAAAAGCAAGTGCCACTGTGGCCTCAACCAGATTCTATACAAGTGCAGCGAGTTCTTCAAAGAACTGGGCACTACTCAAGAGATTACAGAGCAACGGGAGAAGCTACGTAGCTGTGGCAACCGTTGTCTGCAGAATGTGCGTATTTGATTACAGCTTGGAGAGCATTTGGTTAACACCCAGTTTTTTTTCATTGCAGTTTGCTTGTGGTCATCGCTGCATGACTATTTGCCACTCTGGGAAGTGTCCCAGTCCTGAGTTGTGCCGGAAGAAAGTGCGCATTTATTGTGCCTGCAAGCGGATCAAGCTTGAGGTATCCTGTGAAAAGCATCGGGCCGGTCAAACATCACTAGACTGTGATGCCAACTGCCAGGCCGAGCTCACAAAAGCCAAAGCTACGGAGCAGCATCAGTTGAAGGAAACCCAAAGACAGCAGGAGGAAAAGAATCGACTAGAGCTGGAGAAATTTGAGCAAAAGTTTGGAAAGCGTAAACCAAAGGAGCGCAAAGCTGTCGACATCAAGCCAACCAAATCGAACATCGATTGGAAACGTTACGCCATATGTGCTGTATCTCTTCTGATGGTCCTTGGTGCCCTTGCCGTTGCCTACTATGCCGACAACTAGAGAATTGACAAAAAGAATACACCAAATCCATAATCTTTAAGTTGAGCTTTGTGTCTACACGTAAAAAAATTGAATTAATGTCTGATAACAACGTTAATCACTTATTGGAAACGTTATACTATATATGCTGTATCCCTTAATGTATACACGAATATAAATTGCATTAATAACCGATAACAAAGTTAAACACTTATTGGAAACGTTATGCCATATAAGCTATATCCCTTCTAGGGGTTCTTGGTGCCCTTGCCGTTGCCTAATATACGGACAACTACAGAATTTATAAAATGAAAAACCAAATTCTTAATCTTTAAGTTGAGCTTTGTGTATACACGAATAAAAATTGCATTAATAAACGATAACAACGTCAATCACTTCTTTCTTTGAGTATTTGTCCATATTTTTGTTCTGTTACTTCATTAGCTTCTAGGCCTTCTTTGCCTTCTTCTTGTACACGCAAGCAGCGACGAATACAGCCGAGCTAAGGAACGTGGATATCAAGAAATTGGATAGCAGCATCAAATCGTGCGACTGCACATACACTGTATAGATGCGAGCTGTGGATAGAGTTTACCAGTTAGAAAGGAATGCGCATGTGTAGATGTTTTGGATGCACTTACTCATGTTCGTAAAGGCGGAGAGTATCCAGGTTGTGCGGCTGACAGAGCTGGCATCTTTTGTTCGGAGTATGGCTAAGAGCTGGAGTACCTTGCTAGTGGCTCCAATCGGTGTGCAGAAGGGCTGTCAAGCAGAAGATAGAATACATTATTGAATCTAACGTATAGATTAAAAAAGATAAATCTTTGTATGTTTATCGGAACGGTTTATGAACCAATGCTAAACTGTATGAACCGGTTCTCTAGTAATATAAAGTTCAAAGAAAATTAAATAAAAGAAACGGAAACTAAAGTCAAGTCTATGGACAAAATATATATTTAATAATCAGAATATAATATAAAAAAGTATATAAAATAAACCGATTCTAACTAAAGAAAGAGCAATATGACTTTCCCGGAACTTTCGTTTTCACTGATCTCAGACTAAAACTTTGATTAAGGGACAAAATTAAATCTGAAATTTGATAAGCTTTTTGTTTATGTTAGAAGATATTGTTTCCACACATTTACACTTATAATACGAAACACGTGAAATCGGACGTTTTAAATAATATAGAGATTGGTCAAATGAATCAATATATACATACGAGTATGTACAGATGACAACAAACACAATAGATGGACGGGGACATAAGAAGAGAGAATAGTTCGTAAGTATATAAATAGCCAGGCATAATAAATATAATATTATACAACAAACAAAACATTTGACCTTGGCCAGAGATGACCTGTTCAATTAAGAGCTCATCTTTCGAATAGAACAAACACTGAAAGAAATAAATAGAAACAAAAACGAGTTTCCGCTAAATGACAATAACATAATTAGTTAAATGGAGTAGGGAGAAACAAGTTTTAACCTATGTTCGAGTACATGAAATTCTTGTGCCAGCATTTCGTGTACAAAAAAACCTTATCTTTCCGTAGCTTCTAATCAATATTGTAGATGGCAAAGTGTAGCTGATAGGCGCAATTGGGTATGGACGATTACTCACCACCAGGAACGTAAGGATGATTATCGGGAAGAGTTTAACATATATAAGCGTTGCTATTGTTACATAGAAAATAGCAAATATTTGCGTACGCTTGCCGAGTATATTCTGGTACTTGAATACAAAGTAGATGAGTACGTATTCCTGGACCAGGAGCACAGGATATTCCATGTAGGATAGAAAATCATATCCAGCTGTGTAGTTGTAGGACATCATAACAGTATAGCTGAATAGCTCCAGGCAAAGACCAAGGACGCTTATGCCTATACAAATATAGCAAGAAATCCATATATATATGTTGGAGCGTCCAATTGGAAGGTGGGCGTCTCTCACCTTTTGAGGATTTGTTTTCCCGTATCGTCTTTATTTGTGGAACTTTGATAATCAGGCAGGAGGACACTGTTATTAAACTCAGTATGTCCGCAATAATAAGCACTAATCCTTTTTCAAGGTATTGGGACACAAGGTACCCAACACCCTCAGACGCCACCGTTGTAGCCATCTTCGCAGTTAAACTGATATTAATGGGCTTTTTATTGCTTGATTTAAATGCAGGCAATCGATTGCGGGCCGGTGCGCGATCGATGAGAGTGTGCTCGAGTTATTTTGTTATGCAAAGCTCCTGGACATTTTAATATACAGATTTTCTGCATTTTGATGCTTGTGCACAATTGTTGTTACATTTTACAATCAATTTTTTAACTTTTATTGATAGCGCCGAAAGAGAAAGAAAAAAATAGAATAAATCAATGCCAGTATGTAATGTAATCGGTAATCGTTTATTGTTTATATCGTGTTTTGGTGTTGTTTATATCGATAGAACAGCAGTCTCAAATGACTATCGATGCTTCGCCCCGATACTTTGGTGCTGCTAACATACAGTGGCAGCGCAGCTCAAGTCATTTAGTTATTTTTCTGTCTGAATTTAAGAATTTTTAATTTTTTTTTGTTGTCAAAATTGCAATATTACGGTTTTTTAAGACTAAAATTCAGGACGACTGATAACAAATTGAAGAAAACGGCACAGAAACGTACGTGGTAAAGTCGATTAAACGTGTGCTCAGTGCCAACTGCCTGTGCATGGCAAGTGTGTGTGTGTGTGTGTGTGTGTGCTAAACGCAAAAAGTGTAAAACGAATGAAATAGTTAAGCAATTTAACTTAACTGCAACTGCGGACCACCAATGTGCATTAAATATATGAAATCTGTTGTTCAAAGTGCAAAATAAAGTTAACTAGGGGTAAAGTAAACTCATTTTCTCATGCATGTCGTGACATTTGTTATATATGTGTGCGTGCGTGCGTGTGTATGCATACGAGATGTTCGACGTAGCCTTTTTCTATGTGTTAGTGTGTCTGTGTGTACAACAATGTTCACATTTTTCTTTTGTTTGCTCTACGAATTATGGGGCTGGCTCTAGAGCTAGTGCAGGTGCTGAAAAGTGGGGTTAGGGCTAGCACAATTCAGTTAGTTCTATAAACAATATTTTTAATAATGTTATATACAGGGAATTTATCCAGAAAAGAGTAGTCATAGATTTAAAACTAGCATGCATTTTCTACCATTTCCTTTGCTACTGTTTGAGGTCTTGGAAAAGTGACATTAATGGATGATAAAGCAAATGTGTTTGCAAGCGAGGGTCTAAGCATTTCTAATTCTCGGTCTAGTCCTGTGAGTCTATGTGGTCGCACAGGTAACACGAATGCCGTGTGAAAGTAGACAAAAAATGATGCGACTGTGAGACCCAGACCCAGACCCAGACCGAGACCGAGACCCTTAAACCTACAGGAGGTCAACAGCCATAGAAGGAGGGGAGGGTTTAGACTTTGTAGACAAGCGACATTCTCGTGCACATCTGATCTGTTTTACGTGTGATGCAACACAGGATCTTTACACACATACATACACGTGTTTATACATAAATGGGTATGCCTGTGTGTGCGAAGAAAATTCCTATGCGATCGGCCTTTGTTCGACGACTACAAATGCAACCCGCGGGCTGCGGCCTGCAGTGATCCCTTTTCTGTCTGTCGGTGTGCGCATGTGTGTGTGACTCTGTCTCGCTTTGTGTTGGTGTGCGTTGAATTGATGCTGTGCAGTGTGTGCAAAAGAGAGGGAGTGAGACTGCCAGTCGAAGCTGTCGTCTCTGATGAGAGAAGAGAGCACAAACAGATAGCGGCTTAAATTGCAAGGTGTACGCCATCGTTGTTTTTGTTGTTGGTGTGTATCTTTTGCTTCTTCTTCTTCCGTCCGTTACTTTTGCTCTTGTCATCGCATGCCTTTACCTTTTCTGCCTGGCCTGGACTGGCCTGCCTGCCTGCCTGCTTGGCTACTGATCTGTCCCTCTGTGTGTATAGAGGCATACCTATACACACACACATGTGTGTATTTGTGTTGTTGTAATACCCGTTTCATCTTCTTTGCCCATTCTACTTCGCGCCGTTTTAGCTTCTTCCGTTGATGCACTTTTGTGATTTCCTTTGCGAGTTTTTGATTGCTGAGAGACGAAGCGACGTCGACGTCGATGTCGCTGGCTGCTGTTGCCGCTGCTGCTGCTTTACAAACATTTTTCCCACTGCTTTTCTTTTCTTTTGAATTTCAAAATTTTTTTGCAATTCTCAAGTCTCATCATTCGAACGTGAGAGAGACAATAGAAAACTGCCTGCACACGATCATCGTGCTTATTACATTTGCTCTTTGCCTTCTCTTTGCCTACATTTTTCCTCTGCTTTGCAATGCGTGGGAATTTTTCATAGCGTTGCTGTCGCAGCTCAAGTGCGGCTCGTCCCGTTCCTAGCGATCAGCTTAGGTAAAAAGGATACTTTTTCAACTAGTTTTACACGATATCCAAAGTGCTGCAGTTTAGTAAGTTAAACTAAAGGTTGATCCGTCTGCTCAGCTCAATTCTGCTTGTGGAATACAACATTTTTTTAAATATTAAAAAATGATTTTTAAAAGGGTATGATATAGCTGTAAATTCTTTTGTGTGTGTGTGAACATGTGTGCAAGTGTGCATGCTTTATATCTAGGTGCAGGGTGCAGCATGCAGTTAAATGTTATTAGTGTTCAGTTTATACATGTAAATAGTTATTGTTCTTAACGTAGTTGTTGTTTTATATGTAATATTTTCATTTGGATTTGGATTAAGTTTTACTTTTGTCTATTACAGGCGAGATTTACTCCCTCTGCGCATAGTGATAGTATTATGGAAAAAGGATGTTTAGTTGCTAACAGTAACTGTAAAAGTGCCGAGGAAGCTCTACAGGAGGAGACCAGAAGCACTGGGAGCGACCTTAAGCCGATGACACCTCAGCCAACCCAATCACCTCAGCCAAAGCCAAGCACTAGCCAAGTGAGTTTAGACGGCGGCATTAAAACGGGAACAGAAATAGAAGTAGAAACGGAAACCGAAACCGATACCGGCAGAGGTACCGTTAGTATAAAAGTAACTGAAACAGAATCCATGTCCTCGTTGAGGGAAGACGTAGAGGACTGTGTCTCTTCGAATTCGCAACATGGCTTTGCCGTAGTGCTTGATGATGAGTCCAGTAGCGAGACGGGTGTACTGGAATCATTCGATATAAGTTCTTCCAATTCACTGCCCAAAAAAATAAAGGGACTGTATCAGTCTTGGGTGTTGTTGTTGTGCCTGGAGATGATAGCTCCTCTACAGATACGCTTAATGACAATGATAGCAACGGGCGTGCCGCATCAAAGGAGAGTCGCACCGTCGGCCCTTTGAATAAAGGTTATTTTAATGGTATACCACCGCCCGTTGTTTGCCTTATTAATGATGAAGATGATTTCGATGAGGAAGAAATTGTCGAGGAGGATGATGACGATGACAATGGGGAAGAGTCCATGCCCATTGACTGTCCGAACACATCACAAATGCATGGTAGCGGCAGTGGCAGCTCCAGTAGTGGTATTGATGGCATCATCATGACAGCAGACGGCTCCAAAATATTCCTGGAGACGCCTGTCGTTGAGGAGCCACAATCACATTCACATACTCATAACAGCACCACAACGGCCAACGCCAATGTTCAGTTGGAGCTGCTACAAGGCAAGCCGAAACGCCTCAGTGATGAATTTGAGGCTGAGGCACGTGCCGAAGATGAGCAAGATGGGTCGAGAGGAGTTAAGTCTGAGCCAGGATGCGGCAATAATGGACTTGCCGACCTGGCATCCACCTCGCTTCACGACAGACAAATGTCCGTACGGCTGAAGCAAATGAGCATAACGGCTAACGCCGAGGCAGCATCAGCCAATTCCACTTCCAATGCACACTCCCTGTCCAAGGCGGATATTGAATCAATGGATCGGATAGAGCGTCGCGACTTTGAAACGGAGCAGCGACTAACCGGTGGCATTGTGCTCGGGACCAGTTCACTGATAAGCAAGAATCGTCTAAATCTAAGTCTGATTAATCGTGCCGCGTCATCTGGAGTATCATGTGGTGTAGCCAGCGCCAGCAGCAGCAGCACCAGCAGCAGCAGCAGTAGCAGCGATGATTGGCCCAGCAGTAGCAACGGACGTGCCTTTTCTTCCGATAGCAAGGTAAGATCACCACAACTGGTTCTATCCTATAAAAAGAAAACATATTTTCTATTATCACTTGATCATATGGCTAACTGCAACTAACTTAACTCCTTCAGCCTGCTCCTTTCAATTTATTTTCTGAGTGAAGAGATTCATTGTTCCGTGTTCAGTGCTCCATGGTTCCTGATAAGCGGTTCAGGTCGCTGCTCAGTCAATCCTGCGTGAACAGATTTGAAAGTTTATAAATTGAAATCAATCGATATCAATAGAACTTTCACTCTGTTTCAGTTTCTTCTCCTTTTTTTTCTAAACTTCATTCAAATGATCAGAACCTAAATTTTAGACGATTAAATCTATCGATATACATAAAGTTTCACTCAGTTTCAGTTTCGTTTCCTTTTTTCTAAACTTCATTCAAATTATTTTACTTGAAGTTTTGAAACATATTTCGAAATGGTTTCAATTTATACTGTTTAAATCAGTCGATATATAAATAGAAGTTCGAGAATGTTGATTTTAAAAATTTGTACTTTACAAATATTTTGTATAGTCCTCAATATTTTGTTTTTTCATTCACAAATAATCCCATTATTACTCTACATCCTGATTATTGGAACTCTATTCCTTTTACTAGTGTACATATAAGGATCTGTCGACGACGCCGACGAGTAGCAGAAAGTTCACCAATAGCCGACTAAGCAAATCCACTGCCCAACTAAATTTATCCTCTTCGCTGGCGTCTACGACAGCAATAGTCGGTTGTCCACAACATTTCATCAAGAAGTCTCTCATTGTGGAGCCCAGCAGCAGCAGCAGCGGTAGCACCAGTAGCACCAGCAGCAGCAATAGCACTAACAGCACAAGCAGCACCAACAGCAGCAGCGGCAGCACAGGCAGCAGCAGCACCGGCAGCAGCAGCACCGGCAGCAGCAGCACAGGCAGCGGCAGCAGCTGTAGCACCGGCAGCAGCACCGGCAGCAGCAGCAGTAGCACCGGCAGCAGCAACAGCACCAGCAGCAGCGGTAGCGGTACTCGCAACGCATCTTCGTGCACACCAAACCGCGCGGATGTCTGCACGAACACAACCTCGAATGATAACTTGCATACGGGCTCTGTATCTGTGGGTTGTCAGCCGGTGGTGTCGGTAGATAAGGAAACTGCAATGTCAACGGCGCCATTGGCCACATCTTTTAGTTCTGTGGGCTCACAAACAAGCCAGGAAGTTGGCTGCAGTCGAACAAGCGCTGTTGCTTGCGGCCCTTCCGGCAGCTCACTGGATGTGGATGCGCAGCCATCAACGTCATCCACATCAACGACATCAGCACGGTGTCATTACGCAGCAGCCACGTCCAAAGCTGCAACACGTCAGGTTAACGCCAGCGCACAGACTCAGGAGCGTTTTCTAGCACGCAGCGGACTGACAGCCGGCAGCAGTAATAGTCGCAATCGTCGGCGCGTAGAGGCATCTCGTAGTACGTCCAATGAAGTTATTGTTTTAGAGGTTGTCGTGGAGGAGAACAGCGCCAACGGCGATGGAGCAATCGTCGAATCGGCAGACTTTAGCACCGAAGAGCCTTGGGGTAATTGCGATGAAGAGAATAACTGTTCGGATTTGGAGGAGATTTGTACTTGCCAGAACAGCATTATGGCCAGCAGTCGCAGCGATAGCAATGCCAGTCTCAGTGAGGCCCTCGAAATGGATGCTACGGATAGCTACCATCTGGGCGTTGCTGGTGACGAATTTGCCTGTGCGTCAGCAGTTGACTGTTCCCAGCAGCAGCAGCAGCAACAACAGCAACAGCAGCAGCGAAAACGCAAGTACAATGAGGGTCGGCTTTTAGATGGTGACTATTCCATGAGTATTTCGGGCAGTGGGGAGAGTGGAGGCAATGCCGCAACTGGCGACAACAGCCGTAAGCGAATTGCCTATGACTTTACCTCGACACCGCGCTCCTCAACGCAGCCCTTAGGCTCCGCAGTGATGCTAACGATGACGCCAACTGGTGTGGGCGTAGGCGCTGGTGTGGGTAACTCACCAGCGCTGGGGCGACGCACGCCGCGTGCGCTTATGCCGACACGCGATAATCCGCCGCCAGAGCTGCAGCATTGGTTGGCACAATTTCAACGCTGGTCACATGCTGAACGTCTCCTGGCCGTCGATCGTCTAATCGATCACTGTGATCCCTCGCAGGTGCGTCACATGATGAAGGTGATTGAGCCGCAGTTCCAGCGCGATTTTATTTCGTTGCTACCCAGAGAGCTCGCATTATTTGTGCTCTCCTACCTGGAGCCGAAGGACTTGTTGCGTGCTGCACAAACCTGCCGCAGCTGGCGATTCCTTTGCGACGACAATCTGCTCTGGAAAGAGAAGTGCCGCAAGGCATTGATCATTACAGAGTCGCGCAATGATCGTCCTAAGCGCGGGCGTGATGGCAATATGCCTCCCATTGCATCACCCTGGAAGGCCGCATATATGCGCCAGTACATCATTGAGATGAACTGGCGATCGCGGCCAGTGCGCAAACCCAAGGTGCTTAAGGGTCATGACGATCATGTCATTACGTGCCTACAGTTCTCCGGCAATCGCATCGTATCTGGCTCCGATGACAACACTCTTAAAGTGTGGTCCGCAGTCAATGGCAAGGTAAGTCCAGTAAATATCATCTCAGTCCGTTCCAATCTCTAATCGCACGTTCTTTGTTTTAGTGCCTTCGGACATTGGTGGGACATACCGGTGGTGTGTGGTCCTCGCAAATGTCCGGTAACATCATCATCTCTGGTAGTACGGATCGAACACTGAAGGTGTGGGACATGGATAGCGGCAGCTGTGTTCACACGCTTCAGGGTCACACCTCAACCGTACGCTGTATGCATCTGCATGGCAACAAGTAAGTCTCTGAATCTCATCCTGTTGCAATGCAAATCTATAACGGATAATGTTATACTTGCCAGGGTGGTGAGCGGTTCCCGGGATGCGACACTCCGTGTCTGGGACATTGAACTGGGTACATGCCTGCACGTTTTAGTGGGTCATCTGGCAGCCGTCCGGTGTGTGCAATATGATGGCAAACTTATTGTATCCGGTGCCTATGATTACATGGTGAAAATCTGGCATCCAGAGCGCCAAGAGTGCCTTCATACGCTGCAGGGTCACACAAATCGCGTCTACTCGCTGCAGGTAAAGCTTGCTTCTCCACATCCAGTCGGATAGATTACTCATTGTACGGCATCTTCTTGTAGTTCGATAGCGTTCACGTAGTATCTGGCTCACTTGATACCTCAATACGGGTGTGGGATGTTGAAACGGGCAATTGCAAGCACACACTGATGGGTCATCAGAGTCTCACGTCCGGCATGGAGCTGCGCCAGAATATTTTGGTCTCTGGCAATGCAGACTCAACCGTCAAAGTCTGGGACATCACAACGGGACAGTGCCTTCAGACCCTGTCAGGTAAGTTTTGGCGGGCTTGTAAATGATGCGTCCAATGATTCATTGATTCACTTCCTCTTCCAGGTCCAAACAAGCATCAGTCCGCGGTGACATGCCTGCAGTTCAATGCTCGCTTTGTTGTAACCAGCTCCGACGATGGCACCGTTAAGTTGTGGGACGTGAAAACAGGTGACTTCATACGCAATCTGGTGGCACTTGACTCTGGTGGCTCCGGTGGTGTTGTCTGGCGCATAAGGTACTTTATTTCAGCTTCATCCTTGAATCCCATCCATATTCGAAGAATTTTAATAAACGTATTAAAAAAATGTTTTCAATTTACAGAGCAAATGACACCAAACTCATTTGTGCCGTGGGCTCCCGGAATGGCACGGAGGAAACTAAGCTGATGGTATTGGACTTCGATGTGGAGGGCGCCTGTGTAAAGTGTTCATAGGATCAGTGTCAGGATCTGTTCCAGTTCCGTATCCATTTCCAGTTCACTTTCTATCTGCAACAGCAGCATCAGAAGGAGACGCACTTACTCTATGTTATGATAAACGCAAACACCAGAGCCGCTAAATGCTTCAGTTCGTAACGGTACGAGCAGCCAGAGGGCCGTAATCATTGCAAACACTACACACATACATACACAAACACACCCACACACATAAACACATAAACATAATACACAATATATACATCTATCAAATGCCAGACAGAGATGACGCCTCGATTCGTAATCGATAATCGAATCGTAATCGTTATCGTTGCTTGCCTTGCCAACAAATGCAGCTGCTCATGCAATACAAAAAACAAAAACACAACACAAAACACACACACAACACAAAAACACACACACACACACACAAAACAACAACAACAAGAACACGTAACAACAACATCAACAACACTCACTCAACACACACACACATACATTTATATGCAGATACACTTTATGCATATGTATCCAAACACACACACACACACACACATACACACACAAACAAAGATGGGAGTGGGGTTGTGAGTGCGCGCGCGAGTGTAATAATGTTTTTCAGTGTTTTCTATGATTTGTTTCATCGAATTGCGTTGCTTTATAGCCAAAATTTTGTTTTCCACCATAGAATAATTTTTTTTTTTTTTCTTATTGATTATAAATACATAAATCGCATTGAGAGTCGAGCTACAGTATGTATACATATGTATATAAATATATATACGTATATATATATATGTGTATATATGTAAATGTATATACACATATATATATATAAATATATATATATTTATATACCTTTAAACATATATACGTATTATGCATACACATATACATACAAATATTTTGTTCCGTGTCGAATGAACCTGAGAACCATTATGAAAAAACAGCTTTATATTGATTAAATTGTGAATTGTTTAATTGAAACAAAATTAATTATGATGATAATGATTAATGTTAATGATTGCCTTTAGAGCATTTAGTTTTCCACTTGAGTTGTCGTTTCTGTTCTATTCAGTGTTTTTCTTCGTTCAAACTGTTTTGTTTATTGTACTTTTTTTTACACACACACACTGTGCATAATATTCGTACTATGTGTTATATATTATATTTTTGATGAAACACGTATTTAACTTTTGTTTAGATGTGTTTTGTTACTAGGCTTCCATGTGGGAGTTCGTTCAAATTGTATGTTTATGTTATATGTTTAAAATTTATTGAAGCAAACAAAAAAGCAAAAACAAAAACAAAAACAAAAAAACAAACTTCAACAAGAACAAAACAAGAGGAAAAAATAATGATCTGAATTATTTTATAATTATTATTGCCTCAAAAAACCTACTCAATTCCGTTTTGAATGTAGGCGGGCTAGAGAGTTAAGTATTCCGTGGTAATAATTTTTAGGGGGAGGGGGCAGCTCACACACTCTCACATACATACATACAAAACAAACAAACAAAAAATGAAAAATCAAAAAAAAATACATACAAAACAAAAAAAAAAACACAAAAACACATACTTACACACATACACAAAAGCATTAAGCGAACATATATTTTAATTATAGACTGATTTATTAGTAATTGAAATTAATCTACAAATTTAAATCTGAATAAACGCAGGAATAATAGTTAAAACAGAGTTAAATAAAATGCATGTGCATGTGATTTTATGTTTGTTTATATTATCTTTTCTATAAAACACAAAAAAAGCAAAAAACAAACAAAGTAAAAGAAACAAGTGCAAAAACGAACAACACGTATTGATAACAATCGGCCAATAACATAATAAAAAAAGCGATAAACGATATATTTGTACTGTCGGTGCATCCGAAATGCACCGAACAAACGTTGAGGATGCGCTGGGAGGGAGCGGGGGGAACATACAGAGATAGAGATAACAGATACATGCATATACATATGTACGTAAATTACTCTCTACACAATAATTCATGAAATACTTTATGACATAATAACCATAACAATAAATGCAGTAATTCTTAACTTTGTTTCTTGGCCCTTTTGATAAACACTTAGAAGTATAAATTGAAATTCACAACAGAACAATTGGCAATTGGGCTTACCGAGCTGCCAAGTTGCCGTTTTATGTGTGTCCATCAATCTCCATTGTTATACACACAACGCAGATTTACATATGTATGTAATGTTTGACCTGTGTTGATTTAGGCTGCTTCTGTTGATGCGTGCAACTGTGTGCATCCGTGCACCTGTCTGTGTGAGAGTTCCTGATTTCCGTCGTTTTTCGTTCGTTGTTTGTGGGAAACTGTGACGTGCCTTGATGTACTTCGTGCAAATGTGGAGGCGCACAGGGTCAGTTTTGACATACAACCCACAACATATTTGGCGGATTGGGTACACCACTTTATCACATTTGTATTTGTAATTGAAATTTTTTCTTCGCTTGTACTTTTCATGTGAAAAAAACCCAAAATAAATCATAAATCATCATTAATCCGTATATTTAACTGAACAAATCTCACTTTACTTGATGCACGAACTACAAGGCGCACAGAAATTCTCAGAAAGCAACTTTGATTTGAGGAAAAAAAAAAGAAAAAAGCGTCGCAGAAACTGCAACATACTTTCAGGAGCACTTGTTAAAGACAAATAAAAATCAGCCTGTTGAGTTGTGTCGAGTTGAGTTGAGAACCATCTAGGTGCATCTGTTAATAACAGCTTAACTGCAGCCATTTACCTGTTATTAACAGCGCGTAAAGGTATGCTGCAGTTTTTATTTGAATTTTGGCGCAGCGACTTTCTCACATTTATTATTCCCTGGTATTTTGTCAGGAAAAACTTTATGGCAAAACACTTGATGCTGGAAAAAAAAAACGAAAAAAATTTTTTTAGGTTTTGGTACTTCTATTAGCAGACTCGTAGCTTTTTTTTAATTACCTGGACATTTTCACCTCAAATTACACCTCACACTTTGGCGGTTAATTTCAAACTACTTCTTTCAAGATAAACAGCTTTATTTTAATATATTTATATATATAAAAAAAAATAAAAATAATATGGATGCGTTTTCCGTTCAGAATTTGCATCGGAAACAATTGTCAATTGAGCGAGGTTACAAAATTGATTTCATAAATTGTTTTTTGCATAATTATCAAATATGAATATAATATTTTGAGAGTATAGTTTATACTTCTTGAGTTGTGTTGTTCATAAACTTAAAACAAATCACTTCATTTGCGATTCAACCTATGAATGTGCGTTGTGCGATTGAGTATACTTAATATATTATACATAATTAACCGAAGAAAGCCATGGAAATGTTTTTACGGATCGTTTACATTTTTGACTTTTTGCTGTTGTGCCCCTCGATGCCCAAGTTGCAACGTGAGGCGACATCCTGGACGGAGGTGAGGCCGGTGGTGCTTGGTAGCGGGCCACCAAAGGCCGATGATGACAAGTTGCTGTTGCTTGGACGTTTGCGTGTGGGCGAATGGACGGGTGACTTTTGCTTGAGACATTCAACATCCTCGAAGACGACTTGTGCACCACCACCGCAGGTGGGAATCACATTTCCCTTGTATAGTTTCGTTTCCACATCGCCATCAGTGTCCGCCTCCTGGGAGACAAGGCAGTACTTTGTTGCTCCATGTCCAGTGAGTTCTTTCATATCTGTTAGTTTCGTCACAGACTTGCGATTCTTCAGGTAAGGTTGCATTATGGTGCCCAATGGCACTGGATTGGCGGACCGATGCTCCAGCCACTTGTCTCCAGCGGATCTTGAACGCCGGTGTCGATTGTTCGCAGCCGCCAAACCCTATTAAATCGATGCGTTAAAATATATTTAGATTTTTACATAGATTTACCACTTACGTGACGTGGTGTGCCGTAGATATCCGTGCGTGTATCCGTTCGTGTGGTTACGGGTACAGTGGACTCCGTGCGTGCTGTAAGAGCACCGCGATCCTTCTCGTTCAGTAAGTCTTCTGAACTTTGGGAACGCGATATGACGTCCTCCGACTGTATAATGTTGGACACCAAACGAATCTTTTCGTTATTAATCCGCATGCGTTCCTGCATCTTGGCGCGCTGCATGCGTAGTTTCATGTCGAACTCGCGCTTATTTTTATCTGATTCAACGGCCAGTTTTGAGTCAAACTTCTTCTTCTGCTTCTCCCTCTCCTGTTCTCTTTGCGAGAGCAGATTCTCCTTCTCATTGAGCTTCAGCGATAGTTCATGGATCTGCCTCTCGCGCTTGCTCAACGTATTATTAAGCACATCGATTGAGCTTTCGTGTATGCGCACCTTGTTCTCTAGTGCAGTGCTACGATCACGCTCCTGTTTGTACACAGCCTTCAGAGAAGCTAGTTCTGTGCGCAGCTGTAGATTGTCCCGATCCAAATTCATTAGCAACTGGCGGAAATTGTCACCTGGAAAATGAAAAACATTCATAAGAGAGGATCAACAACCCATTTGAAAGGGTGACTTACATTTAATATCCATGTTGCCGCGCAATTTGCGACGCTTTTCTATACGCTGCTCCAAGTACTGCATCAGCTCCTGGATCTTGCATTCCGCCTCGGGGCTATCCATTTGGTAGTTGGGAAAGTCTGGTCCCAAACTATATACCAGGCCCACGTCCACTTCTAGCTGCTTGGCCTCGGGTATGCCCAGCTCGTTCAGATTGTTAACTGCGATCTTGAACAGTTTATTGGCCTTGCGGCGACCAGGTGTCAAGCCCAGATCTGTTTTCATGGGCGTGGCACGAGCTATTTGCACCTCCTGCGTCATCTCGGCAAATTTCATCACTTGCTGCACAATGGATCAAGGATTAAGACTGATTTTAAATAGATATTCCTATCATCAGACTTACCATATTCTCGTCGTAGTCCTCGATGCGTGGATTGATACAGACTATCATAGAAACCTGACCCTCGCCATCAAAGTAATTCTTAAACATGTGCGTGATCTTTGAATCACGATATGGTATCTTCTTGGTCGCTGGATTTGGACCAGTTAATTGATTCTCCCGCAGATATTCCAGGCAGGTGCGCAGCGTCATCAGCGAATTGTTGATGTTGCCCGCCTCACGGAGCCGCATGCCAGTGTTCTTGGTGCGTGAGGAGCGCTCGCTGCCAGCCAAATCCACCAGCGACAATTGGCTGACCGTAATCGTATGCTTATCCTGGACCACATGCTCACCCTGACAGTCTGTGG
This sequence comes from Hirtodrosophila trivittata, assembly GCA_035045065.1. Taxonomy (NCBI): domain Eukaryota; kingdom Metazoa; phylum Arthropoda; class Insecta; order Diptera; family Drosophilidae; genus Hirtodrosophila; species Hirtodrosophila trivittata. The sequence goes on along the minus strand of JAWNNK010000813.1, from coordinate 8,174,035 downwards.
GTGCCTGAACAAGGCGTATATTGAACACTGAATGGCTGCGACTCGACTCGGCATTGAGTACCGTGTGTCCCATACGCTTGCGCTTCTGACCCATTTGGAATACCTCAAGAGCTTCCTCCACTGTCTTCACCTCCACCTCGGTAACACCGTGCACAAACATTTGATGATTCGCATCCTCGCGAATGATTTTGCATTGCAAAGACCTGAAAGAATAAGAATAATTTTATGTAAGCTATAGATATCGGCTCTTAAATAAACTGATCAATCAAATATATATATATAAAATGCGTTTTAAACGGGAGATTGAGGATGCTTCTTTTCTGGAAAAGGTTATATAATATTAACAGATAAGCGACTTACTTCTGAATGCCTGAATCTTCTAGCAGATCGTAGACGCTGTTGTTGTAGATCTCCACATAGGTTATGAATACTGAATACATATTGTCCTCGTCGAGAACGTTGAGTGGTGTGGGTTCTACGGAAGCCTGTGATGCTATTTCTGTGTCCGATTCTTTGCGTCGGCATGTGAAACGACCAGCGCCTGCGAAACGCTGATTCATTTCTTGCTGTCGCTCGAGTAGTGCGTCTTCTTCGGATAATACCTCAAATCCATTCAGTTTGTCCGGCTTAAAGACAAACTTTTTGGCCTGGAAGTCGGATATGGTGCGGAAGAGCAAGTCCAAGCAGCGTGGCATAACACCACGATGCCTTGAATTGCCAGTCATTGTGTAGGTTTTTCCACTTCCAGTAACACCATATGTAAAGAGTAAACTATTGCGACCACGTACCAAATTCTCGACCAGCGGCTGGGCAACAGAAGCAAACACATCCTGCTGTGAGGCATCGGGCTGAAAAACATGCTTGAATATGTACTGTATTTCGCGCTGTGCGCCGTTCTGCTTATGATGAATCAGCTGATCCTGCGCATTGAGTGCTATTGTCGTGGTGCTTTTAACTCGCATACATGTTAAGTCTGCGTCTGATTGCAGCGGACGAACCCTGCAAAATACATTAACTGGATCCTGCTGCTTTCCCGACATATCTCTTCGCTTTTCAATTTGCGCTACCGTAGGGGCGGGTACTGCTCGTGGTGTTTTCGGGACGCGCATCGGTGTACGAGGACTGCATTAAATTGTAGCCTTTTATTTATGTACGTTTCATTTATTATTCAATTTTACTCACATTGCTTTCATTTTGATATTTCTGTAATTCTTTTACTGCTGCTTGGTAGCTAATTATTTGTATTTTCGTATAACTTAGAACGCAGTACACAATTTTTGGATCGTTACCTTTAAATGCTTGCGCCCACAGTGACGCCACGCTTGGGTTGGTCTTCTTCTTTCAATTTGCGTTAACAGCCAACTTCACGTATCTCCAAAATGCGCTAAATATGCAGGGTTGTATTTTTTCATAATAAATATTTTGGTTTTTGGCCTACTTACGGCTTATAAATTGAACTTTTTGTGCTCTAACAATTTTTTATTATTCTTAAACATTGCAATGTAGTCTATTGTTTCTGCATATGATGGTTTTTTGGCATTGTGCAGTTTTGCCAATCACAGGAAATGGATGAACAGCTTAACAGTGCAGCTCAGCAGTTGCAAGTCGCAGCTGCACTCTTATGTTAATTAGTAATTCAACTCTGTTAATAACTCGAAGTCATTCAACTGAAGCTGTCGTTAAATTTAAACTTGCTTGCCTGAGAAAGAGGTGAATTTAAATTTTCAAATTGTGTGGAATAATGGGTATAAATGCAACTGGGTTAAAATAAATCATATATATGTTCTTGATCAGTATAAATAGACTATTTGATATGCCAATGTCTACATATATGCTATATAATCACGTTAATCTCAAAAACTACTGAAGAGAGAGGGAGACAACAAACTTAGAACAATGGTTTCTGCATAACTCTGTTCTACGTAAGTTATCCAAAAACCAGTATTTATTTTTAATATATTAATATTACACACATGGTTTGAGACTATCTGGTGGTAGGCCCACTCGGTTAGACCGATATTAATTGTTTATTTAAAATATGGGTTTACTAATACACAGTTTTACCCATTTATAATGGGTCAAGGGTATCAAAAGAAAATACCTTTTAGGAAGCCTTATTGCTCTTGCTCTTGAACACGGATAACATGTTACGCATAAGAGCAGGACCATTCCAATAGCCGGTCAACATTAGTTTCCAGTATAACAAAGGCATGAAGTCTTTTTTCATGATGAACATGGAGTAGCGCTCCTTGTTCTGTGCCACTGGGAAAGTTTCCAAAGGCGTCAGGCTGTAATCGAACTCAGCCAATATGCAGCTATTGTAGCCCGTAACCAATGGACACGAGGCATAACCATCATAGACATCGGGTAGAGCCTTACCATCCAAAGCTGCCATCATATTACGGAAAACAACGGGTGACTGCGCAGCTGTAAGATTAAAGAGAATGCATCAGTTCCTTGGGTCTTTCATAGTGAAGGTATCAATTACTTTACCTGCAGATGCGGCAGTCTTTGAATTGGGTGATCCAGAGGAGTCTCCTATAGCGAATACGTTCGTGTACTTTGTGTGCTGCATTGTTGCCTTGTCCACATCCACGAAGCCTGCCTCATTCACCAGCTGCTTGCACCTGACCAATGCGTCGGGTGCACTCATTGGCGGCACGGCGTGCAACATAGAGTACTACAATAGGAAATAATGGTATAATGAATCTCTTATAGTGCATGGAGCTGTGGTTTACCTTCTCCTCGAAGCGTTCACTGGGATTGTCCAAGTTCTCGAAAACAGCCACATTCTGGCTGGGCTTAACCTCAATGAGATTACGCCGGGTGTTTACAGTTATTTTGCGCTTCTTCACAATGGGCCATAAGGCATCTGCGTAGTGCTTCACTCCGAAAAGCACGGGCAGAGCCGTATTGTAGGTGATGCTGATGTTGTCGCGTTTTCCCATCTGTAAGGAAACGAGTTGAACTCCAACTTAGGCAACTAATTCTATGCCGGCTTACCTTGCGGAAATAATGCTCAGCTATGTAAACGATCTTTTGTGGTGCTCCTGGACACTTAACAGCCGATGAGGGGAACGTGAAGATGGCATTGCCTCCGCTGACATTGCGCAGGCAATCGTACACACGCTCCACGTACTTGGGCGAGTATATGGAGCAGACATTACCATCAGGCATCTCCAAAGCATCCAACAGTCCGGGTATCTATATGGGATCATATGGTATACTATACAACTGGGAAGTGATTCACTCTGTTTGACTTACTTTGCCGTAGTTTAGCTGCAGTCCAGTTGCAATAAGTAACATGTCGTATTTGATTGTATTACCACCGGAAGTCTTTACTGTGTTGCTATCCGGCTCGAATTCCATGGCCTGCTCCCGCAGCCACTTGGCCTTTTTGGGCAAAACCTCACCCATGGGCTTGTATGAGTGCTCCAGACGCTTCATGCCGCCACCAATCAGCGTAAACATGGGCTGGTAATAATGTTTCTACCGAAATGCATAAGTTCAATGATAAGGGAGGGAGGGGAGGATATATAAGCTATATGCTACGTACGTCGGCAGGCTCCAGCACGATCACCTGGTTCTTGCCTAGGCGTGAAGAGAGCTTGGCGGCCATGGCACAGCCACCGGCACCGCCGCCCACAACCAGGACCTTGCATCTGCAAGCAGCAGGAAATAGACATGTGATATCAGATGGATAGTTATAGATATAGATATAGATACAGATAGAAAGATAGTATATATAGATATATATACGATAACTAATTTCGTGAAGCTCGAGTTTGTGGTCTACGTGCCTAATACCCTGGCCACACTCTAATCATGCTAATTCTATTTGTTTTATAGATATCTACAGGTATTTTCTAGTATGCACACACTCAATCAAGCTCATACACACACACACACTGACACAGTTAGTTAACGCTTTTTCGCCGAAAATCAATATCAAATGTTTACGATCCCGGCAACACCCCCCAGAGCGCTCTCTCCTCTTACTTACTCGTGTTTCTCGTATTGCACTTGAGATGCAGATAGATTACGCAGCACAAATCGCCCTTGGAGACTGCGTTGGGTCAGCAGTTGGCCATGTCTAATGGCCACTGGTAGGCAGGTGTAGGAGTTCATTGGGCCTAAAGGTTCCTATGGATCCAACGATCAGTCAACTTGGTTCAGAACAAATAAAAAATATTAAAAACAAATATCAACAACTGCAAGCGGCGCGGCACAAACTCAACTGAGACGAAGCTCGTTTGGCGACTGGCGAATGGGGGAAATAGCAAATGGCAAAAAGCTTTTGCCACTTGATTATCACATTGAATACACCACACAAAAATGGACTGTATAAGTAACTAGGCAAGAATTTATTTACTTGTATATATAAAAAAAAAACTATGTTAATTCTATGCAGGTTTTATTTATTGCAGTCTAAATATATATTCATATGTATATATATATGTCTGCCTGTATAAAGGGTTAAAAAATACATACATATAATAAATCATAGAATCTGCGAAAAGTGCTGCTAACATTTTTCGCTGGTTGTTTAATTAACCTTGACAGAGCTTTGCGACGACGCTTTAAAGCTCAATGACCGATGTTAGCTTTATAAACTAAACATTTGTTTGCCGATTCGTAAACAAATATTCGCTGTAATTTACTTTGTGTAAAGTAAAGATTATATATATTATATATACATGCAAATATGTATATATTTTACATATAAAGCAAATGGCAACAAACCAAACAAATTATAAATATATAGCATACGTTTTGGCACGTTACTAAAATGTTTCCCTCAGATCGTTTATATAAATATTTAATCAACAAAGGGTTAAAGTTCAAATTATCTAAACGAATTTAAAATACACTTTAAAGCTTAAACTGTTTTTATTGGTGTGCCAAACAGGACTCGTGATTTAATTCAATATTCCTTTGCGTAAAAATACTGATAAGGATTACTGATTAAAATATTTAAGTATAGGTAGAGGGTATTTTATGGTAGTTACAGTTACCAAAATCGTTTTCGAAGGCTACAGTAATGGACTATTTGTTTTAGCAATACGTATGCCGTCTAGGAAAAAAATAAATGTAGTCGTCCATTTACGTTAGATTCCTATTAAGTCAGTTTTTACATCCTCTGGACTTAAGTCCAATTGGACTTCTAGAAACTCGCCATATAAGAATTGCGATTTGGTGGGTTACTTATTGCACTTGGTTATACACAATCGTTCGCTCACCTTTTGAATACATAAGTAAAAATATATGTACATATATATATATAATATCCGGCTTAACGTACTTTTGGTTTAACGAATTCGCGACTTAACGAACGAATTAACGAACTCTTATACTCAATTTAACAAACGAAAAGTGAAATGTATGTGTATGTAACATAAAATCAACATACAACATATGTACACACATACATACATACACACACAGCGTCTGCAATTCATTTCGATCCATCCTTCGTCCAGCTAAAAGTATTTTTTAGTTTACTTAATTGTTTTTATGTCTAGTATTAGTTTAGTATGTCGAGAAAAAAATGGAATATAAAAAAAAAAAAAAAAAAAAAAAAACACACACACTCACACACACACACACACGAACACTCACACACACACACACACACTTATATATACACATACACATTCACACAAGAAGACACCAAAAAAAGCATGGCCTTACATGAGCTTAAGTACTACATTTGAGAATCGAGGAGAAGGGCCGTTGACTCACTTAAAACGGGTAATTCTTAGGATTGTTTGTGATGACGAAAAAAATAGTTTTAGTAGATAAAGTTGAAGAAAAAACGCACTTCTGTTGTGTAAAAGATAATTTTGAATAAAGAACCGAACAATATATGTTCCATATACTATATATAACTATAACTAATAATTATATGTATAAGATAATGATATAAATAATAATACGGTAGAAATGAAGTTTAACGTACACTCCGTTTAACGAATTCGCGAGAACTAAGGGTTGAGTACTCGAAACAACGGACTATTCGATTTAACGTACAGGGGCTTGCATTTAACGCTTCGTCAAACCGGACTTCTACTGTATATGTATATATATATATATATATGTATGTGTATACTGCAGAGGGTTAGAGATACATTCTTCTGTCTGTTGTATTTGTACTTATTTCTTTTTTTGTTGGTACTTTTTAGGTTTCTTTCTGCTTCGCTCGGACAAGGGTCAATCGTTTCTCACTCAAGACTACCAAATTTAGAAATCGATATAAGGAAAGTAGTTACAGCGGGACTACCATTACCCCCATAAGGAGCACTAACAGTCAATAATTACCTGGAGCTGTACCTGGATCCCGCTGATCAGCTAAAACATCCGCTGACTCCGCCGCATGTTTCCGTGAGAGCTCAGAAGAGGTCCAATGGAATAAAAAGAGTAATAAATTAATAAAATTAAAGATAAAAACTGAGATTCACTTAAACATTTGTTGTTTATTTAGTAAGTAGTTCAAGGGAAACAACTGAGATAGAGATATTATTGTTTACAAAATGAAAGACAGCTGAAAAAAGCTTTAGTTCAGACAATTCCTGGCCGATTTACCATGGTGTTTTAGACTTGCAAGGACTTTTTACACCGATTTACATTCAAGGATAATGAGTTCAACTATGATGTCTATGGGTTAGGTGAAACAGTTGACACTGAACTCGCCAGGATATGCAAGGATACGGTCATCCATTTTCCTGTAGTCCAATAATCCTTACAACCTAACTACCGAAACGACTTGCTTCTTTCAAAAAGCGTTTCGAAATCTTCCGAAAAATAACTAGCAAAGGACATGGCGATAGTTACGAACTAAAGTAGATTTTGTACATTTTTCAATTAGATATAGTTATAGTTGGTTTTTGTAAAAGTGTCCTGAAAATCTTTAAAATCCTTGAAAAAATAGCCAAGCTGTAGCCAGGAAAAAAATGTCCTTTTGCGAAAATAATCTTTAAGGCGGTCATATCCTTGCATATTCTTTAAGTTCATGATGCGTTAGCAGCCCAAACTCAGTCTGTATCGATTGCCATTCAAGGATATCGTGGTCCTCCAAGGATTATTGAGCTACCAACAGCGTTTACTCTGAGACTTTGCAGCTAAAAGTACGCCACATTTTTTATAATTGTGAGTAATAACTTTGTGAGGGAAACAAAAAAAGGAAACTTTTGGACATTTCTAAAAAATCGCGACCTAAGCCTTACTTCGGTGGGGGATCAGGTCCTCGTTTTCAAAAGTCGATTTAACGATCTATTAGAGGATCGAGTCAACAGACTTGGAAACAAGTTGCCAGAGCGTCGCCGTATAAGGAGATTAAGAACTGGAAATTCTCCAAATTTCAGTATACATTTTCTGTATATTTTATTTATTTTTAATACTATAAGTTCCATAATCTGAATGTATCGCATAAATTTTATAAAATCCTATTTAAATAAAAATATATAATATATGTATATATATCCTTGATTTGGTTCAATGTATATGGAGACAACATATGCATACTTTAAGAAAGAGATTAAAAGGCAAAAATAAAAAAAATACTTAAAAACAAAGCGTGTAAGGAGCAATTATAAAGCGCTTCCAATGTTTTTCTAACGTTCACAAGATGGCGCCACCAGTACAACTTTTTTGTATTACAGAAACAATTGTACTGAAAGCGCTGTCAATTGTAGTAAGATTTATTCTTAAATTTAGCAATTGAAATTGTATAAACGCATAACAGTTAATATTGCCAATTAGCCAAAATTACAGGTAAGGATGTTCCAGTCAAGTGTGCACGACTACGAGATACCCTTTACCCACGTGTACTTACGTCGTGATACGCAATGGGCAATATACACACACCAAACTCAACTCACATCCACATACGTTCACACACACACACACACATACGTTCACACACACTATAATCCATGACGTGCAATGCTGATGCGCTGCAAACTGGAAGATTGTGGCTTAAATACTTTCTATGGTTGTCTGAACTTTATGAAACTTGCAGCTCTGATAAGGAAAAGCGTATTACATATGAGTGTCCAATGAAAATTGAGTTGAAACTTTTGTGAATTGAAGCAAACCTAATCCAAATCTACCCTGGTAGATGTTTCTTGTGGAATCTTTACTGGCTCTTGTAGCCTTTGAGATGGACTTGTTTGTACTGAAGGATTAAGGATGGTTAATTCGATCGGCTATTGATGCTGATCAAGATCATATAATTGTATGCTTTATGGTTTCAGAAACAGACGAAAAGACATGTTCTGTTTCTTATACACTTTTGCACAGCTTAAATAGCTTCTCTTTACCCGTTTGTAGTGAATAAAGGGTCTTAAATAAAATAAGGGTAAATTGAAGATAAACCAAAGAAACACAAAATATACCAGGATCTCAATAAAGAATCTTATGAATGATATTTTTGAGGGAACTTCAATATCAATTGGCAAGCTTAAAGCTAATGATCTATTGATCTCAAGATTAGCGCAATTTTTAACTGAATAATCAGCTATTTAAAGGGCTTTGATTTCCCGATAAAACTCTCCATTGCCGCTTCTAGGAGTATTAGTAGGGCATAAGCTCAATTCTCAAGGGTGTAGCGAATCAGCGAAATAGCGAATATACTATATATACTATATGATATACGATATGGATATGGATGATATACACGATGCGTAGTGCATCTGTGAACTTGGCTAATTAAAGCTCACTTAAAGAAATATTTCGATATCCTTTGGGCTACTGATAAAGCTGGCACAGAATTGCTTAAGATACACAAAGGAAAAGGGGGAGTGGAAAAGAATTGAAGGCTTTTCCTCTGACACATATTGTTTTTCCCTAAAACCATGCACTGAAATTTTGGATTAAAGTCCACTTAAGTAGACTATTAAATTGGGAACAGCAGGTCGTCGGATGGGATATATATAGAACTCGTGAATGTGGCTGAAGTTGAATGCAAATGAAAAATCAACTTTCGCTCAGTTGGTGGTTGGCTGATTTGTGTGGGTGGAAAGATAGGAAGGGGGGAGGGGGAGGGGGATGGCGTCTATATAGATGTGATTAACCCAACTAATTTGGAAATTACTGCGTCGTTGTCATGCCACAAGTGGCAACTGTGACAGTTTAATTACACCATGCTGATAACTGATTGGCCGCATGATGATGATGATGAGGGCAAGGAGGAGGAGGAAGACGGATGGTGGCCGAAGGATGTTGGACAGCTTCTTCATGTTGTTGTTGTTGTTGATGGCAACTGCTGGTGGGCGTGACGAATGGCACATTATCAATTGGACACAAGCTGACAATTCAAATGAAGCCCTATTGCTTTTCAATGTTGGCCAAATTGCTTGTCCTTTTGTGTGTGGGCGACTTGGCTGCTAGCAGAGAGGCTCCAGCTGAATGACGTTCATCATGAACCTAACTCTGTGTGTGCCCCTGTGTGTGTGTGTGGGTGTCTAGCAAGCAAGCAACGGGTGTGCCGCTCCAGCAACTGTTGCCAGGGCCAACAAGTGTCCCCACAGACATATCGATTAGCAGCAGCAGCAGCAGCAGCAGCCACCCAACATGATGATTCTGTACTCGCACAATGCTTTCCCAATTAAGAGGCAGGCACCCCAACCCCAAGCCCAGAGTAACCCAAGCCCCTTTCACTGGTTGAGGCAAAGTGTATGTAACTTGATTTGAATTTTAACGGTGCAACTGCAACTGCAACTGCAATCACAGAGCCAGAGACGAAGACTGAGGCATTCCGCGAGCGCCGAGTGCATTTCAATTTATGGCACGGAATCAATTAAGCTCCTCCACTATCTCCAGCTCTGCAGCTCGACAGCTCCACAGCTGTCCAGCTGTATGTCCAGGAATGCAAATAATGCCACAGTGCGGAGGCAGCAGGTCTGCCACAGCTGCAACAGTCCCAGTCACAGACCACAGACCACAGAGCGACGTGCGTGACGTCTGTGGCGTCTGCTCTCTTATTTGCCGGACCATTGATTCCATTGATCCACTCACTGGCTCCAGCCAGAAGCATTGAGCACCACCACCACCAGAGGCCAGTTGTCGTCTTGGAACGGAAGTGCCGCTCCAGCTGTCAAAGGGGCGAGCTACCAAAGAGTAGGGAGAAGGGAGTAGGGCAGAAATCAAATGCAGTTTCCACTGGCTACAAAGATCGGAGCAAACCAAAGCATTCTAGTGCGTCATCCAAGTGGCCAGGTTAAATGCCTCCAAGTGGTTCAAGATGTCCATAACTTAACTGGGGTCTAACATCAAGGGGGGGCAGTGTCTGGTGCCACTGATTGATTGTGGGCAGGACTCGATATGCTGCATTGCATTGCTTTATAATCTGATCAGAATCAAGATTATAGATTAATCTGATACGCAGGTAAATGCTAATTGGGAACGGTTAAGTTGATTAAGAAGTCGGCAACTGTACTGTAAATTATGGATTGGGGCTAGCGATCAAATGAAATGCGTACGCGTTTCTATATCCAATCAGAATATTTGCAATACACCCCAAGTGGAAAAGGTCCAATTGGCAATGCATATGAGAAGAGCGTGTGTATATTAATGAGAAAAATGTGATATAAAATAATTCAAATAAATTTGCAATAATTTTTTTCAATCAAAGGAGCCCGTTGAACGGCACCCACACACACTAACACACAAGCTTACACACAAGGGCTGAGGCACACACACACTCTGAAACACGCACAGATACTTGATGAAGAGACAGCATCACCAACAGCAACAGCAACAGCAACAGCGGCAAATACCAATACGAATACAATACCAAAAGAGAGAGCGAGCGAGAGAGAGAGAGAGTGAGAGCGAGGCGAGGCGACATAGCGGTTAATAAGCCGAGTGGAGTCCAATTTGACGAGCGCGCACTTGTTGAATCGGACCAATATAAAAGCATGGACGCTCAACCTTTCGCCATACAGTAGGACACTAGCCACCAGTCACCACTCGAGCCGAGCAAGAGCGGACCATAAAACCAGAAATTCAAAGGGAAAACCAACAGGAAAACCTTCAGGGAAAATCATCACAGAAATCCTTGGTGAAAGTGTACGGAAAAGTGTTAACTTAAAGCTTTCCAGTGACAATACTTAAAGACTCTAAGCATCCACCAAAGAAAGTGTTCAAGTTATCCAAGGAAAACCCAAGGACAAACGATATGCAGGTATGTCATAATCCTAACTTAAAAACTAAGAAAATTAACACAACGCACCTGTGAGTGTGTGTCAAAAAGTATTAAGTTAATTGTGCTAAATAGGAAATGATTTGATTTCTGATACCCTAACTATTTATAAGTAGGGTATATGGTACATAGAGTGCAACCGGTCAAATATTGGGGTATACGGGTAGCAGGAAGTATACTTAAAATGAATTTGCAATATTTCAGATTATAATCTACTAATCTATAAGCTTGCCCGAATAGTTACTTATAGCTCATTCAAAACAGATGCCAATAAGATTATAATAAGCATTACTTTAATACTCTGGACACAAGTGAAAAGATCATTTCCAATATCCATTGGAACTTAAGGACTTTAACATCAGTTTCTATATTCTCTTCGTAACCATATTGAATGCTTTAAGCATAGATAAGTTGAGGGTTTCAACCCAACACTAAGGTTTCTCTCTCTTTAAGATAAGTTTTGCTTTTCCCTAAGGGTGATATTTTCCCTCAATTGAGCACCCAATTTCTCTTTAATATACAGTCCCCAGCACCCACTCAAGGCTTAAACTTAAAGTTTCTCTCTTTAAGATAAGTTTAAGGTTTAATATACCTTTTTCCAAGACTCTAGCTACGACTTTTGCCTTTAATATAAACTTTAACAAACTGAATACCAGGTTTCGTTTATAATATAAACCTCCATTGAGTGCTAAAGAAAGGGAAATCTTCTAGAGAAGTTTCAGACCCAACCTCACTTCCTTTATGCTTCGATTGCGAGCTGTTAATAAACTCGTTGGTTGTCCTGAAGAACTGTAGAAAGTGTCTGTGTCTTTCTTCGATAGGCAACAAGCCTGATATCCGGTCTAATATACCCGCCCATTGAGAAGTACTTAAGCGTATAAATTCTTGAATTGACATCTTAAGTAATAATTGCGATCAATTCATGTGACTGGGAGACTGGTTGACTGGGAGACTCCAAAGACTGGAAGACTGAAAGACTCGAAGAATGGGACATTGGGTGACTGGTTGACTGGTTGGCTGTCGACTGGTTGATTGGAAGAGGAGTGCGCGGAAGAACTTAAACCAAGTTGGGATTTTAGTGGAACAAAGTGGATAGAAGTAGATTCCAATTAGATTTAAATATCAAAGTTCGTGATTCGGTAATTACCCATAAATGTTCACATATATATATATATTTATTATATATATACTATATGTACGGGTAAATTCTCGTAATGTATGTATAATTCGACCTACTGAAATTAAAGACGAGGTCTTCTGAATTGAATGACGTCCAGTGCTTATCGCAAGGGCGATAAATTATGACCTGAAGAAACCAGATAGAGATTGCCATTGGCAACAATGAAATGTTCCAAGTGATCTACAAAGTGACACGAAACGATCCAATGTACTATATGAAAGAGACGATAAAAGTTCCTGACCTGAATGGGAATACTAGTTTAGATTATGTAAAGCCCGAGATAATCAAGGTTTATGTCGATTGTTCCGATTAAAGCGGAATATAAAGAGTTTTATTGCGACTACAAGCTGCAAATCTGGAGAAAGGGATGAATGCCAGTTTAACGGATGATGCTACTGATCACAACTATAGCTATATCATTCGAGTTCCTCTATCTGCATATCGTATAAAGAGATCTATAGAGCATATGTAGAGATTCATACTCCTATATATGATGACAGTTGAGACTGGGAAGGATTGGACGTCGGCAAGTCTGCAATGTCGAATCTGATGGGCAGAGAAGTGCTTATGTTTATGTTTTTCTTTGATGTGATCTTTGCCCAGAAATATGTATAATAATTCTGGATAAAAAAAATTCTGAATACGATGGGTATGGATGCTGTGCAGTGCTCTGCTCTGATGATGATAAGTAAGCTCAGTTCTCAGGAGATCCAGTTAAACGGAAATATGCGCTTTCATCTTCCGAAGCATAAACAATAGCAGGCCCCTTCATTAGTAAATAAGTAAGAAGGAATTGTATAAGCCATACGAAGAAGAATGCCGATAAAAACACTAAAAAGAAACAAAAAACAGAAAACAAACTTAAAAAACAAAGAGGGAAGGAATAATAAACAGGGAATTTTCAGATGGTACAGTCAATAATTTTGGGAGTGCAATACTACTAGTACGAGTATCTTCCGGATATGACTGTATGTACATGATTCGATGAGAATGTTGACTTTGAAAGCAAAACTTCAATTGTATGCGAAAAGCTAATCAAAGCGTATTGGAGCTTAATTATAGTGTCATGTCTGCTCAAGTCCAATTGGGAACTGGCCTACGTGCGGGTTGAGACATCCACGCAAATATTTGTGACACGCTGCCGCTGCTGCGCCAGACGTTGCGCTGGTCACGCAGTCGCAGCTGCACTCCTCCTCAATCCGCTCTGCGGTGTTCCGTTCTGCTTGCCTCCCTCTAACCTACAATTCTCTGCCGGCTCCGTGTCCGGCTCTGGTGGTGGCTATCGTTCTGGGCGTTGCAAACCAATCGACAAGCAAAATCAATTCAAAGCAATTAATAATCAGATCGCTTTGTAATAAATTGCAATTTATTTATTAAAAAATAAATTAAACAAAAATAAAATAAAAACCTAAGCAAAAATAAAAAACTGAAGGCGAAAAGCGCATTGAAATATGTATATAGTATGTGCATATGTGTACGTATAAAATTATCAAAGCGGAGCACTGGACAGCGAATCTGTGAAGGCAAATGGAAGGCGGGTGGCGAGTTCAAATGCGTCACAGTTATGTTATTGGATGAAGGGGGTGGGGGGGGGTGGGCTTGGAGGGCGGCAAAGCGCGAGAGGGGCTGGATCAACGGCATTCGGTTTGGCAATAAATTTAGCATTTTACATTTTGCATTTGCATACGATCGAATGATCGAAAACAGAGAGATAGATGGAGAGAGCGAGAAAGAAAGAGAGAGCGAGAGAGAGATAAAGGGGAGCGTTCAGTCGAGTGTAAGAGAAAGAGCAATGAATGCTGCTGGAGCTCGGAGGCAAACACTACTCTTCGATTATGTATGTATGTACGTGCCTACAGATGTATGTATCAATGTATGTGTAGCATAATGTGCGTCGCTGCCTCTGCTAACGCTGGGCCAACGGCGAAAGACGAGCCCCCAAGTGGCGAAATAGGCAAAGGGTGTGGGTGCGGCGATGAGTGCGGCGAATTTATGTGACGTTGTACTGCTCGCGACACTCACACACCCATCGTTCATTATGCTGCTATTGAAACAAAGACACACATACAAATACTATGTAGATTGGGAATGTGAATAAGATCCATTGATGTGTGTTTTTGTGTATCTGTGTGTGTAAAAGTATTGTCAATTAGGAGAAATTGTTTTTGACATTTGCCGCGCTTCGATTTCAAAAGCGAACGGCCCTGTCCTCGATGTATTTGTGTCCGTCCTTGTGTTTGTGTATGTATGTATGACAGGCCCCCTTTTTTCACAATATTTTTAATACACGGCCATACATACATAGAGCTGCTCATCCATACGTATTGGTCATAATTGTTATTCAAGATCTATTGAACTTTGTGTTGATAATATAGCGTTAAGTTGAAAACATTCACGCACGTCATAAGCAGATCTTCTGTACGAACAGTTTTGTTTTCCTTTCATTTGACATAAAATATGAAACGATGCCACTACATTGTTGTTATTATATAGAAAGATTTATACAGAAATATATATGTAAGTATATATAGTTGGGTGTTATGCTTGTGTGGGTAGTTTTCATTGTGCCCAAGACACATTTTGTAGTTTCCAATGCGTAGTTCGACGTCACACAAGCGAATTCAGGGCGAATTAAGAAAAGAAATTCCCATAAATCATCTTAATCAGAGTAGATTAAGATTGCCACTTGATTGCCAACAACTGAGCGCTTATACGTGAATCCCAACACTTCCCCACTATTAAACTTGATTACTTTTAAATCTAACCTCGCTTTGAATTTAAATTTGAATTCAAATTTGTCACCTGCCATGCTGCGGATTAGCTCAGACTCTCTGAATCATCGCAACAGCTAAGCAAAGCACGCACCAAAGGGAGCGTAAGGTAAAGAGAGTAGACACAAAAGCAAAGAGAGAAACGATTGTAGAAGTCTGAGCGGGATAGGGAGAGGGATAGAAAGAGAAGCAAGGGCAAGGCAAGGCTTATGGTATATGCTCGGTTTTATCTTTTTGCCGCTCAAGTGCAACGCTGTCGTCGCCAGCGTCGAAATGGCTGATGCAAACGGAGTATTGAATTGGGTGAGAGAGTCGAAGTCACAGTTTATACTCCGATGGTGGTCAACACCTCAACGATGGTCTCAAGCGGATTTGGGTTCAAGTCTTGTTGTTAGTGGTGGTGGTATTGGGTGTGCTGGTGTTGAGTACTTGGCCTGTTGCACAATCAACAAAAGGTAACCAGAGACGCACACACACACACACACACACACACACATCCACACATAGACATAGTTCAATTTATGCGCGCAAAGAATGCAAGAGAAGCAGATTACACACACACACACGCACAGGCAAGCATACATACATACATACAGATATACAAATATCACCCATAAATGAACCATATACATACATACATGTAGCCATAGGCATACTCCATAGGTTAATTGATAGATTACAATGGGACAGACAGACAGATATAAAGACAGAGAGACAGACGGTCAGACAAAGAGACCGACAGACAAACCGACAGACATACATACATACATAGACAGACAGATAGACATACAGACAGACAGACAGATAGACATACAGACAGACAGACAGACAGACAGACACACAGACAGACAGACAGACAGACAGACACACAGACAGACAGACAGACTGATACTACTGAATATGAATGAGCAGATGAGGAAGTGCGACAATATACTAAATATCTACACACACATATGTACATACATATACATGTAGATAAGTATGTATTTGTTATATCGTATCAAGTATTGGAATCTTTACAAAATGCTTGTGCCCCCCCCCGGGCGTCTGAGCAATTAACGATAATTGAATATCATTTTGATAGCTCGAACACCAAAACTTTCCACAGTTAGTTGTAAGTCATGTTCAAATTTTCCATTCCATTTCCATTTGCTACACGAGTAAACGAGATTGTGTTACATACATATATGTACGTGTATGTAAGTATGTGTATTTACGTAGAATTTGAGATAATTGTTATACTCGCATTATATGGAAATGGAAATGAAACTGGCCCGAAAAGGGAATTCCATTTTGTAGGAAAATTTTTTAGAATTCCAATTGAAGTTATGTCTCATTTCTAACCTCAAAGATATTCAAAATGTGAAGTTCCTAACCTCAAAAGTGAAACGTGATGCAACAAGTTACTTTTTTTTAAATTAATGGAATGGCCTCTGGTTTCCATAGAAATGACAGCAGCATCTCATCTATACTTCCGTTAAATGTGCCTATGCCGTGGGTATTTCCCATTCCTTTTGATACAATCCCAAAGACACGAGCTGCCGCTGTCGCTGCCAGTACCTCTGCCGCTGTCGCTGCCACTGCCACTGCCACCGCCTCTGGCACTGCCTCTGCCCATGTAAATGTGTGTGGCAGTGTCGAGTTCGAGGTCGATCCAGGTCCAGGGACTGCTCGCTGTTGCCAAGCGAAGTTTTTCGATCAATGGGCAGGCACCGAAATATCTATAATGCCTAGCAGTAAAAACCCATGAGACACAACTTGTGGCATGCACATGAGTTTTCTCACGTCGTCGCCCGCTGCACACACAGACACACACACACACACACACAGACACGTAGATGTGTCATGCCACACACACAACGAGACATTGGAATGATTCGTACAACCTGCTATACAGATGCCTGCATAGCAACAGCTCATCTCATCTCTGTCTCTGTCTGTATGTGTGTTTGTGTGTGTGTGTGTGACTTGTCTTGGCTTGTTGCATGTTGCACTATCTTTCCCCGAACTCTTTGAATAAACCGTTTGCTGCTCCAACTCCACCTAACCCAGCCCCCTGGTTGGTACTCGATTCCGGTGGCCACTGGACTTATGCCGATGGCGTTAATCAACTGAAAAGTGCAAGCTAAGCGCTGGCCGGAGGAGGACAGAGGGGAGTGCAGCGGAGCTAGAGAAGGTCGTATTCGTCATATATCCATTAGCGGAAACGAACCAATTGAAACTGGCAAAGCCAAGTGTGCATCTTTCTGCAATTTCACTCCAAGCCAAGGCCCACTTCGGGCCCCCAGCCCCTACCCACTCTCTCTCTCTCTCTCTCTATCTTCGAGCATGTGCTCCAATTTGAGTAAAGAGAAAGAGAGGGAGGGGGACGGGTACAGCCGCTGCGCCACTTGCATTATCATGATGCAATAATTTGTGGTGGAAAATGATCGTGCCGATCGTACGATCGAGTCCGACTTTGGCCAGACCTCGACCTTTCTTTCTTTTTGTTGAGTCGCAGATTTCTAGGAAATGGTTCAGTCTTTGGATTACACTATAGTACGGGTAGTAGACGCTAATGAATGCCTCTGGTCTAAAATGTATCCAAGTGATTCCAATGTTGATCTGTGATTGCTGATCGCTGATCGCTGATCTGTGATCGGTAATCGGTGATCGCTGATCGGTGACCGGTACTGCCCGGTGCCTCTGCTCAATTATAGACAAGCCGTAGCCGTATCTTTGTTCATGTATCTTTCTATCTATTTGTATATGTATCTTTGTCTGTGTATGTGTATCTGTATCTGTGTGCGTACAGTTTTTGTGCGAGTTCAAAGATTGCATCCGTGTTTTGACTGGCTTTTCCTGGAACATACGGGTAAGCGCAACGTCAATGAATCTCTCTGCCCAGCTGCAGCTTAATTGCTTCGATAGGAAATGCCATCACTAGCACTAGCACCGCTACCACTACCACCACCAGCAGCAGCTCCGCCAGCACCCGAACCAGATCTACGGCACGTAGTTAAAGCAGCTCGTAAGATCTCTAGCCAAGTGTTACGTATGATATGGGAATGTGCCCACAAAAGGCCATTTCAATTTAGTATCCCTTACGTCAACGTTACGATCAGCGATCTATTCCTCCCCACACCCCCCCTCGACCCCCTCCGACGCTTCCAACTCGTCACTTTCCTCTTACTGGTTGCCTTTGAGGTGTGCCGGCTAAGGGCAGGCACGAGACACAATCTCAAGCACCTGTCACATTTTTCATTGGCTCAATTGAATTTCGCTTTGTGCCGCCGAATCGATGCAGCTGCCAAATGTGTTTTTAGAGGGGAGACGACGGGGGGATTGAGGACTGGGAGGGGCGGGAGGAGGGACCGGCCTGCCTGCCTGCGGTCAGACGATTTGTGTAACGTGCAATAAATATATTACTCGTACTTGTAGAATTGCATCTCGTCGTCGTCGTCGTTGTCGCTGTCAATGCGGACGATGATGCCGCCAACATCAGTAAAACTAATCAGAGCCAGAGCAACTGAGAACACGGCCCGGCAGAGATCGGAGCCGGCTGAGATGGAAGGGGTACCGCGCCGGGCCCCAGATCTGGCTGCCGCCCAGCAACAAGCACTAATGTAGACACCTACCTAGCCCCGCTACCCACCATTCCGCCAAAGCAGCCACTAGCCACCATTCACATTCACATCCACATCCACATCCACAACCAGTACATGTACATCCACACGTAACATGGCAGCGGAAAGCGAACACGCGATCACTTGAATTGGATGCTGCGGCTGCGGCTGCCGCTGCTGCCAGTCTGTCTGCCATTGTGGCTGCACCGCCCCAGAGCAGCACCCTCTGAGCCCCTCCAACTGAAACCCCTTCTGGTCAGTTCAGCCGGCAGCTCCAAGCATGCCGTCAAGTTTTCTGTATTGTATTCCTGCCCCACCGCACCGCGCCGCACCGCATCGCCGGACAATCAGTGCCGCCTGTCGCTTACATTGTGGTCTCTGCCCTCAACCGCCCGATCACAGCAGACAAACTGGCACTCACTTGATTGCAATGAACAGCGGACAGGGTACACGGGATTGGGATGAGGGATGAGGGTTGAGGGTTGAGAGATGGGGTACTGGGGGACAGGGTCTTAACAAGCGAGTTCGGTTTCGGCTAATGGAACCTTGCACTAAGTCGCATCACATCGCCGCCCGCCTCAACCCGGCAGCCCGCGTTGCCACATCTTGAAGTCATGCCGCCTGGCACGTACGAAGAAAAAGGAGAAGAAGATGAAAATAAAGATGAAAATCAAGAAAAAAAAGATTAAGAAGAAGAAAAAGTGCCCCGCTTAGCCATATATTTGATTTCAATTCTCGCCGCTGTTGTCAACTGGTTTAAAGTCAAGTACCCACATGGGGATAAGCCAGGTCCCAGTCCCAGTCCTAGTCCCACTCCCAGTTCCACTTCCAGTTCCACTCGCAGTCATGGTCAAAGAAACAGCTTTGGGTAGCATTAACTCATTGAAAGTCCAGGGGGAACTTTTGTATATGAAACTGACCTATCTGACCTATCGATAAAAATCTTATCGAAAGTTTAAGCCAACCTTTTGTAACTGTACCGAAGTTTAGCTATAAAACGGCTAGACTAGAATATTAAGTAGTGTCTATGGTTAAGTACTTTGTCGTGTGGAGCGGTTCGAGTTGGAGAAATGCATCCAAAACCGAAAGATAATCGATGATAATCAGTTCCAACTCTGGATAGGCCAGTTTGCTCCGGATTGATCAGCGGCAAATTAATTGTCCGCTGCTGCTGCGCTGCTCCTCATCTCGCCAAGAATGGTGCGGCAATTGTTAGCTAAGAATCCGAGCCGAGCCCGACCCCGAGCCCGAGCCCGAGCACGAGCAGCTCAACTGCAGCACCTCAACGTCGACATCGGGAAACGACAAGGCGAAAAAGCGAGCGAGAGAGAGGGAAGGAGCCAGTGAGCGGTTGGAGCGAGTGGGAGAGCAGAAGAAATAGTGAAATAGTGAGAGCCCAAGCGAAACAGTCCAAGGCAAAAGAGAGACAGAGAGAGAGGAAGAAGAGAGCGAGCCCAAGCAGGAACCGAGGAGAGGGCAAGAGGAAGAGAGCGAGAGAGAGAGTGCGACAGTTCGGGTGACAAAGCATGCGACGCTGCGCGACGTTCGGCACGCCGTCGTCTACCATCGGCCGCTGACGCCCATATAAAGTGAAAGATATCGCCCGAATAGAGTTAGTTCTGTTACAGTTTTCAGCTGTGGAACACAACTTGAGCGCTTGAGTTTGCTGCACAACATTTTTCGATCCATTTTCCAAGTTGCCGAAAAACGCGATCCAAAAAAACCAAGAGAAAAAAAAAATCAGAGAAGGAAAAAAATCAAAGCCGAACCCGACACACCTTGACTTGTAATGTCGATGAACCGTGCGTATTCGAACAACGAGTGTCGCGCCAACTACCAACAACAACAGCAATTAAACCAACATTTAAACCAAGATTTAAGCCAACACTTGAACCGTCAACAAACCGCAGGAGTCGCCTTCAATACCCTCTGTTAATCCCTACGCCAATCGAAACGCCTTTTCCGAAGATTCGAATGTGCCAAAGCCGTGAGCTCGATATACGCTACGCAGACGCCTGATAGTTACTTTTTGTGCTCAATTACCATTTGAGAGGAAGACACCAACAATTGTTGTTAAGACGCCCTTGACCAGGACAAGAAGCAGCAGATAATAGCTACAATCATCCACCTGTGCGTGTTTTTAAAAAATCACTCAAGATTTCACCAAAAGTAAGCTGCAAGGTTACCAAGACGGCATCCCTCGCCGGACCTATGTCATTTTTAAGCCAACTGCTGCTCCTGAACTTCAACCAAAAGGCCCAAACCAGAAGCCATCACAACTTAGAGCTAATAAACTCCTTCATAACATAACAGAGAGCTGTAGATCAGCTCGCGAATCGATTGAGAACCAAGAGACGCGACCGCCAACCGTTTTATATTCGAACGTTAGGGAGAAATTCGCAAACATTTTTTACCGGAAGAGAAAAAAGAAATCAAATCAAAAGGTGAGTAAACCATCTCAGACGTACCTGCTCCAGCTCCATAGACACTCGACCAGACCTAGACTATATAGATATACACTGTGACCTCATATCAGAACCCGACAAAAATATATGCGACACGAATTTAATTAAGAATCAGCAAATTCGTTTTCGAATTCGAAATCGAGTTCCAAGACGACAAAAAAAAAACACGAATTTCGCGCGAACTGCGAAGGGCATTTCACAGAAAATCTGATGCAACATTCATCAGACGATTCGCCATACAAAGTCGAGCAAAGTGGAGCCTCTTAACACCCGTAATTATGCATACTCGTAATACCATTGAAAACTGAAGCGTACTACGTCTAACCTATTGAATAACAAATCGGGTAATCTTTAGCTGCTGCCGCTGCCGCCGCCAGCGGGCGGAGGTGTATTCGAATTGAAATTTAAATTTAAGTTCGAGCTCGAATTCGTTTTGTCTTCGAATACGAATTCGTGTTTCGTTATCGAGTTCAAAACTAAAGGTTTTCAATTGAATCCGAATTCGAATTCGAATTCGATATCGAGATTTGATTTATTGTCGCGTGGGTGGCAGCTGACGTCACGCACAAAATGTGATTTTAATTTATATCCATTTGGACTCTGTCTCTTTCTGTTCTTCTTTTTCTGTTTCTGTCTCGCTCTGTGTCTTCGTCTGCTGTACGTGAGTTCATCTTCGACGTCGAACATTCTATTTTGGTGAAAACCAAACGAATCGAACGTATCGTACTGTACCGCGTGGTATTGTGAAATTAGCCAAACGAATTGGGGGCAAACATCTTATGACTCGTTCGGTCTGGGAATGGGCAGAGATCTAGGGGTTGGGGGTGAGTGGGTTAAAAGGATGTCCAAGACAGCTGCTGCTAACCATATATTTCGCAACAGAGTGACAGAGACACAGGTACAGTCGCTGCAGGAGATAAGAAACATTCCAGAAGCAGGGTGACTCGTCTTGCGACTTATTGTGAAATTAGTCATAGAAATTGGGGGCAGCGAAAGGGGTTGAACTGGGACGAGGGAAGCCTCAACATTGCACCAGATATGGGTACAGTTTACAAACGATAGTTAATAGCCGATAGGTGATAGTCATCGTCATCGTCAGCTAGCGGATCTGAGAAGCGTAAAGCTGTCGAGGAGCGTGATTTATGGCCTCGGCATTTGCCGCATTTGGCTAGAAATTGAACGTTGGATCTATTGGATCCGTTGCTGATAAGCGATGTTGGATGCCGATGCCGACGCCGATGTTGGGTGCTTCGGTGCTTCGTTGCTTCGTTGCTTCGGTGGTGGCCACCAATGTGCTTTGTCATGTCGTGGGTTTATTAACCTATATTATAATCGAATGATTTGATTTTGAACTTTGATCCCACATCGCACATCTATTCTACGCTAAGAATACTATATTATTTTTTTTTTCTTACATTCGATTTGATTCCATTGTGGAGAGAATTATCTATGAATCGCTTGGAGCTATCACTAAGAGCCTCGTCTCGTTTCGTTTCGTCCCATTCCAGAAAATGAATTTAAACCTGTGCGCCATAGCGCTGCTGCTGTTTGGGAGCCTATCGGTTGCCCACAGTCGTGCGGTGGACATTGTGGATGAGATCAATGATGTGGACAACTCGATTGAGGCTGCGGCGCAGGAGGAGACGCCACAGAGCAAGAGTCGCAGCAGAATCATTGAAGAGGATTGGCTTAAATTCACCAAGACGCCGCCAACCAAGCTCCAGCAGGCACCTGGTGCCACCGTTGAGATCGCCTGCGAGATGATGGGCTCCCAGGTGCCCAGCATTCAATGGGTCGTCGGTCACATAAAACTCTCTGAGGTAAGTCTTCAATCTTGCGCCTGCTCCACATCCCATCCATGTCAGCATAGCTCACATATTCCTTGGTTATCTGTACAGCTCGATAGCTTGGAATCGAATACCATATCGGAGGATGCACCCACTGCGATTGTGAGAGTACGATCGGTGCACATCATCGATCATATGCTGAGTGAACCAAGGATCTATACCTGTATTGGCCGTTCCGGCTCCAAGAGAATAATCGGCAGCACCGTTGTGCAACCGATGCACATGGATCAGGCTCTCGGCGGCATGATCATACCGGAGAAACAATACCAGGGACCCCAGAAGCCACGCATCATTTACACCGAGAAGACGCATCTGGACCTAATGGGCTCGAGCATAATGCTGCCATGCAAGGTGCACGCACGTCCCCATGCCAAGATCACCTGGCGCAACAACGAGGACAAGGAAATCGTACAGAGTCATCGCTTCAAGGTCCTGCCCACTGGTGATCTCCTAATCTCCGACCTCAAGTGGGAGGACATGGGCAACTACAAGTGCATAGCGCACAACGCCGTCGGACGCGACTCAGCCGATACCTTCGTCTATCCCGTACTTGTAAGTATAGCCACGACTCAAGCTTCCACCTGGATAATCCCAGCTAACAATCTCTCTATCCATCCTTTGCAGAAGGAACAAGACTAGAGATTCCACCCAAGGCTATTGCATTGACACAACAAAAGCACAACAAACATTTTTTAGTTAGTTAGATAGATCAAATGCCTTTCAAGATGCGTGAAAACATAAACAAAAAAACCAACAAAAAGTAAAAAAACAAAAAAAAATAATAATTATATATTATATTATTATGTATTTAATTTAAGTCGAACAGTTTATCTCTAGAATCTAATCTAATGCCGGCTTAGACTTTAATATGTTTTCTATCAACGAGTTTTCATTTAAAGACACACATTTTTCACATTTTATATCTTATTTTGTTATAGGGAATCTCATTTAGGTCCACCTTTGGTTTATATATTATATATTTTCATCTTTTATCTTTAATCCCTAAACATTTAAGTTCTAACTTTTAAGTTTTTAGCTCATAGTTTTTGCTTCAGGTAAACCCCAAGTTTCGTTTTGTAAGTAGCAATTTATTTGTTCCTAACAATTCAGGCAACATATATATATACACACACAAACACACACACACGCACACAGTTAACAATATGTACTTAAAGTGTGGCTAGAAGCCAACGAATCAACAAATCCACCAAAATCCAATCAGAAACCCACAAATCCAACTCGAATCTCCCTCATCAGAAAATCAAAATTTATTTATTGTCGAACCGTCATCCGTCGTCCATCTACCATTATAATAGGCATATATATGCGTCAAAGTATTCACCGAGTGTACAGCACAGTCTATATATACACACACACTCGCGCACACACACACACACACACACAAACACACACAAGACATACTATATACGATCGATCATTAAGCTAATTGAACTGAATTATGGCTTTTTTTTTGTGTTTTTTTTTTAAATAATTATTAATAAATAAATAAATAATAATAAAAAATAAAAAAAATTGTCTTTTCTTTTCTGGGTTAATAATACATAATATGTATATTATATAATAAAAATAATAATAATATTATATATGGATATATAAACAGATTTGTTGTTGGTTTTGCTTCAAACATCGTTTATTTGACAAGTTATACAGTTAAACAGGTTTACAGTTATACAATCTATACAGTGTGTGTGTGTGTGTGTGTGTGACTGTGTGTGTGTAACATTAATTCTAGATCCTAACTCGGAACAAGACTTCTCTTCTTTATCCCTTCTGATATATCTTTATCTCGATTTTAACTCGGAAGAAAACTCTTCCCTTCTCTCTCTCTCTCTCTCTGCTTTCTGATATATGTATATAATATTCTTTATCTAGATCTTAGCTCGGATCAAAGCTCTCTCTCTCTCTCTCTCTTTCTATTCATCTTCTTTCTCTTTTTAGTTGTAAGTATATATATATTCTTTACCTTTATCTTTCAGTTTGTAACAAATAACGAACGAACGTGTACGTATATATAGTATAACATCTTGATAGATTGCTAGTAATGATATTATTTAGTCGATAGTCATGATATAATAAATGATATATAGGAGTGCTGTTGATAAACTATAGAGCTAAAAGCTACCATCGATATGATGTCTATAAGGTCTAGGATCCTTATAAATGAAATGTTGAAAGTTGAGTTGGAGTTTTTTTTGATTTGAAGTAAAATTAAGTTTAGTTTTAAGATTGATTGTGCGCTTCAAAGGTTGAGAATCTAATTGGAAATTGAATTGGAAAATGTGGGTAAAAGTTGAGAAAATTTTAGGAGCTGTACGTGTACAATAGATCTATATACTTAGGGCGATCGATCAATCATTTGGCAACGTTTTTATTACTATATTGTCACTTGTCATTGAAACTACATATATGGGCAAAGCTGTGTGTGCGAGTGTGTGTGTGTGTGTGTGCGAGTGTAACTGTGTGCGTGTTCGAAAGGGTTTCACAATCGTTTTGGCATTGGGCCAAAAAAACGTACTCGAAATGGAATTTCTTAGCAAAAAAAAAAGTAAAAAAGTAAAAAAAATTAAAATAAATCTTTAAATCGAACGAGTAATCGTATTGTCTGCAAAATTGTCGGATAGATTATTCTTGGACGGATCTCTAATGAAAGCGTTTATATACTTGTTGTCAATTGGAATCGAATTGAATCTATTGAACCAGAGACCAACCGCATCCACCAAACAAATCTCCACTCGGTTGACGAGATTTTTCTCCCCTTTTCCTCTAGTTTGATTTTTCTTTGAACGCACGAAAGTTTTCTCATTTGGCTGGACCCCAAACTGTGTCTGGGTTGATCTCTATCTCTATCTTTACCTCTACCACTACAACTACCACTACCTCTACCTCTACACCTACCTCTAGCGCTACCACTTCACCACTACCACTACCTTCACCTCCACCAGTTGCTGTTGCCGGGCAGATATTGGTGCCAATTGAAAGTCACGCATGAGTCAGAGATACTTGAGAAACGACAGAGCCAAAAAGGCAACGGAAACGCAGATCAACTGTGTGGACGGAAGGGGGGCGGTGCAGGGTAGGAGCAGCCGGTTCACTTGCCGGCAACCAGTTTTATCAGTCTCCCGATGACGGCACATAAAAATGTGCTAATTTATTTTATATAAAAAACGTCAGCGCGAAACCGAGTAATAAATGATTTATTTGAATTTGTCAAATCTAATTGGAAGGCGCGCGCTCAAAAGCTAATGGAGGGGTGTGGGGGAGCAGATGATGGATGATGATGTGGAGGCGGAGGAGATGGTGGCGGTGAAGCTATGTCAAGTGCTCAATGGAATACTACTACTAAATACTATGGTTAAACATTGATAGATAGATAGTTGGTTAGCTATAGATAGAGCCATAAAAAGAGTTCCATCTGTCAAAAGGAATGCTGTGATCTGTCTCTCTCTCTCTCTCTCTTTCTGTCCCTGTCTAAGGTTAATGGAATACATTTTAGATACATTTATATCTTTAAGATACATTTGTCAACTGGAAACATAAAAGACAAAACAATATTGAATACTTTTTATAATTCTGGCCAACTGCTGCTACTTCTTCTTCTTCTTCCTCTACTTCTTCTTCTTCTTCTTTTTGGCCAAAAACAAAACGAAAATGGAGCATTTAGAATGGAAACTCTCTCAGTGTCTAAGAAAACAAAAAGGAAACAGGAAAACTGAATGAACATTGAATGATTTGTTGCCCTCCAGGAGCTGCTGCTTCTTCTCCTCGTCCAGCTCCACCTAGACATTGAGCACGGAATGCTTTTTGCTGCCACCCAGAGGCAACTGTACGGCAACCACCGCCAGGCGTCCATCACGCAAAGGCGCCAAAATGTGCGTGTTACCCGGAGTAACCACTACCGTCTGTATGGGCACGTGCAGTGGAATATCAAACACGGGTTTAAGCCTGCAGGAGAAGGAAGAGAAGAGGGTAAAGAAGGAGGAATTGGTTAGATTGAAGAGCTGATCCTCTGGTCATGTGGTTAACTTACCCGTGTAGACGGCTCATGGTTATGTCGCCAGCATCGTCGGCCACAACGAGATAGTCGGAGGCACAGGCCAAGCCAGTGACACGTCCGGAGACATACTTGGAGCCCAGGCTGGCGCCATTGATGCTATACACGTGCACCGAGTGGGATGTGTCATCCAAGGCACTGAATGCTATGTGACCTGAGATAGGGAAGAAGAGAAGCACGGCAAGAAGTTAGACAACAATATAAGGATTAGGATAAGGAGAGGCGAGTGGATGGAGGAGAAGGTGAAGCTGAAGAAGGAGGTGGAAAAAGACGAGGAGGTGGAATTAGATGGAGAAAAAGGAGGAGGCAAGTGAAGACAAGGAATGGAACGAATGGAAGGAATTGAAGGAGGAGAAAGCGAAGATGGAAGAGGAGAAAAAGGAGGAAAGAAGGAAAAGGGTGAACATTTGGAAAAGGAGGAAAAAAGGGTAAAGGAGAGTAAGGAGAAGAAGCACAAGGAGCAGGATAAGAAAGGAGACGAAGGACAATAAGAAAAAACAAAAGGAGGAAAAAGAAAAGGAAAAGAGGGAATAGGAGGTGAAAGAATACGAGAAGAAAGAAAAGGAGAAAACGAGGAGCAGGAGTAGAAAAAGGATGAGGAAAAGCAGAAGGAGAATGAGGAGTAGAAGTCGAAGATATAGAAGGAGAAGAAGGAAATGCAAGAAGAGAGTGACAGTAGAAATCGAAGAGGGAGAAGAAGGAGATGGAAAAGCAGGAGACGGAGGAGAAGGAGGAGGACGAAGAAGAAGAAGTGGCGAAGGAGAAAGAGAAGATAAAGTAAAAGATGGAAAAAAAGAAGCAGCAGAGTGAAGAGGAGAAGAAGCAGAAGAAGAGTGGGGAGAACAAGGGAAGGAGAGTGAGGAGAAGAAGCAGAAGAGAGAGAGAGAAGGAGGACGATAAGGAATTGATTGAGAACAAGAAGGGGGAGGGAGAGCCAAAAAGCCGAAAGAATGCAACTAGATGAAAGGGGAGAGGGGGAAAAGTGGGTGCAGAGTGGACGCAGAGTAGGGGTAGTCAGTGGAAGTAGGAGAAGAAGAAGTCTGGGTCTGTGCCAGTCTCTATCTTATCGCTGCTAAAATGACAACGGCGACGACATTACAGGCGCAGAGATTAAAGATTGCGGAATGTGGGGCAGGGTGCGTCTTACGTCTGCCTCAATCTACGCAGTTGATATAACCAACCAATGGGCCACACTCCGGTGTAGACCGGCCCATTTGCCACTTGATAACCTGAACCAGTGAAGAGCGCTCTCTCTATGGCATTTTAAGATTTGGACACGCATTACTAAAAAGCCACAAACGAGGAGAACGGACAGACGGACAGACAGCCAGACGGACGGACGGACGTCGTCGACTGACGTTGATGATGATTAAAGCGATGCGTAGTTGCTGTTATCAGAGCCAAAGTGAGCAATGCCAATGAAACTTGTTCCAAATGCTGCAGAACTTCTCTAGAGACAGCCAGACAGACTGAGAGAGAGCGAGAGCGTCACACAACGAGTGAAAGAGATGAAAGATATGATTTGGGAATTCATTTTTTCGAGTAGTTGGTGCTTAATTCAAGTGTCTCCGCTTCCACGTGATTCTATGAGTGTGCTTAAACTAGTTATAACCAGGTCACAGGCAGTATTCGCATAGATGAGCAGCACTTCCCAAAATTTCCCCCATCTCACAGTCCATCCAGCCCTCCCTCCCGCCTCCTCCTCCTACCAGACAAATTTCTGTGTCTCATCTTCAATTGCGACATTTCATTCAAAAAAAATGTCTTAAAGCAAGTCTGCTGCCTTTTCTTTGCTCTTTTATGTGCGCACACACACTATACACACTCGATCACACACACACACACACAGACAGACAGACTGAGTGATATGTGGATGGCCCCTTGCTGAGATTTACTACAACTATTTCATAAAAAAATTTTGTAGCGCCTCAAAGAAATACAAGAACAAATGTCATGAATGAGTTTTTCATATGTGCTCTTTGGGGTGTGTGTGTGTGTGTGTGTTGGTGTGATGGTGTGTGCTGGTGTGTGAGGTGTGTGGAGGGTGTGTGTATGGAGGGGCGAGGCGTTACTGGGAATTTAGGCAGCCGTCGGGTCGTGTGACTGTGATGCGATTGCGGGAATTGTGTTCACTTTTGATTTGATTTCATTAACCACTGGCCGTGTGTGTGTGTGTGTGTGTGTGTGTGCGCGAGTGTGAATGCGCATATTTAAATTCTAGCTGATAAGTTAGAGGTGAGCCTAAAGAGGGGGGAAACGCAGCGAGGGGGGGCAGTGCTTCGCGATCGACATTTAATTAGGCCCTCGCCGTTAATTGAGCTCGGAATACGCAATATAAAAGGCGCTTACAAAGCCATAAAAAAGCCGACTGAGAACTAAACAAATTTATTTATGAATTGTACAATTGAATATATATATAATATATACATATATTTGCTGTATATATATATAAACAATATATATATTTAGCATATATAAATTTAAAACCTGCTGACCGATCAAATGAAATATTTTTTTCTTTCTTTCTTTCTTACTTTCTGCTTTTTTTTTTTGCATTTAAACACGCTCGTTAAGAGGCCTGAATGCAGTTCAAAACTGAATATTTGCAGGTACTCTGATATACATTATATACATATATATATATATATATATATATATATATATATATGTCTGTATATATGCTAGGTATTTGTATAATCAGCAGTTGTTATAGGAAAAGTAGCAGCGGTTAAAGTGCTGTTGAAAGTGCAAAGCAATAAATTTCCTTAGAAAATCTTGATTTTCTTTAAGCAATGGAAATAAATTAAAAACTTGAGAAGCAAAACTGCACGACTTGCAGATACCCTCTAAAATGAGTCACCAATACCCTTGGATACGACACTTCCTTTGGCTACAACAATACCCTTTACTTTATCCGGGAATACCCTGCATTCCCTTCTATTTCCCCTTCTATTTCAAGTTCGATCTTTCGATCTGAAAAGCTATCGATAATGTGCTCATTAGTCTGTTTTTATCGATGAATAAAGTACAATTAATCGATTTTCACTTAATTTGTATTTCCTAAACAGGTTGAGCTCTTTAACTAATCCCTGAAAATGGGAAATGATCAGTTAGGTATATTCTTCTAATACTTTTAATGCATCGAAGAATCTTTTTACTTCAGTCTGTTACATAGCAAACATAACCTCAATATACCCTATACGGAGTATACCCTGTACCAACGATTACCGGAAATATGAGAAATTTGAATTGAATCATTTATATTTTTTTTCATAACCTTGGTTCAGACTTAGAAACCTAGTAGTAGTAGGTAATAATCTATAATATGCCGAGTGTATATTATTATCATTATTTGTATTGAAATTAATCATAATCATAAATTGCATGGCGATAAGATATAGCATATGTATGGTATTATATATACACGATCGTATATCAAATATGAACTTCCATGAATCGAAAACCATGACAAATTGGAAGATATCTCGAAGCAAATGCAATAAGCACATACTCATTGTCGTACGAGAATTTCGAGTATCTCGAGTAATTCAGCCAGACACAACACACACACACACACACACACTGGTTTAGAGTGACCATATCACGTGACATTTGTCTGTATGTGTGGCAATATACAGTAGTCATGATAAGGTGTAGTTGAGCTGATTAAATTCTTCAATTGTTTGCACTTCAAACAGAGAAAAACCAGAAAGAAAAAGAAACGGAGGCCCACACGTGAGCAGCTCGAACGATGTGGGATTACCCACCGTACTATATAGAGTGCAGATAAGCTTTCAATTCTAATGATAAGACCACAAACTTTGGAATGGAAACCCACTTAAACTGTGCAGCCGTTAAATTAAAAACCGCCGCAAGGTATGCAGCAAAAATTAACGTGTTCCCAAAGAATGTATAAAAATTGTAGCATACTTTTGTGAGGTGAATAACAAAAATCGTTGCATCTTGTAGGCTTAACATAAGACTTACCATGATATGATACGGTTAGGTAGGAGATTTGCACACAGGACTCGGTGCAGCCAATGGGCTTAAGGGTTCTCACAAATTGACCCTCTTGCAGCGTGTAGACATTGACCGTACCATCCTGTTGAGATTGAAAGATTAATGAAGACATAAATCAAAGAGACTCCTCAAGATCGCAACTTACCAGTGAGCCCGAAACAACGAGATCCAGCTCTGTATATATGGCGACACTGGAAACCGCCTCGTCATGGCCATAAAGCACTGTTAGGGGCTTGGGCGAGTAGCTGTTCTGGGTATTGAGCTGCGTAATGGCCTGTAGATGGGACTGGCCTGTTAGGGCATGGACTGGAATGTTGCTGGTGGGATTGGAGCTCTGATTCGCCTGTATGCTCCACACAATGCATGTGCAATCACGTGAGCCGGTTACCAGAAAGGAGCCACAATTATCCAAGGCCAAGCAGGTGATTATGTCCAAGTGACGTGTCACCGAGGCGACCGTCTTGCCCTTGTTCAGATTGTAGACACGCAGAGCATTGTCCCAGATGCCACCGGCATAGAGGAGCTTGCCATCGGTGCTAACTGCAAAGTTCTGGGAGTGTGGCGGCATCGAGGAGTGGAAGGGTCCAAACACACGCTTGCGGTTTCTACAATAAGAAAAAACGATTGAAGCTGAGTTGGAAATGGCTGAAGCAGATCTGGACTTACTTAAGATTGGCTGTGGTAGCATCGATTTCGAGCAGGAAGCCCTGATCCTTGTCAAAGGACATCCACGAGTTGCAGCCCAATATGCAACTCTTTGAAACGCTGATGAGCACATCGGGACTCAACTGCAAAAAGGAGCGAGGCGGACTGCGCGGTGAGCTCAAATATACAATGGGATCCTTGGGCGTGGATAGCTCGCAGTAGTACTGCACCACCTTGTCCAGGAACTGAGTGAAGTCGGGTCGCTTCAGCTCGGCACGCACCAGCTTGAGCGCAGTCTCCTCCTGCGTCAGTCGACGTGGATGTGGCTCTCGGAGTAGCTGTGATGGTACCTGGCCAAAGTTGTTGATCATACCTGGAGGAATGGATTGGAGTCAGCTTACTTGGAGAACATTTAAGTGAACTTGGACGTACCTTCAACGGCCTCCCGTTCAACGGGATTGGTTATCTTGTCCAGATCAACGGCGCCCTCATACGAGCAATAGTAGAAGACATTAAGCGCCTCTACAGCCTTGGGTCCCTTCTGCTTGTAGCCAAAGATGAGGTCGATCCAATGATGCAGATGCTGGCTAACATATTCCGACTCTAAGGCACGCCGATGTATGGCTATGAACTCCTCTGGTGTCGTGGCCCAAGCAGGCAAGATGACATCGTCCACTTTTTCCTTCGTGATCTGCAAGTGTCCCAAGTCGAACCTGGAAACATATATAAGTATAAGTCAAATCCTTGGACTCTTGATCCCAAATCCAGACATACTTGTTCATATTCTTGAGGAACTCCGGGAAGTAGAAGAATTCGGGTATTAGCTCCTTAACATCATTGGGATTGTCCATTAACAGCTTCCACGTTTGAGGTATGGAATGGAATTGTCTGTCTGCCACGTCAAAGCGACCGCTTTGAAGATCGACATGCAGCGAGGTGAAGGGTTCCACGCGTAGTAGATAGTGTAAGACACCAGCTGAGTTGGAGTAGTGTGTTCCATAGTGGAACTTTGGTATGGCACCTGAGGGATCTTCAAAGGAATCATATTTGTTACGCACCTCAGCCTCGTTTTTGGGATTAATCTAAGTAGGAGGAACAATTGGTTAACTTTGGAGAAGCAGCATTATCCACCTAAGACTTACGCATCCAATTGGCTTGGACAAGTCACGAAATGATCTAGGATCAGTAAGATCCAGTACGTCGCTGGTGTAGTCAGCAAGGATCCAGGGGAAGACGGGGTACTGGCTAAGATCGTTATACGAACGTCCTAAAAAGTAGAAGAGATGAGTGTCTAATGACGAACACAGATCCTCAACTAAACTACTTACCAGCAATGGTATTTAAGTACATCAGATACTTGAAGTTGGATATCTCACGGTTCACCCAGCGCTGGGTTAGCCCGGAAGCTCTCAACAGTTCAGGGGGTGAACGCCCAGAGCCGTAGAGTATATTTGGCAAAGGAAGACCTACAATTTTGGTGAAGACTTTGTTTCGTGTCTGAAGAGCATTGGAAGAGGATTAGAAAGGATAAATATATAGGTGAAGATTCGGGAACTCACCTGAGTCGTAAAGTTAAGGAAGTAACTGGTCTGGTCTATAAGGAAGATTTCTAGAGCGCTGCGTCGTAGGTTATA
Organism: Hirtodrosophila trivittata; assembly: GCA_035045065.1. NCBI lineage: Eukaryota > Metazoa > Arthropoda > Insecta > Diptera > Drosophilidae > Hirtodrosophila > Hirtodrosophila trivittata. Next base: position 8,140,596 of record JAWNNK010000813.1, on the reverse strand, counting down.
CTTGCGCAGATGAACCTCTCGGATTTTGTTGATGGAAAACCTAATGGAAGTCATCCTTATAACCAGTTTGGGTGCCTATTATGGTTGGGGGACTTACCTAAAATCGTGTTTGGAGCCATCCTCGGAGGGTGGACTAAGATCGACAAAGGTAAAGAGGCTTTGATTGACTTCAATGCGACCCTTGACTTTGGTCATCAGTGTGATAAGTTCACAGTCCTGTGACATGACTAGCTTCTCCAGAGCCGCATCCTGTTGCGATTGTGTATCGATTAGCTGGCGCAGCTCCTCCTCCAGCTGGGAGCTCTCATCATCGGCCAGAAAGTCACGCACCACCGCATTTTTGATTGTCGAATCAAACTCGGAGATTTCCCTTCGAAAAGAAAAGAGTAGGATACAGTTCAGGAATCCCTAAGAGGCTGGGGGATTAGCTTACTTCGTATCGTAGGCATTGGTGGCATTATCCCGCAGATTGGCTGCATTCTCATGCTTGTTGGGATACAGGTGCGGCTCCAGCTTGAGACGCATTCGTGCTCCATTCTCATGTGGCGATAGCTTCCAAAACTCTTCGCTCGTCTCGCTGCAAGAAACAGAGGATGAGCCTTAAGAAGTGGAAAGTAACTGGAGACATGTGACTGGACACAGGAGAGAGGAGCAAGTGCAGCAATTGAAAAGACATTTTGAGCTTTTGGGTAATTTTTTCTTTTAATTTTGATTGGATGAAAGTTATTTTACGAGAACGACAATGATTAATCGAATATATACAGATGAAAGTCCTTTGACGGATCAATTGCATTCCATTTCCAAGAGCTTTCTTCTCACTGATCTGGGATCTTAGACAACGATGGGAGCGGCCAGGGTCTTGGCAAGTACTGGAGCGGGGGCAGCAGCAACAACGGGCGCAACTGGTGCAGCAAAGCTCTGGAGCTTGGCGACAACGGGAGCAACTGGAGCGACCACTGGCACATCCTTCTGGACGACGGCATTGAAACCATTGATGGAATCGGCATAGTAGCTGACAATGCGGCGAGAGCCATCGGCTTCGATCAGTGAGTAGGAGCCACGCACAACATCACCATCACGAGTCTCTTCCTGGGTCTTAGAGTCGCCGGTCAGCGTATCCTGGACATCGTAGGCGAACTTGTATTGTGGATGGGCATCGACGATCTCAGTGGCAATTGGTGCAGCAACTGGAGCAGCGAGTGGGGCAGCAACAGTCTTGGCAAGCACTGGAGCAACTGGAGCAACTGGAGCGGCAAATGGAGTGGCAACTGGAGCAGCAATTGGAGCGGCAACTGGAGCAGCGAAAGGAGCAGTCAGAGGTGCAGCAAAGGTCTTGGCAAACACTGGAGCTGCGAAAGGAGCAGCAACTGGAGCAGTCAGAGGAGCAGCAACTGGAGCAGCAGCATAGGTCTTGGCCACCAATGGAGAGGAGTAGCCCAAAGGTGTCGCATACGGAGCTGGTCCGGCAAATCCAAAGGGTGCCGAGTACGCAGCTGGTGCACCGAAGCCCAAGGGTGCGGAGTAAGCAGCCGGTGCAAAGTAAGGTGCGGCGGCACCCAGAGGAGCTGCATAGCTCAGAGGTGCTGGAGCAGCAGCCAGAGGAGCGGCGAAATGTGCCTGGGCCGAAAGCGCCATGGTGGAAAGGACTGCAACTACCTAAAAAAATGGACACACATTCCGAGCTTAGCATCCAGTGTAAGCGGAGGATGATCCTGGACTTACCGTCAAAGGATTCATTGTGCGGCTTGGGGGGGATTTGATTGTCACCGTCGGTTATCAAAAATAAACTGACATACCATTACCAAAAACCCGGCGACTTTTATACTAGACGGAGATCCACCCGATTCGCGAAATACTCGAAATACCATTTGCATTTTCGGTGCTCGTAATGCTGATGGAACTGCTTACCAATCGCGTATAGCTAGAGCACCCTCCCTGAGTACACTCCACCCCCACCCCTGTTCTCCAGCAGCTCCAAGAGCTTACACCAGCTTGGCTGCGTCTGCCTTTTGATCCAAATTCGGAGCACGTAGACCATTTTCTGTTGTCAATTTCAACGGGCTCTTTGAGCGTTGGCCAGCTCCGAGTTCGCGACCGCGACCAAATCCAATTCCATAACCAAATCCAAGTCTTCAGGTCTCCATTTGAGTCCATTTCATGGCTATGAAAGTGAATGCGATTGATGTGTCTTCTTCTTTCTTTGGTTTTTTCCTCTTTAACTTATTTTTTTTGGTAATTGTCATTCAGGTTCCATTCAATGGCAATGATTTAATTTTCTTTTACACCCGAAAAACACACACGAAAACACCTCGAAACACACTTGAAACTTCCGCAACGAAATATCTAAATAGATCATTGATTATCGATAACACACTAATTGAGTTATCGGTGTGAAGCAAGGTACGCATAAAATACTTGGTATAAAGTATTGGAAATAAAGAATTGATTGAATAATGTTTAACAATTTAAGCGTAAAATATAAATTCTAGGATTCTTTTAAACTTAATATCGATAAGTAAAACGCTTTAAGAAAAAAGCATCGAAACACATGCATATACTTGATATAAAGTATCGATAAGGGAAGTATATAATTTAATGCATAATAATTAACATTTTGAGCGTAATATATCGATTCTAAGATTCATGTAAATTTAATAAAGCACATACTCGTAAGTATCGATAAGTGCAAAAGCATCGAATCATATGGCAAGGCTCGACTTATCGATGCGATCTAAGTTAACAGCAAAAAGTATTGATAGATGAAACACATTATGCTGCAAATACTTGACTTATCGATTCTATGAATGAAACTGATAGATTAGTGGATACAAAAAGTGAAGTATAGATGGGGTTGGTATCGATTATATCAAGCATTTTGATTTAGATTAATGAACGGTTTTTCATATTATTGAAACACTCAAGTTTTCTATTACATATTGTATAAAACTGGGTTTCAGCCATCAGTCGATAGGTGTGTGTTAATCGGAATCGATTAACATAGTGGATACGGAGTCGAAATGTACTCTGTACCATATTATGATATATCGTCTGATATATCATGTGTACTGATTATGAGTTGCTAAGCAAAGTTGATCTTTATGAGTAGTTTAACTTATCAGATAACAATAAGCGTTTGTCAAATCGATAATATTAATCGATTGACTAATCACTAATTGGGTGGGTAACTTCCAATTGGAAAGTTTCAATTAGAAATGCCAATGAAGTACTTGTAGTCGTATACAGAGGTTTCTCCTACGTGATTAAAAATCAGGTTTGTTTTCTGTTACAAATTGTGATTTGCATGCACATAAAACGAGGGGAACAGAAGCTATATACACATATATATATTATATGCATATGTATAGATATATGTAGTCATAGATTCGATTTAAGATCTTGTGTATTTGGCCTATTCAAAAAGCAGCTACTGCTGCACATTTGACCTGATTTTGACATCAGTTGAACGCCGTTACGAGGTGCGTGACTCTTTTGCCAAATGCAGCTGACGACCTTGCGACTTGTTGGCTGCGAGTTGACTACGAGTAGATTCAGTAGACGCAGTGGATAAAGTGGATGGAGTGTATGGAGTAGACGTAGTTTCGACTTGGCAGACCGTTCACTGTTTTGGCTTGGTTAGAGCCGAATACTTAGACGTAGACGGGGCTCATTGAAGACGCACATTGAAGTTAACGGTTGTCACCGGAAATTGACAAAATTGACAAAAAATTGACGCTGATCAACAGTCGCAGCTCACACACACGCACACACACTTCTCGAATTTGGGCAATTGCGAATTTTGCAAAAAGATCAATAAGAAAAAACGAAAAAAAAAACAAGATTCCATAGTTGGAGGAGTGGTTTCTGTCCGGTCTCAAGCTCTCAGGCTGACTTTTACTTGTCAAATTTTGTAGTCCATTAATTGGAAAAACTCGTACGAATATCTATTTCTATAATAGGTAAGATTGGGACTTATCCATTTGGGTTCAAGCACATAGTTAAGGCAGAAGCTTCATATATCATTTTGATGTAAGGAATTATCCAATTGGATTGGACAAATCAAATTAAACTGTCAGCACATAAGCGTGAAAAGATACAGTATCGATAGGTAGGATTATAATACTTTTATGTATTATAATACTAGTAACAACCTTTGAAGATCAAATGAAATTGCAATAATATAACATATATAAATCAATACGAAACGTTGGAGTATTTCTGATCAATAAAGAGTTCGTATAAAAAGAAATATGCACGTAAAATATATAGTCTAGATAGATATGATTTTAAAAGAACCTCTCATCATTAAGAAGTATCCCATCGCTAGAGTATCTTTGATCGATAACTTATAATATGTTTATCACTGATAAATAAATTCTTATCGATAAAGAATTTTAATGCTGTCATCAAAAAGTAATCTCTTTTTCTCTCACAGTACTCTATCAACCAAAGGTAACTTTTCATATATTATTCTTAAGACTTTCTTGAAGTAATCCTTTGTTAATAAATTATCTTTTAATGGAATCTTCTAAATCTGTTTTTAAAGAATAACTTTACGATAAAGCATTCCTTATGTATAAAATATCTGTTATCGAAAAGAGTCTACAAACCTTAAAGAATTTCTCATTCACAAAGAATCTTTCATCAATAAGAAGGAAAGCGTCTCTCTATGTTAAGTAATCTCTTATCGAAAGGAATAATTTATTGATAGGTAATATTTCATCAATAAACAGTTTATAAAGAATAAAATATTATTTTGATAAAGAGTTTTAATTATAATAGTAATAAAGAATATTTTATCGATAAATCATCATCATAAAGATTCTTCCTTCTCTCAACAATAAGAAAACTCACATCGATAAGAAGTGATGATAGGTATTTATGGGTAATATGTCATCGATAAAGAATATTTTATCGATTAAAGATATGTCATTCATAAGTTTAACGACAACTTGTCTCTCATCGCTAAAAAATTATCCATTGATGACAAATTTTAATTCTCCCATCATTAAACAATCTCAAATTTCTCTCAACGATAAAGAAACATAAATCGATAGGGAAAGTTTCGATAACGCTTTGATAAGGAATCTCTCATGTCGTATCTTTTATCTCACATTCCACACATTTTGCTCTCTTTCCCACACTTTTGCCAATTCGTTCTGAGCTGAGGTTGTGTAAGGGATTGCGCTCATTAGCCTTATAGAGATTACGTTCCAAAAGCCGAGTTCCCCCTTAATATTGTTAATCTTACGAAAAGAAAAACCGTTAAGAGCTGTTGGCTATTTTAAATGGGTTTTCGGTGCGTAATTAGTTGGTTGGAACTGTCGTAGCCAATGGGCAATGGCCAACTCATTTGGTGGCAATTGAGGCAAGGTCACTTGGCTTGAAACTGCATTTCTGCAATAGCGAATGCTAAGTGCGCCATGTGGGCGCCTCAGTGTGCGTGAGTATGCGTGTGTGTGAGTGTGTGTGTGCGTAATTGCTTTGTCTGCACGCCCGTTTGCCCCACCCCCACTTGAACAACTTCCCTTTGGAGGCCCAGTTCTTCTGATCAATTGCTTCCATTTAAGATTTCTAATTAAACGAATCGAGTGGCCACGCAGCGCTCGAGAGGATTGAGACGATGGAAAAGTGTACAGAGCTGGGCAGGGGCAGAGGCGGAGGCAGGAGGTGGGCCAATGAATTGTGGTCTCGTTTACGTATTTTCGATTTGAGACTGGTGCCCAGCAACTGGCCGATGGCCAAGTGATACGCATTGGCCAAACTATTACATCAGACAAACGTTTGGAGAGAACCTGAGAATTGGACAAGATCTGGTTTAGTTTTTTTGGGGGCAGCGGAAAACGAGAAACGAGTCTCTATATAGACTCTCTAAATGCTGGCCACTGGCCACTGGCGGCTGGCTGGCATTTTGGAACGGCTCTGGCTTGTGTGGCACTCCAACCATGTGAAGCTATTCCATTGAGAAAAACTGCTGAAAATGACGAAATTGCACTAGGAGCACACGAAATCACACACACAAACACACACAGAGAAGTTGGAGCATGGAACGTCATGAGGACGGGGTGCGAAATCGAGATCGTGATCGTGATCGAGTTGTGGAGATCTCCATCGAGTCTCATGCTTTGAGCCAATCACAGCAATTGTCACTTGCCATTACTTTGATCGCTTTTGGTGCTGATTAGCAAAAAGAGGGGGGGACAAGTGAAGCGGGAGGCGGTGCAGCAGCGAGGCAGGAGAGGTGGAAATGAGTGCCACAAATGGTTCAGAGCTGGCCACTCGACTTGCATATAAAACTGAAGAACTTGCGGAAAATGCATCTCACAGTCGAGTTGAGTTCTCCAAGTGCAGACACGCGCCTTCCAGCAGTCAAGCAGCACCAGCAGCTACCAACCACCAACCAGCACCACCAACCACCTACCAACCACCATCACCAACAACATCAATATGTTCATGCAGGTAAGGCATCCGGAGTGAGCACCACCTGGACGCGCCAGGACCTCATCTAATGATCGCTTCTCCTGCTTACAGACCGTGTGCGTGCTTGTCGTGGCACTGTCCGTGGCGCTGGCCGTGCCCATTGATCCCTATGGTCCGTCTCTGTTGGCTGCGCCGGCCATCTCGTATGCGGCTCCAAAGATCCTGGCCACGCCCACCTATGTGCAACACGCAGCACCCGCCCTGATCGCCCATGCACCTGTGGCTGTGGCCAAGGTGGCTGTGCCCGAACCCTACGATCCGAATCCACAGTACAGCTTCTCGTACGGCGTAACGGATCACCACACCGGTGACTCCAAGCAGCAGGAGGAGACCCTCGTCAACGGCGTCGTCCATGGCAGCTACTCCCTGGCGGAGCCCGATGGCACCATACGCAAGGTCACCTACACCGCCGACAAGATTAACGGCTTCAACGCAGTCGTCGAGAAGAAGGGCGTCGCTGTCGTCGCCAAGCCCGCCCTGGCCATCGCCAAGGTGGCTGTGCCCACCATCACCAAGATTGGATACGCTGCACCAGCCTATGCCGCGCCAGCGTATGCTGCGCCTGCGTACGCCTCATCCGGCTACGATGGACACTACTAGAAAAGCTCACCCGGGGAAACGATCGCCGCTAAATGAATCGTCCATCATCCAGGTCCTAGACGAGGATTGGATCATTGTTGAATAGTTCTAGAAAACCATATACCATATATCTTTACATATAATCCTTTAAAGACCCGAAACAAATGACGTGCGTGCTGTCCCCTCACAACTCAAAGCTTTCTCCGTATCATGTGTTCCCCCTCTAATCTCTCTGAATTTCCAACCTAGCTCTTAGGGATACCCCACCTCTGGGGATTCGGGAACGGCTATCGGCCACTTATCTAGTGATTTACCACAAAATCTGCATCTACTGAATAAAAGTTTCGGTACAAAAGAAATTAACTTTGTGTTAACTGATTGGGATTGGGCTTGGGATGGGGAGTGTCTATCGGGAGAAATGGATTTCCTAAGGGAAAGGATTTCCTACTTTCAACCCCAAGGAACTCTTCATAGAAAAAACTGATCTACCACTTAATCCTCTTATCCTAAAGCAACTTATAGATTGGAATTGGTGCTTGCAGCTCAAGGAATCTTCTAGGAAGGATAAAGAGCTCCTCATAGGATGAACTTTCTTTGATCCTAAGGAACTTTGTTGGGACTTTGAGGCACTGCAAAGCTATTAGTTCCCTTCAAGGTTAAGTGACTCATCATAATCTCCACGATGTTGAGGTAGGTTCCCACATAGCCCACCATAAATGGGAAGCTATTAATGCGGATCACGTGCCGCGACACGTACGAGAGCTCTTACAGTTATGATTGTCATATGGATTGTGCAAAAGCTGGAGGGGATTTCTTGGCACGTCCATTGAGGAAATATTGATAAAGTACGACTCTTACATCAGCGGGCACACTTTTGGCTCTTGGCAGCGGTTGCCACAACGCACATGACGTTCCAGCCCACCTGAAGAGACACCTTTATAACCAGGTGCCACTGCCGTTCCAGAGACAGTCAAGAAAGTGTCTTCAATCGTCAAACTTCCAATCAAACAATCAATCAATCAATCAACATGGCCCTTCTTAAGGTAAGTTAGAGAGAGTAAAGGGAAGGATCAACCAGGATTAACGTTTCCCCTTCAACACCTGGCAGAGTATGATCATCATCAGCTTTGCCCTGTGCGCCTACATTGAGTGCGGTCTGCTGCCTGGAGTCGCTGTGCCCGTGAACACAGAGATAGATCCTCATCCTCAGTACGCCTATGCCTACAATGTGCAGGATGCAATCACTGGAGACAGCAAGAGCCAGCAGGAAACTCGCGATGGCGATGTGGTTAGGGGCTCCTATTCCGTGCTCGATGCCGATGGCTCGTTGCGCACCGTTTTCTACACCGCCGATCCCATCAATGGATTCAATGCAGTGGTTCAACGTGGCCCAGTTCCAGTTGCGGTAGCGCCCCGACCAGTGGCTGCTCTGGCAGCACCAGCACCAGCACCATTCCTCGGCTAGACACCAGCTGCTCCACAGCTGATCTTAGCACGTAGATAAGTTATTATGTGTTCTTTTTTTCTGTAGATTAATCCCAAACCTCATAAATCACTTAATAAATTCACCAAAGCCAAAGAGAACAAAGATCCCAGAGATTACAGGCAGAACACGCCTAATTGTTGGACAACATGGTACATTGATCAGATATCCACGTGATGGATGAATCAGCTCAGAAACAGTTTCAATTAGAATTTGTTAAGAGCATGAGAAGCAGAGCATTTTCGCTTTCTTTACAAGATTTCATTTTCATGCTGATTTTCCTCAAGGAATCTTGACAGGCAGGGGTTTAGGATCTTGGGTATATAATCACAGCTCCAATGTGATAGGAACGTTCAGCTTATACTGTTCCTTGATTCCTTTACTTAGGTTTTAGTTGAACTGGAATACATAATGGATATCTTCCATCTTCCTCGCCAGGATTCCAGCCTCTTAAACGAACTTTCTAATGTTTTCCCAACCCGACAACGCTTTCCCAACCCGTCACAGGCTCTGGCATCTGGATCAATCTTACGTGGAGTATATGGTCATAGCCCTAGATGATTCCACCTGTATTTGACTAGCATCTGTTAGGGATTAGATATCTTTGAGACTCCTTTGCCTAAACTTACTTTAAGAAGCCTTCAATCAACCTCTAAATGCTCCCAAGTCCTACTCCCTCTTCGTTTTACCCAAGAACTTATTTGGGTTAAACCCATATGTGGGTCTCATATGCCTCCTAAGACTAAGAAGAGTTCGCAACTAAGGTGTCTCCCTAACCAAGAAGGGAACCCTAACTAACATCGCATCCAAGTTCCCTTGGAATTCAACTGATGAACTTCTACTCAAGCAACAAGAATCTATAAATTTCCACTCCCAAGCTTCTTTGTCTATGGAGAAGTCTGGTTGCCATCAATAAGATTGAGATTAGAGAAGCAACTTATGAGCTTAGAACTAGGCACATCATTATCTTGTCAGGCGCTGCAAACATCTCTGCCACTCCAAGTCCAAGGTGTTCCTACCGAAGATTAGATTTCATGATCATAAAAAACTCAATGAGCTTCACTCGATTAATTGTTGTCTAGAATCTTTTGTGGTTATCCAATCTGATACCCACCCAGTAGTTGACTTATGTCGAAGATTACTCTCCCATAGATGGAAAACATAGCTTGGAAACATTCACCCGCTCGACACACACACACGCGCACACACACACGCACACGCACTCGAATTATTCAATAGTTTAATTGAAAGTACTCCGCGAGTAACAATTTTTTCGATTACGCAAAAAAAACTGCGCATGTGCCGCGGTCTCCGTCTCCGTCTCCATCTCCGCCTGCGTCTGCAGCACCATTGCCGTCTCCATGTCTGCGTTGGCGTCACTGCACTGGCAGTGGCACTGGAGCCGAAGCCGAAGCCGGAGCTTTAGCTGCAGTTGGAACTGTGGTTGGAGCTGTGGTTGCAGCCTAACAAGGCGCAGAGCGGGCACAAAAAAATTAGTGATAATGGGCAAAATTGTCCCAATGGCAACAAGAGGCAATTGCCCGGCTGGCAAAGTCTAGGAATGGCAATCGGGGAGTCTCGGCCAGTCTGGGCCAAGCTGGGGGGTTGCCAGTGGGTAAGTTTTGAGGGGGTTGCTGGGCGCGGCGCAGACGGCTTTTGTGCCAGATTCGAAGGCTGATCTCGTCTAGAGACGGCGACGCACACACCTTTCAACAATCGATTTGCTGCCACAACTGGGTGCGTGCCGTCTGAGTGTGTACATGCACACACACATATATCTCTCTCTCTCTCTCTCTTTCTGTCTTTCTCTCTGTGACTGCGTCTTAGATCTGTTGGCCAGCAGACACACGCACACACACACCTGATGTGGCCCGGCCACCCGGCCCAAAAAATCGCTTTCGAATTGAACTTTTTTGTCACGATCGAATCTCCGCCAGCCGCCGCCTACCGCCCACCACCTGCCGCCACCTACCGCCTGCCTGCTCCAAATCCCCATTTGCTAACCCAGAGCTAGTTTTGGCCTGTCCACCAATTGCCTAGGAGTCATTTATAGCCACAGACACAACATGCGTGCCATTCTCGTAGGCCCAACTCAAGCCTGGCCCCGTGCACGCCGCCTTCTATCCAGTTGCCCAGCCAACGTGCAACGTCCACCAGCAAGCCCGCCTCCTCCTCCTCCTCCTCTCTCTCTCTCTATCCCTCTCTCTTTCTATGTATCTCTCTCTCTTTATGTCGCTGTGACTACCAAATTGCCAGGGGCAAAGCGACGCAACGAAAAATGAATTATTTTCGTTTTTCTCGTTGTTTGTTGTTGTTGTTGTTGTTGTTGTTGTTGTGTGTTGTTGTTGTTGTTGGTGTTGCTGCTCCAAGACTCCACACGCATGTGCACTTTTTAGTTGTTGTTTTTGTTGTTTTTGCATAAATATTTTAGAGGCAACGTCGGCAGATTTGGTTGCGACTTTTTTTTCTATATTTTTTTCTATATATATTTTTTTTTTTGTTTTTTTGGGGGCTTGGGCTTTGGTGCAGTTGCTCGAATGGCTATAAAAAGCAATTGTCGCTTGGGTTCAGAACCACAGAGTGAGTTCATTTGTCAGCCAAGCAGCAGCAAATCTCTTCCAGAAGCAATCTATATAACAATCGAAATCCGCATCCAAATCCAAACAAAATGGCACAAAAATTGATAATCGCCTTCAGCGCTTTGGTCGCAGTGGCTACTGCGGTGGTGGTGCCTGGTCCTGGCTTGGCATATCCATCACTGCCCGCATATCCTTCGTTGGCCGCACCGGTTTACCCCAAGCTGGCGGCGCCCGTTTATCCTGGATTGGCCAAGGTTGCCGTTGCCAAGGTAGCCGCACCGGAGCCATACGATCCGAATCCCCAGTACAGCTTCAGCTATGATGTCCATGTAAGTAGAATCACTGGGAGCTGCGCCTGGATTAATCTCCTAATGTGTATGTATATTTCGTTTGCTCGCAGGATCATTCCACTGGCGATGTGAAGAGCCAGCAGGAGTCGCGCAGCGGTGATGTTGTCCAGGGTGCTTACTCCTTGATCGAGGCCGATGGCACCCGCCGCATTGTGGAGTATACGGCTGATCCAGTGCACGGCTTCAATGCCGTCGTCCATCGCGAGGGCGCCGTTGTGAAGGCTGTGGCTCCAGTGGCCAAGGTACTGGCACCAGCTCCACTCCTGCACGCGCCTGTTGTGGCCAAGCTGCCCGCCTACGGACCACCAGCCTATGGTCCTGCCCTGGCACCCGCCTACGCTCCGGCTCTGGCACCAGCCTACCATGGACCAGCCTACCATGCTCCCGCCTACTCGCCACTGGCCTACCACTAAGTCATCGAATGCTACCCAAAGTGTAACCACAATACTCTTGCCGACCTCTTGCCAAGCGCCGACCCGGACAACCGCCAATCAAAGGACACATTGCGACAAACTCCTCCACTTGGCTAGCGGGATGCACCGCTTTTAGCCATTATCGATAGTCGATAGTTGTAGTATTAGTTGAAATGAAAGCGATATATATCGAAATATCTTATGTACATACATACAAATTCACTTGGACGCATCATCTCTTGATGCAGCTCCTCCTCCCCCCACGACCCAACACGACCCCCGCTCTCATCCAGACCTACACATTCGACACCTTTTTTTGATGTATGTTTCTTGTCTCTTGTCTTCTAATCTTAAGGCTGTTTCGACCGCGATAAAAAAGAAAAACAAACTCTATAAAAACCTATATATATATAATCCAACCTCTTTTCTTTCTATATCCTTCGATAACTACTTAAATCCAGATTGTAAGTAGAAGTAGAAGTAGAAGTAGAAGTAGAAGTAGAAGTAGAAGTAGAAGTAGAAGTAGAAGTAGAAGTAGAAGTAGAAGTAGAAGTAGAAGTAGAAGTAGAAGTAGAAGTAGAAGTAGAAGTAGAAGTAGAAGTAGAAGTAGAAGTAGAAGTAGAAGTAGAAGTAGAAGTAGAAGTAGAAGTAGAAGTAGAAGTAGAAGTAGAAGTAGAAGTAGAAGTAGAAGTAGAAGTAGAAGTAGAAGTAGAAGTAGAAGTAGAAGTAGAAGTAGAAGTAGAAGTAGAAGTAGAAGTAGAAGTAGAAGTAGAAGTAGAAGTAGAAGTAGAAGTAGAAGTTGGAGTAGAAGTAGGAGTAAAACGAAAAGTAGAGGCGCAATTGGTATAAGTATAAGCAGGACTAGTAGGATTAGGAGTCAGAGTAAGAGAAGAACCACAAGTAGAGGAAGAAGAAGTATAGGTAGAGGCAGAAGTAGTATAAGTAGAGGCAGAAGTAGTATAGTATAAGTATAAGAAGGAGTAGGAGTAAAACGAGAAGTAGGTGCACAAGTAGTAGAAGTATAGGTATGAACTGCCCCAGGACATGACTAAATCTGTCATCATACTTTGAAGGCTCTCCCAATGTGTGCAATCCTCATCATAACGTTAATTTTTAACGCCATGCTGAGATTGTAGCACCTCCCCACCAAGTGACAGCTAGCGAGGATTCGGATGAACTACAGACCAATCAGTCTCCTTTCTTCTTTATCAAAGGTATGGGAAAGACTTTTTGTATCAAGAATGGCTCGTTTGGACATAATCCGAGCCTTCATACCTGAACACCAGTTTGGATTCAGAATAGCCCATGGCACAATTAAGCAAGTACATAGGTTAACCATATTCTGAAAGCCTTTGATTAAGAGGAATACAGCAAATGAAAAGATTGATACAATTTTCTTTTTATGATCGTGTCAAGTTTCATCTCTGTATGTCAATAAGTGTGTTCAAATTTTGTGCTTCCAATGGAATCACGGCTATGGATTCTTTGAAAATGTTAGAGAAGTGTTCTGGGGAGTCTACTTTACACGAACTCAAGTATTTCAGTGGCACAAAGCATTCAGTGGAGGTCGTGAGGTCATCGGTAACTTGCCTCATGCGAGTCGTCAATCCACCTCTGTTAATGACATTGATAATTTAATAACGATAAGTTAATAACGATTAGTTAATAACGATTAGTTAAACAGTGCTTGGTAATCGTCGTGTTGGCATCAGAGAGATAGCAGAGGATCTCAACATCTCTTACGGATCAACTTAATACATTTTGATTACTGTTTTGGGCTTGAAGCGTGTTAATGCTAGACTCGTACCAAAAGACCCGAATCCTTTGCAAAAGACGACTGTGACTGGCTTTTCGGCCACACACGAAACGAGAGTCATCGCTCAGCCACCGTATTCAACAGATTTCCATGTGACTTTTTTATGTTTTCAAAACTGAAAAATTGGCTTTGGGAAACCTGACATGAGTCCATTGAAGCCATTAAAAGTCATTCACTCAAGGCAATCCCAGCCGAAGCTTATACCAAGTGTATGGAAACTTGGATTAAGCCAAGCTTGTATTGGTTCGATAGGAGCCTATTTTGAAGGTGATAATAAAGAAACTTAGTATACTCCGTCTCTTAGTTTTCAATTGGTTAAGGGTGTAAAATAAACGAAGAAAAGTTGTAATAAAAAGAAGTTAACATAACATCAGCTGAAGAAGTTTAAGAAGACGTATTTAGATACAAGAGAGGAGTTATAAGTTATCAGTATAATTGAAAGTACAAAAGTAGTTAAAGTTAGTAGAAGAAGAAGAAGTAGAAGCAGACATAGAAGAATAAGTAGAGGAAGAACTGGTAATAAAAGTAGAAGTTAAATGAATTCAAGTAGCGAAAAGATTTGTATAGATAAATCAAGTTAATTTCACACATACGAAAACGCATAAGCAAACGAGTATGAATACGAATAGGAATAGGTATAAGAATACGAATAGTTGTATTCGATTCATTGTCAATGTGGACCTGTATATAAATAATATAATTCTTAGGTAGAACTTGATCTGGTTTCGGGGCCCGTGAGTGGCAATCATCGACCTTAGAATGTTGATTCTAGAGACACGCAACACGCACCACGGCCCACAGCATTTTACGGCTCTAAGTTGACCGTCAATGCAGTTGAGATACGCCCAAGGTCCACGCCTCAACTGCTTTTTAATTCATTGGCCATCGGTACTGGTAATTGGCAATAGTCAATTGGCAATTGGCAATTGGCCACGTCGCAAACTAGTTAGGAGCGCAGTAGCTAAAAGATTTACTGCTGCTCCCTTTATATTTAAATAAGTTTTGCTATCGCTGGACGCAGGTTTTGTTCACCTCTGAGTGCGATTATGAGTTTGTGTGTGTGTACGGGGCGTATACATTATTTTTAACTACTACGGGCGAATCAGTCGGCAGTTACGAGTTTAATGCATTGACTGACTGCAGACACGTATAATTTGTGTTACATTTGCAGTTGCATAAAGCCATTTTGATGATTTAATAAAATTAATTCGTAATTTTAATCGCGCCCCATGAGGCGCCTGATGAGGCGCCCGGTACGGCAAGCGAAAGCGTTCAACAATTGACAGCACTCGACAATGGGTCAAAAACATAAAAAACTGCATAAAAATGTAAAAAGAGAAAATGTTGTACTGTAAAACTAAAGCTGAAAACGTTATAAACTTTGAGAGAAGAAAATTCTGTTAAGCGGAAAGTAAAATTTGCAGAAATCGAAACAGTTTTTGTATGTCTAAAATCAGATATAGTTTCCCGATTTTGGTGGAATATGAAAAGGTTAAGAGATATATTCAACAATAGAAGAGAGTTTGTAGTAGTGAGAGAAGATTTTATTTCTTTTATTTGATATAAATATGGTTAAACCCAACTCTAGACTTTCGATAGGGATTGCCCTACAATAAGTCCTTATTAAAAGTCTAAAGCTAGGGGTATTGATAATATATCGATATATATGTTTTAAGCAATCATCACATACGATTATCACATAGAAAGTGTAATTGATTTTGGGTAAAACTGATATAAAAATAATGTAAAATATAAAATAACTATCAATAGAATAGAAATATAATCCGAGCGATTCATCAGTTTCCTCTCGTAGATTTCAGCAATAAGAGTAACAGAATATATAACAAGATATATAATATATAATAAAAATCGGATATCAGTTGAATATATCATAGCTTCAGCACAGTTAGAAACGACAATCGATTAATCGATATATATCTTACATAAAATTATCGATAGGTATGCAAAATATCTTCAATAGAAACACAAAGTTTCCTTTGAGAAAGCTTTAAATGTTGCATAAAAGAATTAAGATAAGTATTCTTTAACATATAGAAGACACAGATATCTTTATCTATATCTATAGGGTATAGAGAAGTTCATAAGATCCAATATAAACGGATTAGCATTAGGCTTAAGGCAGCCGCATCAAAGCAACAAGTTAGAAAGTGAAATTGAGATTAATGAAGAAGCGTCTACAGAAATTTCTGTGTATTGTTTTAACAATTTCTACCCATTGTTGCTACTGTGTGTTGTGTGTTGTTGCTACCTGTAAGCCACACACGCACATACATGCACACACACATGTACACACAGACTGAGTGCTAACACTTAATGAGTGCATTTGTTAGCATTTTATATAGTAAAATGAAAACAAAAGCGTCACAGATAACTGTCTTTATATATATATGAACATATATATTATATATCTTATATATATCTCGATATCTCTCTCTCTCTCTGTGTGTGTGTGGCTGAAGGTGTCTTGGGTACAACTCATAAATATAGTAGCATTTACGTTGGCGCACGCCCGATTCCAACTATCTTTTCGCTGACTTTTGTCTGGTTTCGTAATGCTTGAACTGAGCGAGAGGGAGACACACACAGAAAGAGCGAAAGAGAGAGAGGGAGAGAGTGGGTGGAGGGGGCATTGCACCGCTTACTTACCCGGTAAACCAGGGGCCTCTAGGGCCATACAAGAAACGCTTGGCAGTCTTCCATTTCTTCCGTATGTGACTATCGTTCGTCTTGTGCTGCAGTGCAGCATTTTGGAGGCGCTGCATCTCCTCCACCTGACGCACCTTCCATGGCATATAGATCTTCTGCTGGAAGACGCGACGATTCGCTGCCTGAAAGCTGGCGCGCTGCTTCGAGGCAGCCTTGCAGGCCTCATAGCACTCGGCCCAAAAGCGGTTTATCGGCTCCCACAGATGCAGCTCGATCTCACGCTGATATCGATCATAAAGCGGCTTGACCTGTAAATAAAACATAGATTATCCGTAGGATTAGCCGATGAGTTCATACGATTTGCACAGATTAAGAGATTAAGTATAGGAAAGAGGTAGCTAACACTCTATCAGCTGGTGGAACTCCATAGAAACTGCTGGAACTTCAGCTTAAGTCTGTCAGTTCTGGCAAGGATTACGTTTAAGAGTTGGCTAAATCAAGCTTAAGGATTCGATAGAGCTTCTTTAAGTCTTCTTACAGGGTATCTGCTAAGTCGTGTACAACTAATTGGAACAGTTTTGTTTTCGCTTTCATTTCAATGGCTTAAAACGATTCGATCCAAGTGCAAGAGCGACTCCAACTCCGCTTTGGAATCGTCACGTTTGCCTCAGGTTCAAGTTCAATGTGCATGCAGATGCAGTTGAAGCTGAAGCTGAAGCTGGAGCTGGAGCTTGGGTTGGAGATGTGCTGAGGAAGCGGCGCTTTGTCGTCGTCTTCGTGCATCTCGAATGCCGTTTGCAGCAGCTGCCCGAAACGGGTTTTTCCTGATCTCTTCTGCGATCTACGAATCTAACATTTGTTTATAAACTTTGTTTTCTGTTTTGGCCAAAATAAATATAAAAAAAAAAGCCAGCAGGCATCCGCATTTGGGCATTCTTTATATAATAGGCATACAAGTTGATTGGCTCGAAGCGGCTGGGTGGGGGGGCTCTCACCCGCTGGCAGCCCGAGGGCCAACCATCCGTTTGGTTCCAGGGCTTTCCTCTGCTCTCTGGTGTGGTGCACCGGTGGGTGCTTTAATCGCGCTACTTTGTCATACGACTGGTTCCAGCTGCTGGCGCTACCACAGCCACCAGCTCTGCCACAGCCACGAGCTCTGCCAGTGGCTCTGCCTCTGTCTTGGCCAGCGCCTGTGCAAGCAACAAAACCAGACCACTTTCTTGAAGCGCGCTCAGTTGCCGAAAGAAAGTCCAACGAGACGTGACCGGGTGTACACCAAAGCTCCGTTCAAGCAACGCTCCGACCACCACCAGACAGACACCACCAGCCAAACGTAGCCTCAATGAAAGTTGTTGCCTTCAACCAGCTCCAGATTCATTCACTAAAATAAAACCACAAAATGTGCAAGCTATTGCGGCTCTCTGTCTGCCTCGTAAGTCTGCATATATCATAGATATACACACTATATATACATACAAACAATACACATATATATATCCTATATATATATAAGATTCCAGAGTGGGAAGTGAGTGTTATATGATTAAACCCAGTGTTGCCTCCGCTGAGCGAATGAAGGACCTTTTTTGCATTTGTTTCGAATAGTGTAAACTTATATAAAGGGGAAGAATCTGTTATATATATATGTATATATATATAAGATATACATCAGATTACATATATATATATACCATATTATATATAGCATTGTTTCTTGTTCTTAATCGTGCCACTAAGCAATCTCCCAAGCGTTTTCTATGCTCTTCTACTGCTCAACTATGGGTGGAGCTGTACCCAAAACGTAGACAACACAATCAACAACAGGTTGTAGTGCTCTCACAAGGTCTGCCCGACTAAGAGATACCCTTAGCTGAAGAACAAGATTAACTAATTAAAGTACACAGAAAGCTATGTAGCAAGTGCGATGTTTCTTGTTATTTTGGTCTCTGAGATTGAGGTGTTTATTTATGAAAGATACATTCAACTCAAGCTTAAGCACTTGGATAATGAGCTTGGATTTTGGTCCTGAATAAGAATATATATAGTTAAGGGGTTAGAGTTGATATCCTCTGCCTGTTAGTAGCATTTGCATAACCTTTATACCCTAAGAAAGGCTTTCAACAAGGGTAAGTTCCCTAGAAATTGACAGTTTTCTAATAATATGAAGAAGGGAATGGAATTCTCTAGCTAAGCCCAAGGAACCTCTAGCCAGGCACAAAGATTAGGATGCATCTTGTTACGTACTGCCTAGTTACATTAGCTTGTTGCAAAAGTCAGTTAGAGCCAGGATTAGATTCAGGAAATACTTGTACCGCAGTCCCCTTCAAAGCAAACTCTCTCAGCTCTCGAGGATTGGTTTTTGCCCAGAAACATAAACTTGTTTAGCTTCTGCAGCTCTGGCAGGTTAAGTGGCTTGTTGGGACAATCTGCGGGCAATCTCAATTTATGGAGAGTCATCCAAGTTGGGGCCATTGTCTAGTTAGCAAATTGAAAACAAAACAAAGCAAAACGGATTACGATGCCCACTGAACCTGAAATTGGTGACAACTTTCAGGTTCACAGCTTCAACCCCCTCCTCCTGGTTGGGACTGCTCCTATGGCTGACACAGCTGCTGCTGCTGTTGCGGCTGCGGCTGCTATTGTTGCGTGTAGCATCATTGTGAGCGTTGTTGCATGCCCGCATGCCAAGCAGCCAGCCGGCAATCTATGTGCCAGCCAATTAAGAGTAGGAGCAGGCGGGGAGGAGGTTGGTAGGAGGAGCAGGTTGGTAGCCAAAGCAATTGAGGCTCATGACTGCGTTACGTGTTGGTCGCTTGTAAGCGGAAGCAGCAGCAGCAGCAGAAAAAATAACAAATATATGAGACTGCGTCAGAGATGCCACAAGGTGAATTGACGCAGTGAAGCCAAAAGTCAAAGTTCGACAGCTTCTCCGGCAAGTTTATGTCCAAATAGTTTGTTGGCCAAGAGAAAGTGTGCACCACATGGGGATTGGGACCACCTGAATTACTAACCAATTATGACCTGTCGTTTTAGCTGCTGCTGGCCGCAGCTCTCGGCGAGATCTCCTCCGCTGGCCACAATGCCACCGACGTGGCCAAAGTGCCCACTAATCAGAGCGATCTGCTGCCCACCGCCGAGAAGCTAGTCCGTTATCGACGTCATCCGCCGTACACGCTGCGTGCTGCCTCCAAGCGCAACAAGCAGCGCCGACGGACCAAGGGACCCACGCCCAAGATACGCTACGGTCCACCGCCCAGCTACTCCCAGGGACATCCCGGTGGCTACTACATGAGCAAGCCGCCGCTGCCGCCCTCGTTTCCCACACACATCGAGGAGCCGAGCTACTCCATCGAAGACTTCCAGCATCTGAAGTTTGATGGCGCCGACTTCAAGATACCCGCCTCCAGCTACGAGGCGCAGTCCATGGATCTGAACCTATATGGCCAGGATGAGCATGATCTCTACGGAGCACACAAGTTTCCCAGCCTGGATTTCAGCTAC
This sequence comes from Hirtodrosophila trivittata, assembly GCA_035045065.1. Lineage (NCBI taxonomy): Eukaryota > Metazoa > Arthropoda > Insecta > Diptera > Drosophilidae > Hirtodrosophila > Hirtodrosophila trivittata. The sequence continues at coordinate 8,120,731 of JAWNNK010000813.1, read as the reverse complement.
GGCAGTAGCCATGAGTCACCACATGAGCTGCTAAGCTCCTACGAGCATACGCCGCACCAGAAGTACGGAGTGCCTCCACTCCAGCAGAGCATCGGTCCCAGCAGCTACGAGGAGGCACCCGAATCCTATATACCGCATCACTACGAGCCACCGCTAGCACCACCCTCTCATCCACCACCACCCAAGCAATACGGCGTACCCTCTGCGCCCGTCCATGTGCCCAGCTACACACATCCAGCGGCTGCGGCACCTCCACCGCCTCCAGATTCCTACTCCATCTACGAGCAGAAGATACCCAATGCCAACTACCATCAGACCTTTGCCGAGCCGCCCAGACCACCACCTAGTCACACGCACTCCCAATCCCACTCGAACTCGAACTTTGAGATCTCCTACGCACCGCCCGCCTATGAGATATCCACATCCTACCAGGCCAATGAGCCGCAGTATGAGGACACCTATCAGCCGCCACAGCATCCTCCACAGCACCACCAACCGCCCCAACATCAACCGCCTCAGCATCAACCACCTCAGCATCAACCACCTCAACCAGCACCTTCTCATCCTGGTGACTTCGCGGAGCCACCTCCTCCATTACCACCACAGCATCCAGGGAATAGCTATGTGCATCCACAGGAGACACATCAGCCCGTCCAGAACTATCCACAGGAGACACATCTGCCCGTCCAGAACTATCCACAGGAGAACTATTCGCCACCATCGGAGGAGCTGCCGCTCAGTCCGAATCACAAGTTTCCCAGCTTTGACTTCCCCAAGTCCAGCTACGAGGTGCCCATCTATGATCCCATACCGTTCGAGGCGTCCAACAAGGAGGAGCTGGAATCATATCCACCTATTCTAGCGCCCAATCCCAACGAGCTGCAGTCGGATGCACATGCCGCAAGCAGCTCCCAGACGCAATCCAAGAGCAGAAAGCGCAAGCGTCGTCCTGGTACTGCGATTGTCTCCAAGAAGCACACCCTGGATGTGCCCGAGCTGCAGCTGGCCTACGATGCGGACTCCCATGTACATGTGCGTGGCACCGACCTGGATACGGCTGCACATGGCTCCCACTTGGTCGAGAAGAAGCGCAAATATGTCAACTTTGTGACACCTTCAACCACGTCGACCACGACGACGACGACGACCACCACAGCGGCACCCTGGAGTCCCATGAGGTTGCGCACCACCTCGAACGGTGCGTTCCTGCCCACAATCATTACCAGCACGCCGCCAAGCTATACGACGAGTCGCACCCGGAGCCGCGGCACCTCCAGGTATCGCAGCTCCCAGCCCAGCCGCGTACGGACCACAGAAGCCGCCTCCACGGCCGTAACCATACAGAAGTCACGCTCCCAGAGCTACTACGACGGCACCCTGGCACCGCCCCTCTACCAGCAGTACTCTGTCTCAGTGGGGCGTGGCTCGAGGACAACGCGTCCAGCACACGGACGCGGCTCCGGTGGGGCGACGCTGGCCCTACAGCCCGGCACCGAGCGCAATCCCACGCTCAAACGAACCACCAAAGGCGTCTTCGATACGACGTACTTCAAGAGCCCCAAGACGGATCGCGAGATCGAGCGGAAGCTCAGCGATCTCCGTCAGAGCTTGCCAAAAAATCACAAACTATACTAGATCTTAGGGACTACGATACTATATATAGGCATCTATTATATATATCTACTATTATTGGAACGATTTCTAAGGATTTTTTTATGTTGAAATAAGTTTAGGATTTAGATTTTAAGAAACAAATAAATATTTCCTATTATGTGGAGTATATCGAAGCACAATCTGGTATCATTAGAAAAAAATGGGAATCGGTTGAGTTATCGATTAGTGTATATCGATAACTTGTTGCACCATTTGGTAAATGGGAATGGATCTTAGATTAAATAGAGCAAGAGATTTCTTATGGTAATTCAACAACGAGGAAGCCTCTGGAACACCTTTTGCATGCCTTTGATTCCTAGTGTTCCCTGTTCACAACAGACTTAAGTTATCGATTATTTTCAGCAGAACGATAAATGGAAAATATTACTTCGGTATTTCAGATTGAAAACAGAAAGAAAGATGAAATATCTTTGAATCCAGCAAAAGGAGATGGCGGCACTTAAGATTCGAATGGAAGACCCACCCAACCATGTGCTCCAGCATAAAGAGACTATGAGACTATGTTTACTTTTCCAGACTCGGTGGGAACAGGTTCTAGTGAAATTGTCAGAGCTCCTGTATAACGAATGCCCATATCTTAAGGATCTTGACTTTTTGTGAAACGTATCAAAGAGTTCCACGAGGAGCTTAAAAAGAGGTTTTCTTTTCTCCAAAAGTTCCTTTTCAGCTAGGACAATAGCTTTCCAGCGTATCCTGGCCTATATTTAGGTATTCAGAAGGCACTCTCTTTCTATTCAATCCGTAAGCTACGCTTAGAGCTGCCTAAGGTCCCAATCCAAACGATACATGGCGGATAAGCCCAGCCTTCCCGCTCTAATCTATGCTGCTGATTCGCGCACTTAGCTTCGCTTTGGAGCTACTTATTGGCTGTGTACATAAGTAGATTCAATACCCGTTGGCTAAGCTAAGCTAACTGCATGGATTAGACAGTGACAGCATGGAATCTCCACCAGAACTTAAGCTCCCAGGAATGCTGATCAAAAGTTCCGTTGAATCTAAAACGTAGCACTTACCATGCGCTCCGTAAAGTTGCGCCACTTTTTGCTTGTGCTGTACATTTGGAAGTCATTGAAGAAGACTGGGCCAGAGGAGGTTGATGGCAGATCGGGTAGAGTTGCATCTAGGTTGAAGGCGGAGCGGCATTTCTCCAACAGAGCCTTCATAACGGGCATCAGAAACGAGTATTCCTCCGGATTGCCAACTGTGAAATAAACCAAAGATTAGCGAGCAATTTGAGCCGCAATCAAATGGAATCCTCACCCTCGATGGCGTTGTCCAGAGCTCTGTTGATGCTATAGAGTAGATAGGACAACTCGGCGGGATCCTCTGTGGAACGACTTTGGAGTATGGCATGTAATTTGGCGGTGGCCATGGCCACAATGCCAGGATTCGGATGATGCGAGCACTTGAGCAGCAATCCTAGGTACAGCCGTATCATGTCGGACCAGTCGTCCGAGGAACCCTGCTGGAAGATCATCAGTGCATCGAGCAGAGCGAGCACACCGTCGAGCAGCTTTGTGGAGCACTTCTTGGACTCATCCTCGTTGGAGCCCAGCACCACCAGCTCATAGACCATGCGCAGTATATGCGAGGCGTTCTGTGGATACGAGTAGGATTAGGTAGAGGCTTCTCCCTGAATCTGCTTGCTTACCTCCTGATTGATAAGCGTCTGGCTGCCGTGTTCGGAAAGATCGAAGAGCGATGCCTGCACGGCCATCTCCAGGATGCGCAGACGCAGCGAGAGATGCGAGGTGATCAGCTCGTTGTTCAACGCCAACAGATTGATGCAGCCCAGGACCTGACCACGCTCCTGCCAGCAATGCGGATGATCGTTGCCAATGCCGCGCCAGAAAACGTTAAACAAAGTATTCGAGACCAGATAGACTAGCTGCTCCTCGGTGTCCACATCGCCATCAGCCACAAAGTCAAAGGTAGCGGCGCTCTGTGATTAATAAAGGATTAGGTGCATCCTAGGCAGTTACCGGATCCTTGAACTTACCTCCATGGAATCGCTTTTCTTGGTAGTGCCGCGTGGCGATTGAGTGGAGCTGTCCGAGCTGATTGACTCCTCGCGCTGCAGTGAAGCAGTTGGGGTATTGGTATCGGTGTCCGTGGAGCTGCCCAGTGTCAGGGACTCGAAGGTATCTTGGATGTCGTGTGTCGTCTGGCGTATAACCGAAAAGACGCTATTCACATTCTCCACAACGGCGCCGGAGACGGATTCGGCCAGTTCTGAGAGAGAGAAACCAATAAGTAAATGGATTTAGAGATTCTTGACGCACTTACCCTTGATCTCGCTCTCGATGACAGTGGCTGCCTCGGAGACACTTGCTTGAATCTCGTTAAGGATGAGCCCGCTGTCGCTTTGCTCCTCCTGGGCTTGGGCATGCTGCTGCTGCAGCTGGGCGAGACCAATCTCCTGGTCAGAGAATGTAATAAGATCAGCCTGAGCCAGAAAGCTGGAGTTATCCTCCAGCAAGACATCCATGTTGATGCCAAAACTGCGCCGTCTCTCCTCATCCGGCTGCACACTCGTGATGGGCTTGCGAATGAGCAGACGAGCAATGGACTCCTGCCAGCCCGTCTGCCTGGCAATGGCCGCCGTTGAGTGCTGCTTGACGAAGGTCGTCTGGAGCAGACGCTTGGCAATCTCCAGCTTCACCTGCAGATCACAGCTGCTCACGTGATAGACCAGAAACATGAGACCACCATAGTCCGGCTGTGCGCCAAGCATCTCGTCCACCAGGTGGAAGAGAATCGTCGAGCTGAGCGACATGGGCGTTATAAAGGAAAAGAAGCCCGGAAACATGCTCTGATCGTTGCTCTGGTCGTAGAGACGCAGCACCTGCTTGTACTTCTGATGGACACGGGATGTGGCCAGTAAGCCGCTGATGAACTATGGAATAGATAAAGATTAGAGACAGGTTTTAGTTGAAGTAAAGGGAGACCTACTCTTATGGCTGCCTCTTGGATTTCGCTGCTGTAGCTCTTGTCCACAAAGAAGTTGTAGATGAGGTTGGCGCTCTGCGGCTCATGGAGCAGCAGCACCATTTGATCCTTGCAGTTCTTGCCGCGCACATAGAGTGTCATCATCTCGAGGAACTCAACAAGCACCAGCTCCTGTCGCACTGAGGCCAAGAAGGCGATCATCGAATTAACTTCCTTGATGTTCACATCCTTCTGCAAGTAGAAGCGCACGATGCCAAAGATCGTGGCCCGGATTGTGCGCGCATCTTCGCTGCAGATGTTGTCCGGCGTGCTGTAGTACTGACGCACCACATCCAGCATAAACTGGACGCCATATCGTCGCCGGAAGTACTTGCGATCGTTCTTGATCATCGCGCTGAGGTACTGCACATGTCCCAGCGTGATTTGGAACTGCAGACGTGACCAGATGGCAAAGTCAAAGACGATGTGGGCATAGAGTGCGTCCAGTAGCTGGGTGTTACTGCCGGCTGCGGATTTGTGTCCCTGCAGAGATTCCATTAGGAGATGCGTAGCCATCAGAGCATTCACATCGAACAGGCATGCCGCACAGCGCTGGAGCATGGTGCCAATGATGGCCAAGCAGTCGCTATTGAGGAGCTGTTGCTGGTTGTTCTCGTGCTCATGGGTCAGATAGCGGAGCAGGCAGAGCAAGCTGGCCAAGGGGTGCTGGATCATCTTCCACTCTGTGTACGAATTGGACGAGAGCATTTCCCAGTCGGTGAAGTCCTCAGCCGTTGGCGTCTTCACGGAGATCCCGGTTGGGGAAGGTGCGTTTTCATCGCTGGAGCTGCCTATGGATAGGTCCGCCTCCTGCTCCCTGACCAGCCTGTGCAGCATCGGGAGTATGGCATTGATGCCGCCAACACTGTTGATGGTGTCCTGTATCTTGACCGTCTTGCGGTGCTGGCCACTGATGCGTCCCGGATACCTGCCACCTGGTATCAAATCCTGGCAGCTGCCATGCCAGACTGCGCCTGGTGCATAGCAGAAAACAAAGCGCGAGTTTAGCTCCAGCTGGTCGTTGTCCTGCGAGAAGATCGAGCTGAAGTTCATGCCGGCATCGAAGATCGTCTTTAGACTTGTAGTTGGCTCCGCCAGGAGCACGCCACCCAAGTGTCCTTGCAGGCAAACAGGTTCACCAAACACCGTATCCTGCATGCCAATGGGAAAGTTCTTCACATTTGGATCAAAGGCTGTTTGGGTGCGCAGAGGCAGCGTAAAGTAATTGGACACCTTGAAGATCAGATCATTAATAGATTATGCCAGAAGATTCAGTAGAATTCACTTACATTTGCTGATAGTGTCCGCTCCAAAAGACTGGGTAACATGCCCTTAAAGGCGGGCGTGCTCTCCTGTGAGGTTGAGCGCGGCATGGAGCCTGCTTTGGAGGCTTCACTTTGCTTGGGTGGTGGCAGAGCCACTGCACCAATGGCGCACCCCGTGAAGGGCTCATTTACAGCCTGTACTTTCAGTGTGGCGCTGAGCTTCTGCACGAAGTCCACGAAGATGTTGATCTGGCTGTAGGAGAAGGGTCGCTTGGGGGGCGTTATGGCCACTGTAAGATAATGCCACTGCCCATCCAGCAGCGTCTTGGTAGCTGTGGACGAGGTTAAGTACTCGCGTCGTGTCAAAGCGGCCACAACCACGTTGCCATTGGACTGGACAAAGACCTCAAAGCCGCAGCCGCTGCCTGTCTGCAACGTGAGCAACATGCGCCGTGTGCTAGACTGCGACTGATCCGGGGCATTGAAGCGCACGAGCATATGGAAGATGAAGCCATAGGAGCCGGAGAGTGTCCAGTTCCTGATGTCTGGCACGGTAATGCCATCCGATGTTTGCTCAATGGCAAAATACTCGGCGCAGCAGTTGCTGCCACGCAGACTCTGCAGCGCAATCATGACGAGTGTCTGGAAGGAATTGGATACATGAGCTTGGCACTTGCTGACTGGGATACCACGTACCTGCTGGAGTTGTTTGCTTTGGGCAAAGAGTTTGCCCTGGCGCAGTAGTGCGAATATGCACTTAAGTTCCGTTGGCACAATGCTTAGCTTGCTCAGCTCCTCGATGAGCTTGATCAGATTCTGTGCGCAGACCTCCGCTATGGTCTCACCATGGAGCAGGCACTCGCACACAGCCTTCACAACGCGACTGCCACAGGCCACAGTTTTACTTGAATGCAGAAGGAGATATAGATAGATTATGATCTTTAGATAGAGATTCGTATTCCTTTGACTCACGTGCCGTAGTTGTCTGTGCAGCCTTTCAGTAACAGGGTGCTGATATGAAGCTGCTCCTCCTCCTGAAGTGCCGGCAGCCACTGTAGCAACTGCAGCATCACCTCGGGCAGCACCAGCAAACGCTGCTGCTCATTGTAACCCAAGCTAAAGCAGGAATCCAACAATGCAATCGAGGGGGATTCAAACTTGCGCATGCTGCCAAAGAGTCGCTCAATGCGTCCACCTAGACGCAGTTGCTCGGCGCTAAGTGGCGTGCTGTGCGTCAGTGCAGCAAGGGAATCCATGGTGCTGCTCAGGGCATTCGTGTGGTTGACGTGCCAGTGCTGCAAATAGATCTGGATATTGGTCATATGGTCAGAATAGCTGCAGAGATTGAATGCTTACATTGATGCCGTGTGGCAGTCCAACGAGCAGCTCCAGTAGATTTGTCTCGGCGATGGCCTCGCCAACAGCCAGGCCAGCATTGCCATGGGCCAGAAAGAGCTGAACGGCAGCGACGCTGGCGGAGAGTGCAGCCATGTCAATGGCCACATCAGTGTCACTATCGCTGGTTATATCAAAGATGGCTTCGCCGCTGTCAAAGTGTGTTGTGGCCAGCAATTGCTGCAGTGCATCACAATAGAGTTGTATTAACGTAACTAGGTCTATTTGGCGCTGTTGAATTTTAAATATAAGATTAGATTGGATAAGCAGAACAGTCAGAGGATTACTCACTTCTTCTGGACTAGATTTTTGCAAGACAATGACCATCAAAGCGTAGCAATTGAGTGCGACACGGCGCAGGCTGCAGGCACTCTCCCATTGCTGGAGGATTCTCATGATGATGGACACCGTTGCCGGGCAGATGGCTCTCATGCCATTGCGCTGAAGCAGCAACAACAGAAAGCGATACCAAATCAGTTTTGTTTATGGACATGAAACATGGATAGGGAAATAGAAATACACACGACAAAGAGAGAGAAAGAAAGAGGGAGAAAGAGACAGGTAAGCACTACAGATGAACAGAGACAAACGAAGGAAGTTTATATGAAAAGCGTTTTACCACTCACCAAGTTATCACAGTTTAGAAGCTGCCCATCACCCGAGCGAGGGACGTTTGAAGTAATTAGAGCGTTAGTATTACTATTTGTTGAATTCGATTTAAGAGTTTTCTGTAAATTTGTGTGTGTTTTTCACATGTATTTTTTTGGATGTATGAATAGTTTTTAGATATACTTATTTTTGGGTTCAGGACAACGGAACATAACGGAACAACAATTAGCAAATGAAAATGAAATTAATGAAATTAGATAAAGCACAATATTAAATAGAAAAGAATAATAAATAAATAAATAAATAAATATATATAAAACTAACTATAAATAGTGCATATGACAAAAGACCTTAATGGAAGTTATGTGTACGTTAAATATTATACGAAAATCAATAAGAAACAGAAACTTATTAAGCATATAAAGTTGTGGAAAAATTATATATATATATCAGACATATATCCATCATAATGACAGAACATTGGCTCCGTACGCTACCTGAGAGCCGCAGATAACTGCGCCCAGCACATGCAGCAGGCTCTCGCCAATGTCTGCGAACCTGAGCAGCTCTTCGTTCTGGAAACAATCTGATAAGAATGACAATGTAAGCATTATAAATATAGACATTGTGGTAGGGACTATGATAAGCGTAGGTTTTGAATATTACGCACCATAAATAAAGGGCACGATTTCCACATGGACTGCGTGCGGCTTGTAGGGCAAGCGACTATAATCTGCTATTTGGCCGCGTAGAAAGCTACGCCAGGTTAGATACGGATCGTACATGACTTCCAGGAATGACGAAAAGCTACGGAAGAGGTGAATCATGGCAAAAGAAGTCTGTCGCTCTTTCATTTGCTGCAAAGAAGTAATCTTAGTTTTTTTGGGGTTTATTGTTGTTGTCTGCGTTTGTGTATGTTTACCTGGTTGAATACCTTGGATAGTATTGCGATAAGATTAGGCTTGTACTCGTACTTAATGATAGACAATATGTTATCAAAGTGCCGACAGACGATCACCAGGCAGTCAATCAATATGGCCACTTGAGCGATGCCTTCTTCCGTTAGTGTGTCTGTGTCGCAGGCATCGCGCGCCACAATGATAAACTTTCCAATGGCGGGTAGCAGCTCATCCGGCAGCCGTCCCAGATGTGGTCCATTGTCGGGACGAACTTCGTGCCACAATGGACAGTCATTTGACTGAAAGTCCAGCTGCAGCTGACTGCGCCAAATGTCTACAAAGCGTGCCACAAACTCACGAAAGTAGGTCTCGTCATTCTAAAAATAGACACAAAAAGGGGAGGAGTATAACAAAGCCTGCTTTTGATTATATAACCAGTGCAGGGGCTGCATTTTCTGGTCCATCGTATAGACAAGCTGTCTAGTTGGGACATTGAGCCAAATAACAAACGCTATCGCAAACTGTTTGCGGTGATTAATGCGAAAAACACGTCACCGCCCGCTGCCCGTGGTACCCTCATTGGAATGTAGTATAGGCAAATGCCGCATATACGGGGTAAACGCGTATAAAATGTTATTTTCCACTCGACCTTGACATTACCTTTGTTGTGTACTGCACCCACAGGTTGTAGATGTCCTTCTTGTTGTCCATTTTAGCGTCTCAGCTTTTCAACGGCATTTGTTAATTTTGCACTTAAGGCGGCTGCAAAATATTTGTTTACAAGCAGAAGAAGCAGCAGCAAAAGTTGCCGATATTTATGCACTGAGATAGACAATTTAAATGCCGTTACGTATCACCAATAGAAGAAGTATTTTTTATTACGTATTATGCGTTAACTTAGGCAAGGGAGCTTTTAAAAAACACTTTTAAAAAAATAACATTTGCCAATAGCAAATTTTTCCCATTGCACAGCGAGCTGCAGCCACAGCTGATAAGCAGCTGTTTGGAGTTGCCACCTGCTGCGTATTTTTTTCACCCACTCGTCTATCGGCCAAGAATCGGTGTGTAATCGATACTTACTCATAGGGTTGCTAGCCGCGATATAAAACAAAAAATTCAAATAAGAAAAAATGGCAGTTGTTTGTAGGCTGCTAAATGCGTATTTATTTCGAGATTTTTTTTTCGCTTTTTGTTTCAATTCTAGTAGCATTTGTTTGTTGTTTCTTTTACATGATATTAGCTAGTAGTTGCGCTTCTTGTTTTGAATTTTTGTTTTTTTTGGTGTTAATGCAAGTATTTGTTTTTTGTTTTTGTTAAAACCAAACTATATGTGGTATCATTGATGCTTATCAGCTTATCATTGATAAATTATTCGCAATAGAGTGCAGTTACGCAGTTACCGTTGCAAATGCGTCTATGCCTAGGCAATAAGTTTTTTGAGATTAATTCGCATTGGTTTTGTTTTCTTTGTATAAATATTACAAGTTTTCTTTGTTTGTTTTGCTTGTTTTCTTTGCTTGCTTTTGGGAGTTGATTTTTTTTGTTGTTGTTTGATTTTTCTTTTTTTCTTTGGTTTTTGTTAATATAAAAAAGGAAACATTATTTTTAAGTCTAAATTATTATGATTTTAATGCATAATTATTTATAAGATTTAATTGAATAGCTTGAACCATTTTTTGTATTACCTATTAATATCATTATCATTATCATTTAATAATCTTAAAAAAAATTAATATGTAGAAGAAAAATCTTATGCCTCTGTTTCTGTTAGTTAAAGCTGTGAGTTTTTATCCGCATTTAATTAGAAGGATATCAATTGTTATTACAATAGTATATCATATCATATCATATTATTGTTATTACGACTTTTACTTTTTTTTTGTTTTGTTTTTAAATATACTTAGGCTTTGACTTGGTATAGTTGTTGGTTTTTTTTTTTAGTTAAATTTAGTTTAGTTTTATTTAATATAATCAATGCTGCTTAAATCTTTGCTTTGTTCTTAGCTTGTTTCACACGTTCGAGGCAAATGTAGCACATTATTCGGCATTACAACATCTAAAAATCTTCAGCGCTCCAATTAATCGATTTGTAAATAAGTTGCGCGTGTCTTTTCCCTTTCTTTTTTTTTAATTTAGTTTTATTCTTATTATTAATTTATTAATTTTTTCATTTCTTATTTGCTTTGCGATTTGCTTTTTGGTATTCGAGACGACACTCGATTGTTGCGAATAGAAAAATAATTCAAGTAAATATTTGTATATATGTATGTAGGTGTATAAGTATAATTATAATTTGCATTAGGTATATAGTATTTAATTTGTTTTCATTATCTTCATCTTGTTGCTGTATTTAATGTTGTTGTTGCTGTTATTGTATTTTGTACCAATTAAAGTAAACATCCCTTTTTCTAACAGTGTCCCCCCACCTTATCTATCCTTACGTGAAGCGGCTCTCCTGTTCTGTCCCTATTAATGTCCCTATATGTATATTTTATCATATCATATACATATATCATGTATCATATCCTGACCGATCATATCATCTTGCTTTTGTTTGTCTGTGTTTGTGTGTGTGAGAGAGTGTGTGTGGAAATACTAACGCATTTACTGTAATTTTGAATTAAACGTGTGTGTTTTAAGCTTATTCGAAAATATCTCCGATCTATCGTTATATTATGTGATTTCTTGGGTGTGTGTGTGTGTGATTAGTTTCCTATATTTCTGTGTCCGTGTGCCACTGTGTGTGTATATTGTATGTTGTGTTCATAATTCATAAGGTAAATATATATAATCTATAATATAGTTAGTTTTAAATGTCTCTAACAGCTCTGAAGGTATTCAGGTTCGGTTCGCATTTCCATGCGTTGTTATCGATTGTTTTGGGTGTAGAAATACTTGGGTTTCTTTGCTTGCTCCGTTTATCCGTTATCCGTTTACTTGTAATTTATGTTATCCGTTATCCGGCATCACATTGATGAACCACCGCCAATGCCACCCCCATTGAGCTATCTACGTTTCTAGCAGCGGTTCATTTTCCGAATCGGAATCTAACATTTTCCAGACCATGCGCCTGACGTTTCAGACTGCTGCTGTCGGCCCAGGTGGAGTTGAGATACTCGTCGTCATCGTCTTGCTCAAGTTTCTGAAAGATTACGAATAGAGAGAGAGAAAGAGAGAGAGATTAGATATCGATAAGGTTGAAATTGAAAGATTAGTTAAGAGCAAACTTAGTTTAGAAAACAACAATGCTAGCGAGAAGACCCAAACCCATATATCAAATATACAATATTAAAGAGGTAACAGGTGTTTGTATGACCTAACGATCCTAATCCTTATCCTTATTCCCAGGAAGATATCATTTGCTTTGGCCTTATTCTTACCCTTGAACTGAATTTGATGTTGATAGTACGCCATTCTCCAGGGAATCCCTGGACAATTCATCGGCCATTTGCACTTTAAGTTGATGGCCAAAGGAATTGATCTCCGAATTTGGCGTCATCTGTGAGCCCACAGGTGACTGAGCTATATAGTGGCCGGGCGTAGTGATTGAACCGCCCTGCGATATGCATGTGGTCATGCCGGGACCACCGTTTGGAAGGACACCCTCAAGGCAACTATCATTCGTCGTTGAATCCAAGTTGACGATCTGACTACCGGCAGCATTATCTGCCAAAACAGCGCCGTCGCTATCATCAACGGCATCAATATCATCGATATCCATGTCCTCGGCATTTTTGTCTAGCGGCGCCGTCTCCTCATCCTCATTGTAGATCTTGAAGTAGGCGTACGTCAGATAGATAACCGAGATAATAAATGAGGGTATGGGTATGGCCATCGAGTAGACCAAATTCAGCGTGTTCTGCCAATAATCCAGATCGCTAATGACCAGACTGGGATCGACCTTGGAATAATAGCAGGGAAACTTGATCCCAATCTTCGTATAACGCTTCAGCCAAATAGTGCAATTCAGCATGGGCGGATAACCACAGCCTTTGACATTGGGAAAGAGACGTGCACCCACATAGAAGTAAGCGGAGTTGTTACCCATCAGACCCTCATTCATCTCTGAGATCTCATCGAAGGGACGTCGTTCGCCATTAACGAGCGTGCCCGCAGGGCTAAGACCATGCGCATCATCTGAATCCTCAATAAGAAAACCATTGGAGCCATCGGCATCGCCAAAGTTGAGCTGTTCAAATCGACCACCGCCCATGGAGCCACCGCTTGGGTTCATACCCATGCCCATGTCCATGTCCAGATCGATAGCTGTTGCATCGTTACCGCCTAGATTATCATACTCGTAATCTCTCAGTGCTCGCTCGTAGCGATCGGTGCGCTTCACGGGGGGTATAACGCGTTCCGCTTCCTTCAGATTGATGTGATATTCCGTAAAGTTAAACTCATCCGTAAAATTATACAGATTCAGTCGATAGTTGACACGTATCTGCGTGCACGTATAAATGTCCTTGGTACAGCCCTCACGGCACGATGACCACGAGCAGTTCTTGGCGCCGAAGTAAATCTCCGTATCATAAGTCTCGCAGAGAGCCGGCACCTCCTCAAATTGCATGAATATGGTCGTAAAAGCTGGCTCGATCACAAACGGTACAAGGAAAAGGAAAGCAAACATGCTAAACGTTCCAAGGAGTATAAAGAACGCAGTCGTATAGAAGAGTAACTTCTCCTTGGTGGTGCGCTTCTCATGCTCATCTCCCATGCTGTTGCTGTTCCTCTGGCTCTTGTTATTGACGGAATTGGAGCACTTTTAGTGGGGGTAGTCAAATGTGGAGTGGTGGTGATTGGTCTAGATCCGGCTTAGAATCCGGTTTCAATGAAAACGGCGCAGGTCTGGCGGCAAACGCAGGGCAGAGCGGCAGCAAAGTATTCCAAAACGGGAGCGATAAGTGGGAGGCAAAAAGTGTGTGATACTTCCTAAATGTATATATAGTTGCTTATATATATATGTATGTATATATATATATATATTTAATATATAGTTATTAATATGTATATATAGTATATATATATATTTCGTGTATATATTGGGCTGTCGGTGCACGAGTAGCGTTTTATCAAGTGTTGAGAATTTGGAATTTTCCTTTAAATCTTTTTCTTCCTTTGGGTTTTGTGCTTAGCTTAGATACAGTTAAGCTATTAATCGATAACGATAACTATGAGCTACAATTTACGATTTACGATTACAACTACGGTGCAGTTATATCACAGGGAGAGTCGAGTTCGTTCCTCGTATCTTGCTTCTTTTTTTGTTGCTTTTACTTTTACTTTCGCCTTTGCTTTTACTGTTGCTACTATATTTTCCTGTTTGTAATTTGCTTAGCTGCCTCCATTTCCGTTATCTTTCACAGCAGCCGGAGCGGCTGGGCAGGAGATCCATTCCTGCTGATGTGCGTTGTTGCCCGTCGCGCAATTAGTCTAAATATATCCCAGGGATGTGACAGCACATCCACATCCACACGCATCTTAGGCATTGAACATAGGGGGGGAGGAGGCGGGCGGACGGGCGAGCACACACAGCACACACACTCTATACACTCCAATCCTGACCAATCCTGACCCCTGCACGCCTGGCACTGACACTGCTACCGAGTGTCTACGTGTGCGTCAACCTTTGTCTAATTGCTTTATGTGTCCCAAAGGAGATGTTTCGTCAGCAGCATGCGACGAGGACGCTGATGATGATGATGCAGTGCCGCTTTTTGCTTCTGCTTCTGCTTCTTTCTTGTCCTCTAGCAAGCGTAGCTTTGCTTCGCCCCTTCTCTTCCTTTTCTCTCCGCCTCCTACACACACTCTCTTCTCTCTCACTCTCCGCTCAGTTCTTGCCTTTGCTTGATTATTTTATGACTGCGGCAAAAGGCTGCGCATATGTGTTAGTGTTTGTATTTTCGTCTGTGTGTCTAATGTTTATGTGTGTGTGTGTGTGTGCGTGTGTCTGTTTAAGGCCTGCCAATGGCCAATTTTAAGTAACGGCTTCGTCTCACTCTTTGCCGCTGCTGCTTTTGTTGTTGCTGTTCTTGTTGTTCTTCTCCTAGTTGTTGTTGTTGTTGTTGCTGCTGCTGTTCTTGTTGTTGTCGCTTGGTATTTAGATCATTTGTTGTTATTCGTTTTGTTGTTGTTGTAATTTGAAATATAATTAATTCTGGACGGACAGTTTTGTGTTTTTTTGTTATTATTCTTTCTTTAGGTGTTCACTTATTTGCTCTTCTTTACTCTCTATTTGTCCATTCTTTACACTAATCGTGCGGGCACGTGCTGTTAAAAGAATATTGTGAGAAGTGAGAAATGTGCTATCAAAATACCGTTAGACGCGTTCATGAAGGTTCATGTAAACTATTTTTAAAATCAGTTGGGAATCGGTTTTTTAGCTTTTTATTTATTTATAACGAAATACGCCGTTATTTTCAGAGCTAGCAACTTGTCGTTGTATTCTTTTATTTTTATGTAACCTCGACAACGTTTAAATGTTGTTTGCTTGCTTGTTATTCTTAGCGGCAGATGCGGGGAGATGCCCCGGGGCCGGCGCTCTCGTGTCCCGGAGTATTACGAAACGGAAATATGTCGCCAAGAGTAGCAGCACAATACACAGGCTGTAGGCCAGGCCAAGTCAAACATCAGGCATGACTTCAACTGGCGACAATGAGCTCACATGTTGAAAGAGTAACAAACTCCTTCAGAGAAGTTGCCTGTGGACCAAGGAGCGGTGGGTTGCGGGGCTGCAGGGGAATGGAAAGTGGATATAAAAACAGCGGAGCCGCATGTAATTTTCAATTCATTTGGCACGCTTACATTCTGATTGGACAAACACACACACACACACACACACACATACATACATACAAACGCCGAAAGAGGCCGTGCACATGCAAACCACGAACACACACAGAAACACACACTCACATGTAGAAAAAGAGAAGTTAGCTCCCTACCAAAACATATTATGCGGCATAGGAGTTGTTCCCCTCTACAGGCAGATTGTGAAGCATGGGATGGCTGGAGCGGAAAAGGGGATAGTAGGGAAGGGAACTTTAGGGAATGGGGATTTGGAGAGTTGGGCGGGCGCCTTGGCGACTCCTCGTGCTTTGCACGAAACGATTTTTCATTTGCGTTCTGATTCAATGGAGCCAAATACCAACTGAGCTTGGGTACACGAATTGAAAATGGTTAAAAAGGAGGCACCACCTGAAGTGGTTGGGGTAAAGGGGTGGCACCACTAGGGTCGCACCACTTCAAATGTGACTTTTGTTTTTATAACATTGGCCAAATGACGTTGTTGTTGGCAACACATTTAGACACGCTCCCAAGTGTCTCTCTAGGTCCTGTGACGTAGAGTTGCGTGCTAGCCGCACACACACAGAGACACACATTTAAACACATGCAAACATATACAAACATAGAGTTGTATGTACTATATGTGCGAGTGTGTGTTCGTGTTTACTCAAGGTTCAGGTTACGATTACGCATTTTCAATCAGAAGAGTCGCAAAGTTTTCATGTTTTGAGCTGCTGCTGCGAGCGGTTGACAAACAAACAAACAAACAAATTACATGGCTCATTTTCGGTGTTAATCATTTTTATGACCTGATTGCCGTACGGGTCAAAAGTTCAAAACAAAAAAAAAAACTATATCCACATTTAGTCATTTTCGCAGGAACCTCGACGACCGACAAGGAGGCGACGACGAGTGCGACAGCAAAGGCGACGGCAACGACGACGGCGACGGTGACAGCGACAGCGACAGCGATGAATGGCGAGCACAACCACAACGCAGGCGACAACGACAACGACGGCTGAACTCTTCACCGAAAGGACTGCCACTGTCAATGCTGCAGCTGAACGAGCTTCACCAACGTGCTAGGCAGAAGCTTTCGCTGCGGTACCCACTGTTGGGGCATGCACGGCCTGCCCACTTAGCAGCTACCCCAATTAATAAGTAGGGGTAAATGGAAGTCGATGTGGTCAGAGCTTTCACTGGTGTTGTGAGCTTTGCCGCTTTGCCGCTGCCTGGCTGGAAAAGCTCACAGCAACAGTGGCAGTCCCACGGATGACGTAAAGCCTGCCTACGCATGCGTCCGCCCAGAGCAGCTGCTCGTTTTCTCTTTCTCTCTCGCTCTCTGCCACTCTGAATCTCGCTCCCTCTCTTTCGCTCTCCAGCTCAGTTTTGGCAGCAGCGAGCAGAATTGAGCTTAAGAAATGTCAGAATTGGCGTAAACAGCAGGAAAATGTGAGCCGCGAGCCGTGCACGTCACATATTCATCTGTTTGGAATTTTCTCGGCTCGTTCGCAATGTAAAAACCAGGAAAAAAAAAGGAATAGAAAATCGAATCAAATCATCAACTGCTGCCTTATCTTTAACTGAAAAATAACTGTAAAGTAAACAATCAACAAACGCGATAAAAACATTTAAAATCGCTATTTGACAATTTTCAAGACTGCTGCATTCCATTATGAAACGATTCTCTTGGCAAGTGCGATGCAGATACATGTGCGTGTGCGTGTAACTATGTATATGTATATGTATGTGGGTGTAGTGGTGCCTATCGCATACAGCGAACGTAAATAAACCTAAATAACTCATTGTGGAACACCCACGATTTGTACATGTGAGTAGTAAATAATCAAATTGAAATACAAAACGTTCGCATGCATTGACCTTCCACATTTGTGTGTGCAAGTGAAAGTTAATTGGGGGAAAAGTGTTGCCTACATATGAGCGCATTCTAAATTTTCCCAACCCATTGAAGCTACTCGCCTCAATCAACAATGTGATATACAAATACTCCTAGCCGTGTGCTCAATAACACTCGCCATTGATTATTTAATGGGTGTGCTGTTAATAAAAGGAAATGGAAATGGTATTGTTTTTCTTCACTTTCTCTTTTTTTTATATACTAAGTACACGAATATTCTAAAAGAAACACCTAAGGTCAAATTTATTATGCCGAAGCGGGAAATAACATTACATACATCACACCAAAATATATTTATGAACCCATTGTAATCAGGCCACGTACCTCCTACAATATACCCAACACTTTCCTACACAGTTGGAAACTAACAGAACTGGTCTAAACCCAGGAGTCTTGGTACATTTTATATATATAATTTTTCCTCAAGTATCAATAAGACAAAATATTTTGAAATGATTTGTAAATAAAACCATAGAAAAAAACGCAATCAAATTTCGCGCCGATACTAACTTGAAGAAAGTTGGCAGCCCGATTTCTATTGTGCCAGCATTGCAATTGC
Organism: Hirtodrosophila trivittata; assembly: GCA_035045065.1. NCBI lineage: Eukaryota > Metazoa > Arthropoda > Insecta > Diptera > Drosophilidae > Hirtodrosophila > Hirtodrosophila trivittata. Next base: position 8,102,638 of record JAWNNK010000813.1, on the reverse strand, counting down.
TTCGATTGTTGTGTTTCGATATGTTTATAAAATATCGAGAGTCAGAGGCAAAGAGAAAAAAACAAAGACAAGTGAAAAATATAAATTTTTTTTAACTATTTCGAATTTAACCCCACCAACGCGCACAAAAGAAACTACTAAGACTCAATCATGGGAGCCGCTGCACTGCCCGTATTGTTCTTCACTGCTCTCTGGGCCGCCGTGGGCATCGGCGGACCAATGATGACACCTAGGGGGCCGCAACAGAAGCTGATTCAGTGCATCCTCATACTGACAGCTGTCTTGTGTTGGTTATTCTGGCTGTGCTGCTACATGGCCCAAATGAATCCGCTAATCGGACCAAGACTAAGCCGTCACACTATCCAAATAATGGCCGAATCCTGGAATAATAAACTGCAATAATACACTAAACACCAAATACTATGTGCAGAGAGCACGCGACGCAATAGCGAAGACAATATACCTATACCGTATTTATCTTATACTGTATCTTATACTGTATTTTATACACTCTCTTGTTAATAATCTCTATGGCAAATGTCAGCGTCAACAAACTGTTTTTTTTCTTCTATGTAAATCAAATGTATTTAGTGAAAATTTGTTAACAAACTCTGTGCATTCCAGCGCAAAAATAGAAATATATATATATATTTATGTACGTACGAATTGTATTGGTATCCAAATGTAGCTGACACGACACAACAGCTACAGATGTACGTCATCGCCACAATGAACCAGGCGACCCTGTCCGTGTGCCCTGCTACCCCATTAAATTGCTACATGAACGCGTATGGCTCTGTATGGGGGTGGAGAATGCACTTGCAATGAATGCTCGGTCACGCGGAGCTTAATCAATGAAATATCAGCACTGGGAGCAAATTGCCGAAGCTGGCCATGTGCTGCAGGATAGGGTAGCAGTAGCAGTAGCAGTAGCAGGAGCAGTAACGGGGAAAGCATGTCGCAAAAATGTGAATGCGGAACTATTGATTATTTTGTTATAAAATGCGCGCGCAGCGCTCTGATTTCTGTGCCAACCGAGAGCAAATGTAGCAGAGGCAGCAGCAGCACATGTTACTGGGAGCTAGGAGCAGGCGGAGAAGTAGCGGCATGTTGTCGGCGGTCAGGAGGCAGCCGAGGCTGAGACACACGACGACTGCAATCGTTGGCAGCAACCAGAGCTGGCAGCAGCAATTCACATATCGCACGGCCAGTGCGAAAAGCAGTGCGAAGCCAGGAAGGCTATAGCCAAGAGAAGCCTTTGGGCCCAGTGTGAAAATTGCCAAAGCCTCCCAAGCGACGGCAACCAGCCTCAACTCAACTCAAATCGACTAATAGAACCCAAAAAATAAAAGCAATAATAATTTAGAAAAAAATAGTTAATTAAAAGGAAACTTCGTAGAATTTTAACGATTTTTATGCTGTTTGCCAGATTTTTTTTTGGCGCATTTTATAACGTGACGCTAGTGACGCCACACGAGCTGGCCAACTCTGCAGGCACTCTCTGTCGCCACATTGTAGTGAAAACTTAAATTACACTCTATTCTTCTGTGTGTTTGCGTGTGTGTGTGTGTGTCTCTGTATATGTGTGTGTGTGTGTGTGTGAGTGTGTGTAAACTTAAAACAAAAATCAATAAGCATAAGGGTCGCCACTATAAAAAGAAGGTGTCAAAGAGTTAGGCCAAGTGGAGGACACAACGTGCGCACAGCCTGTCAAAAAATTTGAATCCAAATCCCTAAAAACCAGGCGTAATCTCCTCGCGATACGCACGTTACGAGTCGAAGTCAAGTTATATAACACAAGGCACCAAAGCAGCCAGCAGGCGACAGCAGTGTGTGTGTGTGTGTGCTTGGCGTGGGTCGAGGACTTGGGGGTAGGAGCGCAGAGGCGAGGAGAGGCGCGGCACTCAATCGATATACACATAGACTGCCACATGATGTGCTCGTACTAGCTAATTGGATTCACGCGACGTTTACTTGGATTCCTCCACAATAGAGTCAAGCTATAAAAGACAACTTATAGTCAGCAGAGATTAGCAACCACTAAGAGGAGGTGCCAGTAACAACCACAACCACAACCACAACCACAACCACAACCACAACCACCTCCGCCAGTACACAATCAGCAGCAGTCGTAGGAGAAAAATCAAACACAGAACACCATGGGCAAAAAGAAGGTGCTCACCGAGGACCTGGTTGTGCCACCGCAGGATACTCGTATCTGTGGCACCATATGCATATGCCAGATGACATTGGTGCTCAGCTCTGTGGCATTGGTGTACTTAACCGTTGCCATCTATATGCCATCGACGAGAGCTTTTAAGAGCGGCATCGATCCCACGCCGGTCATGTGCACCACAACACGTGCCGTCAACAAGGACAACTGCGAGTGGGGCAGCTGTGGGGAGTGGTGCCTGAGTAAGACCTCCGGTGCCTGCATACAGATCTATGTGAATCTTCGCAGCAATGGCACAAATCTTACCTTCCAGAATTGCACAAACTCGGCGAATAAGACCTGCTATGGCATCGACCAGGATCGGGCCGACAAGGCGCGCTGCATCAATGATGAGTGCAAGAATCTGACGGGCACATTCAACTGCACCGCCGGCCAGTGTCTGAACATAACGGATGCCTTCGAATGCATCTTCCATAACAGCGATGCACCCGTTAAGTGTTCCGGACGACGCGGCAAGATCAACTGCATGGACATCAGCGGGCTGTTCTCTTGCAGCCGCGGCACCTGTCGCAAGATCCGCACACCCTACAACTGCGACAGGCGGTGCGTGGACATTCCGACCCGGAACAAGAACGTGGTGGTGCTCAGCGGGGACAAGGTGTACCTGTCGCAGTGTCAGAACGCCATCAATGCGGAGACCTTGGAGGAGGTGTGGAATGAGTCGAGCGATAATGTGGCCATGACCTCGTGCTATTTTATAAAGAATACGTCGGATCGTGTGGATGCGGTGGACTGCATCAATGGCTCCACGCTGGAGCACAATATGCTGAGTGATCTGACAAATTTCACATATCTCAGTCATCTGCATGTGGCCGTGGCAACGCCGGTGCCGGAGATAGCACCGCCGGATGTGGACTTGACGATTTCCAATGAGTCGAAGCTAATGATCAATCTGGAGGGCTGCGTCAATACCCTTATGGATGAGTGCAAGGAGTTTCTGAAGGACTTTGGACGCGATGGCAGCGATCATAATGCCCGCGCTCGCTTTCCCTGTTTTTATTCACCGTCCAAGAAGGATGTGGTCGTTGCCCGCTTTGATCTGGAGGTCACCTATCGCCAGTTCGTGTTCGCGTCGGTGGTGCCCTCGGTGCTGTTCGTGGTCTCCTGTTCGGTGCTGCTGCTCTGCCAGCGCACCGTCTATGTCGGCGACGATGCCAAGATGCGTTTCAAAGGCTGCGTCGACACGGAGACCATTCTATCCAAGAACAACGTCGGCGCCCCCACCAACGGCGACATGGGTGGAGGCGGTGGCGACGAAGTAATGGCCCTATGAGATCCGTCACGTAAGCTTCCCAAAACCAACCACTGTGCCACGTCTCAACTTTTCAGCAAATTTTACATTTAAAACGTTCCTCGACAAGATTAAGCTTATCCGAGTACGATGATGGGTAAATGTGATCCCAGACATAAACATAGTAAAGGTCCCAAATCCCAGGCGATATATAACAACGCTATACCCAATACAAGCTCAAGTAGAGTTCAACTAGGAGCGATCTCTAGCGCTAGTCTTAGATCAAAGTAGAGTTAGGACTCAAACTGTACACTACCCTTTAAGAAAGGATCATCCATCAGCCTTGTTAACAATCCTATCCTTTCATTGCAGGCATTCCTCTGCTCCAGGAAGACAGTCCGGTGCATCAAACGGGCGTCTTCGCATTGCAGTAATGGAGTTGGCCACTGAAAACCACTCAAACCACTCTTTGTAATCCTTCCATCGAACTTCTAACAAGCGCGACCACAAACACACTTACACACAGATACACACACGGACAGACACACACACACACACAGAGTAAAACACCTTATGAGGCTTGCAAGGACACTCCTGAGCAATCACAGCAATCACGGATAATCAGAAGATTAATCCTGCAATACAATAAAAAACCGTACACGCAACACACATGCGACGAGGCACGTGAAGATTCTCGAGATACGAACACAGATCAAAAGACAATATTAGTATAATTTCTATATATTTTTGGATAGGCAAGGCTAGCCCGCCAGGCCACTTACTAAGGAACTTACGAAGAGATAGAGATAGAAAGAGGGAGAGACGAAGAGAGAGAGAGAGAGAGAGGGAGAGTATTAAGCATAGGCGTACTTCCGGGCATGTAACTGGGCGCAAGTTTGTTGATTATTTAATTAAGTTACAACATAGAGAATACTTAAATGCACTCACACACATACAACACACAACATACACACACACACACACAGGCAGACAGACACACCAGATGGGAATTAGTACCAGCCCTTAGGAGGAGCAGGCAGTTCAAATCAGCAATGGTCAAACGGATTGGAGGGATGCGTGATCGAAACTAAGAAGATAATAAAAATATAAAAACAACAACAACAACCACAAGAACTAGTTAACCTTGAAAAACAAAAGTAACTAAATTACAAATTTAGATAAAAAACTAATCAATAATTATCGTAAACCATGCCCCATTTATGGTATAAAAAACAAAACAAAAACAAATTTTGAAGTTTTAAAGGAAACATAAAAAAAGACTTAGAATAATAATATATAAAAAATTTAAAAAAAAAAAAAACTAAAACCTTTTCCATTTTCGGCTAAACGAGAAAACGGTTATAGAAGCAGCAGCAGCAGCTAATCGATAATCCATACGATAAGCGATAACAGCACAAATTAAGTCGATTAGTAGTTGTGGTGAGGGGGATCGATATTTTTTTCCATTAAAACGAACCACTTATCGATAGCCGCCACGAATTAAATCGATTATAGGGGAGGGGGGTCGATATTTTTATTAGGAGAGTTCCAAAAAAAAAACGTTGTTTATTGTTGTAGGCTTAGAGAGCAGCAAAGTTAGCGGTGTTCATTTTTACTAGGCTTTTAGTGATATATATATTTAAAAAAAAGGATTAGAATTTCCTTACACGCCCACACACACACACACAAGACAGAGACACACACACATACACTTACACACACACACATAACTAAGTACCCAAAAGCAAAACTGACAATGAAGAAGAGCTCAACGCTGACGACAACGACGTCGATGCCGACGAGTCCCACGCTCTCGGCACAGACGCTTTCGGCCAGCAAGATGAGCCTCAGCAGCAGCAGATCGGGTCGATCCTCCTGCCAGTCACACGGACCCGTCCGTCCTGGCAGTGGTTGCGTGGACGCCATCAAGGCCAAGCGCGAGGAGATCGAGATCGATACCATACTCGAGAAGGCAAAGTTCTACACCTCCGTGTGCCTTGGTAAGTCTTTGGCTTAACCTAATCCTCCGTCTAAGCTTTAACTGTGGCTTCCTTTAGGTACGACTGCCATCCTGTCGGTGTTCACCTTCCTATTTCTGATACCCTTTGTGGTGGATCCCGCCATCTCAACAATCATCGCCGACTACGACCCAGTGCCGGTGACCTGCATCGTTATAGATCACATCTATGCGGAGGGCATCAAGAACTGCAGCTGGAGCTCCTGTCGCGAGGGTTGTACCTCATCACTCACCAAGTAGGCGAAACTATTACTTGACCTTGCATATGGTTTACTATCGAGGATTTGTATATTGCAGGTGCCATCAGTTGTTTGTCAACTATACAAGGATTCCGTATAGCGACTGGGAGCGTAATCCTCGAGACTTGGAGAGAGTCAACTGGGATGTTAGCTATACAAAGTTTCTCATCAATTCCGAGGGCTGTGGCTATCCGCCCACGACCAATTGCAGTGTCTTTGCTAGACAATATGGGTAAGTCAGCCGCATCCTAATCTTTCCATCTAATCTCTAATCCTTGTGTTCGGAATAGTTTCTCTCATATTGGGGAACCATTTCCCTGCTACTACAGTCGTGCCTATCCGGAGGTGGTCATCGGACGTTACTCCTGGGAGAACAATCTATACCATCTGGTGCTCTCCCTAATCATACCAAACGTGCTCTTTGCCATCTCTATTGGTGTACTCAGCTATTGGTACTGCCCCTGCTGCGAGAAGGCCTGCAACAAATCCTCACGCGTCTATGCCGAAAAGTTTCCAACCAAGGAAGAGTGAGTTTTTGTTGTTATGACCACCACACAGAGCGCTGTCTCTCCCAAAAGCATCTTGTACTCGTACTTAGAATTTATAATTTCATCGTTTTCGATATTATTCGTAAATCCTACCCAAAACTTTCCCGATTCCGCCCCGTATCGTAATGTAGTTAAAACACACACAGAAATACACACACACCCATACACACACATTACCCATTGTGCCTTGTATTGAAATTGTCATAAAGAAAAAAGACCAACAAAATTTAATCGTATATCGTAAACATATATCGTAAATCATATCGTAAATGTTATTATCCAAACTTTAATAGTTATTGGCCTGTTCTAATCCTATTCTTAAGTTCTAATCAAACTGTTAAATTTGAATTTTCAGTTTTAAGTTACCTTTAAACACACACACCATACACACACACACAACACACACATGTACACGCGCGCGCCAGAGTTTTCATGCGTCTATCGTTTTTTTCTTGTAAAATTATTTTCAGGATCGTTAACTGCATGAAATGTAATACGGAAAAGTCGTTATCTTTGAATGTATTTTGAATAACTATCGTAAAGCGACAAAGTGCCTGAAATTTTTGATAACACCTGATACCAAAACAAAAAAAAAAAAACAAACAAAACAGAAAGAGAAAGAGAAACTTAAGATACTCCGTACTCGTACGAGTACTCAGTAGGTTTGAAAAAATGTTGCTTAGAGACAATTTAGATATTATAAGAGAACTTTAATCCTATAAGAGAACTAATCAAAACTAATTAACGATTAATCGTACTTTTCACAATCAAAACGCTTTTGATAGCAAGTAACTAGTACGAGTAGTAAAAAACTAAGTACTTAAACCTCAAGCACTCTCTCTCAAGCACTCAACAACACACAATATAACTCTGAAGTGTCCTTAGCATAACTATATATATATATTTATATACAGATACATATATACATATATATATATATATATTTCACGCAATAGCCGATGTCAGCTTTAGGCTGTTGTCATATCATATTTTTATAGACATACCGTAGCACCTCAAGGGAATCGAAATCGGATCCCAAAGAGATCGAAGAAAAAGCACAAACTTATATATTGATATAAAGTATATATATTTATACATAATGTTTTCGGATTCAGGTCCTTAAAAGTTATATGTAAAGAGAGTTCTCTGATATGGGTACTTCTTTCTATCAGTTGCAAAAGCAAATTCTGCACTTGTCCGATATCCGGGATATAGTTTTATATATATAGCAGTACTAACGCTCAGTTCTATACTTCTTTATATAATATAATACTTAATATATATATTTGTATAATCCGTTGAGTAACATTTTAATCGTGGCATTATTAACTTTTGGCTTTACTTTCGCATGTTTTATTATCGTATATCTGTAATGCTTTTAGATCAAATAGTTATAGCATGTAACGTCGATTAGTTTATATATATATATCCAAAATTAATATATATAGCTTTTAAATATATATATAGTATATATATATCGTTTAAGAACTCTGTTCCAATGTTCAATTCCGCAATTCTTTTAGCAAACTTCTGTGTCAAAGTGACGAAGATGATGAAATGGAATACTAGTTAAGAGCTCTTAAAGAATAGCTTAATTATTTATCTGTAGACTAAACCAAACACACACACAGAAACACACACAAGAATAGCTTATAATACTTAATATATATATTTATAAAAAGAACATCTGCCATTTACTATATCTATATATATATAGAACATGTACTTATAGCGGAGCATTTAAATTGAGAATTTTTTCCTAAAGAAAAATTATTTGTTATATTAAAAAACCAATATAATAATTATCGTATTGTTATGCTGCCTATTAAATATATATAGTATATATATACATATACTTTATATACCATATATATATAGAAGAAAATTCAGTTCACTCGCTCGCTTTTTTTTTCCAAACAAAATACAAATTTAAACCGAATTGATGCTCCGCCCCGCCCCATGATACTATATAGTATGATCTATTCTCTATAGAAGAGCATTCTAAGTTTAGATTTCTCGAACCTTTTTCTCACACGTAAAATACTATATACAAGTACTTAAAAAAACCCCGCTTGTTTTTTCAAAAAAAAAAATTGTGATAGTAGTCATAAACAAACCAAAAAAAAAAAAAACAAAATATATAAAAAATTCTAAGTAAAATAAAAGAGAAACCAAATTTAAAGAATTGTATACCTAAAATACCAGATAAATAGCCCCTGGAACTGAGCTGAAACTAGGAAGAAAATTATATGGGAAGGCTCTAAAGATAAAGGGTAAACCAATATCAGAACCAAAATCCTAAAAACAGATCCGAAATCCAAAAAAAAAAAATATATTTAAACTAAAAAAAAAATAAACCAAATTAAGAAATAAAAAACAAAAATACTTTGCAACATTTTGAAATAGTTTTTAAAGAAAATCTTATGTAAAAATAATTGGAACATTTAATTAAAAGCAAAAATATATATACATATATATACATATATATACATATATATACATATGTATATATATATATATATATAGCTTAATAGCAGAACCGATATAAAATGCACGTTGCTTATGAGAATTTTATAAATCAGACAACAAAACCAAAAGAAATTTATTGAAATGCAAGAAAAAAGAAAATATGGAAAAAGAAAACTAACAAAAAATTATTAACATTTTTTTTATCTAACGTGTCTTTATCAATAAACAAATTTAACAAGCTAACGGCCTAATTAATAAACAATTACACTTGAAAAAAAAACACACAAAAAAAAACGAGGAAAAAAACAATTAAGAAAGTTGGTTTTATTCTAGAGCGGGAAGGAAGCGAAAGCTTTCAGCTCTCTCTCTCTCTTTCTCTTTCCCTATAGCGCAGGCGTCAGACCCACTGGGGGGTTGAACTCATCTGCTGAGCTCCCAGCTGAGACCCAGCTCTCTCTCTCTCTCTTTTGCAAGGGTTTGTTGTGGCCTTTTTTTGGCTTTCACTTGAAAGTAAAAGTGCGCAGTGTCCAATCCGTAGCCGTAGCTGAATCCGTATCCATATCCGTATGCATATCCTGGCCGTGTATCCCTCGACAGCTCTGGCTAATTAGAACTTTTGGCAACTGGAACTCAGTTTCGTCTCAGCACGCAAAGTACGCGGACGTGGAACGGTTGCTGTCCGTCAGTTGAGAACAAACTCAACAAAGGACTCGCAAGGATTCAATTACAAAGTATCGAAAAGGCGCAGTAGCTGAAGGAACTCATCTATAAGTCAGGCCAAATATGTCAGGATATATGGAAATAGTGTAAATAAAATATGTCTGACGCACATTGAAATTGGAACAGTTGCCAGCTGACACGAAAATAGAACAATCAACAAACTTCCCTCCCTAATCCACCCACCAACCAACCCGTGCTCCCACTCCGCCCATCCGCCTCCGGTCCTGCAGATAGCAACCCTCTGAAAGCAAACAAACCCAATCACCTTGAAAACGTAGCGTAGGGTGAAAGGATAAACAGTATAACAGGATAGAGAAGCACCAAACGCTTGAGTAAATTTGGGACAAGGATATCAACAAGTCGTAAATTGTGTTGCTCCTAGCCCACAGTTGAATCTTCGGCTCAGACATGGTGCGCCGCAAGGATAAGCCGCGTCTTATACCCGAGCAGGATAAGCGCATCTGCCGTGCCATTTGTCTTTGCCAGCTGACCATGGTGCTATCCTGTGTCTCCATTGTCTATCTCAGTGTCGCCATCTACTCCCCATCCCTCAAGTGAGTCTCCCTCCATATCAATCTCTCTCTATCTCTGCTCCAAGTTCTCCCACTCACTTGCTGAGCTTGCTGCCTTGCAGGGCTTTCAAATCGGGCTTCGAACTGGATCCGGTCATGTGCCAGACCGTGGATCGTCAGATGCCCAACAATTGCCCTTGGGCATCCTGTGGCGAATGGTGCCTCACCCGCACCAGCGGCTTCTGTCCACAAATGCACTCTGTGGTCCGTCGCAATGGCACCGATATTCAACTCAACAACTGCACAAGAGTAACCAACACCTCCTGCGCCATGGTAAGTACCCATATCCATAAAAACGCCTCCACCTCCGCCAGAAAAGACGCAACCCAGAAAGACGCAGCCAACAATGGCCCCCAGAAGGAAACGTGACTCACAGCATTCAGTCGCCCATCTTATATACCCTTTACTTCTTAAAGTTGTTAAGAAAAGGGCATGCTAAGCTTGTGCTTACGTTTGGCATCGAAAGGGAGACAGATCTATATATATTTATACTTGATCCTAGTCGATCTTTGAGAGGTTAAAGTTGGTTTGGGGGAGACACCAAATTTTGGTGTCCAGGTTTTGGATAGGTTTTTACCCTTAGAGACACAAGAAGAATCTTCCAAATGGATACGACTTTGATTGTTAATAAACCTTTTTATAGATATAACTATTTGCACCGTTTCTGGATAATTCCTTTCCCTTAGGATAACTTCGGATAACTCATATAGCCTCAAGTATTATCTTATCCACAATGCTTTCTTTTGAAATAGGATCTTCAATTTCGAGATTCCTTTCAAGGATCTATATACACATATTGTTCTATAATAAGAATCAGCTTATATATTTCTATCCGCATAGATATAGATAGTTGGGCGGGTCGTTTACACGGTATCTGCTAGTCGCATACTTGGGACATTTAATTTTATTATGGCCGAGTATTTCGAGTATTTGGTTTTTATTGACGAGACGTTCGCTTTGGCGCCAGAGAACTTTACGATACTTTGAGTATTCATTAAGTGGACTGGACTTGACAGGGATACTCATGCATCATGCATAATCCTGCATCATCATCTGTACTTCTGCTCCTTTTAACAGATTGACTTGAATCGACTCAACAAGTTCAACTGTAACAATGGCACCGTCTGCAACAATATACGCGGCGTATTCAACTGCTCCAATGGCAAGTCCTTTATCCGGAATCCCTAATCCTTTGAAGCCTTCCTTAATATACTCCTCTATGCTTAACAGGTCACTGCAAGAATATGTCGGAGTTCTTTTTGTGTCATCACAAGCCGGATGGCGCCACAATCAACTCGGCCAAGGATAATACGAAATTAAATGGCTTCTTCGAGTGCCACGGGGTGCACTGCACCAAGATTAAGCGTCCGTTTAGCTGTGATCGCTACTGTTCCCGCATAACCACGGCCAACGTCAACACACTTATTATGCATGTAAGTAGAGACATAGAGAGATGTCCTTCAAGTATGCTGATCCCTTTGAAATTGTGTCCTGTAGGAGGATAATGTGATTGCAGCGGATTGCGAGAATGCAGTGGCCTTCAACGAGGCACGCGGCAAGGAGCACGGCGTACGGATTGAGCCCACCGAATTCTGGAAGGAGGATGATGGCAACCTATTGACCAACTGTGCCACAGTCACACGCGAATCCGACAACCGCATTACGTAAGTGCCAGCCATGTGTATTGAATGAATGAATCATGAATCGTGTCCTGGTAGTGCCACGGACTGCCTGAATGGTACACTGCTGGAACATGAGACGCTGCCGGCGCCATATATGAACTTTACACAGTTCTGGGCCATCTATGAGAACAGCACCAGAGCCGTTGATCCCGACCAGAAGTTTCTGCCCAACCAGGCCAATCTGACCATCTACCCCTGGAAGAAGCTCTTCATCAATCTGGAGGGCTGCGTCAATACACTGCGCGGCGAGTGCAAGGACTTTGTGGCACGCTATGGCAACGATGGCGACAACAATACGGCTCAGTCACGCTATCAGTGCTACTACAACAAGGTAACATCCTGGTTGGATCAGGTTACAGCTGGTTAAAGTTTTGCTGCTTCTTATTATTCAGGATGCAAATGTGGAGTTTGTGGTCGCACGCTACGATCTGGATAAGGTCTACAGGGAACTGGTGGTCTCTTTGATATTGCCTATTGTGCTCTTTGTGGTATCCTCCATCTCGCTCTGCGTCATAACCAAGTCCGTTAAGGTGAGCAGCACGAAAGAATTCAAGGAGAAGATTTGAATCTAAATGTGGTTTCAGGTGGGCGACGATGCCAAGATGCGTTGTGTTTGCGCTGGCGATGATTCGGACGATGATGTGTTCGGGAATGCAGCTAACGCAAAGCAGCCGGAGAACGTCTATGATACGGATGACGATGTGGCTGAGCTGGAGCATCAGGCAATCTCTATGGATGGACCAGGCATGATGCTCGATCAGGGCCATCCTCTTGATACGCACGAAATGGTGGGCAGCACCAAATCACTGATACCACTCAGTCCAACTGATGTGTCCGGCAACACTGAGCAGAATTTTACCGAGCAACACGATCAGCAGGAAGACCAAGACCAGGACCAGGACCAGGACCAGGAACAAGAGAAGGCAGCCAAATGTGATGTGCCAGAGAAGCCACTGGTCGTACTCTAAGAGTCCAGACCAGGCTCGTAGGTGGGGGAAAACTTGTTATGGTTACACATGGTTACACTCTTTACGCTGGACTCTATCAATCTTTAACCACCAAATCACTATGGGAACTGAATTTCTAATTTCTACTCAAACCTATACAATTTATACTATATTTATATATATATATATATTTATCGTAGGGAGCTGCTGACTCTTAGCTCTTTTATATTCTATTATACTCTTGTAACCAGGATACCATATATATATATACACACACACAGACCTATTTATATAGAAGATACATATGTATATGTGTAATTAACGTTCAATGTAACTCACACGAGCTTTAATAACCAATGACCAAAGGTTACGACCACGACCAGCAAAAACAACTCTAAAACTATATAGAAGAAAATTATCACACAATCACATATATATATATGATAATATAGATGTATATCTGGCACTGGTTCAGTAGCCGTGCCTTTAAAAGTATTTATAGAACAATCTCACCGGAACAACACCTGCTGAACCAATATATATATTAGCCCAATGTTTCCAAAATGGAACTGCACCAAAAATTATTGGGTTTAAGTATTTAGTTAGTACGAATGCTAGAGTACAAAAAAGTATGTCAGATCTAGAGATCCTAGAGAACGAGACATGGTATACCATATAGCATCTGATAAATTATATAGTTTAGCTGATATGTATGCAAAATTTACGGGTATGGAAAATGCAAGCTTAACTTTCTAAACTTTTGATTAGCGATAAAAGTCGTTTATAAATATATGTTTATACACTATATACTTATATATATATACATATATGTACCTATACGATATATAATATAATAAAAAGATTTGGAATTCTCTCTACTAAACACTTACCTTGAGCTCTTCTTGACGACGGAACTCAGCGGCCATCATCTGGCGACGCATGTGCTCGGTGATAACCTGTTCACGTCCTGGCGGACCCTCGCCTAGTTTATTTAGCTTGACCACAACCTAGAGATGAGACACATATATAGTTTGCTCCATGTATATATGCTATAGATAAAGCTTACCCTGGTCTTGTCATTATTACCCAAATACTCGCGCAGTACCTTGCCTTGCAAGATCTGGCGGCCAGCGAACCATAATTGAGCCTTCGATGGCTCAATTACCTCCTTGGAGGCCTGGGTGCCAGTCAGATCCTCCATATTAGTGAACTCCATCTGTATGGTATCGTGTGGCGGCAGCTTCATTGGATAAACAATGGTCACAGCACCACGCAATATGTTGAGAGCCTCCTCAATGATCTTCAGCGTAAGTAATTTCGAAGATTTCACCAGTTTCTATAAGCAAAGCTGTTAATGGGATTCCATTTTAATTAACTACCTTTATACCTTATCAATCATTTCCTTGGCATCATTCATGGCATTTGCCAGAACCTTCTGCATAGCTTCGTTTGGCTGTTGCCCATTGCGACGGGCCATCGGATCTTTATTGAAGGTAAAACCACCCATAGGAACGCATTTATCAGCCCAGGTATCCTTAAGCTTCAGCTCCTCGATCTGATCATCGTTAAGACCGATCATTTCAGGCGGCAACATAGTGCCATGTCCGGCCAGCTCTTCAATTTCCATGCACAAACGCTGAATCTTCAAACGGCCATTAAAAATGGAGATAAGCTCAGAGATAACGGCATCCGTGGGCGAGGATATGCTTGTCTCATACAGAAAGACATTATCATCGCCACGTTTCACATGCAGAACAACCATTTTGCCAAAAATATAATTCTTTTAATATTTTTCTTAGTTAGTTAGAATTGGTTTAATGTTTTTAAGTCGACGCCAACGACAATTGTTTTAAAAAAACCTGGTTGCTATGCTGCAAGTAAGTTCTGTTTATCGATATCGATACACAAATAGCATGTAGAGTTGCCAGATCGGTTGTCATGGCAACCGCAAACTACTGCTTGATCAATGAAATAATGAAAGCAAACCGGTTATAAGTAACCGTTTAAAGAGAGTCACAAAAAAAAGCAGAGAAAGTTATTGCACAACTTTTTTCATTGTTCCCTAGTAATATTACAATAAATAAATATATGCTAAACTTACAATAAAAATACACCTGTGTAGCGCTTAGGGGGTAGTAAAGTACAAGTAGCCTACAAGTATACAATTTTATGCGTTCCCAATGTATGTACAGTGAAGCAGCACTTGATGGTTTAGTTAGTTTTTGTTTTTTAGCCTCTGGCTGCTGTCTGTTCCGTTTCGTTAAATTATAACTATTGAAGAAGGAGAACCGAAATTTTTTTGTTTTATATACGATAAAGTCCACATGTGCGAATGGTTAACTAGAAGTTTGAGAATTAGCGCAAAGTAGCAGCATTTTTTTTTTACTTCAGAGTAACGGTTTAGTTCCGTTTCTCCATGTCAGATGACCACACATGATCAGGCTATCTGAGCACTCTCCTGAAGTTTTCCATTTCGTATATGCTGTTTGACAGTCTGGAATAATATACACCACGTTAGTTTTATTATGATAATTTAAAATAGAAAAACTCACCTTCCAAAGGCATTAAAGAGCGCAACAATTTCTGTGCGAGATAGACGGAACAAGGGATCAGCCTCAATATATGGTTTATCCCAGAGGCCACTTTCAGTAGCCAAATTGAGCTTTTCCGAGTATAGAATTTTGAGTGCAGTGCCTAAACCCTGCGTCTGCAGTTTACCCCACAGCTTGCATTTATCGCAGCCAACGCAGTCCATGATCCTCGATATATTCCGGAACTTCTCTTTGTAATCATTCTTGAACTTAATAGAAGCAATTCCACTGCTAAACAGCGCGTTTTCATTAAAGTGCGATTGGAAAGATCTATAAAGATACATATACCATTAAATAAACTCTTTTAGGATTCTGATTTTGATCGCATTACTCACTCAATGACCGCGAGGAGGTCGTTAATGGCCAACTTGACCTCTTCATCTTCTTCGACAATGCCTGTGTAATATTCCTCGCGACGCAGGTACGGAGCCGCCTTGGCCAAAGCTCTGAGTTCCACCAAATAGATAAAGTACAAATTTCTCAGCCAGTGCGGACCTTCGCCGCTTGTGGTCTCCGGGCTGAAGCGTTCCTTAAACTCTTTAACATTGGGCCCCCAAACGCCCTGTGGGTCCAGAAAATCTTTCGACTCGGATAGCAAATACTTGGAGCACAAATGAATATTAATGCTCGAGTGTAGACCTGAGATGATGCGGTAGAAGGCACGTTGCTCCAAGCAAACATCACGTAGTTCCATATGTGGCATATAACTTGAAAATTTATTGGCTGTTTCATTGTTGCCAGCGAAACAGTTTTCGAGATAGATGCTCTTCCAAATGCGGTGGGCTGAGTCTCCACGATAGCCGGTATAACGCTCCGGATTGAGCAAAAGATCCACATACTGAGCACCTACATCATGATCATCCACAATACAGAAGTCCTCCTCGGCCTCATCATGTTTGGCCCAGAGCTCAAACTCCTTGTGCGCCTGATCGCTAATACTGGTATCCAAGAACCCAAGCGCACTCTCAAAGTCCTCCACATCAGAGCAGCCCCGATCCACTTGTGCCTCTCGTGTATACTAAAGATCAATAAAAGATGAGGAAGTAACTTAATTAAAACCTTATGTCAGCTGTGCAAACATGCAATTGTGAGATTTAAGTAGATTAAAACAAAAACCCAAAAAGCGAAAACAAAAATAAAGCAAACAACGTTGGTATTTCTGCTGTTTCATAAAGGGGGCGTGTGAATGGTCAATAGAGACACGTCAGCCTAGTTTATATTTACAGTGGATGACTGAAAAATTCAGAGATTATATAACTATTTGAAGAGGCGTCAACAGCAATAACAACAAGAACAAGAACAAGAACAACAACCAGAAACAATTCTTTCAACCATTCATAGATAGTTCATTATTTATAGCTCTGCTTCTTGAAAAGCCCATTCAGATAATAAATTTAATTTTGTTTCTTTTCTATGTATGTGTCTGTCTGTGCGTTGAGGCACAATTAAACCGCATAACGCGTTGATAACAGTAACAAAATCCAGGTGTGGATGGAGTTAGGAAAAAATTAGAAAGTACTTGAGACTAATGCATTCGATATGGGATGTAGTTCGCGTCTTAGGTGGAGTTTATGGATTTTTTGTATATGAATGTGTGAGAAAATTTGAAAATTATGAGAAAGTAACAATCAACTCACCTTGTAGGATGCTGCTTTCTCCTTGTGTTCACCCTTTTCCTTGATGCCCTCCGGTATGGCTTTCTCTTCACAATTTTCCACCTGACAAAAACGTATGGCGCAACGACTGTCATCTGGCCAGAAGGGACAGTCCTGCTTCAGATTTACCTTATAGAATCTAAAGAAATTCTTAACTAGCAAACTTTGCAGGCGCGGATAGATCTTGATGTTGTTGAAATGATCCACAGTGTCCACATCACAGCTGCAATCGTTGATTGAGCCTTCCAGCTGTAAATATTATTGTTCTTTGGGTTAATTGTTGTCACTTGTTTTTGGGGGGGCGTAACTTGTCTGCTCACCTCACAGAAACAGTTTTTATTTGTCTCGGTCTCATCGAAAGCTGCAAAATAGCCTCCGGTCAACCCTGTACAATATAACAATATCAGCAACGCCAATGCGAATCCACCGCAGTATAGCAGATTACGCCGCACTTTCCGTGTTGGCGTCATCGTGTAGGAGGAGTGTAAATTGTTGCGGTGTTGCTTGTTTACGTGTTGATCGACTGGGTACAACTAATTCTCACTGATTTCGTCAGTTTAATTAGTTAAACAAGCGCCAGTTTTGCAGGTAGTTATGAACCGCATTGTTTGTATCAGAGACGCAGCTGATTTTGGACACGTACGTTAATATCGATATATGTTTGTGTGAAGCATCGATACTTCGATGCCGTTAATATGCCAGCACTGACGGAGTTGCCACATCAATCAAACTAGATAACAATGAAGCGGTTACATTCAAAAACGGTCGAACACATTAAATATATTTAAATTTTTGTAATATGTATCTATAATATTTTGAATTGTCAACTTCACTTTTTAACATGACATTCATAGAAATTATATTTTAAAATAGGATAAATAAAAGAATTTTAACCATTTCTTGTTAAATTTATATTAATATATATAAGTATAATTATTATCTTTAAATATTTTGCTCAATTGACTTTCTTTATATATACAATATAAATTTTATAATATGCATAATTGAATATTCGATATTATTGAATTGTCTTCAATTGATTGCTAAATGTTAATGTTGTTGTTGCTTTCTTTGAAGCTGTTAATTAATTACCTCAAATATTGATTTTCATCTATTCTTTCACAACGAATGCATCTTTTGTTCCCATGACATACCCTCAGCCCCTACCGTTTACATGTTGACGACGATGATGATCCTCAATATGCAAATTAAACTCTCGGTCAGACTGTCGATTGTCCCTGAATCAGATCACAACCCCATGGGGTGAATCGCTTACGTTGCCTGCCGCTCCTAAAAGGGGATGAGGGCAGGCGGGTTAAATGATTAAGCATAAGAATTGCTTCGGGCAATAGATTTTTTCCAAGATGTAACCGCAACAAAAAAATAACATAGTCGTATATATTGTAATATTGCATAATAATATAATAACTATGTATATGAGCATAAAATAGATAAAATATTATAAGATATTATTGAAGTTTTAAATTATCTCTTATTGTATAAGAAAAGTGATATTAAAGTTGACTTGAGTGAAGTTAAAACGCTTATTTATGGTATATTTCCGTTAAGATTTTAATTGATTGGCAATTGATTGATTCCTTATCATAATCTTATTAATAAGAATTAATAGCAAAGTTTGCTTAGCTCCAACTAAACTTCCTTTTTCTCCATTGCCTGAAATTGAATTTCCATTCTTAAAGATTCTCAACTATCCCTAGCACCTATCTGCTATCTACTATTACTCACTATTCAAATTCCCCAGGATGACAGCATTCTTTTCTTTTATGGATTTCGATTATCATAGTTCAGACATATCCAGCAAAGTTCTCACGAAAAAGTGAAACTACAACGGGATGAGTAAGAAAAAAATAGAAAAAAACCCGGCCAAACGGTACGAAAAAAGAGGAAAAATCAGCTAAAAAAAAAAAAAAAATGTACACAAGGAAAGGGTTTAATCATTTTTTTTTAAATAGGACGATTAATGTATAAAAACGCAGACACAAACATGTGTGGCCAAAGGACAGGACCAGGACCAGGGCGACCCTCGGCATTGTTCAAATTGAAAAGGAATCATCACGGACGCCGACTCGGCTGTGATTTGCATACGCACAGGACGAGATCCTGTTGGCGAAACCACCACCACCACCATCAGCCTTATCTATTTGCCTTTGCCCAGGGGCCAGGTTCAGCTTCAGTTTGAGTTTGAGATTCAGGTATAAAAATACTCACACGCACGCACAGAATGATAAATAAGTTTTTTTGCTTGATTTTTTATGAAGTTTTTTCACTTTTTTTTACCACTTTCAATTTTTTATACTCAGTTTTATTCAAATTTCCGATTTGAGCCTCTCGTGTGAAGTTTCCTTGAAGGATGCGTCTCTCTCTTTCTCTATCTCCCTGTCTTTCTCTATCTCTGTCTATGAGCCTGGGAACATCCGCGAAACTACAAGACAACAATAAAGTCTCATCGCCCAAAAGTTGTTCTTTTCCTAGACATTTGATTCTGATCGGTAGGATGCCAGGACTAATTAGTTGTTTCCATATTTATATCAATAAGCTAATCTATCCAAATTTGTATATTTATCTCTTATGATTATCGAATATTCTATTCTATTTTAGGCTTTAGATAAACTCTAAG
The DNA here is from genome assembly GCA_035045065.1 of Hirtodrosophila trivittata. Classification (NCBI taxonomy): domain Eukaryota; kingdom Metazoa; phylum Arthropoda; class Insecta; order Diptera; family Drosophilidae; genus Hirtodrosophila; species Hirtodrosophila trivittata. The sequence goes on along the minus strand of JAWNNK010000813.1, from coordinate 8,083,096 downwards.
CTAATGAAAGATTCTTTTTACTACTTTTTACTTTATAGAAGATGAGGAAAAAAATCCCGAGGATTTCTAGTTTTTTTTTTAGACGTTTTATATTTTTGTTTAGGTAAATTTAAAATTTGTATTATTATACCTATGGTAATCGTCCAGAAACAATTTAATATGAAATAATAAGAGCGCTAAAGATATTATATCAGATCTAATTAGTTGAACTTTAAGAAAACTTCTTCACCTTAAAGTGCTTTAAAGTATGTAAAGTCAGTTATATATTTATTTTAAAATAATATTAAATGTATATCTAAAATATATAAATAATTATATCTGAACTGTAACTAGTATATTGCAGCTTAGATAATTAAGTTAAAGAAATCAAAGGTCGAAAAAAAACAACAAATTAATAAAAATTATATTCTTCTTTTTATCATATTTGAATCTATTTATTTAGAGGTAACTAATAGAAGTCAACTTTCTAAGGATTCGCTTAAAAAGAATAAATAAATAATTTATAAATCAATAAAAATATTTAAATAAAATAAATATAAGTATGGAATCACCCACAGACTATTTAAAAGATTATAATTCCTAAACCATTCTTAAGATTTTTGTGAGAACTTATTCATTGTATTCATAGTAATCCATGTTCCATATCAATATCTGGTTGTATTTATTCTTAGGTTTTCTCAATTTTTATGATGTGTTTTTCTTGCATTTTGTTATTCTAGTTTAGCTTATTTTAGTTTAAGGTTTACTTAAATCCCTAAGATACTGAAAGTATATTTTAAATACGTTTTAAGGTTAAGGTAATCTCCGTAAGGCCACAAGCTAATTAAAGGTGATTTCCAGGGACCTAACATTAAGACAGAGCTCATTAGCTGGACTAATAGTAAATTTCTTAGGTCGTGACGTAAATCCTTAAGAGGTTTTTTATAAGGTTACTTTTATGCCAAGCCACGATAACCCAGCCCAGCCCAGGCCAGCCTGGCCGAGACTTAACCGAAAGGATTATGCAATTTTCCCAGTCCTTATGCAAATTTCTGAAGAGATCTGCTCGTAAGTTGCTCATTAGATTTATGCACTCATAATTGCATTTTACAATGTTTGACAACAGTAAAACGTCAACAACTCTCTCTTTTTTTTTTGCAATACAATTCCGATTTGCATACCTAAGGACCTTAAGGATCGCAAGGATGCGCCGCCGGGGTGAAAACATGCGAAATCTGCTTGCCAAAAAATTGAAAATTTGCATTCGGGTTGCACTTGAGATTTGCATAAATAAGCCCTGAGATCGGTTTGGATTGGGTGTAGGGCAGGATTTATAATCCTGCTAAGTGAGCACACGCCGTGCATCCTTTGAACAATGATGATAATGATGTTGTGTCGTTAATCTCGATACCCAATGATCATTAGTTGTACATCTGTTGTGAAAACCCAAAACTAAAGTGTGATTTCTGCTTGTGTTGGTTTATGGCTTTGGGTTTTGTATATGACAGCAGCCGGCGACAGGTAGTAGTAGCCACATGCCACACAGAACAGGTGGCTAACAGAGAGGGAGAGAGGGAGTGGAAGACAGACAGAGAGAGCGAGAGAGAGAGAGCAAAAGAGAGGCGCCTCTCGAGCTGCTGCTGCTGCTCTTTTAGTTCGTTTCTTTTGCTCACTTTCTCCAGCGGCTTGGCTTGGCTTGGCCTGGCCTGGTCGGTCTTGGCCTGGTCTGGCCTTGGCTTTGGCTCTGGCTCTGGCTTTGGCTTTGGCTTTGACTGCGGCTTCCCAAGCGCTGAGAACCTTGAGCATTGGTCAGTTTGTTTCTGGCTTTCGCAAGGTGCAGTACAAAAGAAGCCAACGAGCCAGGCTTAAGCAACGGTTAGAAATTTCATTCAATTAACAACTACTTACGTGGTGTGTGTGTGTGTGTGAGTGTGTTGTGTGTGTGTGTGTGTGTATGAAGTTTTGAATACACACAGTGCTGCCTAAGAAGAGTTACATGGTTGGACACTGGGTTAATGGTCAACTCCAGAGAAGCTGTCCTGCTGCTGCAGCATCTACTGCTGCTGCTGCTGTTGTTGCAGCTGCAACTGTTGCAAGTATCTTGCTGCTGCTTCTATCTATAGCTCCCATTGTTCTTACTACTGATTCTACAGTATCTTCTGCTCATCCTACTGCTTCTTTTGTAGCTTCTACTGCAGCTTCTGCTGGTGTTGCTCCTACTGGGAGTCTTCCTACTGAAAGCCTCCTACTGATGCTGCTGCTGCTCTTGTGCAGCTTAACAGTTATGCGTCTTGTAGTTACCGTTACGGTATATTCAGTTAAAGTCAAAAGAAGCAGAAGTTGAGGAAGAATAACAGAAGGAAAAGAATATAAAAGAAATGAAAGAAAAAAGTCGCTTAACTTGTTCGTGAGCCCCAAAGGCAAAGTCTGACTTCAGCTCCGACTCCAACTCCGAATGCGAGTCCGAATGCGACTCCGACTCCAACTGCGATGTCTCGATCTACGTGTGTGTGTGTATTTGTTGTGTTCTTTTTTTTTCAAGTGTATGTGTAACATTTATGTATGTCTCGCAACTTTTAATGGAAGTGCTAAAAATGAAAAGAACCCAAAAAAAAAAAAACAAAGCGAAAAAACGAATAAAAAACACGGCAAAACGATTTGCAAATTGAGACGACAACAACTATCATAGATACAACTGAAAACTGTGTGTGTGTGTGTGTGTGTGTAAATGTGTCCAACGCCCCAACGTTTACCGTTAACTGTTAACTGGTCGATTGGCATTTGAATTTCGTGTCTCTCTTCTGTTTGTTTTGGCCAACAAAATAATGAAAGAAATTCTTTTTTCTTTTTTTTTCTTTTTTTTTCGAGAATTTTGTTGGTTCGCATAATTCGCATGCCAAAGCGAACAGGGCACAAAAGGGGAGACACTGATAAAGGGGCGGAGGAGCAGGGGGTAGACAAGGAAAGAGGGGAATTTGGGAGCAGGCAGAGGAAGAGAGGGAGAGGAAGGGTCTTGAACGTGCCAATTGTCGTCGCGCCTTATGCAGCTAGCTGACCCACTTAGCTGCTGCTGCTGTGTGTGTGTGGTGCCATGTGTGTGTGTGTGTGTGTGTGTGTGTCAGAGACTTGGTATGCATGATGGTGTAGGCGGTGCCAAATAAGACCAGGTGCGAGCGAGACAGCGACAGGTAGAGAACGCTTTGACAACTGACCCAAAATACGTGAAGAAGCCGGAGACTCGCTTCTGGCGGGGTTCTAACAGTGGCTTGGAACAGGCTGATGGACAGGCAGGATGGACAGCGAGGGGCAGGGGGATTAGCTTTCTAGCCATGAGGATTGTCGCACGACTTAAGTTAATGACAATTGTTGTGAAATGGAGTCGCTGTCAATGTCGCTGCCCTTTAAGAAATTTCCGGTTTTTGCGTGAAAGCGTCGCACGTGAGACAACTAACTACAGTTACCCCCCACTCCTCCCGCTTTTGGCGGGTAGACCGGGTAAAGCGGGTGGAGCTAGGGGTAAGGGTAACAACTCTTGTTGCACTTTCGCTAGCAAAAAAAAAACACAACACACAGAGATCTTCGACAAGGGCCGCAGCACTTTCTATTTCATTCAAAAAGATTTGAGAAATGAACGTTAATGGTTTATGGCTAATTGGGCTTTGACAATTTTGACCAAGTTAACGACTTTGATTGGCTTATCCCCAGCCATACTCCCCCCTCCCCTCCCGCTCCCGTCTCAAAAGTATTTGCAGAGCTTCAACCAGTTTTTTTTTGGACTGTGTATCGCATACCTTTAAGACTTCTCGCAACCCAGTTACATTTTTATTAGGCCCACAGTATTCCCAGTTCTCAACTCGTGTGCCCAATTCACACACGCACACACACACACACCCCAAATACGTATACGTAATATTGAAATGGGGCAACAACTAGACAAGCCGAAGCAACGGTACGATCACCTGTCACACCTGTCAACCAGAACCAGCTCCAAAACTGGTTTCACCCAAGAACAAGTTGCTCTTATCAGTAACTATGTGTGTGTGCGGTGTGTGTGTGTGGTGTGTGTCTTGCAACAAAGTAGCGAGTATGTGCTCCTCTTTGTAGGCCAATGATCTTAGCACTTGGCTCGAACTGTGGCTCAAGCTGCTCCAGCGCTGATCTCTTCTGTTACGTCACAGGCCTTTTGGGTTGAGTCAGTGGCTCCAGCTTCAGCTCCAGCTCAACTTTCACTAGACTAATTTGTACCTCCCTCTCTGTCTCTGTCTCAGATTCTCGCCAATGAGATGAACACGTGAGCTAACATCTCCAAGCAGACGTGACCATTGACCAAACAATCAAACAATATGCGATTCTCTGAGATCTCCATGATCTCGCTTAGCCTCTGCCTGCTGCTGGCCGCCAGTGTGCCGCTGAGTCAGGCACAGGATGAGTCACTCGCCGGCAGTTTCCTATCAGGTTTGTACTAGAGTGCCTCCAATCCGGCACACTTACTAATCTCTGTGTGCGTCCTGCAGGTCTGCTGGATACTATAACCAGCACAGCGGATGCCAAGGATTGTCCCGGCGTCTGTGTCCACACGCTGGCCACGCTCATCTGCTATGAGGTGCTCGACGATGTGCCCTGCCCCTCGCCCAGCATGAAATGCTGCATTGAAAATGCACCAGGTGAGTGCCAGTTCATCTCTCGCCTGCTCCCCCTAATCCTAGTATTCCGTGTTCATAGGTAAAAATGCGACCGCAGTGCGTCAGCCGACTGCAACCACGTCGAAGATCAGCAGCTCTACCTTGACCACAACCACACAGCGCAGCACCACAACTGTGGCTAGTACCAGCACCACCAGACGCACCACTAGCACCGCTGGCACCACGCCCACGCCAAAGCCCAAGCCAAAGCCGCAGCCCAAGCGTCCGCCCACAACCACCGCAGCGCCCACCAGCTCCACATCGAAGAAGCCCAGCACCACCAAGAAGTCCACCACAGGCAAGCCCAAGGACAAGGAGGAGGCGACCAAAACGGATGATGATAACAGTAAGTGATAGATAGAAAAGATTAAGATGCACTTGCTCTAAGCTGCTGCGCCTTCTCCTCATAGAAAACTGCACAGGCGTCTGCGTGGCCGATCGCATTGCGGAATACTGTGAGGCTTATCTGACCAGTGGAGGACTCTGCAAGGAGGGCACCAAGTGCTGTGTCTCCCTGGACGAGTACTCCAATACGAAGCTGCCCAAGGACATCTATATACCAGCCAGTAAGTGGACACAATAAGGTATCAATTCCGGATCTCATCCTTGCTTTTATTTGCCAGAGCACATGAGCAACCTGAAGAGTAATCAGACATCGGTTAAGACCGGCGTCACCAAGTCGAGCAGCACCAGCAGCAGCAGCACCTCCACGACAAGCACAACCACAACCAGCACCACGCCGGAGCCGGCACGCACCAAGACGAACAGCAACAACAATGTCCAGAGCAAGCCCACAAAGCACAAGAAGCCAGCGACGACTACGACAACGGAGGCAGCCGCGCCTGCTGCTGGCGAGGAGGAGGACGAGGATGAGGACGAAGATGAGGAGGAGGAAGGAAATACCAACACTAAACTGAAGTCAGGCAGCACCCAGTCACAGCAGGATCAGGGCCAGGTGCTCAAGGAGTGCGAGGGCGAGTGCATGAATGGCATCTTTGCCATCTTCTGCGATGACATCGACTCCGAGGCCTTCTGTCCGGGCGAGGGCAGCTGCTGCGTGACGGGCACCACCTCAGAGGCAGCGCCAGCCAAGACGCCGCCATCCACCAAACCCGCCACCAAGATAGCCTCCAAGCCGGCCACAAAGCCAGTGCGTCCTGCATCGCCGCCACCGCCGCCACCCGCAGCCACAACTCAAGCTGGCGGGGATTTCCTGTCACAACTGATATCCATCGCCGAAAGCACACTGAATCCATCCTCCCCAGCGGGTCCACCTCCACCACCGCCACCACCACAGGTGCCGCGCTGCCCGGGCTTCTGTCTGCTCAACATTATGGCCGCCTTCTGTGAGCGCCCCGCGGTGCTGCTCTCCAGCCCCACGACGTGCTCCAAGGGCTCCGTGTGCTGCGACAATTCCCGCGCTGGTGCGCCCAAGCCCAAGCTGCCGCCGCCGACGCCACCGCCCACACCGCCACCCACTGCGCCGCCCTATGTGCTGCCCAATACGCCCAGTCCCGATCCACGCGAGGAATGCCCCGGCTCCTGCATTGTCAGCCTGCTCAGCTTCACCTGTTTCAGTAAGTCTCAGCCACATTATGCTTGAAACTTAACCTTATCTCTACTAATCCTCTCCAGAAAACGCCGAGATGACCGATCTCTTTAGATGCAAGCGTTCCGGCCAGATCTGCTGCGCTCCGAAGAGCAAAATCCTCGAGAAACAACAGTTCCAGACGCGCAACGACACCGCCTACTTCAACTATCCACCGATGGGTCCACCGCCGCCATATGCTCCCGCCCAGCCGCAGCAGCAGCAGCCACCGCCGCCCTATCCACCCACCTCCTACATGTCCAACCAGCCCGGCCAGGGACCACAGCCGCCACACCATGCACATCCCTACCAATCCGGACTACCTCCGCCGCCGCCGCCCAACTATGCGGACTACTATGGACCCGGCCCCGGACCACAGCCTGGTCTGCCCCCAGCACCACCAGCTACCACCACAACGACGACCACGACGACCACCACCACAACAACTCCTCGTCCCCATGTCTACTCGAAGTACGTCTGCGGCGTCAAGGGAACTCTGCGCACCGGCCGCTCCCTCAGCTCTCCGGCTCTGTCCTACGTCTCGTACGCCCGCGCCAAGTACGGAGTGCAGCGTTCCGCGCGCCAGCTGGCCACATCCTACAGCGGCGGCAGCAGCAGCAGCAGCTTCAACAAGTCCAACGAACGCCTGGTGCTCGGCTCCGCCATTGTGCCCATCCAGATACACAACGACAAGCTGGGAGATCTGGTGGATACGAGCGGTGTCCAGAGCAATCAGCTGCGCTCCTACAATGAGCAGCCAGCGCTGGTGGTCGAGCAGCAGCCCGTCCAATCGGCCGTCATCTATCCGGACTACTATCAGCAGCGACCGGTGTACAATCCCGGCCAGCTGCAGCTGAGCAACTACACCCGGCGCAGGGCGCGCGTGGTGGGCGGCGAAGATGGCGAAAACGGCGAGTGGTGCTGGCAGGTGGCGCTCATCAACTCCCTGAACCAGTATCTCTGCGGTGCGGCGCTCATCGGCACCCAGTGGGTGCTCACAGCCGCGCACTGTGTCACCAAGTGAGTAGCAAGCGGTGTACCTAAGATTCAACAATGTCTAATCCCTCTATCTCTCCTCCAGCATTGTGCGTTCCGGCGATGCCATCTACGTGCGCGTTGGCGACTACGATCTGACCCGCAAATATGGCAGTCCGGGTGCTCAGACCCTTCGCGTGGCCACCACCTACATCCACCACAACCACAACAGCCAGACGCTGGACAATGACATTGCGCTGCTCAAGCTCCACGGCCAGGCCGAGCTCCGGGATGGCGTCTGTCTGGTCTGCTTGCCGGCACGTGGCGTCAGTCACACGGCGGGCAAACGCTGCACGGTCACAGGCTACGGCTACATGGGCGAAGGTACATCCAATCTATCGAAGATTCCCTACAGAGGTTGACTCTAATCTCCTTCCTTTCAGCTGGTCCCATACCGCTGCGTGTGCGTGAGGCAGAGATACCCATAGTTAGCGACACGGAGTGCATACGCAAGGTGAACGCCGTCACGGAGAAGATCTTCATACTGCCCGCGTCCAGTTTCTGTGCCGGCGGCGAGGAGGGTCACGATGCCTGCCAGGGCGATGGCGGCGGTCCGCTCGTCTGCCAGGACGATGGCTTCTTCGAGCTGGCCGGCCTGGTGTCCTGGGGCTTCGGCTGTGGACGCGTCGATGTGCCCGGTGTCTATGTGAAGGTGTCCTCCTTCATCGGCTGGATCAATCAGATCATAAGCGTCAATAACTTATAGTGATTCAGCCTGGTCAGTGGGGATTAGAGGGATTGGCAGCCGCCGTCGCACTTGTAGCAATTTCCTGCGTGGAAATGGTCTACGACTGAACGACACAGGGTTCCCTCTCTCTCTAACACTAACCTCTCTTTCACTCACTCTCTCTCTCTCTCTCCCTATCTATCTCTATCTCTATCCTAGTGTAATCTATTTGTAACTCATATCTAATAATAATATCAAACCCTTATTATATATATTATAATCCTAGAGTAAAGGCATTCTCTCTAAAGTATTCCCCCTCTAACTATATATATAAAGATATACAGATCTATATATATATATATATGATAAACCCTATTGTAAACTGTTTTTGTATATACAAAAAGAAGAAAATACAAGAAAACATTTTTTTTGATCGTATTCTAATGTCCTTTTTAATATATTCCAAAATTTTAACGGAAAAAGACAAAAAAATGTCGCAGGATACACTCTCTCCCTGTCTCTCTCTCTCTGAACTTAAAGTTTCTGAGAAACATCTTTGAGAGATTTTCAGCGTGTGAGCGTAAATAAGCGAGAGGCGGAGCACGTCCAAGTCGAAGATTCACTCAAATCTGCGCTGAGAACCAGTCCTCGGGCAGAGAGAGAGAGAAATCAGAAGAAGATGATGGGAAAAAAAAAACGAGTCTTTAGAGAAAAACTTACCCTCATTGGTATCGAGTGAAAACTGGTAGCGCCAATGCCTACGTTGGGTTCTTCGCATACCTTCGATTGCTTCCCTCCTGCCCTCTCCCTCTCCTCCATCTCTTTTTCTCTCCTTGTTTTTTAACCCTTTTTCGACTGGCGACGTCGTCGTCGTCTGCTGCTGCTGCTGCTGCGTGATTTTATGTACGTGTTTTTCATCTCTGCGAAAGTATCTCAAAGATGTTTCCCTTGAAGAAAACGAAAGCAGCAGCAGCACACTCGGAGCGTATCGAAGGGTTCTTGAGCTGTCCATGCGGCTAAGCGACAACAGAAGTTCAACTGGCCTCGAGCTGAGCGGATACCCACACAGATCAGAGTCTCCTCTTGAGTTCCACTTCTAACAAAAATACCAATCGAATCCTTAGAGCACTTAGCGTAGTTTTAGTTCGTTTCTGTTTCTGGTAGAGATCTCGTGTCCAAGTAGTGCATCCACTTTTTTTTGCATGCACTTTTTGGTTGCTTTTTTGTTTTCTTTTTTTTATTTGTTGTTGTTCGTGTTTGTGCTTGGTTTTTGTTTGGTTCTCCACGTGCTCTGGGCAGCGTTTGCTCAAGGATCAACAGTTACACACACCTACACACACACACACACACACACACACACAACAATGGACACAAGTTCACCAACCACTGCTGCTGTGGCAGCAACAACAAGCACAACCCCAACTCCAACGCCAACAACGGCTGCAGCGGCATCCACCACCTCATCCACATCCAGCACAGCTCCATCTGCATCTCCAGCTGCCAGTGGCAACAACAAGGGACTCGGCCTTGTCACAGGAAACGGAAGCTTTGCCGCTGCCTCCAGCTGCTCGGGATCGGGCACACCCAGCAGCCTCGCACAAGCCCTGCCCCAATTGCTCACGACCAGCACAAGCATCGAGATAACCAAGCCGGAGGACATGAACAATCTATCCCTGGCCAGCGGACTCTCCGAAGGACAACGCTCCTTGTCCGGTGCGCCGTCGGCTTCCTCCAGTCCCATACTCAGTCCACAGGGCAAGATCTTCGGACGCAACGCAAATGGCACAAGTAAGTCACAATTCCTATTATAAATATATACTTTTAAGGGGATATAGATTATCGAATTATCCGGAAAGACTTCAAAGAGCATTTTAGGAAGATTTAACTATAAGTAAAAAGAGTTTATTTAAGCTCAACTATAGGTTATACTTAGAATGGGGAATTGAGCTTATAATTTGCCTTGAATCTGTTTGAATATCTTAATGGAGATACTTTAATTCAGATACTTTTATAGAGATACTTTAATAGGGATACTTTAATAGAGATTATTTTCTAGAGATACTTTAATTGAGATACTTTAATAGGGATACTCTATTGGAGACACTCGTTAATGGAGATCAGATATGGGGTTTATCTATAGCTTCAATAATTAATAGTAACTCTCAATTCTACATATAGAAAAAAAAAGTTCCTTGACTAAAGTAGCTCCATAGCATTCAGATAGTTATTGATCCTTTCTTTTTTCATTTTGATCCTGTGATAGTCACTGATTAAATATCAAATCTTAAAGCTAAAAATATCTTCTAGTTATAGAAATATTGATCAGATGTACTTTAATAGAGCTCTAATATTCGTTAATAGCTCTTTCACTGAAAGAACTGTAAAGGTCAGGGGAGTATCTATAGCCCTGGCTATGATTAGTCTTACTCTTATTCCTTTTATGGAAGAGTACATTCTATATATTGATTTAGTAGTACTTATATAGTTAATCTTTCTTTATAGAGAGAGGTTAGCTTTACCTGAATCTTACTTATTGGCATATCCTTAAGATATATTACTATTGCAGCTGATTTCATTGGAATCCTATGAGCTCTTTTGCGTTCTATGTTTTCTTTAAATGAGTTGATATAATTTTAAGATAAGAGGGATACAACAGAAAGAACTATAGTTTCGATTATAACAGAACTTTTGAGTACTATAAGATATTGTTTATATATAAACCAGAAGATCCTGATACAAAGGTTTTCCAATCTCCCCAAGGAAGTACTCGCTTCAGGGACAATCGTTTCAGATAGGAAGCAAAACTCTGTAGTTTTTCCCCTAGATTAATGTCAAGAAAATTTGCTCCCTTACGTTCAGACTCCCTTTTTTCTTATATATTCCTTAAGGTCTCATATTCATTTAGGGATTTTTATCTATTAAGATTCTTTATTAGTTTTCTCAGATTTTTTTATCACAAACTCCGATTTAATTGGTTGGAGATCCACCCAGAATTCTTTTCTTTGTTTTCCGCAAATTATAATATATTATATATAAAAAAAAAGATGGTTTTTCATATATAAAAACATTTCCCGCGCTTTCGAAGCTCTCATATGGCTTCATCTGGCGTTGTTGTTGTCCTTTTTTTTTTGTTTTGTAACGGAAACCCGCTGCTGGTCCCTAACGGACCTTTTGAAGGTCCAACAATGGAAAAAGTTGCCGTTGTCAGGCCCAGATTCAGCTTCAGCTTCAGCTTCAGCTTTGGGCTTAGGTTTAGCTTCGGGTTCCGGTTTGATTTACTTCCTTGGTGCTTGGTTAGGAGCAACCACCCTGAGTAGCAGCCAAGACAGGAACAGGAGGCGTCTCATTTTGTATATAATATAAAGCATAAGCATTGTCTGCGGATGAATGTGAATCCCAGGTAGGCTGTCCTTCCCACAGGGCACATCCAATGAAACGCGCTCTTGGCGCAGGTATAACTGTTTCTCAGCCAGCAGCCGTTATGTTACCCTCAAGATGATAGGCCCAAATCTCAGGGGTAACTTCGGAAGAAGAAAGAAAAAACTCACCCCAGACAGGAGTCGGACTACCCTTAGGAGGTATGAGTCTATATAGAGAGGGAGAGACATGAGGAGTTTGTGTGCAATTTCATTGCCGCCAGGTTATGGTTATGGTTGTTGTTGAGCAGCAGCAGCTTCTTGTGAAGATTTAGCTGGAGTCCAGTCGGGTTCCAGTCGGGTCCGAGTGCCCATTGCCTGCCTTCATCAGCGGCCATTGGCACGTACATCCAAGTTATTGCCACCAATGGAATTTTGATCGACAAGAATTTGGTCGTTCAAAAGTCGCTTTTAATTTATCGTTGTATATGAGAAATAGTTTCGGTTACTTGGACATCTGACCAGGAGGAGAAGGGACCAGGGGGAAAGGAGCCAGCAGGCTCTGGCGTCTGCGTCTCAATGCTTTTTGCCCATAATCGAAGCGATCGTACGATTGACGTCCCTCATATACACACACACACACACACACACACAGACAGACGACACACACAAGTGCGTCCTGGTCTTGGCCAGGTCTCAGCCAGCTTGGTATGTGGCGTCGAATGTCATTATTGCTTTCAAGTGCCAACTAAAAAGCAACTGCAGTTAATTTTTTGTCCATCTTTGCCCATTTGCCATCGCATAAAAACAACATATTTAGCAAATGACAACAACAACACACACACAACACACACACAACACACACAACAACAACAACAAGTGGCAGCAAAAAGCGACCCGCAAATTAAATAAATAAAAAATCAACAAGAAACAGCAGCAGCAGCAGCAGCAGCAGCAGCTGAAGAAGAAGACGAGACAGAGGCTGAGGCTGAGGCTGAGGCAGAGGAGTAGTCCGAACCGAACCGAACCGATCTGGCGACGGAGTGACAATCAGCGCGCCAAAGCCCAGACAGAAACTGTATCCCCCAACCCAGACCCAACCCAGAACCAACCCAGACCCAACCCAGAACCAAACCAAACCAAGCCAAACCAACTCTGGCCACGCCAAGCCACGACCATGTCAAGCCTGGCCAATACATTGCCAGTTCCACTTCCAGTTCCAGTTGCACCACCAGTCCCCCGCCTGCCCCGTTCCGCTCCAGGCATTATTTGTGTATTGAAATCACGTCTCATTTATTTATTGCTGCAAGATCTTACCACTAACCCCCGCTCCCTTCCTATACTCCCCCCCCCCCCCATCCGTCCAGCCTGGAGTGACGACTCGAGCCTCCCGCTCCTGGACTTACGCAAAAGATTCTCTGGTCTCTGCGTTAAATACTCCTCGTTGTGTCCAAGCCAATGGCTACGCATAGAACAACTGTCCCTGTGTGTGTCTGAGTGTGTGTGTGTGTGCTTATATACGTGTGTGTGCGTGCTTTGACAATCTAAGTATGGACACCTTAACCCTTGCATGTAAATGGGGCTCAAAAAGGGACACTGCGTCAGCTTAGGCTAATCAGCAGAAGAATAAGAATATTATATTAAAATATTATAATTTTAAATTATATTCGATTTTGTTGACGATTTCATATAGGAATATGTTTATATAGTATATATAATATATAATCTATCTTAAATTTAAATAGAAAGTTTTTTCTTTTGATTCGATTTCTAGCTAAAACAACTTCTTTGGCATACAACATATAGATCTGACATTGATTAAGACTTATATGATAGATAAACCTATTAATATTTGACTATTTTTTTAAATTATAATCCCTAAAGAATCAGTTTACATATAATATATAATACAACTAGCAACTTTTCTATATAGTTTTATCCATGCTAAATCAGATATAGCTTCCCTTTTTTCCAAAAAAGATTCTGCAGTTTGAAGCACTTTTAGAAACCAAAATCACAAGTTCCCTCACATTTTTCTATATAATCTGCTATATAGTAAGGATATTTAGGATCTTGTTTATATTTTCCCTTACTCTTTCCTTATATACATATATTTATCACTTCGTTAAAACTCCGATTTCAGTATAATATAAGAATGCTTAGTAGAAAAAGATATCAAAACATATTCCTTGCTTAGGACTCTTCTAGTTATGTTTATATATTATAGAATGAAGATTGAGTAGCTCATATATCTTCCGCTTTATGCGTTGCCTTCTCATTAGAGAGTGGGCTATACCCCCTGTCCCCCCTCTTCCCGCCTTCCTTCACGCTGCCTCTGAGGCTTGCGACGTGTCATAAATTGTGAGAGGCATGCAATGATGGGTTAATGATTGAAGCGAGGCTTCAAGTGACAACACCAACTACATCATGGTACTAGGTTGTACCTTCTGGAGCCTCTCAACGTTATCCACCTTCTGTGTGGAAAAGAAAAGAAAGAAAAAAGCGCAGAGAAGAGACGCGAAGGGAGGTGTAGACTGAGTAGAAGAAAACGATCGGCGAACGATCGATGTTTGTTTTTATTTAGCCCGGTTTTGTTATAATTTAGTTGAGCAGAGCTCGTTTTTTCTATTAATTAAAGTTGCGTTGGGAACTTGGACACTGGACAGCAGGTACACTGGACACCAGACACCATTGGCTACCACTGGCTACTGGCCACTGTCCAGTCTTCTGGTCTTCTAAACATTCGCAAGCCCCGACTAAAATATTCTCACATAATTATTTACGATTTGACATAATCATCACCCGTCGCCGTTGCTCATTGGCGGCCTTTTACGAGTAGTCCGGGCCACAGAAGAGTCGTCTTCTGCTCATTTCGAATCCTTCCTTCCACTGACAATAAATTGTTAAGAAAAAGAATCGCTGGCAGAAGTACAGCTGCCAGTTGAAGCGAGTGCGAGTGCGAGTACGCAGCAAGTTCTCAGGAGATTCAAAGTTCTCACAGCGAAAATTATTTACATTTTATGATAAAACACCAAAAAAAAAGAGTTGAAAAAAAGTAAAAAAAAGAGTTAAAAAAAGAGTAGAAAAAAAAATAAGATTAAAATGATCCTTGGCGATCGCTGGCGATCCTTTTTCTGTGATCTTCGCGCATGCGTGACGCATTTCTAACGAGTTTCAGGCCAAAGCGAATATCCTTTCAAGCGAAACTGAAAGCGAAAGGGTTGAACACACACACACACACACTCACACACACACACACTGAGTTGCTCTCACAGCCTTGATCGCATTTGCTTATGCAGATGAGGCCTTCAAGTCCTTTTTTTCTGCGCTTTTTCGAGTTTCACTTTTTTTTTCTTTTGGGTTTCGTTTGGTTTTTTTTTTATGGGTTTACGGTCCAGACGTCCGTCGGGTTTTTTTTTCATATATAGATAAAAAAAAGCGAATTTAATTAAAGTTTTGGGTTGTGGGAACAGAGAGATCTCTTCTTTTTTTTTTACTATATTTTGGGCAGATTTCTGATTTTCCAACTCTTCTTTTTTTTGCAGTGATCACCACATCCCGGCCAGGGAATGAGGCTGAGGTGCAGCTTTATCGTGTGCTGCAGCGGGCCAGCCTGTTGGCATATTATGACACGCTGCTGGAGATGGGCGGAGATGATGTGCAGCAGCTGTACGACGCTGGCGAGGAGGAGTTCCTCGAGATAATGGCACTGGTGGGCATGGCCTCAAAGCCGCTTCATGTGCGTCGCCTGCAGAAGGCGCTGCACGAATGGGCCAACAATCCGGGTCTGTTCCAGGGTCCCATGCTGCCACACTTGGGTAAGTCCAACGCTTGTGACGCCACTTGGATTGGGCTGACTAAAACGTTGTCTATGCCAGGTCTCTGCGAGACGCCAACGAAGCCAGCTCTGGTCTTTAATCCAGACACGACGCCTGCGCTGCCACGCAGCAAATTCGCCTCCTTCAATCCCGCCGCCTCCTTTCAGTCAGCCAATGTGCCAGTGGCCACGACGCCGGCGTCAAGTGGTCATCTGCTATCACAGATCAGTGCGCCGGTCATGTGCACCCAGCTGCCTGTCATGCAGAGTCAGTCCTCCTCCTCCTCTCCCCTCATACTGCCCGCCACTTCGTTGGCCAGCCATTCGAGCGTCGTTGCTGGCGCCTCTGTGGCCACGGCCTGCGGTGCCAGCACCGCTCACCAGGTCTCCTCCAGCTCACCACAGCTGACCCCAGTCCTAACCGACCTGCAGGTGCAGCGCATTACCATGTGCGCCTCCAAGATTGCCCGCCAGCTGCCCCAGCGTGAGCCGCGTGCGCAGACCTCCAAGAAGCGCACCACGCGGGAACTGGAGCAGGTCATCGCGATGAGCGAGCATGATCCCCGTCGCATGGATGAGATACGTAAGTACTCGGCCATTTATGGTCGCTTCGACTGTAAGCGACGCCCGGAGAAACCCCTCACCCTGCACGAGGTCTGCGTCAATGAGGCAGCGGCTCAGCTCTGTCGCAATCCCCAAACCATTTGGCTGCTCACCCGACGCGATGAGCTCTTCCCCTTGGCCCGCCAGATAGTGAAGGATGCTGGCTTCGGCCATTCGGCCAGCATTGCACGGTATGGTAATCTCTTGTCCCAAATCCCAGCACAGGGTACACAGCGCATCGACATCGACTGTGAGTCCAGCGATGCCACCGCGTTGCCCTCCAAGCGACAGCGTCTCTCCTCCACAGAGGCCACCCAGCTGCCCATGGACCTCAATCGGGTAAGGAAGACAGAATCCTTTGAGCATTAAACTGCCCATCTTCCACTGGCTTGGCTGGTGGAGTGCTTCAGCTTCAGCTTCTGCTTGAGAGGAGCTCCTTCTGAGGAGCTCTAATTCTTTAATAACAACATTTTTGCTTTGCAGCTTGAACTTATCTCATGGAAGGTCTCTAACTTTTACTAACTTTTCCTCCAGGTAGTTTCCAGGAATATCTCGGAAACATTTATCCTAGAAGTTCTTCTTAGAATTTATTGGATCCTTTATCCAAAACTTAAGTCCGGGAAGTTCTTCTTAGAATATCTTGGATCTCTACTAATCTTTTATCCTAGAAGTTCTCCTTGGAATATTCCGGGATTTTCCACTAAACTTTTATCCTAGACGTTTTTCTTAGAATGTCCCGGAACTCTACTAATCTTTTATCTTAGATGTTCTTCCTAGAACTATCCTAAACTGAAATCTGGGATGTTCTTCGTAGAAAATCGCGAAACTCTACTAAACTTTTCCTCTAGATGTTCTTCTTAGAATATCTCGGAACTTTTCTAAACTTTTCTAGAAGTTCTTCTTAGATCCTTTATTCCAAACTTAAATCCGGGATAAATATCCCGAAACCCTAATTAACTTTTCCCCTAGAAGTTCTTCTTAGAACTTTCCTTAACCTAAGTCCAGGAAGTTCTTCGTAGACTATCCCGAAACTCTACTAAACTTTGCTCCTAGAAGTTATCCTAAGAACATCCCGGAACTCTACTAAACTTTTATCCTAGGATTTTTGCTTAGATCTTTTCTAAACTTAAGCCGGGAAGAATACCTTGGATCTTTGCCGGAAAGACTCCTCTTTTCGTTGTAAATTTTGAAAGTTTCTAGTATTTTTAGTATATCCTAAACGCACCCTAGTCCTTTTCAGTATTTTTTTGTGTGTTGTTGTTGATGAGGAGTCTATTATAAGTTTCCCTAGTGAAAATTTGTTGATTTATAGATTTTATATAATGTTTTCTTTGTTGATTTACTCGTAGTGCTTTAGTCTAAGTTTTCTTTAACTCTTCTAATTTTCCTTTACTTTCCTAACTTTAGTATTACTTTTAGTCTCCTATATCTAGATCTAGTTGCAGTTATATAGTGGTTAGTGCTTTGTTATGCTTTATATATATATATATTGTTCCTATAGTTCCTGCAATATGTGGTGTACCTATCGTTGAGTCCAAATAAATAAAATATCCTCAAATGAATCCTGTGTGTGTATTCCTTCCTTTGCCAAATGCTTAACGCCTTGCTAGCTTTCCATATACAACTCTGCATTCAGAGACTTTAATCCTAATCTCATTTGCAACCAACTGAAGGAAGCTGTCGAGGATTCGCGCTATAATCTCTTTGCCATGTACCAAAAGTTCGCCAAGCCGCCCTTCGATCTGACGGAAATAGCCAAATTTTCGTAAGTATTTCAGATTTCAGTTAAGATCTTTTGTTAACCCTTTGTTACCCACTTTTTAGACTGGGCAAGACAGCGGACTTTGAGGATAACGATTCGAGGTTCTCCTTCAGCAATTCCAGTTCGCCGCCCATGCCAGTGAGTATGTGTTGGAGCGTATCCCGGTGCAGCACTGTGCCAAGGGCATATCCTGAGTAAAGGCAACTGTTTGACTATTCCACAGGCCAATGGTCTGGAAAGTGATCGTTCACCGTTGGCGACTCCAATGATCCACTGTGAGACCCATACGGCCAGCGATCTGACCCTGACCGAGTCCGTCGATCTAACAACCACCGGTGTCCAGGTGATCTCCGCCTCCGGTGACAATATCATCGCCGTCGCCAATCCCGCACTGGCTCTAAGTCCCACACTGAACGAGGTGCTCAAGCGTAATGCAGCCTCGCCGGAAGCCTAGACCAGAAGGAGAAGGAGAAACCCCGAAAGGACTCCCCCATGCCCGATCATTCGTAGTGCCAGTTAAAAGTAACCTTAGAATTTCGTGTGCAATTTACGAGTTAATTAAACTTATTCTAGATCTAAGTATGAAATTAATTTAATATATATATATATATATATATCTAGAGCGTAAACCCTGTGATCTATATTCTATATTCTATAATAAAAACGATATATATATTTTAGCATCTTTATGCACCCACACACACAATTGCTTTAACTGTTTCTTAAAGATCAGATATCATATATCATGTGATCATTATCATCAGAAATGATCAATTGATTGACTCAATTCCAATTGCAGGGAGGGATTAACCCTCGGGTTACAATCAGCTAACAATTGCGGCCTGTTACGTGACACGAGATCCTTTTTGCCAATTGTGTTTATATTTGCGATTGTGGGTATTTCCTTTGTGTGTGTAAACACACACACACACACATACACCTCTTGACTCTGTTGATGTTTTGGCAAAGTGTAAACCCTAAGGAACACCCTTCGATTCCGCAATAAAGATATCGCAGCTAATGATGATATTAACACCCTTGTGCCTGTGTGTCCTGGGGTGTCCTTTTCTCAAAGATTTCGCAAATCCGCTTCTGCATGCAAATTTCTGGCGAATTTCGTATGCAAATTTTCACGAATTATTGATAAATGATCAACATGAAAGATGATAAGGCTGAGGATGAGGATGGGAAAGGGTTTGGGTTCCTATGTTGTGATTCGGATATAATTGGAGAATGTGAAAGTGAGTAGAAAGCAGGAGAAGTGAATGAGTGCTGTGCAGTCAGACGGAACTGAGATCTCTGTCTGCATCTGTCTGCAACGATTTGAATCACAAAAGGATCCTCCTACAGGCAGGCCGCATGTGGCATGTGGCATGTGGCCACAAATGCGCGGGTGAGCGTTAAGCAGAAGGCGTTCTGACTTTCTATCAAAAGGATTCGTCTTACATTGTGCATAGCATTTTAACAGATTACAGATAGGAGTAGAGGGGAGCTATAGTCAGAGCACGAGATGGCGCCAAATGATAGAAGACATGGAGAGAATACCCCTAAGAGCTCTGCGCTAAGATCTAACCCTTGCGTATTCAAATCCTTTTGTTTAAGCTTCTCAATTAGAATGCAGTTCGTGTCCAGAGTAGGTAACTCTAAGCCCCCGTTCACATGTGTCTGAGTGTGCTGAGACCTACCCCGGACTAGATCACTGCTTAGGGGTGATCTTCGGGTTGATCTTAGGGTGCCCAAGACGCTGATCATTAGAAGCATGATTGATGAGGCGAGCGCGTCCTCTTACTCTATTTGCATAAGTCTGACAGCATACGCCTTGCGTCCAGGCATTCAGCTTGAGGATTAGACAGAGCTGAGGTCATGAGAACAATGCCGAGTCTTGTACGCAGGATCAGACAGTCAATGTCAATATTTAAATTGCGCTTGGAGCGCTCCAAGGATTACTTTACTTTAAGCACATACACATATGAGTAGTTAAAGATCTAGGACATAGAATGGCAAACAACTGCAGCGAACTTTAGTTCCAGTTCCAGTCAAAGTGACTCCTCCTCTTCACGGAGTATCCTGTATCTTCTCAATTATCCAGTCCATGAAATACTGCGTACTGGAGTAGACACCGGGCACCTCGGGCCGGGCACAGCCCACGCCATAGGACACCACGCCAATGAGATAGAAACGCATCTGACCATTCATGCTCTCCGAGGTCATCAGCGGACCACCGGAGTCACCCTGGCATGTATCCTTGCCACCAGTGAGCACGCCTGCGCAGAGCACAGCCGCATCAAACTGATCCAAGGAGAAGTAACGATTCTGCTTCTTATAGCTGGCGCGGCAGACCTCATTGTCCATGACGGGTATCATCAGCTCCTGCAGCACAGTGGCCGAGTCACCGCCCTCCATGGTCCTGCCCCAGCCGATGACAAACGGCTGAGTGCCCACGTACGACTTGGAGCGCAGCTCCGGACTGCTGGGCATGCAAATGGGCAGAATCAGTTCCGTAAACTCAACATTCCGCTCCAGATAAAGCATCGCTATGTCGCTGCGTCCATTCATGCGATTGTACTGAGGATGCGCCACTTTCTGCGATCGAAGATTGACAGGATTAGCATAGGAATCACCTAGTTATAAGCTGTAAACTCACCTTAACCACATTTATGTCTAGATGGCGGGTCTCCGTGTCCGTGTTCAGATCATGCTCGCCGAGGCGCACAAAGGTGCTGCAATGGGAAAAGGGAAGCCAAAGATTCAGATCCAATCCAAGGGAAGCCAGGAGTAGGCTGTGACTTACAGATCCTGGCGGATGCAATGGGCTGCGGTGACCACATGCCTGGCGGTGATCAGAGTGCCGCCACATTTGAAGGGCGATGAGGAGGCATCGTCGTAGCCAATGAGTGCAATCCAGGGCCAGGCGCCCTTCTTGGTAACAGTGCCGCCAACGATCTTCTTGTTGGTGGTCAGCGTGTAGCCGCAGCCCTCGGCGACTGTGGGCAGACGACGTGGTATCTCATTGGAGTTGACTGGCTTCACAGGGGCCGGCGTGGCCACGGTCTGACCCGTGGGACAGCAGACTTGGCGATCCACTCTGCCGCAGATCAAATTGGAGGCCTGGACATACTTGGCGAACTCGGGATCGTTCTGCTTGACGAGCAGCTCATTGATGATGGGCTCACAGCTCTTGATATCTAACGGGTTAAGGGGATTGCTTTAGCTATGGAGCAGCAAGTGGACAGTTGATTGATTGACTTACCCACACAGACGCCAAGTTTGCCGGGTGGTATGCGACAGCTGGGACCACGTAGCTCCACCAAAGGCGAAGATGTGACTGGTGCAGCTGTTGGTGCAGGGGTTGGTGCAGGGGTTGGTGCTATTACTGGCGCTTGAGTTGGCCTTGGAGTCAGGAAGGGATTGCGATCGGGCGCCTGGGTGGTGTCCACATGCGGCTGCACAAAGGGACCCTCTGTGGGGAAAAAAGGATTCACTGGCCGCGCTGTAACGGGATTAGTTATCGGCCTAGTGCAGCAGACCTAGGGGAACAATAGATAGCATTAACCTCAAAGCAAAGCATAGAAAACCAGGCAAAGATTCCCCCATACCAGTGGATCCCTATTAACGTTGCGTGTGCCACAGGCTCGCCTGCGCTGAATCACATAATTCTGGGCCGTGCGCCTGTCCGTCAGCTGGAAAACATTGGCCACCTGTGGACAATAGCTCAGACCCACACAGCTGCCATAGTAGTTCTCTGGAGTCACACAGTTCTGGCGATCTGCTTCACGGACACAAGCACAGAAGGAGGGACAGAAGAGAATGAGAAAGATTAGCGGCGACTCCCAAGCTTAAACTTAAGATTAGCATATTTCATTCCGATAATATCTAAGATCTAGCATAAGATATACTTAATTCTAAGATCTTATTAGAACAAAAGCTTGTTGCTTATCTTTAAAATGGATCTGTATAGCTGGATTCGCTATTATATTATGATATCTACAATATGAAGAATAGAATATATTATATATGATTTTGCTTTCTTACTTTTAATAAAACCAAGATAATATCAAAATTAAATCTCATCAAGAAGTTTTCACTATAACTGGATTAAGCTATATCTTATGATATTCATTCAATTGGAATCTTATTATAATATTTATGCGCCGATTCCCGTTTAAGCTTTAGAAAAGATACGGAATACTTGAACATTCTTCTATTTTCGTTTAACCTGAATATTGGATCTGAAATATCAAAATATTCCTCTCGGTTCTCCACAAATATGCTTTTAATATATATAATCTATATATTGGGTTGACCGAAAAGCAACAGCTTATGACGCTGTAATTGCATTCTTTCTTTTGTCAGTTATTAGCTGTCACCAGGAGCGGATTTAAGCGAAGGCAAAGCAGGCGCCAAATAGGCAAGATGAATTTGTCTGCACCTTAAATTAGCTTTGATCCGCCCCTGATATGAATGTATCATACGGGATTACTACAACGGTAATCGGCCATTCCTTTTCCCGTTTTATTTTCCATCTCGCTCGCACCTATACGAATGGCAGCAGCTGTCAGACTGCAGATGTGCGTTCGGGTTGTGATTGTGGCTGGCCGATGACCAAAGCCAAAAAGAAGATCGACCAGACACAGGGGCGGATTTAGGCAAAGGCAAAGCAGGCGGGCGCCAAACGACTGAACATTGGAAGCTTGAATGCGATTTTGCCTGCACCTTAAACCAGCTTTGATCCGCTCCTGGCTGTCACTTTTAGTTTGCTTTAGAAATTTTGTTTATATTTGTTTGTTTGGCGTCAATTTTAATCTGGAGCCCACAAAAGAACATTTTCGTCATATTTTACTTTATTATTTCCTTAAAGGAAAAAATGCAG
The DNA here is from genome assembly GCA_035045065.1 of Hirtodrosophila trivittata. Taxonomy (NCBI): domain Eukaryota; kingdom Metazoa; phylum Arthropoda; class Insecta; order Diptera; family Drosophilidae; genus Hirtodrosophila; species Hirtodrosophila trivittata. Next base: position 8,060,737 of record JAWNNK010000813.1, on the reverse strand, counting down.
CCACGTTCAGGTCGGCCAAGTGAAGTTGATGATGAAGATATCAAGGCTTTAATCGAATCGGATCGTCATGTAACTGAGCGTGAGATTGGAGAGAAGTTGAATATACCAGAATCAACCATAAATGATCATATACGACGTCTTGGACTGGTAAAAAAAACTTGGTATTTGGGTACCACATGAATTGAAAGAAATCCATTTAACAAATCGCTTCAACGTTTGTGATATGCAGCTCAAACGCAATGAATATGATCTGTTTTTGAAGCAACTCATAACTGGAGATGAAAAATGGATTGTTTACAATAACGTCAATCGAAAACGATCATGGTCCAAGCATGATGAAGCGCCACAAACCACTTCACCAAAAGAAGATTATGCTGTCAGTTTGGTGGGATTGGAAGGGTGTGGTATATTTTGAGCTGCTTCCAAGGAGCCGAACGCATTAATTCGGATGTCTACTGTCAACAACTGGACAAATTGAATACAGCCATCAAGGAGAAGCGACCAGAATTGGTCAATCGTAAAGGTGTCATATTCCACCAGGACAACGCTAGACCGCACACATCTCTGGAGCTTGCTGGGAACCTGATGCATCCACCATATAGTCTGACCTTGCAGCCTCGGACTACCATTTGTTTCGATCTTTGCAGAACTGCTTAAATGGTAAAACTTTTCATAAGGACGAGGATATAAAAACCGCACTTGCTTCAGTTTTGGGCAGATAAAGGCCAAAAGTTCTAGTCCAGTGTGGACTAATGAATTTGCAGGAAAGATGGCGAAAGGTCATCCAACAATTGAAAACTATAGAATTGATTAAAGTTCATTCTACAATAAAATTTAAAAAGATGTATTTCAAAAATCTCGGTTTCTTTTCAGTCAACCCAATAGAATCAACTGTACTTATACTTTTTCGACTATGATTATAATAATAATCCGGTGTTTGGTTAAATCCACGAATCTGAAATATGATATTCCTAACTATTAATTCTTTTCTTTTATTCTATTCTTTTCTTTGCTTAAAAAGATAATTCCTTGACTAGTTAATTCCACCTCAATTCAACTGATTTCAAGTACTCGATATTCCTGACTCTTCCACCACTTTAGAGCTTAAATAGAATATGTCTTTTATACAATTAAAACTATTTTACATATGTATATGTCGGAGCAGCAGTAATGTCTTCGTTCATGATGAATATTATTTTGCAATCTAAACAAGTCACAGAGCACTGCAAGTTCTGACCGTTCTCTAGGCGCGTTGTCTAAAAACTGCCTCGCATAATTTCATCATAATTTAACAATGCCTATTTTCACTCATTTGCATCGTACGGTATTTTACCGCCGGCGCCTACGGTCAGACCTCACTCATTAGCAAAGGCTCCGCAAGTCTTTGCTACATATGCTTTGCACTCGTTTGCAATCCGCTATGTTTCAAAACGAATTTCACAACAATATGAAATGCGTAGTTTCTACACGCCGACAGGCGACTCAAAACCACCGTTAGGCAAATCAGCCACCAATACAAGGAATACAGTCGCGGCACGCCGACACTCAGGCGTCCCTAAACCACTTACATAGCTGACCGGCGACACGGCCTTCCTGACAAATCACACGTCCTCGTGTGTTTGCTTTATGATTGTTAGTAATTACCATTATTATTTTTTTTTTCATACTCAATTCTTTTAACGTTATAAACCAATAAACTTAATCTTTATTCATTTTCATTTCTTGCCATACAAACTAAGAGATTTCTTATCAATATTTTCTTCATATATTTACTTTTTCAAACAACTTCTTTGGTGTATGTCCTTCTACAGCCAAAAACTTTTTTTTTTTTTAAATTTCAACATTTTCATTTTCAAAACAAAATCTTTAGTGTAAGTCCTTCTACACTCATGTTTTACATTTTCAGAACAAAATCTTTAGTGTAAGTCCTTCTACACTTTTTTTTTTTTCAACAAAATCTTTCAGTGTAAGTCCTTCTACACTTTTTTCAACAAAATCTTTAGTGTAAGTCCTTCTACACTTTTTTCAACAAAATCTTTAGTGTAAGTCCTTCTACACTAAGACTTTTCACAACTTTAAAAATACTTTGACCCACCGTCTTATTCCTCTGATAAGATGCGGTCCTCTGTTTATATTTCTGTATTCTGGCACTCTTCTTGTGCCGACTCTTCATTTCCCCCATGGGAATCTGATACACAACTTGTATCTTTATCATTGTTGTTAAGTTCTTCAACTATCTGTGTGTCTGGTAGACCTCTTAAAAACTCGTGTGAATATTTATAAGTCCGTTTACTTGTCAGTGACTTTAAAATATATCTATCTCCATTTAAAACTTCTATTATTTGGAATGGGCCTTTAAATTTAGGGTCTAATTTAGTTTGATGTCTTTCTTCATTTCTTAGCAACACATGATCACCTACGTTGAACTTTACAATTTTTGACTTTCCTTCATCAAATCTTTTTTTATCGTAACATGCATTTTTGTCTATTTTCTGCTTTGCTTGCTTTCTTAAGTTATCTCTATCAATAACTTCTTCTTCAGTCATTAAGGGTAAACCAAAAGGTCTAGCTTCTCTTCCTATCATCAACTCTAATGGGCTAACCTTTGTTACCCGATTTACTGTACAATTCATTGCCAATTGTACTTCACCCAAAACATCCTGCCACGACCTTTGGTTAGTTTCAGCTACCGTCAACATACTTTTTAGAGTACTCATTACTCTTTCTACTTGACCATTCGCTCTACTAGCACCAGTAGCGATCAAATGTAAATTAATTGTCTGTGAAGTACAGAATTGTCTAAAACAAGAACTAGCAAAACAACGACCTTGATCTGCTATTACTCGCGAGGGCAAACCAAACAAGGAAATTACAGTTTTCAAAGCCTTAACACAATTTTCGGCGTTAATATTGATCGTATGATAAAAATAAACAAATTTGGTAAACGCATCAATAATAACGATGACATATTCTTTTAAATCGTTCTTGCCACTCATTTTACCAGTTATGTCAATGTGTATAGTATGCCATGGTATGTCGACTTTGGGAATGGGATGCAGTTCTATTTGTTGTTTTCCAGTAGGTGGTTTAGCTAACTTACAAGTGACACAATTATCAACAAAATTTCTAACGTATTTGGACATGTTCTCAAACCAACAATATTCGTAAACTTTTTCTAGTGTTTTTTCCCATCCCAAGTGCATTATCGATTCGTGAACACGATTTATAACAGACCATCTGAAACCCCGAGGAATAATTGGCAAGCTTTTAGTTTTACTATTTCTTTGTATTTTTCTATGCAGTATTCCCCTTTTTATTTCATATGTGTTAGCTAAATTGTCAGGCAACTCATTATTTTGTAATTTAGCTAAAATGTCTACAGTTTCCAAATTACGCTGCTGCTCAGAAATTAACCAACTGTCTGTAATTTCAATCGAATATATTTTCTTTTCTATGATCTTAGTCGTACCATTTTTCTCTTCTAGTATTGGATTCCGGGAAAGAAAATCGACATGTTGCATTTGTTCACCTTTTCTATATTGGAGATCAAAATCAAATGGCTGTAGAAAAGCCCACCATCTATATACTCGCGGTATTAAATCAATTTTAGTGCGACTAGACTTGAGAGAATTACAATCTGTAAAAACGACAAACTTACGCCCCTGTAAATAATGACGAAAATGCTTTATAGCATTGACAACTGCTAAAGTCTCTAACTCATAAGAATGGTATTTTGATTCAGCGGGTGTAGTACACTTACTATAATACTCAATGACATGTGGCTTTTTGTCAATTTTATGCAATAATATTGCACCGTAACCAATGGAACTAGCGTCTGTATGTAATTCAATTTCGTGTTGAGGGTCAAAAATAACCAATACAGGTGTCTGGGTTAGTACATTTATTATTTTCGAGCGTATTTGCTCGTACTCTGGTAACCAAACAAAGTCTGTATTTTTCTTTGATATTAGAGAATACAAAGGTTTTAAAGACTCCGAAAACTTTGGAATGAACTGACGAAAGTATGATGCCAAACCAAGAAACTGTCTTAGTTGTGTAACTGTTTGCGGTGGGAATAAACCTGTCAATGCTTGAATTTTACGAGGGTTTGGTCTGACTTCTCCATTACTAATTTCAAACCCGAGGTATTCAATTTTTGTTTTGAGAAAAGAGCATTTAGTGATATTAAAAGAAAATCCAGAGCTACTTAACTTTTCTAACACAATTTTCAAGCGCTGCAGAGCTTCCTGCTTAGTCTCAGCTACGATCAACACATCATCAATGTAGACAATAGCGAAAGTATATGCCAATGCTCCTAATGCTTTATTAATAGCTCGCTGAAATACTGAGGGAGCATTTTTAAGTCCAAAGGGCATGGTCATGAACTCGTATTGGCCCTCTGGGGTAACAAAAGCTGTACGCTCAATTGATTCTGGATGAACAGGAATTTGGTAGAAGCCACTGGCCATATCAACGCACGAAAAATATCTTGCACCACGAAGCCTAGCTATCTGATCAGAAATTAAAGGCAACGGGTACTTATCAGCAATTGTGTTTTCATTTAACGCTCGATAATCTACACATAAGCGATCTGTGCCATTTTTCTTTTTAACTAGCATCATAGGGCTAGCGTAAGGCGAACAGCTGGGACGAATTATATTTGATTTTAATAACTCATTTATTTTATCGCGCACAAGTTCTTTTTCGTCTTCACTGAGCCTATAGGGTCGACGTTGTACTATTTTTTGTGGATCTTTTAATCTAATTTCTAATTGCCCTGTTGTAACTCTAGTCTTTGGTATGCCATCTATAAACCATTTTGAAAAATTTTGTATAATTTTCTGCAAAGATATTTTTTCTGTTTCATTTAAATCATAGCCTATATCAAGAGGCTTGTTAAATTTGTTTATGTTGGCTGAGTTTACTACTTTTGTTTTGCAAATGGAAAATTTATCTGACATTATAGTTACACAAAAACCCAAACTTAGAATCTCTCGACCAATCAATACATCGTAATTTAAATATTTGTCCATGACTATGTGAAATAAAATTTCCATCCAATATTCTTCAACGTTTGTATTACATAATATTTGCATGGTGGAATATACAGAATCGTTGCCTATGCCTGTTATTTTTACAACATTGTTAACTCTTTTGCCATTAAATTTATCGGCTACACTTTCTTTGATTAGGGAACATTCAGCCCCGGAATCAAAACAAAACGGAACGAGCTCACCAGATAAGTTTATGTTGCCTGTTGGTGCTGACACTGTGCAGATATTCACACGCTTCTCGTAGGCCTTGGAACCTCCAGTGGATTGACATGCTGATGAATAGTGGCCTAATTCGTTGCACTTGTAACATCTGACGTTAGGGCGCTCTTTCACTCCTGACGGGTTGACTACGGTGTTGGTTTTTCCCTGCATGTTGTCTCTTTTTCCCAAACGACTACGGCACTCAGCATATTTATGTCCAATTTTACCACAGTAGTTGCACTTTATTGCTGCTGAAGATTTGAACCGCTTTTGGTCTGCACCTGTAGCTGCGTCGCCTGAACTGCGCTTAAATGCATGCGCCTGAAGTTGCTGTTGTAGCTCGTTGCGTGTTGAAACGTTGTGGGTAAAAACCCAACGCAGCAGTTTATGGTCGAGTTGAGCCATATGAGCTATGGCGACCGACACAGCAATCTCCTCCAGGTCCTTGATTTTCCACTTGGACAATAGTTGTGTGACGATCCGACTGCCATATTCAGAGAAGCCTTCTTCTGGTTTTGGGCGACCATTCAGCACGTTTAGAATTGTTGCTGCCGATGTCTCAATGCCCACGAAGCGCTGAATAAAAAGCTCCTTGAACTGCAGCCAGGTAATGCCAGCAAAACAAATTTGCGACAGCCATTGCGATGCGCTGCCTTCCAATGCTTTGCTTAGCACGATAACTAGAGTGCTCCCTTTTAGCACTACGTCGGCAAGGATTAGGTCTACAGTTGTACACCAAGCAGAAGCATCCGCTCCAGCGCAGTCCGGATTAAACTTCGGCAAAGTGATGCAAGCCCGATTTCCATCAGTTGGCGCTTCTATTGATGTCCGCATATTTTGAATTATCTCTAACAGATGCCGGTTTTGTGCTTCCAGTGAGGCGCAATAAGGATCAGGGCCATTGTCCTTGGGCTGAGCAGATCCCACTTCTGATGTCGGAGCAGCAGTAATGTCTTCGTTCATGATGAATATTATTTTGCAATCTAAACAAGTCACAGAGCACTGCAAGTTCTGACCGTTCTCTAGGCGCGTTGTCTAAAAACTGCCTCGCATAATTTCATCATAATTTAACAATGCCTATTTTCACTCATTTGCATCGTACGGTATTTTACCGCCGGCGCCTACGGTCAGACCTCACTCATTAGCAAAGGCTCCGCAAGTCTTTGCTACATATGCTTTGCACTCGTTTGCAATCCGCTATGTTTCAAAACGAATTTCACAACAATATGAAATGCGTAGTTTCTACACGCCGACAGGCGACTCAAAACCACCGTTAGGCAAATCAGCCACCAATACAAGGAATACAGTCGCGGCACGCCGACACTCAGGCGTCCCTAAACCACTTACATAGCTGACCGGCGACATATATATATTTTTTATTTATTTCTTATATTATATATTTTTATATATAATTGAAATTTCATTATATATTTTTGATATATAATAATAATAATTGAATTCTCGTTTTTTCCTTTTAAAATATATTTTGTTATGTTTTTACAGTACAATATCGCAAATCCGAAGCACTTTGTTTTTAAGCTAATTCTAGTTTCTTACTCAAAAAAATAGAATAGATTCCGTTTTTATTTATATTATTAAGTAAAAATAGGTAAACGGAACATGAAACTTGCATTTTTGATATATATGCAACAAAACACAGAGATTCACTCCAATCTACATTGCATTTTATATATAAAAAAATAAAATATAAAAAAAACTAAATAATTGGGATGCTGTGCAAAACGTTTTAGAAACTTCAATTTTAATTTCTGGAAATTTCGAATTTCAGAGAGTTCTAATTTGCGATCGTCTACTGTAATAATAATTGGGTTGAATAAGCTTAGGCTTTAATTTTAATTTGTTAAGGGCTATCATTATTCTTATTTGTTATTTATTATGAGTTATTTATAACGTTTTATATACAATGTCTTATTTTTAATGTTTTATTTTTTAATATTTAAATAAATACTTTATATGTTTTCTTTATAATGTTTTATTTATAATGTTCCTTTTACCAGTTTTAATGCCTTTCTACTACCTAAAAAAATGCATCTCTTATAATCAATTATTTCCTTCTTTGATGCTCACATTTCTTTTGTTAATTCTTCTACTTTCTTTAGAATATATATCAAATACCTGATACTGCTGCTCTCTTCATTAATATTATTCGCATATAACTGTATCGTATAGTACAAGGTTTATCACATGAAATTCAATTCTTGCATGCAAACTGTTTATAATATTATATAATTAAAGTTGTATTCATTAAGAACGATAAATATTCATATTTATTCAAATTTGAACTTTTATTGCTGCACTTATGTATTTGCATATAAGATTGTAACTATTCCTATAAAGATATATCTTTGTATATCGTATGATATATATTTTAGTGGAATCTGATTAAAATTTCTACTTTAAAAATGAATCTGAAATTCCTTTTTTTTGTTGTAGTCAAACTGAAACTTATTATAACATCGATTCGGATTTACCCAAAGAATGGATTGATATATATATATATATATATATATTTATGTAGTATATATAGAAGTATATATATGTATATATATGTAGTTCAGTCATTAACCGCGTGCCAGAAATACTTAATCGGATGTTTAAGTCGCCGTCTCCAAATTATATAGACGAAACTCTAAGGAAACATCGCTGGGTCGGTTGACCTTGAGGCGGGGTGTGTGCACAACCAGTGGCAGTGGCAGTGACAATGATAGCGATAATGACTGGTTTCTCAGCATTGAACTTGAAGCGTAACACCAAAAACTCAAGATATATATTTGTGCGAGTAACTAGTATTATGATACGAGTATTTAAGCCGAAACTTTGCCAATTCCAGACGAGTTTCATGAAAACGATCAAAAAAATAGTTAAGAAATAACGCAAATGAAACCTGGTTCGATATGTGGGCGGGGCGGGGCGGTGCGGAGCGGGTGTAAGTTGCTGGAACCACACATCCATAACAAATGACTTAGGCAACAAACTTGAAACAATCATAAAAAAAAATTTTAACTGAATTCAATTTTGATATTTGAATATGAATCTGTTTTTAGGTAAATCCGTAATCGCACTGCTTAAATATTAATTTTATTTAGAAACTGGTTTGATTTTTTTTCTGCTTTGTTTATTTAACATATGAAATTTCTATGGAGAGAAAATGCGAAAAAAAAAAAGAGAAAAAAAAGCGAAAAAGATTCTCGTAAAATGTAATATTATCATTTCATACTTTGCCTATTGCGGTTGAACTGTGCCGGTGTGGGCGTGGCAAGGCAGACAAGTGTAATCACAACACAGCAAAGTACTTGCTTCATTCTGAAGTACTATATACGTATTCACGGAGCTCTCGACGATATTCACGATGTTCACGATCTGCCGTACGTTATCAAACTGAGCTCGCGTCTTGGGCTTTGGCCCAAGTTATTTGCCACCTTTTTGAACGAATTTTGGTTTTGGGTTTTTTCTTCTGCTTGTTGAAATTTTGGTTTTTGATTTCTAGATTTTTGTTTTGTCGTTTTTGTTGCGGCTTTTGCGTGACCAATTCGCGTCGTTGTTCACGTACTCACCCGATCGTCGCCAGAGTCGGGCTTTATATGCGACAACGACGACGACAACGACAACAACTTTAAGCTTAGTTGGAAAAGTTGTTCTCAATGGAGGGGAGATTCATCATCATCATCATCATCGTCATCATTGTCAATCATCATTATCAACGACATTGTCATCGGCAGAGAGAAAGAGTAGGAGCGAGAGAGATTGAGTGCATCGAGTACGATAATCATTGATTGAGTCGTAACTATATCAATTAAATCTGAAAACAAAAAGCACCAAACACGAACTATATGACTATAATACCCGTATAGTACCCATATAGTAGTACTATATATAAATACCCCTAGCTCAGCTCTATACTTATAATTCTGTGCACTTTCCCATAGACGGATGAGAACTCATGTAAATTTTGTGCACAATTATTATTTATTAATATTTTATGACCTTGAATCCATTTGGTATAATTCTCGTCATACCTCAACTAAGCCAGAATCATTGCATTTCAATCAAGGTGTTAATTAGCAAATAACACACACACCCATCACCTTAAAAAGAAAACCTAAGTGTGCCACAGAGTCTTACGGATAGAGTACTATATAAACTAGAAGATACTCTTAACTTAAACATAGGTATTCCGACTTGTTTGAACTTGAAGGTAAATATGAATATTTTAAGCTAAAGCTAAACTGGATTTAGAGTTGAGTAAAAAGTAAACAGGGCAAGCTATGTACTATTTATAGGTAATCAGATATCTATGGGATTCGAGCAAGATATATATATATATTGTATAGTAGCTAGTATCGAACAGATTCAAAATTTACTACCTAAAGTCAAACTAGATCTAATCGGGTTCTTTGGCTGGCATAAAGTTAACTCCGATTCTGTTACGATCTTAAATTATGTAAAAGATATGGAATTGTTTAATCCGATGAGTGTATATAAATAGCATTTCATATAATATATACAAGTATGATATATGAAGTCAAGTAAAGTATGTAATTGTCTAGGTTAAGATCTTATCGGGTTCTTGGGAAGAAACCGAAGCATGATGACTGGCTTAAAGTTTATTCCGATTCGGTTGAGATTTAAGCAAATTATAGAACTCATTTAGAGCTGTACTAACAGAAGAGTCTATATATAGTATATTATATAATATTAATGCGATGATTCCCGTACATTTAAAGCTTTATTGAGAGTCTATTGTATCTATAGTACTTATATGTACCTTAAAAGAATTGCAAAAAATAAGATCAATTGCTCAACTCAATTCCAATCTTATATTGGACTGAAGAATCTATATACATTATATAATAATGATGATATAATGGCAATGATTCCTCTAGATGTGGAACTATTCTCACTGAAGAGTTCAAGTTCTAAGATCAATTCCTTCTTCTCTTTTCCTATATCTTAGTAGAAATAATTAACTATGATATACTTTTATCCTTCACTCTCTATTCTATCCTTTGCTATGCTCCACACTTTCTATCTTTTTTTCTATTCTCTGCTTTTGAACTCCTATATTAATATATTTATAAAATAATATATCAAGGATTGATTGGGTTTTTCTGGGGTTTTCCTCAATCCTCGCAACAAATGTTTGATCAGTTTTTATACATTTTTTATTTTTAATAATCCCAGGTATATATTTTATTTTATTATTATTTATTTAATAATTTTTTTTAAATATTTTTCTTATTTATATTTTATTTTTTAATTTTTTATGTAGTCGACTGCTTTTAGTTGATTCTAAATAAATACATAAAATTAAATATTCTTCAACTCAATTCAAATCCAATCTCATATTTGTTACAGATTAAAAAAAAATTGAGATTTTATTTATTTAATGTAAACTACAAACAGATAAGAGTTCATTATAAATTGTGTAATATAAAATTTGAAAAGTAATCTGGAAATTAAAATACCTAAAGAGTAAAAAGTCTGGGGGTATTATTGAATTTGTTGCAGGGATCGGGGAAAACCTCGAAAAACCCAATGAAAATTATGAGTATTAGTGTTAGTAAGTCTCAATAAAGGTGATAGGAAAGTGAAAGTTTGATTGAACGAGAGCTAAAATGCGAAAAGCATGCAAATAGGAAGATCTAGAGGAAGATAGTTCCTAGTGGGTCTAACAGTAATAGAGAAATTGAACCGACTTAGAAGAGAATAGAAACAAAGTTGTCAAAGGCTTTAGGTCGTTCTTCGTTTGGAAAGAGTTTACTAGCTTTTAATTATATTAGGATATATTTTCTGAGACCTCCAATAAAAGTAGAAAATTACATAACAAAATATGTAAGTTATGCCGGCGATATTTGCTATGGAATTATTAGTTCAGATTCGATCGAAAAGCGGATACGCAGATGAATGGGCATATAAAATTGTCAAGCTGCTGTCCGGTTTGTCATAGGAGAGTTATTAGAATTTTAGATGACTAATTTGTGGCATAATAAAATACACAAGTAAATGCTTAATAGTGTTATTAACTGTCTGATTAAAGCGGATTTTTATTTGCAATCCCAAGGGCGTAGTCAAAGGGGGCTAAACTATCAATCTATAATATGCAAATTTTTATGTTATAAGCCTAAGGTCGAACTTATAAAAATTGTAGATTTAATATTTATAAAGTCTTAAAATTCCATGGCTATTAGTCACCCCTTTGGGGACGCCCTTGTGCATTCCAGTTGTCACTTAAAAGCGACAGATGAAGCTGTTAAGACGCAGCAAATTAGACAGGTTAATTGGATCTGGACGGGATTGTGGGATTTACTTAAGCAAAATGTGTGTCTACTGGGCAATATGAAAGCTCTTTCTGATGCTCATGAATATATATATAAAGTCTATATAGTATATAGATCCATCAAGATTGGAACTAAAAGTTTCGTATGCATTGGCGGTAGAAAAGCTTATGCTGATTGAGAGAGATTAGCTTGAATGCGACTTGGACTTGCATTGTTAGTAGCCATAAGGCAGCCGCTGGTAATCGATGACATAGTCTCCGGGTCGGTCTATAGATTGCTTTCTGGCGTATGCCTGGAATTCTGAGTAGTCATTCCGAGTCAATTGTTATGCATATAATGCAATCAGACAAATTCTACCTAAAGTTCCAATGACGATGACGTTACTCGTTGAGTAATGCCCGACCAGCTCCAGATCCAAGGAATACTAATTGATTGATTCCTTCAGCTCCGGCTTAAGTTCAAGACCCCAATTACACATATATATATATATTTATATATAGGTAGTCTATGGTACAGCACTTTAACTATTACTCAACTGGTTTTAAACAGTAGTTGAGATTGATTTATAACCCCCAACAACACACATCTTAAATGTAAACCTAACCGCACATACCGGTTTTTACAGTCGTTAGACTCTATATATCTGTATATATATAAGTATTATAAGTTAGAGATAGGTATATATATATATATATTATATATTTGTTGTACTGTAAAAATCATCTTCAATCAAATCAAAACATTAATTACAAATCGTAAATTATAGTCGGTAACTGTACGAGACTTTAGGGAATTTCCCACCAGTTCGAAACGATTTGTTCAGACATTTATAGAGGGTACTTTTTGGACAGAGACAGCGAGAAAGTTAGAAAGAGAAAGGTGTAATAAACGCAAAAACTAGAAGTTATATTTATTTAATATATATGTAGATATATCTTATATGGAATGTGGAGAGTCAGCCCCTGTAGGCGGCGCCGCGCAGTGTCTGTTGTATCCAGTTTAGGTAGCTACTGGTTCTCGTGTAGACACCAGGGAATCCCGGCTTGGCACACTCATACCCGAAGGAGACAATGCCCAGCAGATAGTAGCGAAAGCTGCCACTGTCCAGCTGGAATAATTGATAACATGTTATTAATTCGCAGAAGGTTAAGATCGAATTTATGATGCTAAGAGAGAATCCCCCCGAGTTAAGCAAAAAGTTAACCACCTTGAGGATTCGGACTATTATTTAAGAGCTGTGCAGGAGCAGTCTCAAACTGGTTCGTTGAGTCACCTGCTTTGTTTTGTGTGTGTGCGTGTGTGTGTGTGTGTTACTGACCTGCGGCAGCATAAGTGGACCACCGGAATCCCCCTGGCAGGCATCGAAGCTGGCGCTGCCAGCGCAGATCAACTGTGATAAAGAAGAAGCAGAATATCAGTAACGCTTGATGGAAACCCGTTAGGAGCTGGCTCACCTTGTCGCTAAATTGGACAAACTGGAAGACAGACTTGTAGTTCTGTTCACAGCTCTGACGCGACACAATGGGCACCTGTGCGTCACGTAGCACATTCGATGTGGGTCCCTGATGCTTCGTCGATCCAAAGCCAGCCACAAAGGGATTCATTCCGACGAACTCATCCTCACGCTGAAACCTACTCGCCTCCGGCAAACAAATGGGTCGTATATTCCCTGTAAATATGTCAAGTTCATGTTAAGCTTCGTGTTAACGTTCATGTTACACTTTATGTCAAACTTTATGACAACTTCATGTTAAACTTCATGTTAGAAACTTCTATGTACAAAATAGAACTCTTTATAAATTTCCTGTAAATATAACAACTTCATGTTAAACTTCATGTTAGCAATTTTTATGTACAAGTATAATAACTATTTGTATATTGCCTGTTAATATATCAGCTTCATGTTTAACTTCATGTTTAGCTTCATGTTTAACTTCATGTTTAACTTCATGTTTAACTTCATGTTAGCAATTTTGGAATACAAAATTTAACTTTTTATATATTGGCTGTAAGCATTTCAACGTCATGTTAAACTTCATGCTAAACGTTATGTTAAACTTCATGTTAAACTTCATGTTATACCTCATCTTAAACTTCATATTAGCAATTTTTATGTACTAAATTGAACTCTTTCTGCCTCAGTGTTGCCATATATTCAATAACTTCATGTTTAACTTCATGTTTAACTTCATGTTAAACTTCATGTTAAACTTCATGTTTAACTTCATGTTTAACTTCATGTTTAGCTTCATGTTTAACTTCATGTTTAACTTCATGTTTAACTTCATGTTAGCAATTTTGGAATACAAAATTTAACTTTTTATATATTGGCTGTAAGCATTTCAACGTCATGTTAAACTTCATGTTTAACTTCATGTTAAACTTCATGTTAAACTTCATGTTATACCTCATCTTAAACTTCATATTAGCAATTTTTATGTACTAAATTGAACTCTTTCTGCCTCAGTGTTGCCATATATTCAATAACTTCATGTTTAACTTCATGTTTAACTTCATGTTAAACTTCATGTTTAACTTCATGTTTAACTTCATGTTTAACTTCATGTTTAACTTCATGTTATACCTCATCTTAAACTTCATATTAGCAATTTTTATGTACTAAATTGAACTCTTTCTGCCTCAGTGTTGCCATATATTCAACAAATGACTAAGTGGCAGCGCTGTAATGCGTTAAACTTAAATTTGACTTGTAGTTCCGACACTCACCGGTAGTTGGCGCCTCGCCGTTCAGCTCAATCAATGCAATGTCATTCGCTATGGAAGCCAAATCGAATTGCTCATGGACAAAACTGCGCCTGATGGGAAAGTCCATAGCATCCGGCTCTGTGGATTTGGAGAGATCGTGTGCGCCGAGACGTACCAGAGCCAGTGTGGGATTGATGCAGTGCGCCGAGGTAACGACATACTGTGAGCTGATTAAGCTGCCGGCGCAGAGGAACTTCAGCGCATTTCGATTGGTTTCCTCATAGTAGCCCAAAGCGGCAATCCAGGGATATGCACCTGTGGAGGAGTAAAGATTAAGGTGGAGTTGCTATCATTGACTACTTTTGCTTACCCTTTCTGACCGGCATGCCGCCCACTACGCGGTTGGTAGTGGTGCTGCTGATGCCGCAGCTAGCTGTGCCGCTGGGGGCGATGGGCGGCGGAGCGGGTGCAGCGTTTTGCGGCGGTCGGACTACAACTTGACCCTGGTTCACAGGTGGCGTGGGCTGGAACACAGCAGGTGGCTGCGCTGGACTCTGTTGGGTGTTCTGCCCACCCAATGAGGAGAAGAGGAAAGAGGAGCCAGGTGGCGGACTGCTGGGTGGTGCATACTCCTTGGGACTTCTACTGACAATGGGCGCACGCTCCGTGGCACAACAAACCTAAAGGGAGACGCACCTTAAATGGAGTTCCAAGCATAGAAGAGAAGCTACCAATACCAGAAAACTAAGGCCATCAAAGCCACATATGGACTGTCCCAGGAAGGTCTGAAACTCATTGGACGCGGTGCCCGCTTGGAGCTGTTC
This sequence comes from Hirtodrosophila trivittata, assembly GCA_035045065.1. Classification (NCBI taxonomy): domain Eukaryota; kingdom Metazoa; phylum Arthropoda; class Insecta; order Diptera; family Drosophilidae; genus Hirtodrosophila; species Hirtodrosophila trivittata. The sequence continues at coordinate 8,045,653 of JAWNNK010000813.1, read as the reverse complement.
GATGAGATGAGAGCAGGTTGTCAGCGACTGGCAGCTGCCAATGCGGGAGCGTGCATCGTAGCAGCTCTGGATCTGGGCTAAAATGACGGAGCAAAGTGGAAGCTGGATCTGTGTTTCAGATTGTGGATGCGTGCGTGTGCGTTGTGCAAAGGATCACCCAAGGATTTGCCAATGAAGGTTCATTTAATAATTTATTGCGCATGTGACTACAATTGTTTTAGGTGTGTGTGTATGTGTGTGTGTGTGTGTGTGTGTGTATGAGTGTGTTGGGGATTGCTGGAAGAGGGTTGTGCTGGGGCTCTAGATGGGTGCGTGTCCATGACGACGCCGACGACCACTTCGAACGCCGTTTAACGGTATGAAGACCAGCATATCCGAACCAATTAACATGGTAGAGGTTGCCACAAGCGGCGCATTCTGCTCCAGCTCCTGCTGCTGCGGCTGTTGCCTGGGATCGATGCAGGGGCAGTTGGGTATGGGACGCACTCCGCCCGGTAGACAAATAAATGGTTGTGGCGGACATGTCATCGGCGCTACAGTGGTGGTAGTAGTACTAGGAGTGGTTGGAGGTGCCGTTGGAGGCGGCAACGTGGGCGGCGGCAGAGTTGGAGGCGGCAACGTTGGAGGCGGCAAGGTGGGTGGCGGCAGCGTAGGTGGAGGCAATGTGGGCGGCGGCAGAGTTGGCGGAATTGGTGTCTGCGTTAGGGGAGGCGTTGGCTGAAACGTCGGTATCACTGCTGGCGTGGATGAGGGCGTTAATGGCGGTCTGGGCGGTGGTATGGGATAGGGTGGGAAGTAACCTGGCGGATACAGCGGACACAATCCCTTCATGTTGGCCAAATACGATAGAAATGGCCAGAAATAGACTCTCACACAGAACTCGTCCAGCAGCATCCTCCGTCCGGCTACAACAGAACACATCCAATAACTAAACCCACACCCACTGGTGCTCCACTACCAAAGCCAAAGAATGGACCCAACCAACCGCAGCGTATGTTGAATCATAATTAATAATTTTGTGAAATTATTTAACAATTGCATTAATGCAATTATCTGCAGATGCGCGTCCAACCAGGTGAGTGTTGCGACATGACTAAATGGTCTTTGATGGCACCTCTGCTACTTCTGCTACCTCCCGCCCCCCGGCAGGTGGCGCTTTTCAATCTATCAACCATTTGTTTGATATGCTTTGTTAATTTTTATCAAATTAAAATAACTGGGCCACTGACGCTTGTCATCCGATTCAACCATAGATTCCAGCTTACACACACGCACACACACATTTGTACCGGAATTATAAATAGTTTCTAATATGATATACGTATACGATCAGAACTTTTCCATATATCGTACTATATATATATATATGTGAAATTTGCACTTACTGTTCGTAGAAACGATCCATAGAATCTGCGAGTATATCCAAAACTTGCTGCTGACCATTGCTGTCTCTCTGGCAGGTTCCAATCAGACGAAGCTCACAGCTGCACTGAGCCACTGGAGCACTCACTGGTCAGCAGCTAAACAATGTTGGGACTAATATGTGGAGATTATAATATGATGGTTTAATTGTTGCAATTATCGAAATTAAATAAAATTGTCGCTTTAAATTTGATCGAGTCAGCTTGAACTTGAAAAAGGGTAAAGCACTCCCTCCCCCATCAACTCAGAGTCTCTGGTTGAGGTCTCCCAAAGAGATTGCACTGAATGTTACGTTCTTTTCATCTACCTGTCAAATATATCAGGTACTTTACTTTACTTTTTGTTACTGGGATTAATGACAATTCGTGATTTGCCTGTCACATAACAAGCATGAGAAATGGCTGAGAAGTGGGTGAGGAATTGCGACCTTGGCATTTAATAAAAACGTGGCAACACTTTAGCAAAAAGAACATCAACTTTAACATGAACTTTCCTCTTGTTGCTTGTTTTTGATACACAATATTAATTTTATTTGTGCAATTTTCGAAATTGATTCAAATTGTCGCTTACAATTTGTGGGCCAAAAATTATGGAGTCGTTGATGTGTGCGGTTGGCTTGAACTTGAAAACGGGTAAAGCACCCAATGAACCCCACAACCCATCGATCGGTCAAGCAATTCAGTTGGTAGCAAGGTCTCCAAAGGAGACCCAGTGCTCCCACACACAGGGTGACCCAAGAGGTTTTTTTTGTCTATTTTGAGAACGTTTCGTGTTTTTGTGGGAGTTAAATTCAGCGATTTAGCAATTGAACAAGTAAAAGTGCTGCAGTCGAGTATGCCCGACTATGAGTAAGCCTTAACTTGGGTGGGATATGCACTTCGATATATTCCTACAGAACTTAACACCCTCAAGACACATAAACACACAGACACAACAAGCAAATCTCTGCCAGCGCTCATAGAAATTCAGCCCTGCGTCACACTAAATTGATTCTGGAATAACTTTTGTGTTTAGTATTCGATCGTTATGGGATTCTTAGCATAGGTTATAAATGATCTAATATATATATGTGCCAAGAATGCAAAGAATGAAGAAATGAGGTAATACACTGGACCCAAACTCTTTCTTTCTAGCTCTCTGAGATCCACGTTTTTATGGTTATATCGTCTCGGCCATTGATGGGGATCAAGAATATATATACTAAATAAGGTCAGAGAAGCTTCCTGCTGCCTGTTACATACATTTTCACATACTAAATACACCCTCCTTTCCCATTTTTCAATTTGCTAAGGGTATAAAAAATATCTGCTCATGTGGCTCCCTCTGTTGGCCAGCCTCTGAGTTCGTATAGAATTGATCTTAGAGGCAGGTCGTAGAAAGAAGTCCAACAATATCAAATCTCAGCTCTACTAAGTCAATTGATATATCAAAGAGGACAGTTTATAGCTTTCTTTAAACTTGGCGCACAGGAGATCAACTGATCCATATGGCATGTGGCGCCATCTGTCGAAAAAAAAGGACTCACCACATTCTCAGGGAACCAAAATCCAAGCGGTTATTCATATCCTCAGGCGAATAACCCGAGGTGAAGTATTCTGTACAGGGTGGTTAGTTGCAGCAATTGGCGATTTATCCTGTCCTAACCGTAACCTGGATAACCCATTGATATATAATAGTACTTCAAAAGAAATATCTGTCAATATTTCAACGAGTTTTGGATGCACTTATTTATTTGTAGTATTGATTTTTCACCATTCAGTAGAAAGTACTGAGAGACGAATTGGAAACTCCTCTAAATCTAAATGCCGACTACGACTACCTCGTGTACTCGTACTACATAGAACATGTGTGTATATAGGGATGGTCTACAGTGTACCATATATTATTATAATAATCATCATCATCGTCTGGGTGTAACTGGCTTGTCTGGTCCGCCTAGTCCGTTAGGGGGTGTGGGGTGGGTTGTGGTGTGTGCATTTGTGGGTTGGATAGAGCCTACTCCCTGTGCTTGCAGTCCAGGAAGAGCTGCGCCTGCGTCTGAACATAGCGAAAGATCTCGAGCAGCATCTCATTGGAGGTCTTGCAGGTAACCTGCTGTGACTCAAAGAAGCCACTACTGGTACCGGTCACTCCACCACCAGCTGCACCGCTGCCCGAACGTTTGCCCCAATCCGGCGAGAATGTCAGCTGGAATCAATCATATTGAATATATATTCCTATTCTTGCACAGAGATATACATACTTGGCATTCCACACAGGCCAGCAGGAAGACGAGCACGGTTGCAATCAGGACTTCACTCTTGGGATTCATGTTGACTTCTACTGAACTATTCACCATTTGCATATCCTTTTATACCCAAAGAATCCCAATTAATTTCGCATTTCTACGGCTGCTCTGGCCCAGACACCAGACACTGCTCAACGGGCCTGACGTCATGTAGACATAAAGCTCTTTAATTGGAAGCGTAACTCATCCTTTGTTGGATATCTTAAATCCGCTTCCTTAATTCTTCTCTTTAATTTATTTTAGGAAACAAAATCTACTGATTTTATATATTTGCTTTTCAAGTGGGTTTTTTCGGTGTCTTCCAAAAAAGGTTTTTTCCTTAAGCAGCATCATAGGACGCAGCGAGTCGCCGACTCTCTAGTCTGCGGGTTGCCCTCAACTTCAGTAAGGAGACAGCTAAAGAACCTCTACATATATGACTGACATTCGGAAGGAGACATTCATCCCATCTTATTCCTGATCTGCGTATGGTGAACAGGAACTTACATCAATTGGCATCTCTAGCTCTTATAGGATCAATCCGATCCGATCTAGATAGACAGACTTTTCTTTGATTGGAGATACATCTTTATATCTGTTACACTTGTCATACCTCTTACCCATATTTAATGAGTTAAGGGTATGAAAAGCTTCATCGGGCGTATCTCTTCTGCGTATTAAACTATTTGTTTCACTCTCAGTCCAAACATCGGTCTGATTATCCGACTGACGGTCTCATTGACTATTCATTCCAGTCCAGCCCTTGGACCACACTTATCTGTCCTACCAATGTCCAACTGTCTATCCAACCGACTAACCACCAGTCTGTCCAAGTGTCTATCACCCATTTGTACAATTGGCTATCTAACCTTGTGTTCAATCTTCTGTCATAGCGTCTCTCCAACCTGTTTATCCGTCTATCTATCCGACTGGTTATCCAACCTTGTATTCAACAATGTGTCCCACGATCTGTCGCACCATCTGACGTACCGATTGTCCAATCCAATAGCTCCAGCTATTTGTATACATGTGTCGCTCTCGGAATGAATGTTCCCATTCATCAAACGTAGTCCAAGCAATTTGCAATCTCATTGGATGCAGACCTGAGTGTAGAGTATCTGCTAGTCGAGCAGCCCATCTTATGGGCATAATTAAATTATATTTCATTTAAAATATATAAAAATAAAACATAGTTGATTTTTTTTTTGGAAGCATTTGTGATTTTTGTGTTTATTTATTAGAATTGCGCATATACTTTGTATGAAATATATAATATATATAAATATATATAATATATATAGTTAAAGGAGAAACAAATATGGAAGAGATATAGTTAAAGTAAGCAGTGTAGAGTTAAAGATGAATACATAGTTAAAGCACATTGTTCTTTTCATGTATATGTATATATACTATGTATATAATCTATATATATATATATGTATGTATATTGGGTATATACTCAAAATCGTTGTAAAAATACAAAATTTTCGTATAAAAAACATAGTTTCTGGTATAAGAGGTTTTCTTTTCTCGTACAGTTCTTATATAATTCGTATTGTGCATTTGTTATCGTTTCTATATTATAAAAAAAACGGGATACAAAATTATTAATGTATATATAATTATATAAAAAATTTGCTGTTTGATTTTCTTTTCAATCCGTTTATCTGTTATCTATGCGCTGGCTAAATGCAACGAGAACGAGGCACTCAAATTTATATTTTATATTTTTAATTTTTTTGTTATTCGTTAACATAACACGCACGCACACACACAAACACACGCAGATTCACACACACAAACACACAAACAGGCACAATTCAACAGAATCTTTGATAACGCGTTTAACAAATTGGTTGTGTTTTACAAGCATTATGGTTTAGGCTGGTATAAATATATATATATATCGAACATATATATATATATATATATATATGCATCTTTGTATATTAGTAGTAAATAACAATACAAATTACAATAACACATTACTTTTGGCTTAATCAAAAACAAACGTCTCAACGCATGACAAACCTTGCACAAAAATTTCACAATCTCTAAACATAATGATAATGTTAATACATACAAATAATAATAATAATGATAATTAGAAAAAAACTCATAGCATTGTCCTCTTAGAAGGACATTGTTTCCTTTCACTTAGTTAGTTAGTTTAGTTTACTTTTTAGTTACTTTAGTTAACTGGCGAGCTGGGCGTGGCGCTTGATGCATTTTGATTCGTTTCGTCGTTGCAGGCAGCTGGAAAAATGCACTTCGTTTTGGGCTACGATTGATACGATTACTGGTGACTCCTTCGCCGGAGACTGATTATCTTCTTAATGTCTGCTCATTGGCAGCCTTTTGATTTTAGTTTGTTTTTTTTTTGATGTTCTTTTCTTTTTTAGTTTTTTGTTTGTATAAGCTCAGTCGACGATGCGCATCATTTTTAGTTATATAAAAAATTTTGGTGTTATATTCATATTGTTGTTGTTGCAATTGCAGTTGCCAGGAGATTCGCAGCTATTTGGAGTTAACTGGCATTACATAAGGCAGCACTTCTTCTTGTTCCTCTTCTTGTAGCCCTCCTCGATATAGGGTCGTTCGGCTATTTGAAATTTGCGCACAATACGCACCAGTTCATGGAACGCCTGATCCACATTGACGCGCAGCTTGGCACTGCACTCAATGTAGGGTATCATTAGGTTTCTGCTTGTGTTTTGTGCCTCCTCCAACGACACCTGACGCTGATGCTCCAAATCGCATTTATTACCGACCATTAACATGGGGAACTCATCGCGATCCTTAACACGTAGGATTTGACGTTGAAACTTTGGTATTTCATCGAAGCTGGAATGATCATTCAGGGAGAACACAAGTAAGAATCCCTCGCCCGAACGCATATACTGTTCCCGCATAGCGCTGAACTCCTCCTGTCCAGCAGTATCCAGTACTGAAATAGTTCAAATTACATTAATATGATTAATAAGATATATATATGCAAATTCCATTGTACTCACTGTCCAGTTTGGCTGGCACATCGTCTATGACACATTGCTTTGTGTACGAATCCTCAATTGTTGGATCATAGTCTGTCACGAAATAGCTCTGAAATTCAAATATTAAACAAAGATCAGTCAGTCAGTTTACCCAAGAACATCTTTGAGATTCCACTTTTGATTTGTTTACACACGAAGACGCCACTTTTATCGTCTTAGCCCACAAAAACAAAAACAAAAACTACAAAAAACAACAACAACAGGCAACAAGAGAAGAAGAAATTCTTTGAATAAGAAGTATAAAATCTAATGTTGATGTGTGAGTAGACGTTGATATGTACACAGAATGTATACACACATATATACATATATGTATGCACATGTATATATATAGATATATACTATATACGGGTGTATGTGTATATATGTGCATATATGCGTAGGCTTGTGTAAATATACTTTCATATGAATGGATTTGTGGCATGGGGAGATTGAAGATGACGCAAATACCTAAAAATAAATGGCAACGGCCGCCACATTGTGTATAATACGAGGGGACAACGAGAGACCGTGGTCGTGACCATGACTAGCGGTGTCCACCATATTGACCTCCAGCACATCCATTACACCCAGTCAAACGAACACACACACACTGACAAACACACACCCACCCATAAACGGCAAGAAGCAAAGCTCCAAGTAAAGACACTCCATTGGGAGCCGCCCTATAACCATGACGACTTTGTGCTGCTGACGTCGCGAAGTCGTAAAAATTCATTTTCAACGGATGTGTCGAGTTGCTGTGCTTCGAGTTGATTTCGCTGCGCTTTTTGTAGAAGATGATCTATGCTTGAAAATATGTAGCACACGCACATACTCGTACATATTTCCAAACACATCAAGTTGCTTTGGCTGGCTGTCTCGCTTGTTGCTTTTGCCAAAACAAGGGTCTAGCCCACTTGTTACGTTCCGCCGCGCCCCTCCTCTGCCTATAGCACTATAATGCCATAGTGATGAGCGATGTTTGCACTGCCTTCCCAGTGATTATGTTTGGAGGAGTCACTGATATTCACAGATATTCACTGATATTATCACTGGGAATGCGACTTCGAAATCACATTATCGATATAGCGCAGCACTGTTGCTCTTGCCTATACAACAACTACGACGACCACAACGACAACTACAACGACGACGACGACGACGACGTCACCAGCTCTATTCCTGGGCTCACCTGTATGAATTGTATCGTTATAGCTGACTTTCCAACGCCGCCACCACCGACGACAACTAATTTGTACGTTTGCATCTGCATTTTAATTCGCTCTGTCAACTTATTTTTTATTACTTTATTCTTATACCGTCCGCGAAAAAAATTCAACTAGAAATACACCGATGTTTCGACATAATCGATTTATTTAAAATCGTGCGATTGTTTGGTCATGTTTCGATTACTCAATTGCTACAGTGCGATTATCGCAATTCTCACAGAAAGTTGTCGTCGAGTCTTTCCTTGCGATAGTTGTTAAATTGAAATCAGTTATTTTTGTATTTATTCAACATATTGTGATTCATAAATTAAAATGGGAAATTCTTAATGTTTTATGGAAATGTTTGCTCTAATGCGATTCAGCAACCATGCAAAGTCGAGCAAGTAATGCAGTCAGCTGTAACAGAGAATTACAACCATCGACGATCTTCATATGTGTAACGCCAATCTCGCGAATAAAGTTCAACTTCATCTGCTCATCAACAGTTAAGCGCTTGCAGACGCGAAATATGTTTCCGATTATATCTTCGGGCGCGTAGCCAAGACGCCACAATTTTGCAAGTATTTTGTATGCCTTGTGGATATCATTAGCGGCGCAATGCTGCAGCATGTCCTGCAACAGCATAGGATGTGGCTCGTCGCACACCTTAAATACGTTCGCCCCGGTAATATCGCCAAAGCCCTGTGCCGTTGACTGTAAGTTATTAAGCGCTTGACGCATATCACCCTGTGCAGTAAACACTATCGCTTCCAGGCCGTCCTCATCGTACTTTAACTTTTCAAGCTGGCACACCTCAATCAGTTTGGCCAATACCTGTGCATCCGAGAGTTTGGTAAAGCGAAGCATAGCACAACGTGACTGTATAGGCTCAATGATCTTTTCGCTGGTATTGCAGGCAAGTGCAAATCGCGTTGTGTTGCTATAAATTTCCATGGTGCGGCGAAGCGATTGCTGTGCACCTTCTGTCATGCTGTCTGCCTCGTCCAAAATAACAATCTTATGACGGCCCCTTGGCAATGTAACCTTCTGTTGGGCAAACATCTTAATTTTGTTTCGCACTACGTCAATGCCACGCTCATTCGATGCGTTAAGCTCCAGTACAGCATCCTTATAGCTGTCCCCGAGCAATATGCGAGCCAAGCATTGTATTGTTGTCGTCTTGCCCACGCCAGGTGGTCCCTGCATTAAGGTTCATTAGAATTGCTAGCTTAAATAGCGACAAAATAGCTTACCGCAATGATTATGTTAGGTGAGTTGCCCTGAGTGGAGAAGACAGACAAGCGTGCCACTGTGTCTTCATTACCGACAATTTCATCGAACTTCACTGGCCGAAACTTTTCAATCCAAGGCAAATTGTTGCGCTTGTCAACTACAACGACATCAGTGTCCTCAGGCATGTTGTTTTAACAAATGTAAATAATTTTAGATCTAATCGGCATTCGCATGCACAAAACGCGGGATTCTCTACAAGCTATATGGTATTTTTTAGCACTTATCGTATAGTTGCACATAAAGTCTGTAGCAGACAGCTTTTTATTGGTAGAGGAATCGATACATCGAAACTAACTACATGAAACATCGAGTAGCTTTCATCGAACAGTCATTATCGATGCCGATGATAGTTGTGTGCTCGGTATCGATAAGTGTAGATGTAGAAAAAAATAAAGTGAGAATATGGCGAGTCTTGAGGGCCAGCAAGAAAATTATTCGAATAATCCTGCAGGTATGCATTAAAAACGTGAAATGTCCTCGAAAATCAAAGATCAAACCGTGCGCGTTCATAACAAGTGCAAAAAACTATCTACCAACACGCGTTAAAAAGAATTTAACAAGCCAAAAAATTGTTGGTCGACTGGGCAGCGACCAAGACAACGACGACGACTCACACTCAAAAGCGAACGATGTGAAAAAAGAAGAAGCCAGAAGAAGTGTTTGCTTCATATGGGTGAAATTTGCCCCCGTGTGTTTTGCGTTCTACTCTGTGCTTGATTTTCCTTTTCTCCCCAAAGCGTCAACCGGAGTTTTTCGAGTTATAAATAAATTCGTTCAAAGTTCCAGAGGGAAACATTTTTGCTGCTGCCGTCACCGTGCCGTGTTCATAGTCATCGTGAGGCAGCAGCTGCGCTGCAGCTGAACATTTGTTTGTGTGTGTTTGTCCGTCCACCTCATACGCCCGACCGCCCGCCAGCCATCGTCGTCGTTGTCGTTGTCGTCTCCGTCAACTTGTCAAATGCTTGTTTTTTTTTTCCTTGCCCTACAAGTGCAAAACAGAAGCCGATTGATTTTCTTTTTTCTATATTGATACAAGTATATTCATTTATTTTTCGGAGGTTTATAGAGTGAGTGCAAATATGAATACTAGTGGCAAACTGAATGAAATTACCAGCACGTTTTTTTATTTCTTATGAAACCAAAACAGAAAACAAAAACACGTCTGTTTATATTGCCTTGGACTTTATTTACTTTCAGTGGAAAACATACCCAAACGACCCGAAAGCCGAGAGGGGAGCGCCGAACGAAAAGGTAAGGAATGAAAAAAAAGAAAAACATTTCTTATAGTTTTAATCATATGTGTGTAGTCTGTGTATGTATGTGTATTACATAAAGTTGGCATAGACGACTTCCGCACGCTCTTCATATTACTGCATTAAAAGCCATAAAGAAATCTGTTTAAACTCTCAACCAACGTTCAAATCTTTCTGCTGCAGCTGCAGCAGCTGCTGTCTGTGCCGCTGCTGCTGCCCACACGCTCATGGAGCACCACGAAAACAGCACTCTGCATTGGTTTGCTCAGGTGGGCGACCGCAACAACGACAGAGATGACGCGTCTTCGAACGCTCAAGGTAGTTGACATTCTACTGCTTGCTATGACACCTGCTTTAGCCGCCCTTGCCGCATGATCACTACTAAGATGACTGACTGAATACACTGATAAGCGCCCACAGCCTTATCTAGGCATTGTTTTGGCGTTAAATATGTACATATTAATATCCACAGTTTGTTATTGTGACCTTGTGCAGATGTTTAATGAATAACAAAAATGCATATTTGTAGCTAACAGAAAAAAATAACAAAAAAAAGAAAACAGCTCCTGGCAATGAATCAGAGTGACAGCTTGGTTTATGCAGTTGCACTTTGTTTTCTTTCTTGGTATTTAGTTACGTCATTTAATTCCATAAATACCATAAACGATAACGCATTATCGGTAACACAGCTTCGATTAGCGGTCGTCGATTGGCGATTGCAGCGAATACACAGAAAGTTGACCAACATTTGAATCGGCTTAACTGTTTTGCATTTTTTTTATTTATTTCTTTTTTTTTTTTGCATGGTGCCCCAATGTCATTTTAATAAAGTTGTGCGCTTACATTTTCTTTTGCCTTATTTGCTCATCGTCGACCCGTTTGTGTGTGTATGAGTGTGTTTGTGTGTGTGTTTGCGAGTGTATGTTAGTGTACTTTGTTGTCAATTGACCCACATAACAAAGCGCACAACGCCGATGACGTCAGACTCTGTAAAAGTCGCCGGCAAATGCCAAAAATAAAAGAGAATGGAAAATAAAGCTGAAGCTTTATTGATTTCATCCATATGATGATTAAACCTTGCAACGTACCTGCTAAATGTGAATAAGTTGTGTTTCTTTTTTTATTGCTTATGCCGCAAGTATTCCCCTGCATCAGCGGCAGCTGAAGGTGCATGAGCTTATGACTAATAAATTCATTTTTGTGTGTTACATTTGTTTTCACAGTGTCCAAAGATCGAGAGGAGAAACTAAAATATGCAAGAGATCGACAGAATGAGGAGAGACAGAGAAAAATTGAGGAGCTGCGAAATCATGCAGAGGCGGCGCAAAAGTATCGCGAACAAAAAGAGGAGGAACGACGACGTCGAATTGATGAGATGCGCGTCCGTGATACAGAGAAGCGCCATCAAGTTGAGGAGCGTAAAAAGGCAATCATTGAGGCCGAAAAGGAGCGACGCGAGTATATACTCAAAAAGAATATGGTGCGTTACCATTGACCGGAACACTCCACAGATGATTCATTCGCTGTATTTACCTTTAATTCCCATTCCAGGAGCGTGAATCGCGAATAGAGACTAAAAAACGCGATAGAAATTCGATTGCTTTTGCTTTTGGTTCGTCAACGCCACGTTTATTGGATGTGCCATCGGATTATGGCCTAATATCGCCCAGCACCTTTTGGAGCCAGAGACGGTATGCACTCCCCATATAGATATCATATTTATCTAAATAACTCATTTTCATGATCTTTAGATCAACATCGATATCAAACGTGGCGGGCGCCTCGCTCTCACGTCGAAGTTCCGAGCGTGAACTTGCCGATAGTGGTGCTAAGAAGCGTACCTCCTCTTCCACGGACAGACACGATGGTGAGTTAATAGCAGCCCCTGACTAACAAATGTTATATTATTATTATCCAGTTCATAACCCAGTCGTACTTTACAAATCACACACTGGACACAACGATACACACAACCAAAATACACACACAAAAATATACACCATAATCTTAACTATTTATTTTGCAGTTTATTTAACTTATAGACAATGTACTCGTAATTTACACGTACAATACTTCTCAGTTCTCTTACGTGACTGTAATCTATATATGTATATATAGATGTAGACTCTGCAGATATATATATATATATTATATATACACCCAATTCCCAAATACCTGTGAAATGTTGCAGCTGTGTGCAAAAACTTATTAACTTTCTACCACCAACACACTTTGATTTTTGATTTATTTGATTTGCATTTTGATTTATATAATGCCACCTATATAGCTACCACCTGTCAATATATCAATGTTTATATCAGTGTCAATATCAATATCAATACCAATGCTAATACCCATATCACTCGAGATGTTCACACGAAACACTGCTGACTTTTTATTTCTCTTTTTTCTTTTTTTTTATATATCTTAATATTCACAATCTAAATACAAATAAATCTCTGTAAAAAAAAACTCATCATAAACACCACACAGATCATCGCCGAAAGTCTTCGTCCATGTATGAGGTGTTCAATTGGGGCTATTCCAATGATGAGCCGCCCAAGCGTTTCTCCTTATCAATTGCTTGCAGCGAGATAAATATCGATGGGCCAGTCCCCGTTAGAAACAACGCCCACGCCCAAAAACCAAATTCCACAACAACAACAACAACAACTGCGCACAGACTTAATACAAGCACTTCTGCTCCAGCAGCAACAACAGCAACTACAAGCCACAATAACAACTATAATAACTACAACAACAACAACAATAACTCATATCGTAAGGGTGAGGGTTCCCTTTTCTATACTCCACTTCTTCTTCAACTACTTCAACTCTATTTATTGTTGCTGTTTTTTTGTTCTATAATTCGTATCAATATTTTGTTTGTTTGTTGCCTGCCGCCCCTCCCCTATAACCACCCTCTAAAAAAAAAGAAAGCTCTTTGTATAGCCAATCCTAACCGGCATGTGCTCCAATTGCATGATGATCTATCTAATCGTAACTCGTAGTTCCTACAAAGAAACAAAACCTATCGATAGTTTGCAAAAACCGTTTAGCTATCGATACTTCGTTAGTTGTGTTTGGGTTGTATTTAATGCTTTAGTTGAATTTTTTTGAATAATTGATAATGTTTGAAAGCTGCACAAGACTCGATTATAAATATGCGTATCTATGTCCGATTAATCGATAAATAGGTATTTTGTTGTTAGGCATGCTGATAACAATAAAGTGGAAAACAAAATGGTATCTAAATAATAAATACGATTCGTTTTTCCACTGAAACACCAAAAATTTGTTGATCGATCAAACGTAATCGTAATAGGTCATCATACATCGATTGATCGATATTTATATCGAGTTTTGGGCACATTCATCGTTAATTTTATTTTTCTTTAACAATTTTTGCCATGGCATTGAATATAACACCGTTCAACAAAAATTATCGATAGCTTGTGTTATCGATTGCAGCGCTCGTACCTAGCCCTAACACATGCCTCGCTCTTGTATAATATATAAATATATAATGTTTGATCTTCCCCCAACTCCATCCGGTACCCAAGTTAAAGTTATTATTTATTTTCTTACCCGATTTTAGTAGCGTGCTCTCTCTTTCGCTCTCTCTTTCTCTACATATTTATCTCTCTATCGGCATGGTAATTGCTTTAGCGTTTGCTTTTGGTTTCTCGATGATTCATGTTTGCATTAGTTATAAAAATACTCATCATAACTGAGTCCCAGTTCAGAGTTAAGTTTTGATCAACGAATATCAAAGAAAAGAAAAGAAAATGAAAACAAAACAAACAATCCAAAAACCACAATTGCAGAAGATATCGTTGACACATCACAGAACATTATGTTCCGAAGCGTTTACCGCAGGAAAACGGACCTCATGCCGACAATACCCAGCCCCAGAGACGGGCACTATGGTTCGCGCAGCTCCCTGAGCACAACGCCCAGAACCCCAGGTAAGAGCAAGTGCGAAACCCATTCTACAGCCACCATTCCCATCACCATCTTTAGTCAATCGATGCGAGACAAATCTCTATCATCATTATCATCAACATTCTTCTCAAGCAGCTTCATGCGACGTGTTCATTTTAAGTCACCTCATAACATACCCAACTTTATTATCATCATCCATCATCAGCAGCATCATCATCATCATTACCATTGTTCAGTTAGCCATTTGTAGGACCTCCTCCCCGCCCCGAACCAAAGACTGACTGCTGAGACAATATGAAAGGTTTGCCTGCGTTGGGTGGATTTTGTGTTAATCTTGCTTTGATTCTACGCCCTCTAAGCTGCAGCCGGAGATCACTTAAAGTTTTCTTAAAGCACCAACAACAAAAACCCACTTATCCAAACCACAGAAACACACACACACAAACACACACTCAAGACACCCACCCATATAAACCCATTCCATATTCCACCATTACCGTAGCCGTATCCGTACCTTGTACCTCCATTAGTGTGACGTCTTCTGTAAATATGTAGAAGCATAAGGAACCATATGCACCGCCACAAGAAACAACAACAATAATAAAAATACAAATAATAAGAGCTAGAATGAGAGCTACCATAACCAATATTGTTGTAGCTCCAACAATGATACTGTTTCTGATTCATGAACACTTTCTGAACCACTTTCCACTTTACATATCACCACCACCACCACAACCACCAATGTCCACGTACAGGACGCGCCTATTCGATGAACCGTTTGGATCAACTGGCCCAGCCGATACGGCGCAATGGTGAGCATGTGCGCGCCATATTGGAAAGGGAGAGACGTGAACGCGATCTGGAAATGTTGGACGAGACGGCATCATTGGGTGGCGGTACACCAGGCGGTCGTAGGAGCAGCTCAAGGAACAAACGTGCTGGCAGTGCGGGACCAAGTGGCACATCCACAGCCGTTGGTGCTATGTCCCGTAGCATGACTCATCTGGCTGGCGGCGGCAGCAGCAGCGGTCAGCGTGGAGAACGTGGAAAGTATTCACTTGGTGGCGGCATCTCAACCAGCTTCCGACCGCTGGGCAATGGTCAGCGTGACTCTAGTAAGAGCATGACACAGATAAGCAATTCGTGGTCGCTATATGGCACGCCCAACACCACAACAACCAACACCACCACCAACAACAACCACCACCACAACAACCAACCACAACAGCAACAACGCCAATCCAATCTTGGCTTGCAAACTGCCGCAACTAAAAAATATCTTCAATCATCATTTGCCTCATCCCTCAACGCATCCTACGCGACAGCCTCCGCGAATGCGACTAGGCGTGCCCAGCAACAATATGCGACTTCTAGTACTACTAACCCCCAACACCACCACCACTACTTACTACGTTATCACGACCTCGATCCAAACTCATTGTTGCTCATGAACTCTTCTAGTTTGTTAGTGAATGCAGGTGTGTGCGATCAACCAATCATCAACAATAACTACAAACAAAACTACAACACACACACACACATACAACACTTACACACACACACAGACACAACCTCTACCCATCCATTTAATATGGTGTTAGCCCGTGTAGTCATCCCACATCCCAAAACGTCTCTTCGAAGTGTCAACAACTCTCTGTAGCTCTTTGGGTTTGTTTTATTTTAATTGAACAACACACACACACACACAACCAACAGACTACAAACAACAACACAATTAGCTAACTACACGCACAAACACACACACAAACATATATCTACACAACATACATCATAATACAAATGTAGTTCCTGTAGGAAGAAGACATACGAAGAAGCGATTATCATTACTAAAATTCATCTCGATTAGAGCTGAGAGAACAAACAATCGATAAATCGATTTTACTGAAAATATTGGTATCGCGTTAGTATCGATGCTGTCCAGCTCTAATCTTTCAAAAAGTTCATCTGAGCAACAATTTGCATAAACACACAAAAATTCTATATATTCTCGTATATATACGGAAATATATATATATATTTATGTTTATAATATTTATATATATATATGAGGAGTTAAGCTCATTCCCAAAGATCGATCTCTGAGAAAAACATTGGTCCATATTGTGTGCTGAGCATTGCCATCTGTTTTTTTATCTGTTCGTTTCGTATGTTTTCAATAACTGATGTCTCAATATATATATATATATATATATATATACACACACTCATATAAACATATAACATTAGTGGTTACACACACATACACCCACACACACGCACACTCTTCCTTTGGTTTATGCTTGGTGTCCTTTTCTGTTGTTTGTCCCATATATCTCTCTTTCTCTCTCTTATACGTTATGGTTTTTTTATACGGTATTTGTTGGTACTTTGTTTAATCACTCAATACACAGTTATATTATTGGTTTATTGTCTTCTTCTGCTCCTATTGTTTAATGATTTTAACCTCTTTTTTATTTGTTTTCATAATGACAATTTCTGGTGACGGTCATAGTACATACGAGTACATACCATATACATATTTAAATATATACTTTTATTTATGTTTATCACAATATTAAAAGCCCCACACGATCGTATTATTGTTTGGTGCTCACCTGTTCATCATTTACCAATTTATAACCAAATTTTAATGCAGCATTTCTGCGTCCTTTTTCTCTGCTTTGTTGGATGATGTTTAATTGGGTTAATGTGATATCCACAGGCTCGCGATCTGGTAATGTGACGCCCGGCGGACATGGACATTTGAGCGGCTCACGGCCAGGCAGTGCCATGTCTACCTCCACAACGTTGTCCACACACGGCCTGGTGCCAAGGCGTCCAGCGACGGCGCAACGTAAGCCCAGGCCAGTCAGCATTGCCGGCACCGGCATGTCCCTAGAGGGTAAATATTCTATTGTTGAGCTCATTATTCCATGGTTTTTATGGGGGAACTTCTGTCCGGCTCAGAGATCAACAAGTTGAAGAGGGATCAGAAGCCGCCGGTGAAGACAACAACAGCAACAACTGCCGCCTCGCCATCCACGTCTACAGCACAAACGACACCCAGACGAACCGCGAACCTGATGTCCACCTCAATGATCGTGACTTCCAGCACATCGCGCATAAACAGCGCCGAGAAGAAGACGCCATCGAAGCGGGTAAGTTCATGGAATATATACATTAAATTTATTGGTTATTTATGTATATCCCATCTGGTTTTAGGAACCACTGCTGCCAAAGGCAGCATCCGCTTCGAAGGCACAGCCCAGCAGCCGCACAGCGAGCTCGGAGCGCATTGGTCGCCATCCTAGGGAATCCACAGTGAAATTACCCTCAGCAATGAGCACATCAATGTTTGTTAGCAACAGCATTGGCAGCGCCACGACAACCTCTGTACCTGCGCCCGCACCGGAGGCTAACGGTGTTGTGGCCAATGAACCAACAGAACTTACCGAAGTGATTCCACAACCTGTAGATGTTACACCAGTGCCCGCAGTCAGCAAGGCGGAGAAGGAGGCACTAAACACGGTTAAGACAGAACAGGTACACCAGGAGCTGGTGCAAGTCGCAGTTGAATCAAAGCCAGAGCCAGTTGCGATTGAGGTTGAAGCTCCGGTTGAGCTGATGGCACCAGAGCCAACAACATTAATATCTTCCAGCATTGAGGAGAAGGCGGACGAAGGCAATGAAAAGCCGCAGGCTCAAGAGGCAACAATTGCCGCCAGTAACCAGAAGAAGACATCGCGCAATGGCAGCAAGGAGAACTCTGAGGTGCGTGAGCTAACACCACCGTCGGCCATTACCATCGATGGCAACGATTTGATGACCGCATCAATGATAGCCAGAAAATCACGACTGAGGAGGAGGCGAAGGCCGCACTAGCCGAAAGACGACGCCTGGCCCGCGAGGAGGCCGAACGACAGGCGGAACTGGAGCGCCAACGACTCGAGGCTGAGCGCCTGGCCGAGATCAAGGCTCAGGAGGAAGAGGCCGAACGCCAGCGACTGTTCGAAGAGGAGTCCACACGTCTTGCCGAGGAGCAGCGTCGCGGCGAGGAGGAGCGTCTTCGCAAGGCCATCGAGGTAAGCAATCAATCAATCTTTCATAAAACTATTACTTAATCCATGTCGTCCAACCCAACACAGGAAGCACAGCAGCGAGAGAAGGAAGAGCAACGCAGGCTCGAGGATGAGGAACGCCAGCGCATCGAGCGGGAAGAGGCCGAAAAGAAGGCCAAGGAGGAGGCTGAAAAGCAGCGTATCGAGGTGGCCGAGCGTCTCAAACGCGAGGAAAAGGAACGCGAAGAGCGACGCAAACGTGTGGAGGCTATTATGTCGCGTACCCGAAAAGGCGGCGCCTCAGCCACACCTGTCAAGGTAACAACTCTTACTACCCACAATCTCTTCAGGCACAGAAACTAATCCTAAACACTTTGCAGGAATCCAATGACGCCAAGGTCACGTCCGCTTCCAAAGAGAACGATGGAAACAACAGCAGCAGCAGCAACTCGACCGGTGGCTCACCCAGCAGCAGCACTGATGCAGCCGCGCCCACAGTTACTTCCGTGACATCCTTGACAGCCGTGACAACTGTGTCCTCAGCTGTGACAGATGAGCCACCAAACAGCCAGGCCATGTACGAGCAAGCGGTGCTGGACAAGGAGAACTCACTGATTAATAGCTTCTCCAATATGATTATCGATGAGAATGCCAAGAACTTGCATCAGTTCGAGGTAAGCAATGGGAAATTGCATGTTGTGGACACGACAACCACAACAACAATACCAGCAGCAGCTGCAGCTGCAACAGCAGTGGCCAATGGTAATGGTCATATCGAGAATGTGAACAACAAAAAGTGAGTGAATGCATCTGGATAGACTCATCCATGAACTAATCCGTTTACTCACGAATTGCAGTGACATCAATCTGCTGCAGGACGCAGTGACTCCAGCTGTCACCCAGCTGATCGATCTAAGCATTGAGTCACAAGATCTACACTTAAATATCAACAATAATAACAACAACAATAACAGCTTGCTGACGAGCACAGCGGCAACCACCACGCTAGTCACTGCTGATAGTCACGAGAATAAAGGTATGCTTCATTTTCCAGCCACTTATCCCAGTCTCTTAACTGATGATTCTCGTCTTCCGGTCTCATAGATATATCGTTGCTGTGAATCCGTTGAGGAAACCAAACCAGATTGTTTTCGAAACTATCTTAAAAACAAAACAAAAAAAAAAACAAAAACAAAAACAAAAAACTGATTATATAGCTAAATGTGTGTGGAGTATTTATTTATAGATTGAGTTAGGATCAACAATGCGATGCGTGGAGTGAATCAAGGAAGGAGAGAAGGAGAAGACGTAGACGGAGACGGAGAACGTAAACGGAGAAAGTGTGCAAAAAAAAGCAACAAATAATGGTTACTAGAGATACTAACAAAACAAAAAAAGAAACAAACAGGAAAACAAAATGCTTATAAAAACCTATATACACTTTATTATATACATCTCTATATATATATATACATCCATATATATATACACATATATATATATATATTTATATATAAAGTATAACTAAACGTACGCATTATAAAAAAAAACGGGAAGGAAGCTGGAATGAAAGAAAGCTGTTTAGTTAAGAACTAAGACAAAGAAAAACTAAAAAAAGAGAAAAATGTGAAACGAAATATTGATGGAAGATCGATAATGATAAAGGATAAAGGATAATGATGATGATCAGGATCAGCAGCAGCAGCAGCGGAAAAAGCGTCTATAATTGAATGCAAAGCAATTCGAACCAAATGGAGTTCCATATACGATTCGAAAAGAAATTCGATTCATATTCTAATACGACTATAACTACTACTTATTATCATCGATCATATTATGATCCTTATCAATGAAAATGCTAGCAACAAAATCGCTTCAAAAGTTTTTGCAAATATTATATATATATTTTTTTGTTTATGCGAGTCTAACTTGAACCAGACAGAGACAGTCAGAAAATTGAAACGGAGACAAAAAGCTGCTTATATATAATTGAAAATTATATAAGAATAGTAAAAACAAAACAAATATAAAAGATGAAAATTTATATGGGAAACTAAGAAAATGATATCCTAAATGAAAAAACCGTCAAACGTTGTGTGCTGCGACAAAAAGGCGTCCAAAAAAGATGATGATGATGCGGGGGTATGTACGTAGATCTTACCTCCTTAAAAACTAAAAACTAAAAAAGTAAAAACAAAAAGCAAAAGCAAAAAGTGAAGCAAAAACAATATATATTCTCGGTATGCGTATATATACCATAGTTTCTTTCTGGACCGATCCATCAGATTTATTTAAAGCGCCTCACTGCTGGGAGCTGTAGTCGTCGTCGTCGTCGTTGTCGCCGCCTGCTCCAAACCCTGAGTTTATTGCCCAATTTTTGCACAGTTGTTTATTTTTTTTTCTCTGTCTTAAGATAAGTTTAAAAACGTTGAGCAAACGAATCGTGAGGTATTATTTATTAAAAAAAAAAAAAAAAATCTATTAGAATCGATTAGCGAAAGATCGATAAAAAAAGTTATCTGAAATTATTTGCTGATACTGTCCTATATTCAATGTCGATTCGGAGAGAATGTAATTGTAGCCTATATAAACAAAATATACACACACACAAACACATATATATATACACACAGATATTTGATATCAGTGCTTATACACACACACACACACACTTACCTAGGATCTAATAGTATGAAGAACTACTTGTAGAAGTCTTCGAAATCTGATTATATTAAAGCTTATATCATTTTTTTTAATTGTAGTAATGTTCTCTATCTATCTCTCTCTGTGTATGTATATTATTTTTTTGCGTCAAAATATGTATATATATATACTATATATACATATATATCTTTTATATATATATGTATACACATGTATGTATATATATATACAATAAAATATTTGTAATTTGTATTTATCCATGTGCAAAATAAATTATGATTATTTTTTAATTGTAACTAGAAAATTATTTAGCATGCGAA
This sequence comes from Hirtodrosophila trivittata, assembly GCA_035045065.1. Classification (NCBI taxonomy): domain Eukaryota; kingdom Metazoa; phylum Arthropoda; class Insecta; order Diptera; family Drosophilidae; genus Hirtodrosophila; species Hirtodrosophila trivittata. The sequence goes on along the minus strand of JAWNNK010000813.1, from coordinate 8,024,186 downwards.
AAAGATTGTTAAAATTTCAAGAAACATTTCTAAAAAACACACACAAACACAGCACACCCATAGACTATAATGCAACACACATACAGACACACACGCACAGATGATACACACACACACTCTAGTGTGTGTTGGTGCGTGTGTGTTTGGTTGTGTGTGCCACACCCAATTGTACTTGAGCGCGAAGGCCTTAACATGCATGAGAGCAAGAAAAATATTAAATTGAAATTGCAAATTAATCCATTAATAGATTAATAATAAAAATAAAAATGCTAATGCTAATAATAAACATAATGCAATATCTATGCAATTGCTTTCCTACATATATATGTTATTATTATAAAAAAAAAAAAAACAAAACAAAAAGAAAAAACCTAACGGCATTATAATCAAAAACACAAATGAAATGTTTAATTAATTATTTAAAACAAAAAAAAACATTGTCTTGCTGCAGTAAAAAAAAAATTAAATAATTGAATTAAAAGTTAAATTCCTTAGAACTATGTTAAATTAATATTTAAATTATATATATACACATACATATGTATATAAATATTTATATATATGTGTATATGTATATGTTTGTATGTTACACCCACACACACACACACAAAGAAAACGACAATTATATAAAAGCAATTTCTCCCTCTATTTATTTACACACACCCTACCCACACAACAAACACACACTTACACACAAAGTTCTCTTCTTATCTTAAAAAATATTACATAACAATTAAATATATATATTTATATGTATGTGTTTATATATATAAATATATTTATGTGTATAATATTACATAATAATAAAAAAAGTGTAACTAATTCTCAAGGCAAAACTAAAAAAAAAAAAAACAAAAAAAATCCCGCAACAACATTTGCTTTGTTTTTGTTCTATTTTATTTTTTTTTTTTATTTCCCCCCTGGGAAACATATCTTCCGAATGTTTTGACATTGATCATGCCTGGAATGCTGATATGGATAGAGCATGTGCTACTACTACTGTATACTCCCAATAGCCTCAAATCTCGCCCAAGGTCTGATATATACCCTAAAACAAACAGTTCCTAACTTTACTCAACACACACACACACACATACTAACACTCACGCACAACACACACACACACACACACACACACACAATATGAAATAATCTGAGACGGCACTGCTGCGGCCTACTCCACATCTTAACTGCTTTCGCTATAAGTACCTGCTGTCGATCGGTATGAAATGTACACTACAGATCCTAGAGATCTTGAAGCTATGTATATATTTATGAAAATGTGCTTATAATTCGTTGAACTCGATTAATAAAGTTCGATTAATCGTACACTTGATCTGCATATTGTACGCGTATAGACGAGCCGGCATACATACCAAATTTGGTGTCTCGTAGTCTTTCGGCTTAAAGTCTCTGAGATCGACGCATACGGACATGGTAAGATCGCTTCAGCTGTTGCTGCTGATCGAGCATAAGTCCATATATAGAGTCTATAGATAATACACAGTCACCTTCCGCCAGGGTACGAAAAGAGCAACAACAATAATGGCGTTGATTAAAACAGCCGTTAGATTTGTGCATTATGACATCATAAGAAGCATCATCATTAATAGCCACAGCAGCTGAAAAGCTTTGAGCTAGAGCTTTTGAAGCTTTGTTTCAGTGCGAAAAGAAAGCTTTCGAGTTAGGCTCATACGACTCGCATAACACGAGCATTTGTGGCTTTGAAAAAAAAGAATAAGCTTACAATAGATATTTCACTCACTGACAATATTTACTGTTGAACGACGATACGCTCTTACTGTTAAAACCTCTCTCACACTCTCTCTGTCTCTCAGTTATCTCTCTGTTTTTTTAGGTTTGTGTGTTTTTGGCGTCTGTGTGCTTGCACGCTCATTTTGAAGGTTTCTTCGCTTGTCGGTTTATATTGTATGCTTAAAACGCTTTTATATTTTGTTGTGAACGGACGTGTTTTCTTCGCTGCGTTCTCCAAGACCCAAAAAACCAACAAAATACAAACAACAACAAAAAAACCTACAAAATAATTGCCAATTGTGATAAACATTCCATTGGTCGACAGAGAGTGCATCGATAAGCTTTCAAGCGTACCTACATTTTGACCAAAAACCAGCAGCGCTCCCTGCAAACCCGTTTCCAGCCCAAACCCAGCAGCAGCTCCAGCAACAACAACCACAAACATTAACATGTCTTCGAATCGTGCTCCAAAGAGTGGCTTTGCGGCCGAAGCGCAGCGTAAGGTAACAAAATAAAAAACCAACAAAAATTTGTTTTATTTTTATTTTTTTTAGGTATTGTATTTGCTTTTTATTAGTTGACAGTCAGAGTTTAGGACAGGAAAAAAGTAACAGCTCTTAAAAATCAAATTTTTTGCCAAAAATATTTTTGCTTGTTGTGTGTCTGTATGAGTGTGTGCGACTGTTAAGCTGCATTGACTTTATTTGGGCATTTCAAGCTGAGTTTTGTCTGCTCGCGCGCTAAAACCAGGCTAAAAATGGTCTTCGGAATGACCTCATTCCTAATTCGCAATGAGCGCTGATAAGTCATCTCTAAGTATGCATCTATATACATACACATAGATTTGTATGTGTGCGTAAGTATCTGGAAATTCATGCGTAAATAAATAACATAATTGAGCTTAAAATTCATTAAGTGATTGATTGTTCAATTGAAGTTCAGCTTATACAGTTGCATATATGCAGTCTGTTCTGGGCCCTTCGCTTCGGTAACGGGATCGCAAGCTGCATGCGCTGCGCTCCCTTAATAATCCACTTGCTTCCCCTTTGCTGAGTTGCTCATTGTAACAATTGTTTGAAAGCTAATTTGACAACATTAGTAACGCTTATTAACTGCAATTTACATATGTTTGTATAGATGTACGAGTTTATAGTTTGCACTAAACTGGGATTTTATGTATACCCAAGCTCGAACCGCTGGTTGTCCGCTATTCGCTATCCGCTGTCTGCTGCCTCCCACCCCTTATCCCCGCCTCCTTTTGAAAATTACGCAATGCACTGTCCCTGTGCCAGCCCCAAGCCCCAATGCGACGTGAGTGAAATTGAAATCGTATATGGTCGTGTCTCTCCCCTAGGGGTGAGGTTTGCAGATGTGTTATTGTATGTGTGTGTGTTGGGGGAGGGGAGGCGGTAGAAGGGGGAGATTAAGTGCAGTGCACAAATGGACGACAACTACAAAAAACAATGTCTACAGTTACAGCAGCGGCCAAACAAATAGTCAAACAAGACTGTTCCAACCCATTCCCTTTGCATCGCGCTCTCTTCCTCCTTTCCTTATCCAGCTCTAACTCACTCTTTCTCCCTCACTCTCTCGCTGTTTCCCCAATTGCCGCGTGGAGTGTTTTGTTGTTTCCTTTTTTTTTTGTTGCTTCCTTTGCCTTGATCAACGGCTTCGCAGGAGCGAGGGAGAGAGAGAGAGTCGATGATGTCATTTGGGCTGCCTGCCAGCCAGCTGCCCGTCTTCGTTAGCTTCTAAAATGCTCAAGAAAAAGCGCCCCACGTCGCGATAGCACCTTTTGACGCACACTTATACACATGCGCAGCGTACTTAAGACAGTGTGTATGGCCATGTTTCGGTGTGTGTGTGTGTGGCATAAGCAAACAAAAGCAACATGCCGCTGAATCAACTTTTAAAAATTGTTTGTCCATTTGACTATCAAAGTATGGGTATGTGTGTGTGCGAGTGTGTGTGTGTGGTGTGCTGAGTCGGTTGGTAGTTATATTTTGTGTGTACTTTTATGGAAACTACTCAAATTTCATCATACACACATACTTAGATATTTTGAGGAACAGCTATCGAAGGTGCTAGAGCAACAGCAACAGCCCCTGGTCTTCCTGGTTTTAGGTTCTACCTTTTACCCTAACCCTAAACTAAAAGCTAACCCCTTCACAAATCCCCCCCTTCTCCCTTTCCCTTTCCTTTGCCCTTCCGCTTTCCGCCTTGACCATGTTTCATTAATTAGTCTTCCTCTTGTTGCTGTCTATTGCCCATTCTTCTGTATGGGGTACCCATAGAAACGTTAGCACGTAGTAATCACGGGTACCCGCACATACACACACACACGCACACACCTACATACATATATTCGTACGAATGTACATAGATATGGTCACATTAATACATCCGCAGCAGGCACCCATTGGTATCAGTTTTCCAAATGGAACTTGTCGACCTGTAGAATCGTACATATAAAACTATGTACTTACATATGTATGTATATATTACATGTGTGCGTGAGTATGTGTGTGTGTAGGTAAAAATACCTGAAGCCAGTTGTCATTCATTTTTAGATAAGCCATAAAAAGTGATGGCAACAATTTAATCATAAATCAAACGTTTGGATTTCCGGTGAAACTTTAATGCCAAAAAAGAATTCTTCATTCTGTTCTATTATGGTCCTAACAATAGAATTGGTAACTTGTTACTTCGTGGTTTAGTGTTAACACCTCTATCAAAACACCAAAATAAAAGAGATAGAGAGAGGGGAAATAAAAAACAGTCACATAATTGACCTCGTTTACCGTTACGTTGATTTCATGTCTTTTTTGCGGTATTTTTGTTGTTTATTTCTTTTTAGTGCTTTTCGGCATGTTTTTGTTGTATTTTGTTTTTTTTTAGTACTGTTTTTGTTGTTATTTTCGCTTAATCCGTATATCGGTCAGCAATTGTCATCATGCAGAGATCCATGACACATCGAAAAGAAAGCGAAACCGAAAATCGAAATGAATAATCGCAGAAATGTCTGACAGATTGCCGATAGATTTACCGCTTCATATCTCTCATTTGTACGTAACGCCTTTTACACACACACATTCACAAATCTATGCAAGTCTGTTTTTCTTTGTATTATTTTGCAATGCGTCAACTTTTAAAGTTTTTAACTAATCATCATTCGTAAAAATGAAATACAAAAGTAAAGTTCAAATTTACGGATCGCCCACCAATGACATCATCATCCGCGTTCGTTTCTGCCTTTCGTATCCTACTTATTCAACTTAAAATGCTCATTACGCAATGATCCGTTGCGAAGCTTGATAATAAATACGAAAATAAAATATAAAAACCACAACGGAACTTTGAGAAAATGTTGTGTATACTTATGTATGTACGTAGATATGTATGTATATAAACATGTATGCATTAAAAACAAAATGGTTTGATCCATTACTTGTTGTACAACAATCTATAGAGTCTTCTGGAAACGGAAACTTGCGTCAGACCCAATGTTAGATTTATGTACATATGGTACCCAAAACAATTTATAATCGTACAGCTCCTTTAGCTCTAAGCTTTTGTTGCTGACTCGCAAAATTGCCGATTACTTTTTGCATTACAATTTCACTTTTTATTTTGTGAATGTGGGTTGCTTGAGATGATGATAGCAGCTGCTCCTCCGTGCTAAGCAGCGTTGGCGTTAATGCGTTTGCTATTTTCAAGCAGGTAGTCATCATCATCATTATCACAATCATCATCAGGTCTTTAACAAGTTGGTAAACAAGAGGCTTTACCTGAATGGCACTTTTCATTTAACTAAGAGCTTTTTTTTCCAAGCTAATGAAGAGGCTTTCCAAGGCTTGGCTCATAACGCTAATGCGGCTTGCGTGCAAAAGCAACAACACCCATAAAATAACATTATGTAGTATTATCCACATATGTACTTTCGGTATAAGTAACTACACTGCTGCCACAGACGTATCTAGGAACTCCATCAAAAACTTCAAAATTAATTAATGTCACGCTGCTGGTAATTGCTCAGAATACTGAAACGTGCCTAATTCATCAAGTGACCCACAGACCCAGTGGTCGCTGACAGTCAGACCTAAATGCTGGTCAAGTTGGACAGTTGGTGTCATGTCTGCCATTGGCATTGGCACTGGGCTCGTTCCGCATGCGCCATGACGACATCTTCTATTCACATTCCAGAATTTTGATGGCCAATGTTCCGTCTCGAGTCTTGGAAACTGGCGATAATGTTGTTGATTTTGGAGTGTTCTGTTACTGCGACTAGTACAACCTTCGCGAATGGCACGTTGATAAGCGTGTTCCGCCGTCACATCCTCCCTACACCACCACCCACCCACAAATCCACCCAAACGTCTCTCTCTATCGCTCTTTCTCTATCTCTCTCGCCTCGATAAGGCACTCAACACGTTCCAGAACATTGTATACATACACATCAAATACATACAAATATGTACTAACATACCATATGCCATTCCAAGTATTCAATTATATACAGTACACTCTACACACACACCACACACACAGTTGTTGTCGTCGTCGTCGTCGAATTTCGTTAGCGACCTCTCTCTCCATAGCAAAACTCTAGAAAAAAATACAAAATGAAAAATGAAATGCTCAGCTCTGAAGTCCGCTGACTCATTAAAACAGCGCTAAAAAAATATTTTCCATATTTCATGCAATAAGAAATGTTAAGAAATAATAAGCAAACACGAGCCTCTACGACTTTGAGATACTCTTAAACAAAGTTCATTGTCACTGATCGCGCCTGGAAAGCTGTCTGTAGTATATAAGATATGGCCAGGGTGTACTCCTACGACTCCTACTACCTATTCTTTCTATAATACTACTATTTCTACTACTACTTTTACTACTGCAACAGTTACTACTACTATTAGCTCTCCTGCTACTATTCCTGTCATAACTATTACTACTATTACTATTCCTGTCACTACTATTCCCACTACTACTATTCATACTACTACGACTATCCCACTACTATTTCTTCTACTACTACTACTATTGCACTATATACTACGACTAGCTTAAAGCCTCAACTTACTGACCACGACAGATACTCCCTAGTCTAAACTCTCATGTAATTTAACGCTAAATATGCCCTATTTCAACTTGACACGGACATAAACATCTTTCTTAAATAGTCTGAGACAGCACCGCTGCTGCTTTCGTTATATGTAACTGCTGTCGCTCATTATGAAATGTTGACCCTAAATCTTATAGCCTGGTGTATGTATGTATGTATATGAAACTGTACTTAAAAGTCGTTTGAATCGATAGCTGCAGATCGATTAATCGAAATAAACCTATGGCAGAGACGGATCTACTACCAAATCTGGTGTAGTTTCTAATTTAAAAGTCGCATCTCATTTGCTTTATCGCCTCGGCTTTAGCTGCTGATCCGGGAGATATATCTACATGGGAGTCATAGAAGATGCCCCTTAGATAACTTTCTTAAAGCTCCTCTTTTTACCCTATTTTGTACGAGTTGAAGTCGTATAATAGAAACAAATAATGGAAATAATAGATAGAAAAAAATGATTGTTCGTTTGCCATTTTTCATTTAAATATGAATAATGTTTGTGTTTTATTTTGTTTTGTTTTCATTCGTGTTATTTTTTGTGCTATGTTGTAAGCCAAGTTTGCCAATACGGCAATATGGCAATGCGTCAATAGACCAAATCGCTTATTGTCTGGGAAGAGACCCAAAATATACACACAAAATTTACATAATTGGATACATGGATAGATGAGATGAGATGAGATGAGATCGCGATGCGATGCGATGAGATGAACGTTTTAAATATTTGTGTAAACGTGTCAGAAATCGCCCGAATTCATTAGTATCTTAACGGCTTTAATATTTATGGCCATATAAATATGTACATATATAAAAAGAAGTCAAAGCCGCAACCGTTCAGAGATTCTCCAGTCTTGGAATCTCGCATAAAATATACATATATCTGTATGTTTATATATATATTTATATATGTCTGGTTTATAATCAAAATTTATTCAGTTATGGCCCCGAGGGTGTCAATTTATCTGCCATCATCATAATTATCATCGATGAGATGAGGGAGGGGGCAGAGCGTGTCGAGGCGGGGGAGAGCATGAATTATAATCGTCTTCATTGAGAAGTGTCAATCAAAATCGTTTATATTTATGCATATACTATATATATGTATATATATATATATAAATTATTTAACACATTTGTTGGCACAAACATTGATGAACTGATAGATTGACCCGATGTGTATGTGCCCATTGTTTACACTCAGCTTCAATCGGGGTTAACAACATTTTCTTCACAAACTCTCTAATGACCCCCGACCCCCACTGACCCCGTCTTGAACCCTCAACTGAACTCAGTTCATTTCTGTTCTTATTTTTTATACCGTTTTGGCAAATTTCGTTTAATTCGCAGCTTCGTAACTGTAGATGCAGAATGGAAACGGTTATAAACGGTAGAAACGGTTAGAATAGGTCAGAATAGGTCAGAGAAGTTCAGAAACGATCATAGATACAATCAATGCCTCAATTATCGACTACTGCTAATTGCAGTCGTTATCGTCTATCGGCAAAGCACTTAAAAGCAATTCGATACGTTTCAATTTTCAAACGGTAGACAGAAAGAGAAAGAGAAACTCCTGATAAAGACATAAAAGTCGATCGTCAAATCTTTTATTTACATATTTATGGCTCTACGAGTATATATATATGTGTGTATATATCTGCATATCAGCTGATAGATCAGATCATTAACATTATATGTGATGTCTGAGCTCGCTCGTTAATTTGCTTATCGATAGTAATACTAGAACTACCGACGACAGTCCATTCACCTTCATTATGTAAACAGTAGTAGAAGCTCTTGCAACAGTAGTAGTAGTTGTTGCCCAGTAACTACCCTAGAAGGAGCTTTGAGGGGGCTGTTGTTGGGGGTGGGGGCATAGATAAGGCATGAAAGGGAAGAACAACTGTAAATTGCGATAGAAACTACTCAATTGGTGACAAACGTTTTCATTTTTATTTCTGAGATCATTCATTTTAATAGAATCGCTGTCAGACTCAATCACAAACTAAATACACACACACAGAGAGTGAGAGGGAACTGGTGTGTGTGTGCGTGTGTGCTGGGTGTTGGCTTAGAGCACATCTGATAAATGGCTGATAATCAGAAATCAGTTAGCGACAGCAATTCAATTAAATAACACTATTAACTAAAGCTGTTAACGCGCAACCCCAGAACGTCTAGAGATTTCACCCCTCAGCTTGGAAATGGAAATATAGCACGCAAACAGGTTCCGCACCCCAATCCTCCCCAATCCCAATCCCGATCACAGTTGCAGTTTCCAGTTTAGCTTGTTTGTGGTTTTGTTTTTCGTATCAATTGATGGCGCCACACACAACCAATGTCCAATCCAATAATGAACAACAAGTGGGCCTCGATCCATGCCATAACGGTACGAAGGACGCCCAAACAGCCCGGCATTAGCTTTAGGCCTTATATGGTCAATACGATCCGGATTGAGAGTGAGACTGAGACTGAGTCGGAGACGGAGACGGAGACCTGAGCACTCAAAGACTCAGATAGGCAAATATGGATATTGATTTAAGTTTTAGAACGTGACTGAAGTTTCAAGCAGTTCATTGGAATATATTATATACCATATACTATATACCATATATACCATATATCAAGTATATAACGTTTATATACTAGAAAGTTGGAGAAGTGCAATCTTATCCCCATTCAAACTTGAAATATTACCTGTATATTATATGCTTTTTATACACTAAAAATTTATGGGTAATTAACGATAGGAGTGTTATCAGTCTATTATTATTTGATATGTGATAACAGTTATTATATATAGTTATACAGTTAACCATGATTTCGTTTGCAGCTAAGGCATTAGTCTTGCAAATCGCAATTTAATAACAGCCATGTACCAGTCAAAGGTACAAGTGCTTTTTAAGCCACGACAACTATATATCTATATATATATTTATATATATTCTCGATCTTATGCATTTTTAGATCAACTCAAAGTACAGCGAGGAGCTGGCCCAAGAGTCATTGGAATGGATCAAGGCTGTTACTGCAGAGCCAATTAACACATCCGGTGATACTGACAACTTCTTCGAAGTGCTCAAGGATGGCGTCATCCTGTGCAAGTTGGCCAATGCTCTGCAGCCGGGCTGCATCAAGAAGATAAACGAGAGCAAAATGGCCTTCAAGTGCATGGAGAACATTTCAGCTTTCCTTGAGTGCGCCAAGAACTTCGGTGTGCCCACACAGGAGACATTCCAAAGTGTTGATCTCTGGGAGCGTCAGAATCTCAATTCTGTCGTCATTTGCTTGCAGTCCCTGGGCCGCAAGGTAAGTACTCCGAATCTGACTCAAGAGTAATCATCTAATGCCACATCTCTTGCAGGCTTCGAACTTCAACAAGCCATCGATTGGTCCTAAGGAAGCGGACAAGAATGTGCGCAACTTCAGCGAGGAGCAGCTGCGTGCCGGCCAGAACGTCATCTCCCTGCAGTACGGCTCCAACAAGGGCGCCACCCAGTCGGGCATCAACTTTGGCAACACCAGACACATGTAGACACTTATAAAGCACACTTCAGCACGTCCTTCGTCCTCAAAAATTAAACACATTCCGCAATAAAGCCAAAACTCAAAACGAAATAATCCCCAAATATCCAAAATCCAAAATCCAATAACTTCCTCCGTATAATAGACATTTCCCCGACGATTTCTAGACATTCCGTAAATCAAATTTTGGTAGAAACGAAGAAAAAACGAAATTATATAATCATATACTACTACTTACTATATACATATATATATTTATATATATATGTGTATGAAAAGATATAGATTTGTATTCCAATTAATCCTGATTGCACCCATTGCAAAAGTACTATGCTTATATGCTGTACGTACTCTTAATAACATAAACTATTTATAATTTATTATACTATTAAGTACAGTACTTTAAATGTACGATTTACTTTTTTAATGTAGAATGATCCAATTCTATATACATACATACATACATATATACACACACATACATACGGGTAGTATGAAATTTCCACACTGCATTTCTGGCACGATCATTTTTATATAATATGGATATGAAAATTGATCAATTAGCACTCAAATTTTTTCGTGCCATTACTGGGTTTGCGGAATAGTAGTAGCAGCAGTAGTAGTAGTATATGGAAGCAACGGTTGGCCTTGTTACTAAAGTACCAGATCATTTTGAAACAGAAAGTGTCTTTTTTATCTCGAAGAGAAAACGGTTTTAAACAAAAATGTAAAAGAAGAGAGATGCGAGCAAGCGCGCGAAAATTGTTTTAAAAATAACCACCTGAATTTCAATCAATACCTAAGCATTTAAGCAAATGTATTCAATGGACCGATAAAGATACAACAAATATATATATATATAATATGTATTACACATTTAAACGATGTATGTATTTAAATATTTTTTTTTATGTTGAAAATAAACAATTATTCTTTTAAATATGGCGGGTAACCGTCTCCATGCGTTATCTTTTAAACATCATTAATCGATTTGCACGATCGATACACCAGTCCGAACCGATAGTGGGAGATCTGGCTACCCTAAACGGTATAAAAAAGTATATATATTAATCATTAACGTACGTTAGTATTAGTATATTGTCAATTTTCTAACTACTCCTATTCTACCACTTCTATAGTAATACTTATTGATCTTATTGGCTTTTTCTGCGTTTTCCCCAATCCTTGCAACAAATGTTGGGTCGTTTTAAATGAAATCAATTTTCTTATATTTTTTAAATTTAAATTTAAATTTTTATTTTTTTTTTATTATTCTTATTTTAGTTTTAATAATTTTAAATTTTGATTAATTATTCTTTTTTATATATTTTAAATTGTCAATATTCGTAGTCAGCTGCTCTTAGTTGACTTTAATTAAATAAATAAATAAATGAATACCCGGTTAAAGTATTTTTCATTATGTAGTCCTACTACGGGTCGGTGTTGTCAGGCCTCAGCTTATCCCGCTTGCATGGAAGCAATCACTTCCCAAAAAAAATATAATATTTCAACAAAAATTATCTTTAAAAATAATCAACTTTTTTTGATAATCTTTTTATTTTGCTTTTTTCGTTATATTCCCAAAATCTTCATTAAATTCCTTTTAAATGCCATCCAATGTACCAAGTATCATAATATATCTTTTTATGATACTTGGTACATATATATAATATAACGAAAAAAGCAAAATTCGATATGATAATATGTATATAGAGTATCCATAAACATCAAATTGACAGTTGATAAATTTATTTCAACCTGCAAATTTTGCAAGCAAATTAAAAAAAAAATTCCTAAAAGTAGGTAAATGTATATTTTCAATAGCTAGATTTCCAGTTAATTTCAAATTTTTCTAGCGAACCTTAAAAATTGCCAGAACTAGCTATAAAATAGCTAAATTGGTAACACTACTCGCAAGCAGTCAACTAATTTATGTAGCATAGTGTTGCCCTGGAAGGCGATTGGTAGCGCACATAAGAGCGAGAAGGAAATATGTCCGCGCATGTCGGCGCATGCTGGCGCATGTCCAGGCACGTAGCTAGGGAAAGAGGGGCCCAAAGGGACAGGGCACCCCCTCCTCCTCGGAAAGTTTTTGAAATTCCTGTTTTACCTCTGTCGATAAAACATATATTTTGAACTTTAATTATATGCTATACTATGACGTATAAACTACTCGTAGTTTTGTGTAATAGTGTTGGTAAATTTAAAAGATATAAGAAGACGGGAAAAAATTGTGGGGCCAACCCCTACTCCCCCCCCGCCAAAGAGGAACTTTGGCTACGGGCATGCGCATGACTGACCTACCCTGTAACCAAAGAAAAAACAGGTCGGGTTGACTACGTTAGGAATTGAGTACACCTGAAGCAGTAGAAGAATGTCTTGGGAGTATTTAAATTACAAAAATATTGCATTTAAACATTATTGCTTTGAATTACAAACAAAATATATATATTTAAGGGCATTCCAGTCGCATTCCAATGTCGTGACATTGCACACGCGCGAAAACACTATAAAACACGACTAGGTCTAATTTAAAAACAAAGGTTTTTCTCTATCTAGCTATAAAATTAGTAATTAAGTGTAATTTTATAATTAATTTAAAATCTTAAATTTATTCTTAAGGTTCTCCAATTTTTAAATTTGCTCTATCTTTTTTTGTTATTAACCTTTGTATCTGGCGTGACGCTAAATAACATTATTTTTCTTAAAGAAATTAATACGCAAAAGGCTTATTTTAAATAAAATTAATATGGTTACTTGTTATCCATTAATTTATAATGTTAATTTTTTTTCAATTTCTTAGCACTATTACATTAATTTTGTTTTAGCAATTTTGGCGGTCAATTAAAAAATATATTTTCTGGGTAAATATATGCAAAAATTAAGATATAATAAAAATAATTTTTCTAATATAAATCTAAAAAATAATTTAAATGTTATAGATATATTTTTATTTGATTAAATAATAAAAAAAGTTGCAGCCAATTAAAAATATTTTATGCAGAAATGGCCGTAAACGCATAAAAATCTTTCGCGCCACATCGATAGCTTATCGATATATTACATGCAGATTCCAGGCTTGCAGATTTTAGCTTGCAGGATCCAGGTTGCAAATTCCAGTTTGCAGATTCCAGTGTGCAGGTGCAGGTTACAGGTTGAGGGACAAGTTGCAAGCGCAGGTTGCAAGCGCAGGTTGCAGGTGCAGGTTGTAAGTTGATTTTTTCTCTTCAAGTGACATTCAAAGGATCTGTTTTACAAACGTTTTGCAAACGTTTTGCAAATTTTTTTTTCCAAACGTTTTGCATAAAAATCATTCAAATAATTTTGCATAAATCAAGTTTTAAAGAATATCTGATTGGATTATTATTCCTATTAGTTTTAAAGGATTATAATTTGACAAAGAAAAATTTTTTCTTTCCGCACAAAAGGATACATACGAATGTGACGTCATTCAGTGAATACATCGTAAAGGAATCGCAAAAAAAAAAAGGATACGATAGCTCGATACTAGCATCGAAAATTTGCCAGCTCTAATATTTATATACTCCGTGACGGAAAAGACGTGAAGCATCGTATTTTTATTATTAAAATTAAATATGGACGCAGACCGAAGTTCCCGTTCTGATAGAGGTCCGTATCGTGAAAGGTTTAAAAGATTGTTGCTGTGTCTACAATACTTTTTATATTTTTTTTACATATTTTTTTGTAGTGCAAAATTGTGAAGGTGGCTTTATGTGCAAATGCAAATGGAGTGCTGGTGCTGGTGGTTTAGGTTCGAATCAGGGTAAGTGAGACAGAAGAAGAGTGGGCGCGAATGAAAAAAATAGAAAACGACATTTAATGCAAACGAAAAACATAATACTACTAATACATACAATATACTAATCCGCCTTTTTTTTGTGTATTCCATGTAGATTCGAAACGGCGTCAACGAGATGACGAAAAGGAAAAGGTGAGCAACCGCAGGTCGATACGCACCCCATCGCCGACAAGGGCTCAGCGGCAACGTTTAGAACGGAACCGCACAGCGTCAAAATCTCCATCGGGCGATAAAAATTTCTTGAATCGCGAACGTTCTAAGAGCTCTGACCGTCGACGCTCTAGAAGTTTAGAGCGTCGCCGTTCTAGAAGCTTGGAACGGGTGCGTTCTAGAAGTCCTGAGCGTTGGCGTCGACGTAGTCGTAGTAGAAGCTACAGCAGGGGTATACCTCCGTATACCCCACGTCAAAGACGCACTCCTAGTAAAAATCGTCCGCCCCGTAATTTGACAGGCAACATAACGCTGCCTGCATCAGATTTTCCTTATAACAATTACGTTAGTATTGATAAAACATAAAGATGCTAACTGCTCAACCTTCCAAATCAAAAAATATTTCTAGAGTTGGTCACATCAAACGCCGAGAGAGCAGTACGATCCGATGTATGCACCGATGCTATTTGACTTTAATGCGCGTACGAATACGCAACCAACAAACCCAACCTCAACTCAAAACCCCTACTACACTTCCTATTCAATTCCCCACCCTCCTCCCGTACAATACAGATCGGCCCCCTATGAGCCGAATGCACGTTATAGCTATAGAAGCGAACCCCAGCCCCCAAATTGAATTGATACTTAAAACAATTACAAAGTCATTTACTCAACTTCTATATACATTCGTGTGTGTTCTACATGGCATGCACATTATACCAAGGAATTACTTTCCTTATATACTCTCTTAACCCGTAATAACATAATCAACTTATTACCCATATTATACTACCAAGTACTTTACCCTCAAGAACGTGTGCATTTCTTTTACTTTAGGGATGCTTTCATTTTATTTTGTATTATATTTTGTTATTTTGTGTTTATTTATTGAATATGGACTTGGTCCTTAAGAAACTGTTATAAATATTATTTTTTTATTTATTTTACAATTTATTTTTTTACTTTATTTCTGCAAAGTTGCAAAAAATGGCTGGTCGTAGAGCTGCAAACTTGGATAAAAGGTCTTGCAGGAGGATTTGGCTGTGGGACGAACTATGCTTGTGGTTTCACTCTTGGCTTTTCACTTCTTTAAGATGAGCAACGCCCTATGAATGTTCTCTTTCCGGCGATATTACGGTGCCCAAGCGATTGTTCTCAGAATTGTTGACTTTTCCCTCTGGATAATCTCGACGTTGCTTCCGCTTGCATTACCTTATAGCCTGCACCAAGTCCAGAAAGTCCTCTAGACTAAGTGGACAGCGAGCATTAAGGACCCAGTGGAGGTTACTTGCCTTAAGTTACAGATGCGTCTGCTGGCACCAGATGACCAACCTGTCCAATTGGACGCCCAGGTACGTTAATTCATCGTCGAACTACTACTACGTTGTCTCTCCATAGCTACTGAATGGCTGGCAAGTTAGTCAGTTGCCTCTTTTGGGCATCTACAAAAAGGTAAGAATCGCATTGGCAATTTCAAAGATAGAGGTTGACAGCTGGTAGTCAGTAGGATTATGCGCAGTGTGCAAAACGTAGACGGTTAGTCCAAGAATGGTTTCTTGGTCACTTCTGTATCCTTTGAGATTGTATATATCTTTATTAAGTGCAGAATCCGTAAATTCAGAAAGCACCACAGGAACACAATTATAATCATATGTATTTATAAACCAAATCCTATGCTATAGAAAATTAAAGCATGAGGAGCTCATTGACATGGAGAGGCAGAATATCTCACTGTCTTAGCGAACCCTAGTCTCTTTAGACGCCTGAAAGTCTAGCAGGAAGTAAACCCCTTGCGAGAGCACTCCGGTGTTTTAATAGTATGTCACTCTATCGGCTGGTGTGTCGTCCGATCTGCTCTTCAATGGTATACTGATGCAAGTCTTTCTGCAGGGTGCAGTTACGGACGTACCAGGGACAGCGCACGGTTCTGGAGTACCTGGATACGTTTATGTGTTGACTTTGCGGCAATCCCCCAGATCTATATTCCGTATAGCCAGATGGGCATGATACAGTGGACGTACACTGCTCTTTTGGCTTTCAGCGCCATTGAGCTTCTTCTGTTGGTCAGCCGTTGCATTATTTGGCCACATCTTTTTCTTACAGATTTCAGGTATGAACCAAAGGTGAGTCTCTTTTCCAGTGTAACCCCTAGGTATTAAGCTTGCGGCGGCTGGTTTACAATCACTGTATATTAGTGTTGTCACTTTCATATTACTATAAATAAGATATTTATGTACATAAATGTAAATAAAGAAATGCGGCAATTCCTGCTTTCAATATGAATATTTTGGCTACGCCTTTACGTCCAAACTTTGATCTTTGCATTTTTTATTTAGTTTTGTTCCATATGTACTCATGCACTCGTGTTAAAAGATTCAAGAAAACCATAGAACATCTTATTGGCTGTAATTCAAGGGTACGGGCCCTCTAAGAACTATTGAATTAAGAATTCCCATGAAATTAAATTAAAAAAACCAAACACCTAAAAGTATGCTATCGATATAATACGAGTCCTGCTGTGTGGACTAGGCTATTCCATATTGGACTTGTTGAGTGGTCAACTGTTGAACCTTAACCAAAGAGTTCTGAAGAAGCTGTAAATTCCACCTTCAAACGCAGAAATTGCAAATATTCCTTATATATAAGCATTTTAAATACGGTGGCAAATTGTTCTGATGGGTTATATTCAAGACCGAATCGAAAGCGTTATCGATACATCGATATATATTTATGCTCTATCGATATATGCGTTAATTGGCATCTCAATTGTCTTGAAGAAATAGTATAAACATGGAACAGGGGATCTGTCGTGTTTGCTTAAATAGTTCCGTAACGTTGGTGGATATATTCATTAAACGGGAGCAAATAAACGAGGAAGATCCGGAGCCATGTCTGGCGGATATGCTAAATGAATGCGCCGAGTGCCACGTTCAGCTCAATGACGAACTCCCTCAGCAAATATGCTTGGGCTGTGTTCTAAGCGCTCAAAATGCATTCAGATTCAAGCGACAATGTGAAAAGAGCTATTGGAGTTTGATAGAAAAGCGCAGGTTACTGCAACAGGAGCAAAAATATATTATTAGCCCAAACCCACCGACAGAATACTACCAAAACATCAAAATCAAACCGATGCCCGCATCGACAGAAAAAGGACAAACGAGTTCGAGCAAAATAAATGAAAAAGTGCCTATTGCGCATACAAAGCAGAAAGTAAAAGACAAAATAAAACAGGAAATAAAAGTGGAAACGGTGACCAGCGATACAAACATAAAACCCTATCAGTGTAAGATTTGCAGCAAGGAATTTGAACACTTGCGCATTCTACGCATGCACAAGAAGTAAGTAAATGAGGTTCATACAGAATTACGAATTACAGAATTCCCCACAAATCTAATGCTCCACAGATGGCACAGTGAAACCAAGTCATACAACCAGAAATTGAGCAACCCCAAGCCCCTACCAATGCCGGTGGCCCCCGTTAAAGTAGAAAGACCAAAACATTCCACAAAAAAGACTAGCAACACTGAACCATTCCAACAGAAAACGGCTACGACAAAAGTGAACAAACTACTTGAATGCCCCATGTGCTTCCAGCAATTCGAGAAGCATAGCCTACGCAGAGTGCACATGCGACTGCACAACAATGAACGTCCATTCCAGTGTCCAGATTGCACGAAAGCTTTTCGTAGTAATGAACACCTTAGGAGACATGTGCGCGTTCACACTGGCGAATGTCCCTATATTTGCCCCTTTTGTTCGGACAGCTTTCCCAGAAGCGACTATTGCCATGCTCATATAAAGAAACAGCACAATGTTAAGTTCACCGGAAAACTGTTGCACGTGACGTAAGTCAAAATGTTCCCTAGGGATAGTTCAATTTACTTATAAGCACTTCTTTAAACACACAGCAAAAAGAAATAGTGAATATCTAACACGTCATTAGAAATTGTGACAAATAGGATGACGACGCTGGAAGCCTATGCGTATCTAGATAAATTATTAGGATGTATGCAACAGAAAAAGTAAACAAATTTGGATTTATCTGATTGCATATACATAAAGAAAGATTTTGAATGTACATATATAATTGCTATATTTTGATTGAATTTGCTCAATTCCGATAAATTATGAAACAAACAAAAACATCGATTACTAGAACTTCAAGGCTTTTCGATATCCTTAAATCTGAACATCATACTTTTCTCTCATAATCTGTAGCAAAACACAGGAAGAACCTCTGGTTCTCAAATTCCCAAATCGAGCTGCAATATACAAAATGCGTAACATTACTTAGTATTTTTTTTTATAATATATATATAATCTGGTCCTTAAAACATAAATGTGCAACAGTGTTGCCTTTTCGATAAAGACAAAAAAAAACAGACCTTGGCACTTTTCCTAACCATGAACACAAATAAGAGCGAGAGGGAACTATAAGCAAATTGCATTCGCTGTAAATGTAACGCCACCAAATAGAAAAGGCCAGCATTATTACGCGTGCCAGCCGGTGTTAACTGAATACTTGGCCTTGATTATTTTTTTTCTTTCATATGCACTTTATCATATCAATTATATTTTGCTGATAAAAAGTTACAGGATGACAAACCTGTACCACGAATTAAAACATACATCGAATTCCTTTCAAAAGCCAGAACTAAGTATATAAAAACAGATTTTTTAATTACAGGCTTAAGGAAAATATTACATTTAAATACTTGTTCTTGCAACTACAAATAAACTATGCCTGTAAGAATTTGTTTAAATTCGATACATTGATATACACTAAAACATCCAATATTACCGCCACATATCGTATCGATATTTTGAGATAAGCACATTGCACATTGTAGATTGCAAGTTGCAGGTTAATTAAGAACGTGTTAAATGTCACTGCAAGTGACATGTTATTTAAGTGAACATTTAATTA
Organism: Hirtodrosophila trivittata; assembly: GCA_035045065.1. Lineage (NCBI taxonomy): Eukaryota > Metazoa > Arthropoda > Insecta > Diptera > Drosophilidae > Hirtodrosophila > Hirtodrosophila trivittata. The sequence continues at coordinate 8,004,890 of JAWNNK010000813.1, read as the reverse complement.
TCATATTTTATTATTTATAAAGAACATTTATTATATCTCTTTCAAAGAGTCATAACATTCAAAACGCTGAGATATTGAACTAATATAATACAGCACGAAAGTGCACTAAAAAATGTGACGTCATTAAGTGACGTTCGCGATCTGAATAATAAAGTTTGCACTATGCGTTACCTTGTACCATTTATATACATTATTTAAATACATAGACAGAAAAGACGTAGAACGACATATTTATATTAATCAAAGATGGATGCCGACAGCAGTTCCCGTTCTCCAAGAGGTCCGTATCGTGATAGTATTGCAATATAGTTTTTGTGTCTAAAATATTTTTGTTGTTTTTTTTCTAGTGCAAAATTGTGAAAGTGGTTTTCTATGCGAATACAAATGGAGTCAGAATCAGAAAATATCCAAAGCTTAAACGAAGCCGATAAGGAGGAAAATGGACACAATCGAATCAGTGGCGAACTACATGAATTTGATCCAAGCGAAACACAGGGTACTAAAGAGCATTTTTATATGTATTGCATGTAGATTCAAAGCGTCGTCAACGAACACACGAGAAGGAAAAGGTACCCTATTTTGCCAATGAAACCCGTGAGCGTGACAGGGTGAGAAACCTGCGGCGCAGATCGAATCGAACCCCATCGCCGGCAAGAACGAAACGGCTCCGACATGAACGTCAACGCACACGATCCCGATCGCATTCGGCCGAGAAAAATACAATTATCGCCGGCGTTCTAGAAGTTCTGATCGTCGTCGTCGACGCAGTCGTAGTAGAAGTCACAACAATGCTGTAGCGTCATATTCCTCACGTCATAGACGCACTCGCAGTCGGTCTCCCCGCATTATAACAGTTCCAGTTCCGGTGCCTGCAGCTGATTATCCCTATGCTTACGTTAGTATCAGATAATCTAAAACAATCACAATTGCTTAATTTACCATAACAATCACTTTCTAGGGTTGGTCACATCATCCGGTGAGACAGCAGTTCAATCCGATGTATGCACCGATACCATATGGCATGAGTCCGCGTCCACCCAATCCCTACTTTGCACCCTATCCACGTCCACCTCATCCTCCTCCTCTATTCAGGTACAGATCTGGCCCATATCAGCCAAATCCACGTTATAGCTATAGGAATCAACGCCAGCCTCCAAATTGATTGGTATTGTATAAAATTACAAATTTATTTACTCATCCTCTATATATATATATATTCGTGTATTTGTACATTAAAATATATAATAATACACAAACTTAGAAAAACTCTCCTTATACACTGACTGTACTCGTAATAAAAAAATTATTTATAGTATATAATATGGTGGAGTACAGTACCCGAAAGAACGTACGGATGACTTTTCTAATTACGGCTATGGTATATTGATTCCTGTATACGCAAATGATGTCCTATTGTTAGGAAACTCTTCAAAGACAGGGATTACAGAGTACTCTATCGATTGACATTGAAAAATAATAGATGATTTAAACTAAGAACCAGCTACTTATGAAATTTAATTCATAATTCACGTAAAATTTTGAACAACTCAAAGTATGTTTTAGTTCAGTTTATTTTACAAGTCTTAGCAAGTCCGGGACGGCACAGGAGCGTGCATATCCAGATAATGCACTAGAAAAGAAACAAACTATGCATATTAGAATTTATCTGTCTCCCAATCTCTCTGCGGGCAAATATATATTTATACAATAGATTTTGTATTTACATATTTAATTTATAAATTTTGACCAAATTCGATAAATTTAAAAACAATTAAAAATATCGATTGCGATATCCTTAGGGCTGAAAATCATAGTTTTGGCTCAAAACTTGCAGCTAAGCTCAGCACGAAACTTTAAATTATACCTATGGTTTTTAAATTAACGAATCGCTTAACAATATACAAAATGCATTCATTTTCTTATTGTTTTTTTTTATATAAAATCATGTCCTGAAAACACAAATGTGCAACACAGCGTTGATTTTTCGATTAGGAACGAATGGAACGGAACGAGTCACTTGTCCTAACCATAAACACACATTAGAGCGAGAGGGAAGCAAAGTTTGGTGTATTCGTAGGCAGAACGCCATCAATTAAAAAAGATAAGCATTACCTGACGGCGCAACCTGTAACCTTGGCCTTGATTATTTTCCACCTTTATATGGACTTTATTATAGAAACTATATTTTGCTGATTAAACGTTTCACAGGTTACAATATAGGTCAGATTGATTTAGGTTTAACACAAAAAAAATATATTTGTATATTATTGCCTAGCATTACAAATAACCAGGATACACATAAATAAATGATCAAATTCGATACAGGGACGTACAAAAAACATCGACATAACTTATCGATATTTTAACCTGTACTCTTTCATGCAGGTTGCAGGTTGATAAAAAACATTTATTTTCTTTTTATATCACTATAGGAGACACTTTAGCTGTTCTGAACGAGAATCGTATAAAAATTTACAACATTGAAAAGATTTTATTTTTAATGCTTTTATAAAAGTCTAATTAGAAATTATTCACATAAGATGTGACGTCATTCAGCGGGGTTTGAGAGCGCAAGAAGAAACCTGCTCTATGCGTTACCTCTTACAGGCTAAACTCTTTATGTAAATCAGAAGTGATAAGAAGAGCGTCATCTTTTCGTCATTAAAGTATAGAAGTCAATAGGAGTTGCAGTTTTCCTGAAGGTCCGTATAGTGATAGCATTATAATAAAATTTATGCCTAGAAAATTTTTTTGGTTTTTTTTCCTAGTGTAAAACATAAGCGTGTCTTTTTAAAGGACCTTCGGTGGTCACCAGATAAAATCGTACAACTACGCAGCCCAGATATCAAGGTTACAGCGTCATTTTCCACGCCTCACATACACACCGTCCCAGTGCATTGACTGTATCTGCATATCCTTGTACGTTGGTATTAGTAAAAAAGAAAACACTATTTGATAAATTTATCATACTAAACACTTTTTTCAGGACTTGTTCCATCAACTGCTGAGGCAAAACTTCAACCCGATGTCTTTTGGAATGAGTCCACGTCCATTGAATCCCTGTCTTGAGCCTTTTCCACGTCCTCCTCCTCAACCTCAATATAGGTACAGGGCTAGCCCTTTTCAGTTGCATCGTCGTCGTTTCAGTATCAGGAATCAACCATACCAGCCATACCAGCCACCACCATATTAAATTCACATTTTACATAATTACAAATTTATTTACTCAACTTCTATTTACATTCGTGTGTTTGTACATTAAAATAATAAATAATACACGTGAAACTAAGGACGTACAAAAAATATTGCATTTCATCTTTTTCTTTTCTTTTCTTATCTTTTCTCATTTACTTAACGGGTCGGGTTTTTGATTTAAAAGGAGGAACAGGTGTGGCGAGGGTGGAAGAGTTTGATTAATTCGCAACCAAAGTCAAAGGGAGACACACACGATGGGTAGGTGCTAATCACGATTAAACTTAACGACTATATAGTAATTACGACTTTATACATCCACATTTACACATAAAATGTATGTAGAGAGGACTAACTCTATGGGAACTCCTAAGACTCGTATATAATAGAGCACTATTTCAATAAATTATAAAAAAATAGATCATTTACTGTTACGCGGATATATATATAGCTGATATATATATGTATATCTGTTAAAGCTCAACGCGTGGACGAAATTGCAGTCGAAGCGGGGGATCCCTGAAACGCCAACGCGTCACATATACAAATTTCAGCGTGTGATCCTTGCCTAACAGCTCCTCGTTGCACAATATATCGATCTAGAATTTGAATAAATCCGTTAATCAAATGCAACAATTAAGTTAATCTAACGATTAGGTATACCAAAATATAGTTTAAACTGGGATTTGTACTCACCTCACGATATTTTTCGATGCCATTGAGTATCTTCTTGGCGACAAGTTTTTTTAAATGCGTTATTGTCGCCTGGGAGCTGCAGCGGATGAACCTTCTTTGCAGATTCTTAAAGTTATTGCTTATACACTCTAGGCACACATTGACCTGTTCGTCGAGTCGATGGAAGTCGGATTCGGCATGCGCCTCCATCACCTTTTCGTTGTCGTCTTCATGGTTCTGCGTTATGTCCTTCGGACATGGCATATTTCGGCTCTTATAAAAGTCACGTTCGCGCCGCGATTCATCTACAGACGATGACAAAGGTTGTGTGAAGATAAACAGGATTATAATTAATACAAATCATTTCAATTCTAAGATATATTGCGAAAAGTAACACGCACCTTCTTGTAGTTTCGGCACCAGTTTGTACACAATATCCTGCATGGTGCGATCGAAGCTAATGTACTGCAGCGGGTGTGACTGATGTATGATATTGTCGCAGGTGGGGCATGTTTTCTTCTCCTCCAGATGCTTGACCAGACAGCTTTTACAGACTATAAAAGAAGAGAAAACACACATTAAAACACAGTTAAATCTTGGTATTAGTGTGCTTCTCTGTGGACAGTACGGTTTCCACCTCATAGGTCACTCTTCACTGATTCCTAATGCACCACAATTATTATGAATATAGGCATAAATCAACTCCCACGCGATCAACCGGCAAAATTTATAGCCTTGTTATTGCTTGAACAGAGCGTAATAACTATGTTTTTAAGGTTCCTGTAGCCGTGTGGTGAGAGTAACGGTATCACCAGCTCGTGTGACTGGCGCAAAAGTGACCAGAACCGGTGCAGGTGCCAGGTGCTCTGCCCACTGAAACTGAGACTAAGCAATTGACAATTGGCAACTCACATGTGTGTAGACACTCTGTCACTGTTGTCGCATCTATGAAATATCCGCCGCATATTTTACACGTTATATGCGGATTAATTGTTTTTAACTTGACACGCCGCTCCATTTTGTAATTGTATTAAGTTTCTTATGAAATAAATAACTCGCTCGCTTAGTGGTTCTCTCCCTCTTTGAAGCGAACAATGTTGTCTTTTTTGTTTGTTGCCGAATATCCGGTCGCTTATAGCGAAATTAATAGCGCAACGAAACCAAAAACACTCAACATATCAGTGCACGTTTGAACTATTCATTTAAACGGTATTTTAACTATTATTTTAAACAAAAAAAAGAAATCACGACAAAATTGTGTGTACGTGTACGTGTGTGAGTGTGAGTGTACGTGTACATTGACCCATGTGAACGGCATTTTTGAATATCGTTATCGTTCGGAGTGAATGCTTAGGATTAAATGGCGTTGCCAGATATTCAAAAAAAAATTGATCCTAATAAAACAGAAATGTTTAATCATTTTTTACACATACTATTACTCTGTATAAATCCAAATAATATTCAAAATCCATTTTAGAGGTTGGATTTTTCAGTAAAATATGAAGAATCCGTTGTCTTTCCGAAATACCAACTAACAGTCGGTTACATTCAAATTCTAGCGCTTTTTTAACATACAAACAAACTCCTAACTAGATCAACGCTAAATGTAATATATTTATGTAATTAAGTGCAGCTTGCTTTAATTAGTATAGAATTATTTTCAGATTCATTTTTACCGTAATATAAATTAAATTCATGCGATTTTATTCTTCCACTCAGCCTATGTTAAGTTGTTGCCGGCTCATGTTAATAACATTTTTTGCACATGTTTACTCAGAAAACAAACGAAAAATACCAGAAGAAAATACCACAATATTGATTTTTTTTGCACTTGTTGCTCGACAGACAGAAAACAAGAAAAGGTTGTACGTTCTTGTTTTGAATTAATTAATTCCAAATACCTGAACAATCAAGTACTGCTTTCAATTTACGGCCTGTCAGAAACAAAATCAAAACTTGATTTCAGTGCAAAAACCCCCAAGTGAACACTCATCGTCGTCGCCCGTTTCCCATTGCCGTTAAAGCTCAGCTCGCAGTATTCTTGAGTCATTCCGACTTGTCGCTCAATTTACAAGTTTTGTTTTAAAGTGAAGTTCAGTTGAGTTCAAACCGTTAAGCTGGCAGCACGCATCATGTCCGCAGGTCGAGTAGTCATCTATGGAGGCAAAGGAGCTTTAGGCTCCGCTTGCGTTGATCATTTTAAAGCCAACAATTATGTGAGTAAAAAGCCCGCGTACCTTTCACTTTTCGTAACCCTCAAATAACTAAACCTTTGCACTTTCAATTGTAATTCTATTGTTAATCTGCGGCCTTCGGTTGGGCTTTCACAGTGGGTTGGTAGCATTGATCTGAGCGAAAATGAGAAGGCCGATGTCAGTGTTGTTGTGCCCCGCGACGCCAGCTGGGAGGACCAGGAGGCGTCTGTTGTTTGCAAAGTGGGTGAGTCCCTGGCCGGCGACAAACTGGATGCTGTCATCTGTGTGGCAGGCGGCTGGGCTGGTGGAAATGCCAAGAAAGGTGAGTCACGAAACGCTAATTAAACGTGCAGTTCAGTTTTTAACACTAACAACAAAAAAAATGAAAGATTTGGCCAAAAATGCGGATCTTATGTGGCGCCAAAGTGTTTGGAGCTCAAGCATTTCGGCAGCATTGGCTGCACAGCATCTCAAGGATGGTGGCCTGTTGGCATTGACCGGCGCCAAGCCTGCACTAGATGGTACACCAGGCATGATTGGCTATGGCATGGCCAAGGCTGCAGTGCATCAACTGACACGCTCGCTAGCTGGCGAAAACTCTGGTCTGCCCAGCGATTCCCTGGTCGTTTCCATATTGCCTGTGACCCTGGACACGCCAATGAATCGCAAATGGATGCCCAAAGCTGATTTTGGCACCTGGACTCCACTCGGCGAGGTGGCCGAACTCTTCCATAAATGGACCAAATCGCAGGATCGCCCCAAAACTGGTGCACTGCTTCAGCTAATCACCAAGGAAGGCCAAACAGAGCTCATAGCGGCGGATTAAAGGCCACCAAAAATCTAATATTAATAACTAAATAACGGCACAACCAACAACAACACTCACACACACACACACACATGCGTGTATACCCTTTAAATTGGGCATATAAACTGCCTGCTTATCTTCCAATCGGAACGTATATATATATATATATATATGCATATAGAACGCTTTCGCTTAGCTTAAACTATTAATGAATAAAACGTTTTATGGCTTTCGCTCGTTTAATGCTGTCAGTTTGTTTACATTTGATGGGTTTATTTTCGGATAACCTCTTGAACTTCGATAACGATTAGACTTGGCTTCGAGCTGGGAATAGTTTACGTCTTCTTTTTCTTCATAATCTTCATGAATAGCACCATGCCTGCAAAAATGAGAAGAGCGAAATATCTATCAATAAAAATGCGATACTCCAAGCAAGAGAGAGGGAAGAGTCTTCCAGAGATTATGTATAGTTAAATCCCTGCCAGAACTTTTAGTTATACAACCACAACCACAACCAGGCGCAGGACATGCGCAGCAAATATTGTGTACCCTTTTGTATAATAGAAACATCGTTAACGCCTTTCCACTAATCTCCCTCTCTCGGCCTGTTACCATGACCATGAAGCTTCGCTACCACTCACCAATGAAAACGACAATGACAAAGACAATCATTAGCCAGAGCCAGCATTTGTAGGCCTTGCGGGAGTGCTGCTCGAGCTTCTCGGCTTCTTTTCCCAGGGAATTTATGTTTCGGTCGGCCATGCCCGTGGAACGGGAGACTACTTCGGTGTCCCGTCGGATGATGCGATTAGCCGTTTCGGTTTGTTCCTTTAGATTGCGCGTCAGCGACAGCATATGCTCGGTGATCTTCTCCTGGGCATTGTTATAATACTTGACCGCCTCGCTCATGTTGTCGCCAGGGACCGCTTCGCCAACGCCCGCCGTTGAGTCATCACCGCCACGTCGCCGCCTCAGTGTGTCGGCATCTGTGCAATATTTGTGCATTGTTTCTTTTATAAATGTTGAGTTATAAATGAGGATTAATGCTACCTTCCAATAACTCCTTGCGTACTTCGTTGTGCTTTGCCGTATTTTGTAATTGACGCATCTCCTGGAGCGCAATTTCGTTAGTTGATTCCGTTCTGTTGGGATTCCCATTGCTAAAATTGTTTGTGTATCCGGTCACCAGTTTGAGGGCAGCGAGGCGGTCTTTGTAGCTGGATATCTTTGCTGCACTTTGTGGGCTGTGCGTATGGAAGGGGTGGGGGAAGGGGTACGAGGTGTGACATTGTATTTCAGAGGGGGGTGCACAAATTTATATATGCAACTCACTCATCCATCACCGCCAGCTCGGCAATCATGGTGTCAAGTGATTTCAGGAACTTTTGAAGGCGCCAAAAGTTGTCCTCGCTCTTTGCGAGATCCTCGCAGTTTGTAAGCAGCGTCCTTATGTTCACATTTAATTTCGTGGCCATTTTATATAAAAAAACATTAATTTGTAAACTCGGTTCCGTTTTACTACAAATATCTTAATATCGATACTACTAACATTATCGATTTCTTAAACGATAGTTGCTTGCGATAGTTGTATTGCTTAAGCATTGTATGGAGCTACATACTGTTTGCCAGAGCAGCGACAACAAAACACAACTATAATATATTGGATTTTATGTAATTATTAATCTATCTTTTGGTATAACATTTAATTTTGTGAAAAGATTTCTATACATTTTGTAAATGTTATTTGGTGTATGCGATCATTTTACGCGAGCAGCATACTTGGCATATGCGAACAGCTGAATTGCCGAGCAAATGCAACGCTTAAACGAGGCGCTTGCCAACACTCCGTCGCGACGTTCGGACGAAGAAACGCGAAGAAAACGGCAGTTTGTTGCTGGACAAAAATTTGCTCCGTGAATTTAAATTAAATTTAAATTACTGCAACTGCAAACCCGCCAGGTGCGTACGTGCTATATACGCAGGCGGAGTAACATGCCGGTTGAACTTTAGAAGTGCAAGTTTGATGAAAATGTGAATAGAAAGTGGCACAGCGCACAAAAAAAATGTAAATGATAAAACCAAGTCAAAGCCAAAGAAATGCGAAAAATATATACATACATATGTACATCCGCAAACATGCATATGTATGCGCGTATATGTGTCGAGTGAGAGGTAGAGGGAAAGAGAGGTATAGAGCCATAAGTGAAGCACATTAAAATTAATACACATAAATAACAGTGCAGCCGTTTAAAAATCGACCATAACTACTTTCATACATATAAACATATAACTGCATTTAAATATTTCCGCAAAAAGCAATAATTGTGCTGCTTGCCGCTGGAAAGGGGATCATTTTTTCTTCTTTTTTTTCTGTGTTCAGCTTAGTGTGTGAGTATATATGTATATGTATATATATTTATACATATGTAAATATATGTATGTACATAAGAAACCAAAAGACGAAAGTCGGCGGCATCTTTTCTAGTTTCAAAAAATTTTAATAATAATTACATTCAAAATGAAAAAATAAAATTAATGAACATATCAGCCATTTGGCGAATTTGAACAAAAAAAATAGGGAAAAAGATATGTGTACCACACATTCGAAAGAAAACCTACGAAAGTGGTTGCTCGCGTCACTGCTACATATATATGTGTGCCTCTATGTTTCAGTGTGTTTGTGTGTATATATGTAGGTGCGTTTACCACTGGCTGTATGGGCCTGTATTAGTGTGTGTGTGTGTGTGCGTATGAATGCGAGAGGAATGCTGTCTATGTATCACGTTTCGCACTCGCATATGTATATTTATTTGTGTGTAGTGTTGTATAGTGAATAAAACATGAAACCAACAACAGATTTCAATTCTGATTCTGATTCTTATGAATTTCTCGCTGATTTTTTTTTTTTTTTGTTAAAGCCTGTGCTAGAGAGATCGTTGGCTGCTGCCTCGTCTCCTCCCACAACATTAAATTGTGGCAAAGTTTTCGCAAGCTGACTGCCGCCTGGCTGGCCATTTTGTCTGGGACCAAATCGATCTGGTTATTCTCCGGTTTTTAAAAGTTGCATCCCTAAGCAGCAGGCAGCATTCAAATAGAGGGCGATGCACAAAAGTGAGAGAGAGCGCTAGAGCGAGAGAGACAGTACAATAAACAGCAGCACACACACACACGCAACAAAACAAACTTGTTTGGACGCGGCGCTCTGGCGCGCTCACTTGCAAAATGAGCAAAACGCCGCTACTCGTTGTCGTTAAAGAGAGAGAACTCACAAATCGTCTTTCGCGTATTGCTCGCTACTCGCTATTGTTGGTGCTGCTGCTGCCGCCGTAGTTGTCGCTCTCTTGAACTACTCAAAGCAAAAGCAAAGCTAGGCGAGCAAAATTTCCATTGTGTGTGGCGATGTCGCGTCGTCGTTGTCGTTGCCAGCTAACAGCAGCAGCAGCAGAAACGGTCTCGCAGTTGGTTTAAAATTTTCTGACTCGTCATTTGGTGTTGTGCGAAAAGCGAGAAAAACGTATGCATATATATATATATATATATGTATATATATGTATATATAAATAAATATATAAATATATTTTTTTATATGTACGTATAAATATATTGAGTAATAAATTAAATATAATATGTATTTAACAAGGCGCAGAACGCAGTGCAAGGTGCAAGTTCTATACAAATAGATTAGCAATACATTTAAATCAAATCTCCGTCTTCGTTTTCGTCTTCGTCTCTGTCACCTCTCTACTCTGTTGATGTATGTACGCGTGTGCATATGTGTGAGTGTATGTGTATGTATATATTTATATATATACATATGTATATGTGTGTGTATTTATGTGAGTGCCTTTTTAAGCACAAAAACTCATTACAATTTACTATTACTCATCTGCTGCTGGTGATTCTTTTTAGCTAGCACGCAAGCCACAAATAATATACATATATACATTTTTTTTTGTTTTTACTGTGAAAAAAAGATGAAAAATCCGAAAAATGTTGTATACAGAAAAATGTATTTCAAAGTGCATATTGCAAACGTCGGCAGCAAATCACCGTTATGTGGCCCAGTCCCAGGGAACGGGCAATTTTAACGACGCATTTTATAAAAAAAAAAAGCATTGAGTATGCATACATATTTATTTATTCAATTTGAATAAACTGTAGCTAAAAACTACCTATTTTATTTATTTTTTTGTTTTTTTTCTTTTTTTTTTTGTCTATATCAACGATTAACGAAAGCCCAACGACTTTCATCGTTGTCGTCGTCGTGCGTCGGTGTTAATATGCATGTGTGTGTTTGTGTGTGTGACTCGCTCGCTCACTTGCGCTCAGTTACCCATACACACACACATTGAAGCACCCCATTCGTCGGTCTCGTCACGTCTGCTGCGCGCCTTGAAAAAAGTCAATTTTTGTATCTCGCTCAAACCCGCGCTCTCTCACTCACAAATATCTCTCTCGTGCGTTGCTCAGTGTCAAATGAATGGACAGTGGTTCAGCCCCATGGAGAGGGAGAGTGGAGCATTAGGAGATGTCATGTACGTGCGCTGCTGTTGCTGCTGCTGCTGGCGGCCGTCCACCCTTGTAATTGCCGCATATATCCGTGTAGTTGTATGTGCGTGTGTGTGTGTGTGTGTCAGCGAATGAGCAGCAACAGCAAGAGCAACAAATAAGTAGTAGTAGTAGCGAGCACAATAAAAAAACAATAAGACAGAAACTTTTAAAATACTAAATTATTTTTTATGTCGTGTGCTAGTGTCTGTGTATTTGAGTGAATCAGTGAATGTGTGTGCGTGCGTGTGTGTTTGTAAATGCAATTCGCAGGCCAAGTCACAGATTGTGCTCTCTACCTACCTACCTACGTACCTCTCTCGTTGCCTAACACGCTCTCTCTCTCTCTTTGGTGCGCTCTTTCTCGCTACTATTGAAAACTTGACTGGCGCTGTTGCGATGATGTTGCTGATTTCGAAATTGATTTACCTGAACGTGTTTTGGTTTCGGAAGCGCGCACAAAACGAAATATGCAGCAGTAGCAACAACAATAGAAATTTCTGTGTCTAACCTCTTTGACTCTCTATCTCTCTTCCAGTGCAGCGAGGACGTAAATAATAACATACACATACACATACACATACAAACACAAAATAACGACATGGAAAAAGTGCCGCTGTATGTGACTCTGTGTGCTCAGTGCATTGAAAATAGTTAGAGAAAAATAACCAACAATAAATAACTATAAAATAATAAAATAAAATAGAATAAGTAATATATAAATAAGAAATAAGAAACAAAAACACTAATTGTTGTACCGTTCTCTTGCTCTTGTTCTTGTTCTCGTTCTCGTTCATGTTGTGTTAATCGCCAAATCCAAAAGTTAGCTGTAAACTGCAACAGCTGCACATCAACACCAACAACAACAAAACAAATAAAACAAACAACAACACAAAAAACAACAAAGTAAAATAAAATAAAGAAAAATAATAACATATAAAATTCACTCAAAACAACAACAACAACAAGTAACAAAGTATTTTGTGTGTGTCTCACTCTGTGTGGGTGCGTATCTGTGTCTGTATCTGTGTCGCTCCTCGTCTTCGTATTAAAACCGTTACAACAAAAACAACAACAATAATAACAACTACAACAAAATAAGCAAAAATCAAATTACAAAGAAAAAGGAAAATACATAAATATATATTTAACACGAATCCAAAGTCACAACAAATGTGCAAAATATACTAGAATTTTCTACCAATTTCTCCACAATATTCAAATCTTCAAAAAAAAAATGAGGTGCTGTTGTTGTGCAAATAAAATAAGCCAAGAACTATGACGCATCAAAATCATCAGACAAACGGCGCAAGTTTGGAGGATTGCCACACAAACTTTTATGCCTTGGTAAGTTTCCATTTGTTTTGTTTTAAGCTTTTATTTTTCTCTCCCGTTATTTACTCGTATTTACCATTTCCATTTCCGTTCTTTTGCTTTGCCAATTGCCTTAGATCTAGGTCAGTGACAATGCATCACAGGGTGTTTCAAGTTAGCTGCTGCTGCGCGGCGACGTCAACGATCAAATTGACAGCTGATTTTTATTGTCGTCCTCCTTTTTGTCGATAGACCTGCGCATAGCTGTTTATCGATATTGTGCGTTAGTTGCTGATTGGTGATGGCTCTCGCCATTTTTTTGCTCTCTATAACGTTATTTTCACCTTTTGTGTTGTACAAGAAGTTGGTTGAAACAGAAATCCGAAATCAGAAAACAGAAAAAATACGCACTAAAGCGGAACTATGCATATGCTGAGTGGGGAATAGACGCAAAACAAGTCAAGAAAAAAAAAAAAAAGAAGCAACAACAATAAAGAAACATGTATTTATGTATGTATGTTTGTATAATTGTGCGGGTACTACATATATATGCGGCAACTGGCCGGCCATAACAGGTTCTTCTTCGGCGTCTAGTTGGCCGGGTCGCGCCGCGCCGTTTCTTTTTCACATGAGCGCTGACAGTGGCATATTTCTTTAAAGAAACCTCGCTCTTTCGCGTCTAGACAACAACAACAACAATAGCCAGCAGCAACAGTCCAGTTCACACAGAGAGAGAGATAGTAAGAGAGAGAGTAAACGCAAAAGAAAAGCTTCAAATAGCAGCTTGAGCTTCAACCGATGGCAATGCGTAGCAGTCAACGTGATCCACACGCCCGCCAACGCCGCCGCCACCCCACGACGCCAAGGCAAAGCATTGACAGAGAGAGAGAGACCGACGACGCGCTAACGAACGCTATACGAAATAACGAAACAATAACAAACGCGCAAAACTTTCTCTGAGCGAATAATCAAAAGCAAGGGCGAGAGAATGAAAGAGAGGCAGCCAGAGAGGGTAGACGACAAAAGACGCAGAACCAATTACAGAGAGAGAGAGAGAGGGAGAGCAGAGCATGGAGACAGTAGAAATAAAAAGTCTGCTTGAACTTGGGAGGCGGCACGCGCGCGTGAACAAACACTAGTAAAGCGTGTCAGAATGATAACACACATACACAACAAATATATGTATACATATATGTTAAGAGCGTATTAAAGAGTGAGAGACTTACTTATACACGTGTGCATAAAAATATGGCCCACAGGCGAGAAACGAGCACAAGCCCCGAAGCTGCTGCTACCGCACGCAGAGTACACACAATAATGTTTGCTTGTATTGTAGATTGAGCATGAAAATTGCAAAAATAAAAATAATAAAGAAAAACAGAAAAGTATGCATGTGTGTTTGTGTGTGTACGAGTATGCAGCGAGACGCCGTTGACGTCGGCAGATAAAAGACAACGCTACTGTTGTTGTTTGTTATTGTTGACAATGTTGTAAAACGCAAAACAGATGCGAATTTGTTTTGATTAGAGAAAAGTAGGCTTAAAATTACGGTAAAAAAGGGAGTATTAATAGGGGGGGGCGGGCAAAGAATTCATGCGATTACTCGCCCAAAAGTAAAAGCCAATAAATATCTATAAAAGGCACAAGGCAGGCCGGGCAAGACCAGACCACCACAAGCACAGGCAGCCACGCCAAAGTAGCGAGTTATAAAAACGAGAGCGAAAATGGAAACAGACAAAAATCGCGATACCGAAACCGAAATACAAAGTCAAACGGAAGAATGTGGAACATGGGGCGCTGCTGCTACCGACGCAACGGACTCTTGTTGCCTGTTTATTTTATTTTGTTGTTTTTGTTTTTTTTTTTTTTTTGTTGCTGCTGTTGGGGGCGACGCTCTTCGTCGTCGTCGTTGTCGGTGTCGGCAGCTATTCGTGGTTTGGGGAATACCTTCAGTTTGCTTGTTGTTGTTGTCGTGGTTTCTGTTTCGGCTGCGTTTCCATGTATGTGTGTATGTGTGTGAGGTGCAGTTATTTGGCTATGCTTGTGCCTGTGTGTGTGTGTGTCCGTGTATGTGTGTCTCTCGAGTTTAGTTTTTTGTGCTATGTGCTTAACACGCTCTCTTGGCCAACGCTTGTTTTGAACGTTTCCATTGATTTGTGCTTGCCACAGCAGCAGCAGCAACAACTACGACAACAACTTGTTCCAACAAAGCAACAAACTCGCAACGGAAGCCGCCAATGACGAGCCAAAGACACGACCCTAGCCAGTTTTCTTCTTCTTTTTTCTCTTTTCTTTTCTTTTATGTTGTTTTTTTATCGCTTAGGTTTTCTTTTTGAATTGTCTTGCGGGTCGCGTCTTCTTCTGCTTGGCCTTTTCTGCTGCTGTTGTTGTTGCTGCTGGTGCTGCTGCTTTGTGGCTGTGCTTTTGTTTCGAGCTTTGCTTTGTATGCGCCTTTCGTTTTTTATTCTGTTACAAGTGCAGCGACTCTGGAATGTGTGTTTCTCTGCATGTGTGTGTGTGTGTCTGATTGTTTGTGTGCTTTATAGCGTTTTGCAACACTGGCTCGCAGTTTTTTCTCCTTTTTTTTTTTTGGCAAGCTTTCGTCTTAAGCTGCAGCACTCGACCGACTATCGAAGATTGTTGCGTGGAATTTGTAAACAAAGTTGTGGGTGTTTAGCTACTTACGCGTAAATACAGTGTGTCTTCGATATAATGCACTTTTAGAACACATTTGAAAGAGATATTTATAATAGAAATATAATGAAAATTTGGAAGTCTTCTTGCTATGCACTTTGCTGGCTTCTGCGAAGTCGGTTGTCAGTTGTCAGTTTGCAATTTTGTGTGTTGCCACCTAGTCAGCTGTTAGTGACGTCACAGTAACTGCTATTTATTCGCAATAACTTGAACTAACTGCTGGCGATTTGTTTAAGTTTTTCCAAGAAAATATTTGAGTGCTGGAAAACTATTGTTGATATCGAAAAGTTGTGCAAGATAAAGCGTAGTTTATACCTTCGATCAAGTGATACATATATATATACTATATACATATGTACATATCTATCAGCTTGCATGTTTCGTTATAGGAAATGATGGTGTGTTAATCGAAGTTTCGTAAAGTTTTTATCAGTTTATCGAGTATGGAATTGCCTTCGCTTCTCTTTTGAAACAATCTATCGATTGTGCAATATTTATGTAGATATTTTGAAATATGCTTTCTGCTTATCGTGCGCCCTTTGTAGTTTAGTTGGTAAACTTAAGCAATAAATAATAGTAACTATTTATACATATTTTTAACGTTTCTCTTCTTCTTTCATTAACAGACTGATTTGTGTGGAATAAAATGGCGCAAGTTCGTTAATGGCGAACGGCCAAACGCTTCAAGCGACCCACTGTCCGATCCGATACTGCGCTCCTATTCACGATGCATGCAGGCGGATATGCTGTGCGTGTGGCGGCGTGTACAATCCACCAAACAGGACAACTCCGATCCGAATGCCTTAAATTTTGAAATAACCACATCGACCACTGTACACCCGCCTCTATCGCTAGCCGCTGCCAAGGAGCTATGGATCTTCTGGTACGGCGAGGAACCGGATCTCAGTGATCTGGTCGATGCAGAGCTGCTCAAAGTAGCGGGTAAGTAACTCAATACAATATCAATTAATATTGGAAGAGCTCAAATGGGAGGGTAACTTGAAAACTTCAGATTGTCTCAGAAAATGCTGCACAGGAGTTGAAATCTTCGAATAGTGAAAGTATAGAAAGACTTAGGAACAGTTAAAATAATGGGCAGATGGTGACAGTTCCAACGGTTTATTTGCCATTCACAATTAAACCGGGAAAATCGATAATTATTAGCGATTAATATGCTGCGTGTCATAATCGATCTGTTAAGAAAAATTGCTCTAATTCATAAAGAGGTTGATTTTCTTCTTCCTTCCTTTCATGCATCCACACAAAACAGCTTCAAATTGCTTCCGTTTCTTTCTTAACTGTTATTACTTTTCCAACGACCTTCGCACAAGCAAGTTAGACACCAGTCGCTAGACTGATATCAATCAGCTTTGATTTGATCAGGAATTTTTTTATATTTAGATGGAAAATTGGCGACAAATGCAAAAATTTTATTGGAAAAATCAACGGGCAACCAGATAAATAAAATACATATGCATGTGTGCAAGTGTGAATATACATGCATAAATAATGCAAATGGTGAGAAGAACACCGTTACATATGTGTGTACAGCGAGCTTTATAAATTTAATAAAACTTCAAGGCCGCATCGTGAAGCGCAGCAAAAATTTTGTTGTACCCATGAGAAAACCAAAACAATACACAAACACACATGCACATAAACGTGCAAACACACATACATATGTATTCATATCAAATAAACACATGCATATATGTGTGTTGTGTCTGTGTGTGTGCGTGTGTTTTGTAGCTGTTTCTCCAACATCATCACTCACATGGCGCGCTCGTTCGTCTGTCAGCAGCAGAACACACTCACTGGCCCTCTATTCCTCTCCCTTTGTTCCGCTCTTCATGCTGTGTGAATAACGCTGCGGTCAGCCCACGCGTAAAACGTCACCTGTGTCATTTGCAATGTTTTTGTTTCGTTTTAGCGCTCTCTTGCGCTTTACACTGTGGGTGCTGGGCGCTCTCTTGCGCGCGCTCTATCTACCTCTCTCTTTTTTGGTCTCTCTTTGCTGTCGCGCTCTCTGTTTGCCTCAGCCGCCTTGGCAATTCTGCTGCATTTAAGGGGTTGTTCCTACACATACGCAAATGCTGATGGCCTCGGATTGCTGCTGCTGCTACTACTTCTGCTTCTTCTACTGTTGGCCTCTTATCAGTAGTTTTGCGGTTTGTGGTGGCAAAAATATATTTTTGAAATTCGCCTATTGCTTCATACCGCTATCTTTGACCACAAGTTATCACTTGTGTTCCTGTAATGCGTGTGTCGTCCCCGACGTATGGCAAATTCCATACACGAATCGTCGTCGCACCACATGTACCGTCTATAAAATCGCATACGTCAACGTATTCCTAATCAAAATCGTAACGTAGTAGAACTGCGGCCTTCTTTATTTTTCTTCGACGTCATATTTTTCAGTTGTTTTGTTATTGTTTTATTATTACAGTTGGCTCTTGATAAATTGCTAACGCTGAGGTTTGAGTTGAATGCGCCATAGCTGTTACTGTTATTGTTGTTATTGCTTTGACTGTGGTGAAATTGTTGTTGACCCCGATGACGATGACGATTACGATGACGATGTTGACTTTGTTGTGCCATTTGTTGTCGTTAAGTTTTTTGTTCTCTTATTTTCTTTAATGACAAGGACATTGACTAATTGCATTGACATTACTTTGTCTTGTTGCGTGTGCGAATTCTCTTTTTTCTTTTCTTTTTATAGCCTTTTACTTTGCCGCAAACAACAAACAAAAAGCGATGTCTTTATATTTCTATGCATTAATGTGTGTGTGTGTGCATCATGTGTGTGTGTCAGTTTGGATGTGTCTGTGCGTGTGAATGAAACCAAAGAGACGAGACAGAGACGCGTCGTCCGTTGTAAGTGCCTTTGGTGCCTACTGTTGCCCAGTGAAAAGTGGCAACGCCGCCGCAGCAGAGACGGACCAAAAGTGATGATATTGCTGTTATTGTTGTACATACAACTTGCCACAGGTTTTTGTTGTTTTTAGGCCGCATAAAACAGACATCACAACTTTGTACACACAAACGACCGCCAGAGTCAGAGCCAGCGCCTTGGCGTTGCCTCAGCTGAGCGTCAAGCGGCTTCGCCTCTCTTTTAAGTACTTGCTGAGAGAGCATTTTCGCTTTCGAGCATTGTTTATAACGGTTGCCTAGATGAATGAACCCAAAAACAAAATGAAATACATTTGTATGTGTGTATGTATATATATTTATTTATATGTATGTATGCATACAATAGGCTGTAATTATTCATTCCATATGCTCTCGATATATTTACGATATTTTTCTTATTGTTATCGTTATCACAAACTGTTGGCAAATCGAGTAGCTTGTTGCCCCCGCTACTTGTTGTCATTGCTATTGTTGTTGCTTGATTAATGCCGCACACAAACAATCACAGACCCACACTCACACACACTTAATACAGTTTACCTTAAACAGCTGTCACTTTGCTACTGCTTTAAAATTCCATTTGTGTGTGTGTGTGTGTGTGTGTGTGTTCTCTCTCTCTCTTTCCCTGTGTCTCATCCCATTTGTGTGAGTTCGCTACACAATTGGGGCTAATAATTATGAGCTCACAATTTGTATTTATGCGTATGCGTGTGAGTGAGATAGTGAATGTCGCCGCTCTCTTTTAATGGTGGAAGGCTGTTCTCTTTTGTGCGCTTTTTTTGAAACTGGTTTAAAGCTTAATTACAATGCGCTTTGTTGTTGTTATTGTTGCTGCAAAATTTTGCATTCTCTCTCTCTCTCTCTCTCTCTCTGTTTGCCGCTTTACCTGTTTCTTTTGTTTTATTGTTGTACTGCTTATTAACCAATTTTCAGTATGCGCTCAACGCCGCCATTCCGTCCCCTGTCCTTTTCCTATCCTCTGTCCTTGTCCCTGTCCCAGTCTCGTTCTCGTTGCTAAGCCACAGATTATTGACCTTGATTAATACAAAACATTTGTTGTGCTGTGTTGCCGTTCCACCTCTATCGCTTGTTGCACGCGCCTAACGCTTGACACGCAAACTTCTACCGACTCTCCTCCTTTGCTCGTAAAGCGAAATTACATGCTTTATCGTTGTGAAATTGTCGCTGTGCGAGCTTGTAAAATTGTATCAACGCTTGTAAATATCTATATATGTATATATATATATATATATATAATATATTTATGTGTACGTACATACACACGCACATTCACACGTTTATCGTTTTTGTGTCCCGTTTGCACGTCATTTTCGTTTGCTTTGCTGTGGTAGCAAATTTTTAACCTAAAATAGCGTTTCAAGCACAAACAACAACAAGAAGAGCGAAAGGCTTTGCGTGCGTGTATGTGTGGGTGAGCAAAAGATGAGCGAGTGCACGCTTTGTAAAACTAGCGGCACTTTTTGGCCAAACAACACTCTCATTTACTCTTTCACCACAGCAACAGTAACAGCAGCAACAGCGGCCAGCAACAGCGAATGTTTGCGCATACAGACACACGCGCGTATTTACATTCACATACACGTGCAAATACATACATACATAGATACTGGGAGCCTCTCACCCACTCTCTCTTGCTCTCTTCATTTCTATCTCTGATGCTCTGTCGCTCAGCATGAGTCGCAGTCGACAGCAACATGTGCACAAAACCACACGTGCTACAAAAAAAAAATATACACACAGATACATGGTATGCAAGCATGTTAGTGCCAGTGCATGTGTGTGTGTGTGTGTGTGTGTCTGTATGGTAAATGTATTTGGAATTTGCATTGAGCAGACGTCGTCATCGTCGTCATATTCCTGTTATGGCCGGGAGATTGGGAATGAGATTCGCTTGCAGACGGCGAAGTCCAACTCCGGGCAACGAGCTGCGCGTCGGCAATTTCAATTTTTATTGTATTGTAGAAATGTTGGTTTGGCACTTTATTTTTTTGTGTTTATTTGCGTTCCGTTTTCGTTTCGTTTCAATTCAGTTCGATTCGATTCTTTTGTTTGTTTGCTGCATGCTTGCCTCCGGCTATGGAGTAGCTGCAGCGTTCTTCTTGCTATCCTTTTGCGTTCTTCTGTTGCATGCCCATCTCTGTGTCCATATTTATATGTCTATATGTCTATACAAAGATATATGTCGCTTGCTACTGGCGTAAGCTTTGAACTTTTTTTTTTTGCATTATTTAAAGTGTATGACCCCCGGCTGGGCGGCGACAAGCCGTAGCGAACACAAATACAAGCATACAAAAGCGCACACATGCCCAAAGCTTGCACACACACACGCATACTAACATAATCGTACATTGCCCTCTGGTTAAAATTTTACGCTGATCTCATTGAAAGAAGGTACATACACACATACAAACAAGCACACACGAACAATGAAATCCACAAGCAGGCTTGTAAAAACAACAACACGAACACACAAAAAAAAAAAAAACCACCAACAGCATAAATTTTCAAGCCCAGCCTACGCCGCTGTTTCTGCCCGCTGCATTGTTTTGCTGTCGACGTCGCTACTCGCTGCTTTTGTCCATTTATGCTCACTCTCTGGCACTCCGACACTCTCGCACTCACTCTCAGTACTCTCGCACTCACTCTCAATACTCGCGCGCTCACTCGCCGGTGTCGCTCTTTGACTTTGAGTGTGAATGGAGTGCGCTCTCTTTTTGGCCAGTGTTTTGTTATTTATAATGTTGTTTACCTTTACGTAATTATCTTTGCAACATTTCTTGGTGGGCTTGGGCATTGCTTGGCTCATTGCTGGTCGCTGCTCGACCTGCTGTGCCTCTGGCTGGCCTCTTTCTTTTGCTTATTATTATTTTTCCCTCTTATGTATGTGTGTTCGTATGTGTGTGTGTGTGGTTTTTGTCTTTGTTTTTTTCTTCAGTTTTGTTAAATGCAGAGGGTGGACCGGCACTGCTGCGCCCTGTAACTGTTGACGCCGCCGCAGTCGAAATCACCGCTGCGTGCTTAGGTGGCTGGCGTCATTTACACAAATCTATGTGTGAGTGAGCGTTTCGGTGTTTGGGTGCCTGTGTGCGAGTGAGATGCTTGGAATTTTCCAAAAATTTCTCGACTATTCACCCCCGCCCCCTAGTTGAAAATAGTCGTCGACTTGTCGACTCGCTTACAACGATGTCGCACATTGCCTTTTTGTTTCAAGTGGCATTTTGTTTGCGCTTCCGCTTTTGATTTGCCTGCTTGCCGCTTGCCGTTGCTGTTGCTGTTGCTGCTGCTGATGCATGTTGGCCTGCATGTGGCCGCCTCTGGGGACCGTTTTTCTCCCCTTCTTGTTCATGTTTCTTTTCCTTCTTTCTCTTTTTATGTTACATTTACATGCATATTCTCGACACTCATTTGTCTATCAACTGCTTGACTGCCTCTAGCACTGGATTCCAACGCTCTCACTACTCTGTCGCTTAAGCGATTTTATTATTCCAGCCTCTCCTCCCACTTCCCACATCCCCATTCTCCCTCCCTCAGCAGCGTTTATAAAGTTTAATTTGTCATTGGGCTGCGCACGTCGCAAAACAATAACAAAATAAATTGCCTTTAAAAAAAAAGGAAACAAAAAAGTGCTCAAAGCGCGCGCGAGTCACTTAAATTCGGTGCTCAATTTTCTAGCCCGTTGAATGTTTTGCGTTGTTGCCTTGTTTTGCAGCTGTTGTTGTTGTTGCTGCTGCCTGCTCATTGCTCATTGTTTTTGTGTTGTCACCAAATATATAGAATAGCGCGCGCAGTTCTTCTTCTTTCTTCCTCCTCTTCTTGTTATTCAGTTATTTTCCACCGTCAAATGCGATCCACACACTTTGTTTAGTTTGCCTGGGTGCTGAGTGCTGGGAACTGGGGGGACAGTTGGAACGTGTTTTTTCATTGCATTCCATATAAATAACGGAAACTATTTCATAGAAAGTGGAAATCATTATGAAAATACTTGAATTAAGAATGAATTAACGGCAAATGTCAGGGCTTTTAACGGTTAACTAGTTAGCCACAGCTTAAAGCTGTTTTCTCTTTAAGATATTCTTTAATTTTGTATTAATTTTCTGCTTTACCCCTCTTCCAGCCAATCAAGCACTCTGGAATGGCACCTGGAAGGGCGAGCTTACGTACGAGTGCCGCTCGCTGCTCTTCAAGGCGCTGCACAATCTCATGGAAAGGTGCGTACGATAACCGATTGGTTTAAGATCGTATATATAATATATCTTAACTAACATATATCTATATATCTTTCAGATTTGTGCTCACCAAGGACATTGTGCGCTTTGGCAAATGGTTCGTTCAGCCGTGCACTTCCAGCGATCGTCTTTTTGGACGCAGGTGAGTCCAATCCCTCATCCAACCAAGTAGTCAGTTAGTAAGGATGGTAACACCTCTTAAAGACGCACAAAGTATCTATTTGGCGTCTCTGTGTACATCCAAGATTAAAGTCTGAATCTCTGTGCACCTGTATTGAAGCTTTTGCAGTTGCATCGTATTTCTAGACACATTTCTATATTCTCTTAGAGATTAGGTTAGTGTTCCATGATGAATATATTCCGTATACTAATCTATCTCTCTCTTAAACGTAGCTCGCAGCATTTGTCTTTCTCATTCACGTTCTTTGTGCATGGCGACACTGTTTGCGCCTCGATTGATCTGCGCGAACATCCCGCTGTGCGACCTCTGACCAAGGAGCATCTGGCCGAGGCGGCGATAGCCTTTGCTGCGGCAAGTAATTGCCAGTCTAGTGGGTCATCGCCACGTTGCCAGGATGGCGTATTATCATCATCATCAGCAGCAGTAGCTGGGGGAGCAGCAACATCAGGTACACCACTGCCTGCCAGCTCTCCCCTCCTTGTGGACGCGGCTAATGGAGAGAAAGCGGCAACAGCGACGCCTGCGCAGGCGCGCAAGGTGATGTTAGCCCCCTTTGGCATTGCGGCAATACTCACCGGCAATAGCTACAAAGCCACCGATCCGATGGCTGAGAAGATCCTAGAGGATTGGGCCTCATTCTTTCCGCTGTGCAATAAGGACAACACGGATGTGCCGCCAGTGGTTGAAGTCGTTTCGGGTGAGTCTCTGGTAGGGATGTCCATAGGAGTTACCTATCATCCTATCCATTAAACCATATGACAAAAGACTATTCGATCATATCGATATAGATATGGATTAAAGTATCTTCAATTGCTAACAAATTGTTGTCTTGGGTTCCCTTCAGGTGGTCATAAGATGTACCATCCCACGAACTATGTACTAGTCACAGACCTGGACGACATGGAGCACATGGAGTTTGCCGAGCTGCATAAGGCGAATGGTGTCGGTCCGGCAGCGACAGCAGTTGAAACGGCGGTCCTCGCCTCGCTCTCATCGCCCGTAGCAGTAACAGCAGCAACAGCATCGTCTACAACCGTAGCGACAGCATCTGCAGCGGCAGCAGCGGCGGCGGCAGCAGCAGCAGCGGCAGCGGCAGCAACAGCTGCGACGCCAACGGTTGCAGCCGTAGCAGCAGCAGCAGTTGCTGTTAAGGAAGTGGCTGCCAATTCCAGGAAGGCGACAACGCAGGCGGTGAGCGCCTTGGAGCGTCTAACGTTTCAGCCCTACTACGATCAGCGTCCCACATCGGGCTTTACCTTCAATACGAACAATACTCATATACCCGCCTCGGCGGCCATTGAAATGCCGGAACGCGCCTGGCAGGATTGCATTATGAATACCCTGCATGTGGACGCAGCAGCGGCTGCAGCAGCGGCAGCAGCATCATCAGCGGCAACAGCAGCAGCAGCTGCCACAGCGGCAGCGGCGGCGGTGGGCAACGATGATGATGAGCTCACCCAGGCGGATTCCAAACAGCATGTCCAACAGCAGATCCAGCAGCAGATCCAACAGCAGATCCAGCAACAGCAGCAGCAACAGCAGCGGCAGAAGCTATGGAACTTTGTGGATCCCATGCAGAAAGCTCCCTGCATATGCACCAAGTAAGTTTGTCTTGCTTCAATTTCTCTTTACCTCCTCTCTCTCTCTCTCTCTCTCGCTCTATCTATCTTTCTCTCTTTATATTTATCTATCTCTCTTTCTCCTGCTCCTGCTCCTCCTCTTGTTTGTTTCTTCTCTTTGCTCTCTGCACTGCGCACCGAGTTTTGCGTGCGTTGCGTTCCTCCTTACGTATTATTCCCCCATTTTTTTGTTGTTTGTTTTTTTCTATATCTCTCTCTCATACTCTCTCTCTCTCTTTCTCTATATATATATAATATATACATATATAACTCTGTTGGAGTATGTGTGATTTTTGTAGCGCGATTTGTGTTGACTTTGATCTCTATAGAGCCTATGAAATATGAATGTAATGCAGAGATACGAGTACCGCTTTGATGGCATGCCTAGAAACCAGAATTTTTTATATAGATCCCCCCAGTTACAGTTCTAATATATAATATATATCTTCTTCTTTCTTTATTCATTTATTTATTTAAATTATTTAAATGAATTAATTCTGTGTGTTTGTGTGTGTGTGTATCTGTGTGTGCCTGTGTGTGTGTGCGCGCGCCTATCGATATCGATAAACGTTGCATGCTATGCTTACAGCGGTATATATTTACAATGATAAAAAAAAACTAATAATAATAAGGTAAAAATAATAATAAAATAATATTGAAAGCAAAAAAATATGAAGAAGAAAAGATAAGAACAAGAAACAGCTTAAAACTCACCACAGCGAACAAAGTTGCGCGCGCGCCTGAAAAATGTGTTGAAAGTTGAGTTCAAAGTTTAACACAAAACCCACCAAATTTCAGCGCACAATGCAGCGGCAGCAGCAGCAGCAGCGGCGGCGGCGTTGGCGGCGGCAAGCGTCAGCAGAGCAGCAGCAGCAACAGCAGCAATAATATCATCAGCCCAAGCATGGCTGTCGGTGGTTCGCCAGCTCTGCGGGCTGCGATCGGCGCCGCCAGCAGCGGCAGCAAATCGTCGTTCCAGCTTTACCAACAGCATCAACTGCAGCAGCATCATCAACAACACCACCACCACCACCACCACAACCACCACCAACAACAACAACAACAACACCACCACCACCACCACCATCACCACCAACGTCCGGGCACACCTGCACCAATAGCAGCGGCGGCGATGGCGACGGCGGTGGGGGCGCATCATTCCAGTTCCAGTGTTGGCTTCGTCGCCTCCACCTGCTATTCCTCTTCCTACTACTCCTCCTTCTCTTCTGCTGCTGGCCTCAAGCGACAAATTGTGCCGTTTCACAAGCGTTTTCTCAATACTCAGACAGCGTTTAAACCTAACAACAACAACAACAACAACACTACTACTTCCTCTACAACAACAACAGACACCAATATACCAAAACAAAGGTTTGTGTCGCTGTCCAGCCGTGTGTGTGTGGAGGCGTTAAGCAGTGCTGCCAAATGTTTTTTTTCCTTTGGTTTTCTTAATTTTTTTTTAGTTCTTAATACGCTCTTTTCTCTCTCACAAACACACACACATACATATATACACACACACACACACACGAACACAAACAACCTTAATAAGTTTTTACCTCCTTGCGCTCTTTATCTTAATCGCTATTCTTTTTTGCCATTACAACAAAAAAAAAAACAAGAACAACAGCTACAATTGAACACGCTCTATTTAACAAAAAATATGTTTTGTTTTAGTTTTTGTTTATTTAATTTTTCCCTTTCTATTTTGATTTTGTTGGATTCTTGTGATCATAAGTTGCGCTCCTCCCTCCTATTCCTTAATTTTCTCAATGATTAAATATTAAATTCACACACGCACACAAACACAGATACACTCAAACATATCGTACATACACATATAACATATATATATTTATACATATTTATATATATATATATATCCAACATACACTGCAACGGTGCTTTGTATAACAATATAGAGAAACCCACCCCCACCACACACCAAAACCACCACCACCACCATTTCTACCACGCGCCGTCGACATTTTTTCTGCAAGCATTCGCCTTCAAACTGCAATAACAACAAACATAACATAATTCTATCGTATTATTGTTATTATTATAATTTCTATTACTATTTCTATATATTTTACTTAACTTGTGGTAAATGGTGTAGCAACAACAGCAATTAATATATATATACATACATATATATCTATATAATCATATATAAATATGTATATGTTTCATCCGATACATTTTGCAAGTTTAAAAAAAAAGCAGCGATAGGCGGCGGTGCGCGCTGTCTGTGTTGGCTCTTATATCAATTATAAACTTCACTTTCAAAATTGTTATCGAAATCGACATCGTTATCGAAGTCGCAATCGATCTGAAACGGTTATTGGTGCATGTGAGAAGAGAGCGTGCAGAGTCGATTGTAGAGCCGCCTGTTGAGCTTGCAATGCCCCTTTATTTTTTCTTATTATTATTATTTACTCTTTATCCTGATTACACACACACATTTATATAAAGAAAAAAACATATTTGCTGTAAATAACCATTACATACATACATACATGCATATATATATGTATGTAAATACATTGTGTATATTTTTTTGGCAGCTACAAAATGGTTATTTGTTTTCTGGTTTTGTTTTTGTTATTGTTTTCGTTTTTGTTTATGGAATTATTATGTACGAATTTAGATTTTGAGTTGAAACTGCTCTCTCTCTCTCTCTCTATCTCTCTCACTCTCTTTCCTTTTATTTTTCCTTCTTTACTTTCTATATCTCTTTCTCTTTCTATTTGACATTGGATGTGGTGTTGTTTATTTGCTTGCCATTATTACTATCGTTTGATATTGTTCGATTAATCGATTAATTATTCTTGTGCATAAGTACATACATACATACATACATACGTATACATACATATATATATATATATATATATATATATATGTATATTTATATATATACTATACACTCGTACTAGCTACACATAATCAGTAGTTACATAGTTACATACATACATACATATGTACTTTATATATATATATATATAGATATATTTTTTTGTATATAACCTCCTACCCCCAAGCATGTAGCGTGGGCCCATCAAAACAATATAAAACTAACAATCGATTCCATTTTGCTCCCATCTCTCTCTCTCTCTCTCTTTCTCTCTCTCGTCTCTGCCCTTTCTTTTCATATTTAGACATCTGGCGAGTGCATTGGGTGGCAGCAGCAGCACGCCCTGTCATGGAACACCACTGGGTGGCGGCGGGTCAACGTATTCGAGGAACTCATTGGGCGATCCAACATCGTTGCCTCCGGTGGCGTCGTCATCGGTGGGATCACCAGCAACGCCGGCCCCGTCGCCGCATCTGCATGCGAATCCGAATTCGGCGCACTCACAACCAGCGTCTGTGCCGCCCGCTGAGCAAGTGAGTGCAACGAGTGATGCCACTCCACATGGAATTAACTCTATCCAGCTAATGTCTGTGTCCTCCTCCATCCATTCCAACGTCATGCAGCTACTCAATATGAGTCCACATGCGCCCACATCCGTTTCGAATCTGCAGCAGCCGCCGACGCCCATCGATCATCTGCTGGACAAGAATACGCCCGCTCCAACGCCCACGGACCAGCATGATAGCAAGAGCATTACCGCCTCGCCCTATGTGCATCAGACGCCCAGCGTTGAGCCGCCCTCCTACACGGAGCATGCGACATCTGCCGGCCAGCAGTCACTGAATGCACCTGGCAGTGTCCCGCAGCAGCAGCCGGCGACGCCCACACCAGCCACAGCAGCAGGAGGAACACCAACACCAGCAGCATCAGCAACAGCACCAGCGACAGGAGCAACTGCAGCAGCAACGCCAGCCCTAGGAACACCAGGAGGAGCAACTGGAGTAACAGGAGCTGTAGCAGCATCCGCAGCAGCAACCGGTGCAACCGTTGCAGCAGCCGTTGTGGCAACAACCGTGGCAACCGTTACCAGTGCAACAAGCACAGGCATCTCGGGTGCCACACTGGCCGCCACACTTGCCGCACAATGTGGCACCATCAGCGTTAAGAAGCTTGAGATGCAGACGACGCCGTCATTAGCGGTTAAACAGGAGCCTGGCACAGTACTTGGACGAACGTCCCAGCAGCCGTCCAGCACCAGCACCATGGAGGCGGTCACGAATCTTCTGAATCTGTACAAGCCGCCGCAGCTGACGCTGAAGGATGCGGACAGTTTCTATGACGAGGAGTGGCTCAAGGAAGTTATCTACGACTTCAGCTTTCAGGAGTCATGGTAAGATCTATCGAGCAGCTGCCACTTCCACGCAGATTCCTAATAAAATCCCTCTTCTCTTTCTCTTTCTGTCTCTCTCTCTCTTTCAGGGATAATCTGCCCGTGAAACGACCCAAAATGAACGAAACAGCCAAGCAGCGCCGACCACGTTATGCGAAGAACCTCTACGAGGGTCACACGCACATCAAGCCGCTGATGCCGTCACCCGGCTCCGTGTACGGATCTCTGCTCTCCATCGATGGCAGTGCCGCGGCACAGCAGGGTAACATGGCAACTGGCGAGGGTAATGCCGGCGGCGCTGGTGGCGGTTTGGTGGGCATAGCCGGTAGCGCATTTGGTGGCGCATCCAACACGGATGAGGCGGACAATGCGCTTAGTGCGACTGGTGCTGCCGGCGCTGGCGGAGTAGGCGTTGCTGGTGTTGGCGGCGGTGTTGGCGGTAGCAGCGGCATCGGTGGCACAGGCAGCGGCAGCTGTAGCTTCTTCCAAGGACTGGACATTAAGACAGAACCAGGTCTACACTCACCCTGCAAGGAGTCCAAATTAACAAGCACCGCCGGCAGTGGCAGCGGTGGCAATCTATTCACCGCCGAAGGCCTTAACCCATCACTCAACGATCTGGAGCAGCTGTTCGAGACGAGCTCAAACGACGAGTGCAGCAGTGTCCAAATCCATACGCCTCCAGATTCCAATAATCCCTCAAATGGCGGCTGCAGCGCCGTCACCAACACCATTGATGAGCTCAAGCGCAGCACGGCCGTGGCCAGTGCTGTGGTTGCCGCCGTCGTGGCCAGCACGGGTGCCAGTAGCATCCAGGCTGAGGACTTGACCAAAATGTTTCCCACACCGCCATCCCATGAGCAACAGCATCCCAACTCCAGCCCTTGCCAGACGGACGTCGTCATGACCGATCTGAGTGTGGAGACGACAACAACAACGACCACAACCGCCAATGTTGCTGCCACCGCCACCGCAATAACCGCTACAGCCACCGTTGTGGCACCTCCGCCGCCGCCTCCAAGCACAACCGTAGCAGGCGTAGGAGCAGCAGCAGGAGGAGCTTCGGTAGCAGCAACAGCTACAAGCACAAGTGTTGGTGGCTTGGGCGTGGTCCTTAAGCTAACCAAACAGGAGTACAGCGTCGAGCTGGGCAGTCCCATTGAGGAGGCCATCGACGATTGGAGCTATGTGTACAGGCCGCCACAGCAGGAGAAGTTCGTTGGATCCTCCCGCTACGCACCGCTTACCAATTTGCCCAGTCAAACGCTGCCACCGCTGACGGTGCCTCCCAGCTGCTACTATAATCCCACCTGGAGTCATACCCAAAAGACGCGTGCCGCAACGCTGGCCAAGGCGGCGGCAGCGCAGCAACAGCAGCAGCAACACCAGAAGCATCAGCAGATCCAGCAGCGCATCCAGCAGCATCAGCAGCTCCAGCAGCAGCAGCAACAACAGCAGCAGCAACAGCAGCAACATCCGCACCAGAAGCATCAGCAATTGCACGAGCTGCTCTCGGGTGGACCGAGAACACCGATGACAACATCAGCGATGCCTTCTCCCTCGACCGTGCCACAGCCGCTGAGCAGCGGTGGCAGCCAGTTGCTGTTGAATCAATTGAATTGCCCACAGGCGCCGCCGGGTAGCTCCATGCAGCAGCTGATGCAGCGAGGGATGTCGGGCATGTCACCGATACCGTCGCCTGGTGGACCCGGTGTGGTGCCATTTCCACGCAGCAGTCCCATGCATCATCCGATGCGACAGACGCCAACGCATCCACCGCCACCGTATCCCTATGAGCTGGCCGCAGCCAGTCCGGCAACGTCCACATCCTCGTACCTCAACAAGCAGTACAATTCCCAGGAGGCTGGTCATCCGCATACGCCGCAGAGTGTACACCATGCGTTTGGTAACTTATCCGGCTCCTCCGGTGGCCTCATGCAAACCGATGGCTCCTCCAAGCTCTCCATGATGCAGTTTACGGGCGGCAGTGCCACTGGCTTGAGCAGCTCACCCCCAATTGGCCTTCTCCAGGAGCTGCCCGAGGTTAACTCGGTGCTGGTCAACATTCTCCTGTACGATACGGCCCTCAATGTCTTCCGGGATCACAACTTCGACAGCAGCAGCGTCTGTGTCTGCAATGCGGATACCCAGAAGATTGGCAACATACGTGGCGCCGACTCGGGTGTCTATGTGCCACTGCCTGGCGGCAGTTTCAATCCGTTTCCAGTGCAGCGTCTACTCAATGGACCCGGCGGAAACGGTAGTGTTAGTGGCGCCGGTTCGTATCCATTTGGCGCCACCGCTGGCAATGGTGGTGGCAGCAGCAGCAGCGGTGGCAGCGGTTTGCGTATGATTAGTGCCTTTGGTGGTGGGCTGGACTCGCCGGTGCCGGCTGCATTGCCTGGAGCTGGCTCCGGGCTTGGTCATGGCCCCAATGGTGGCTCCAGTTCATCATCCTGCACACCGCCCAGCAGTAATCCCCACATAACCGGCTATGTCGATGATGATCCCGTTGAATGCACCTGCGGCTTCAGCGCCGTTGTCAATCGACGCCTCTCCCATCGTGCCGGTCTCTTCTACGAGGATGAGCTCGAGATCACGGGCATTGTCGATGACCCTGGCCGCAACAAGCAGCCAACGCTGCTCAGTCTCATCCAAAGTCTGTGCCTCAAGAGCGTCAACAAGCCGGGTGGTGGTCCAGCCTCAGCGAACGACAACTCCCACAGCAGAGAACTGGAGAAGCTTAGCCCAGTGGCAAGTGCCTTACAGCAGCAACAGCTGGAGCAACTGGCTCATGCCATATTCGATCTGCTCCTGGATCAATGCTCGATTATACAAACGTCCAGCAGTTCGGTGCATCGTGCCCTCCAATCCCACAGACGTCGCATGTCCCGGCAGCGTCGTCTCTTTGGGAACAGCGGCTCACCGACCGCCTCGATGGCTTCTATAGCCAATGTGCTCGAATTTACGGATGCGCACGATGTGATCAGCCTGGCGCTGGAGCAAGCGCGTCTCGCCTTTGAGAATCAACGCATGGACATCAGCATGCTGGACTTCGGACACAGCAGCCACAACAGCCACAGCTCCCATCATCATAGCTCAACGAACCAGCAACAGCTGACCGCCTTTCAGGCGGCGCCTGCTCTGCGCCAGAAACTGTTGGCGCTGGGCAGTGGCCGCCTGACGGTGCACAAATGGCCCTACCTCCCGGTGGGTTTCACACGCAGCAACAAGGAGATTGTCCGCACCATGAATGCCATACAGCCGATGCTCCAGAGTGCCTTCCATTGCAAGTCACGTGGCGGTGCAGCCGGCTCCAAGGATGCCAGCTCCTATAATACGGTGAGTGGTCCGCTCACCTGGCGACAATTCCATCGTCTGGCCGGACGTGCATCCGGACAATGTGAGCCACAGCCCATACCCTCGGTGGTCGTGGGCTATGAGAAGGATTGGATCTCAGTGGCACCCCATTCCATACATTATTGGGATAAGTTCCTCTTGGAACCCTATTCCTATGCCCGGGATGTTGTCTACGTGGTCGTCTGTCCCGACAATGAGCACGTTGCCGCCTGCACGCGCACCTATTTCCGTGAGCTCAGCAGCACCTACGAGATGTGCAAGCTGGGCCGGCACACGCCCATACGCGGCTGGGATGGTGTGCTCCAAGTTGGCGGCGGCAACGCCACGGAACGAGAACGGGAAACAATGACACCGCTGGACGACTGGCTGCGCACACTGGAACATGCGCCGCTTGCCGAGCAGATCAGGCGCTATGCCATCGCCTTCCTTTACCAACTGGCGCCGTATCTGAGCCGTGTGCCCAACGACAAGACGCTGCTCAATCCGCCGGAAGTGAGTCACATTCATACGGTCAAGGGCCAGTCGATGGGTTCAGGTCCTGGCTCCGGCGCAGGACAAGTACAGACACCCGGTGGAATGGGTATGGGTGTTGGTCTTGGAAGTGAGCACATGAGCAATGATCCCATCATTAAAATGGAACCAGGCACAGAGCCACAGCAACAACAACAACAACAGCAGCAGCAGCAACAACAGCAGCAGGTGCAACAGCAGAGCAATAGCCAGGATCAGGATATCAAACAGGATATCAAGCCGGGCTTAGCTGGCCTCGGTGCTGGCGGTGATACAAAGCCCGCACTGGTGCTGGGTGATCCACTGGGCATGGGGGAGACACTGGAGGATATCAATCCATCAGCGATAGTGCTCTATGTGGTCAATCCCTTCACCTTCGCCTCGGATAGCTTCGAGCTGGAGAGATTGGCCCTAATCGCACTACTCCGCTGCTACGCAGAGCTCCTCAAGATCGTGCCCGACTCGGTGCGCGCCCAGATGAACATACAGATCATCTCGTTGGAGTCCATTATGGAACTGGGACCATGCGGCAATCGTCGTCGCTTCTCGGACGAGATCAAGTGCCTGGCACTGAACATATTCTCGCAGTGCCGCCGCCACTTGGTGCACGCACAGCCGGTGAAGAGTCTGACGGGTTTCGGCACTGCCGCCAACATGGAAGCCTTCCTCAAGACCAAGGATGAGCCCAATCGACGCGCCTACAAAATGTATACGGCACCCTTTGTCCTGGCGCCGATGCACGAGCGCAACGACAAGACGGACTTCACCCGAGCCGCGGGCAGCATGCATGGCCAGAACGAGACTAGATACTCGGTCATGTACTGCAACTATTGCCTGAGCGAGGATCAGGCCTGGCTGCTGGCCACCGCCACCGATGAGCGGGGTGAGCTGCTCGAGAAGGTCTGCATCAATATCGATGTACCGAACCGTGCACGCAGACGCAAGGCTCCGGCACGCTATGTGGCGCTCCGGAAGCTCATGGACTTTGTCATGGGACTCATCTCGCAGACATCACAGATGTGGCGCCTGGTCATTGGACGCATCGGTCGGATTGGTCACAGTGAGCTGAAATCGTGGAGCTATCTGCTCAGCAAACAGCAGCTCCAGCGGGCATCCAAGCAGTTCAAGGACATGTGCAAGCAGTGCACCCTCATGTATCCCCCGACCATACTCAGTGCCTGCCTGGTCACCCTGGAGCCGGATGCCAAGCTGCGTGTCATGCCGGATCAGTTTACGCCCGACGAGCGTTTCTCTCAAATCTCAATGCAGAACCCTCTGTCCACGCCCCAGGATGTCACCTGTACGCACATATTGGTCTTTCCAACGAGTGCTGTCTGTGCGGTAAGTCTATCGAAACCAATCGAGTGTTTCCATGTTATCGTTATCGATTACTAATTATTGTTTTCCGTTTTAGTCGTTTACACGGCAATTCCAGAATGAGCCCCAAGTGGAGGATGACTTCAATGTCTTTGAGGATGAAGGCAACGAGGACTTCAGCGATGCCGATATTGGGGATCTCTTCTGGGACTGTGAGTATTGGTTGAAACCTAATCTTTTTTGTCTGTCCAGTTGTCTCACAAATAATCTCTTGCACAGCAGCGCACATGGATCGCGTCTCGAATCACGGCAGTCCTGGACGCATGGAGGATAATCGCAGCTGGCAAAGTGCCGGCGGCAATAACTTTAAATGCACGCCACCGCAGGAGGTCGAGGAGGTGCGTACTCTATAGATAGATATATATAATCCACCATAATCGAAACTAACATATGTTCCCTTGTGCTATAGGTGGGTTCACTCAATCAGCAGCCCATTTCTGTGGGTTATATGGTATCGACGGCACCGACGGG
Organism: Hirtodrosophila trivittata; assembly: GCA_035045065.1. Classification (NCBI taxonomy): domain Eukaryota; kingdom Metazoa; phylum Arthropoda; class Insecta; order Diptera; family Drosophilidae; genus Hirtodrosophila; species Hirtodrosophila trivittata. The sequence goes on along the minus strand of JAWNNK010000813.1, from coordinate 7,970,542 downwards.
TCGCATGCCCGCCTGGTTTTGGTCAGCCTGTCCCCATTTGGAGGATGTGTGCCCAGTCTTCCTGAAGACCGCCCTGCATCTGCATGTACCGAACATACAAATAGCCGATGATATGCTTAACTCAACCAATGCCCATCAATCGGCAAATGACCATCCGTTGGACTCAACGCTTACCGCCGACGTTCTACGCTTCGTCCTCGAGGGATACAATGCTCTCTCCTGGCTTGCCCTTGACTCAAATACACACGATCGCCTCTCATGTCTGCCCATCAATGTGCAGACACTAATGGATCTATACTATCTAACGGCGGCCATTGCATAAACACCAACAACAACAACAACAACAGGAACCCCAACAACAACTACAACTTGAGCAGAAACAGTACAGAAATAGTTAAAGAGTAACAGTAACTTCGCATGCTTCCGTTTACTGTACTTCCATATATGGAGACGCATAATCTTCATACCTTCCAACCCACAGAACTAACTGAAAAACTCTCAACAACCACACAAAAATCCAACCAGAATAGCAGACTTTATTTAAATAGCCCACAAATATAACAGTAACAGTAACAGTAACAGTAACGATAACAGTGACATTTAATAACAGTAGCAGAAACTGTAACAGTAACATTGAACACGCACAGTTAGCGTAACAGAGTTATAACAGCAGCAGTTGCCTTCACATCCTTTGGAACAGGGTGTGCGAGTACATATACATATATATATGATAATTAATGATTATCGATTATTGATGACCGATTACCGATAAGCGGATAAACGGAAATAAACGGTAGCGATACTGATTACCGATAAGTCTTGAGTAGCAACAGCATTACTATTTATTAATTGAGAATTGTATAGTGCAAGGTAATATAAATATACATATACATATATATATATATATCGATAATAATTTTTTTTTTTATATAAATATATAATATTAGGCTGGCGTTCGTTTTTAGTGTTTAATATTTATACATAAACAGAAATACAAGAAAAATGCAAGAAAAAAAAAAAGAAGAAAAGAAAACCAACAACAACAACAAACAAATAGGGGCATATTTATATACTATATACATAGATCTTATACAAAAAAAAAACAAATACGCATGAGAGAAAGTAAAATAAAAAAAAAATAGAAAGAATAATAAGTGAAACAGTAAGAGAAACGTATTTAGCTGTTAAGTAAAAAGAGTAGAAAAAAAAAACAAAAAGTTTGTACATATTTACAATCAATTTACCGTAAGCAGTAAGAACAACAGTAAAAAGTATAATTAAAGAATAACAAAAGAATAGCTTACAACAACAAAAAGGTGAAGAGGAAGTAGAAGATCGAAAGAAAAAAAATAGTAAACTAATTCAATCTAAATTAAATTAATAAATTCTGTAAATTTTTTGTGCAAAGCGATAATTAGTTTAAATTATTATAAAAAAAAGGAAAAACAATTAAATGTTAATGCGGAAACTCTCACACATACACGAACACAAGAAACACACATAAACATGCGTATATATAATTATTATATATAAAGAGAACGCGAGAGAGAGAGAGAAAGAACGCGGAATATACTTACATTTATCTGGACGCAAAGCGCAAATGTTAAGCAGAGGGTGAGAAAGAGACGAGTAGAGTTATTGCTTCCCGATAATTGCAAGGATCGTGTGTTAGAAGGGGAAGGAAGGGGTGGGACTGTTTATGTAAAGAAAATTGTGTATTGTTGTCGGTATTCGTAAAAGAAGCACACGCACACCTGCAGACGAACACACACGGACACAACACACACACATCCACATAGCCAATTGTTTAATAATGAATTACTTAAACGAAATTTTGTACAAATTTAACATACTGTGGTTATAGAGGAAATATTTCTGCAACACACACACACACACACAGAACACACATACACCGACAGCAACAAATTGATTTTGCACGCTAAATTAAAAATAATGAAGATTTTCGCTAGGATTAAGTTTTTTTGCAGTAAACGAAAAGAAAAGAAAAAAGATAAGAGGAAATAACTATTATCAAACAATGAAATTATTTTTACCTGTGTATTTTAATTAGCATAATTTATAAAAAAAACAAAAAAAAAAACAAAAAACAAAGAAAGCGACAACAAATTCTACATTTACAAAGACGTTTCTAGTAATTACCACATACAGACAGACACAAACACACACACGAACACTCAGACACACATGCATAATTTTAAGTAGTTTGGTTTTTAATTAAGCGTACCCATTTTTTTTTTTGTGTAATAAAGAAAAAACCTATTTGCAATTATTTATCTATCTTTTCTTTGTTTTTTTTCATTCGTGTTTAAGTTTTTTATATTGAACCCGATTCAACCCATTTTCCATATATTAGTTTTCTTTCCAATTTTTAAAGTCCTTTTGCTCGGTTAAGTTCTGGTCCACGTATATATATAGCTTATATAGCGGATCATTCATATCTACAATAAGGCACCCAAAGTGCACGCTGTACATAAAGAACACGCTTACAATAATGGTAATTTCTAGAGTTTTCCAAGGTAGCAACTATAAATAGATCGGATCTTAAAAAATAGAGTTTATCGATATATATGTATATATATATTTCTTTATATATATATATGTATAATTTCCTAGCTAAGGTTTCAGTTTCAACTCTCATTTTCTCTCTTTGGTGTTGGTGAGGGGGTTAACCTTGGCGCCAATAGCGAGCAGATATAGCAATAGTTTTACACACAAACACATACACAAACACATGCACACGCAAGTACGCCTACACATGGACATAAAAAAGAGAGAGAAAGAGAGAGCGTGCAGCAAACGAATACAAAAACTAAAGCAAAGAACGCAACAATTGACAACAAGTTATTCATAAATATTTCAAATGAATTAAAACCAAAATGGAGGGAACAGTTTTTTAAAACCAACTCATCTTTACGAGTTGGACAATTTTCTAAGAAAAACAAAAAACAAAACAAAAAGCGAAGCAAAAACAAAAAAATACAAAAAAAGAAAATCAAAAAAAAAACTAAAATCAAATTGCTAAAAAACGAGTCGATAAATTGTTTCCATTGCACCGCAACAGGAAACTTGCTGCGTTTGCAGTGGAAACACACATACACACATTTACACTCACCTCTACACACACACACGCACGCATAGGAAGATTAAAAAAAACGCAGAATAATAATAGTAATATTAAAAACGTAATTGTAAAGTAGTTAAGTAACAATTTGCGAGGCTTTGAGATAGAAACTTTGATAAAAATTTGCGTTAAACTTAAGTAAAATTCGATAGAAATAAACTTTTGAAACAAAATTTAAGCCTAGCCCCAGCCTAAAAGTATGCAATTACTAAGTTAAAACTTGTTAAGGTTAGTTTTTACGGCGTGTCGCCAGCACTAACACTAATACTACTACACTCACACACATGCCTATGCATAAATGTAATGTAAGTATGTGTGTACATAGGCCAAATTCAAATTGAAAATTAAACTTAGGCGGCAAAACAAAACAAAAAACACAATAATTAAAAAAAAGTGAAAACAAAAATCGTTTTTTAAGTGTAGCGAATAAAACGAAAGAGAAGACAAAATTGAATCCAAAATGCATTTGTTTATAAAACAAATGGGCGCATGTGTAGACGCCACACACACACACACAAACATATATATATATATATATATATATATAAATATATATATGTATATATATAAGAAATTGAATACATATACACATACGTACATAAATAAAATTAGTTGACGCTGGGCTGAGGGAACGTGTATGTTTGTATGTCGAATTATAGCTACAGAATTGCATATTATATACAATAATAATAATAATAATTAATTATTAATTATAATGGGCGAAACACAAAAAAAAAGAGATAAAAACAAAATGTTGTTGTAGTAAAATTACATTTAAGTTTTGTTTTGCTACCGAGAAATTAAAAAAAAATAAAAAATCAAAAAAGAAAAACAAAAATAGTAAAAGAAATGATGTCAAATTTTAAATGTGCAAAGTGAAAATCAAAAAAATCAAAAAACAAAAAAAGAAACGAAAAACCAAAATGAAATCACGAGGCAAAACCAAATACATTTTTTTGCAAATTCTTTATAAATATAAAGGTTTTTGGCAAGCTGGTAAAGTACAGAAAAAACACAATTTTCCAATAAAAGTAAAAAAAAGAAAATAACAAAAAAAAATACAAAACAAAATCAAATTAAATTACAACTGTTTCCTTTATGTACATATATATTTATGTTGTTACACACACATAAACAAATATCTGTATGCAAATGTATAAAAGCTTAGATTGTATTTATAGGGGATCTGCATAGCCGCAACTCAAAGTATGAGTTTAGTTTGTGATTGCACTCGATGCCGGCGGCATGCTGAATATTCCGCAAGACGACCAGCAGGAAGTTCGCATCGTTTAAAAAGAGATAGTTGATAAGGTAAGATTAGGTTAGCTTTTGGATACTTATGCAAATCCCTCTCCTAAAGCTCCCACTCACAGTCATAGCGCTGTCATGAATATGAAGAGACAGTCGAACAGCTTGCTCGTGTTAATTTCCGTATGGAAATGCAATGTACATAGTTCTATGCAGAGATCATCGCTCCAGTATGCTAGTATGCTAGTAAGGTGCAAAAGAGAGTCACCAAAACAGCTACCTCACATACTACTCTGCAATGCGTTATACTTGTATACATATACATTTTCAAAGATTTTTGACTATTAAACATGTCTATTTTTCATGTTTTTGTGGAAAAGAATTGGCAATTATGCCACAAGAGATCAAAGAAGCGCTGCTTTCCTGCGAGAGAGCGCTCTCATTGTTTTTCGCACTAATAAACTATCAAAGAATAACGTACAAAATACTGAATATCTCCATCTCTGTCGCACGCACTAATTTAGATCAATTATTTGAAGAAGAAGAAAAATACTTCGCACTCAATTGCAGTGCTACGCATCGCTCTTGTGACATCATGCGTACAATTTGAGGCTCCGCATGCGAATTGAACTTAACGAAAGCTTGCATTTGTCTTTGATGGGAGAGAGAGGCATTACTAAACGAAACCTAAAGTTTGTCTCTGCAGTCGTAAAGAGAGTGTGGGAGGAAGTACTTAACGCAAGCTAACATTTGCTTCTAAATTTGTGACAGTGTGTAGAGAGGAGAGAGAGGGTGGGGAGTACTTAACGAGAGCTGACAATTGTCTCTGCAGTACCAAATGTAAAAGTAGAAGAGAGAGAGAGAGAGGGAGTAAGCGAGCTGCATAGATTAAACGAAAGCTCGCACTTTACAGGGCAATGCAAAAAGTGATATACGCCATGTGCAGATAACATGAACGTGGCAAGCTGTTCGCGTTAGTCAACACTGTCAACACGATCGTAGAGTATATAATTGTATTTTTAATAGAACGTGTAGAAAATAGCTCGCCAGATCGCGTTAATTGCGAGCTTGTTGCCGCTCTCCTTCCAGCATACCAACTCCGGCGACTCCTTCCTACTGCGTACGCCTCCTCGCTGCAGAATATCAACGCCAGCCGGCAATTAGCTGCTGGCTAGTTGCATGCATTTCTTGGAGCTCCTTTTTTCTTATTTGTTTTTGGGGTCGACTTGGCCGCCTGTCAGCCCGAAGTTGGAGCATGAATTACTGTGCGTTGATTGCGTTTAAGGCCTGATTGTGCACCAACAACAACAACAACAGCAACAACAAAAACGACAGCCGCAAACGCTTTTTTTTCTTCGCTTCTTCTTTATTTTGTGCACAAATTGCTGTTCTTTTGAGGTAAGGCGCGCGCGCGGCAAACTGGTTTTTGGCTTTTGGTCCTGCATTAATTATCAACAAATCATTTTTGTAGCACTGAAGGGCGCATTTATCAGCGATTATGCATGCCAGAGCGGTGCGGCAGCGGCGACAAGCGACAAGCGGCAAGAGACAGGCGACAGGGTGAAGTGCAGCAAGTGTCGCACAACATGTGTACGCCTGGCAGCTACAGCCACAGCTCCAGCTCCAGCTAAAGCTAAAGCTCTACCTTCGGCTGGAACAGCGAACGGATGTGCCAATGGAATGGTGGAAGGGCTTTGAGAGGCTCTCTTGCAATTGGTGATACGCGATCTTGACGTGCCGCCACCGAATTTGTCAGCGCAACATCCTCCAATGGACACTGCTGGACATTGGCACAGATTGAGGCGGCACAGGGCACAAGGACGATCGTCGACAGAGAATAAAAAGGGTGAGCACAAAAAAGCTGTTTCAGCCTTGCAATTAAGATATTTTTATGTAAATTAATGAAAACAACGAGCTGCTCGCATCGCGCTTCCATAAGAGGCTGGCAGCTAAGGGCGGAGCAGGAAGAGGTTGGAGGTTGTGGCAGCCCAGAGATTCTTGGAGCATGCGTGCAACTTACAAATAAGTACAAGCCGCAACGACTGGATGAAGTCCAATTGCGTCGCGAACCGTGCGCATTTTTAATTGGAAAGCAACGCACACAAAAACAAAGAGAACGAAGGAGGAGGAGAAGGAGACGCTGGAGCTGGAGCTGGAGCTGGCCAACGATCAGCAATACACACACACACATGCAAAGAAAAAAGTGACGCACCGAAAATTTATTGTCCCATGCTTCAGCGATGGAGGAGCCCAACGAACTCCATGTCGAATGGCCAGAGCAAACAGCGCACAAAAAAAGGCCGCAGGCAGACCCGCTCGATTGGAGCAGCGGGCAGCCAGAGGGAAGGCAGGAAGCAGACCAAGAACAACAAGAACAACAGCAAACGATCCCGGACTACATGAGGAGGCCTCCTTTGGCTGCGCCGTTACTTAGGCATTTATGTCTGGCACTTGACACATTTTGTTATGGCATTTTTGCTACCGCGCGCTCTCGACTTTGTTGACCCAATCAAAATTCCTGGATCTTGCACTTGAATGCGTTTAATTTGTAAGCTCGCCGGGTCACAAGCTGTTCGCCAAGTGTTCTCTGCTCCTTGCTGCAACCAGATCATGAGAATCCGCGAATCCACCACAAAAGCAGCCAATCCCAGCCTCCGGATCAAAGCCATCCTCCTCCCTCCTCCCCCCTCAACTCTCCTCTCAGACATATGTAGCTATGGATGTACTACAATTATGAAGATTTCCCAGACAAGAGCTGGAACTAATGTCAGGATCATCCTTCGCTTGATTGAGCTATTGCGCGTAAGGATTACCCGCTGGAATCAGTCTCAACTTCTGCCTAAAGCTCTGCTATACATATGTACATCTTGTTGTCTTCTCTTGTGTCTCGTTCAGCTCATTTGAGCGGCTCCTTTAAAGTGACCTGTGAACCTGTTCATGAACCAAAATGTTGCATTTCGTTCAGCCTTTGTTCAGGCCAATTGTTCATTCGGTGAACTGATTCATTTTACACAAGTCAACTTGAATGAACTTGTTCTCCAATTGGAACTAGTAATCCTACTGAACTGTGTTCTTTGTAAACTAGTTCTTTTATAGCATTTGATAATAGGAAACTCTTTATAAAAGATAAACTGATTCTGCTTTAAATCTAATTCAAATGAACCATGATTAGGTACGTAGTTCATGTTCAATTGAACTAGTTCTGAACCATAGCTTGCATTGAATTTGTTTATTTGGAGCTCGAAGCGCTTTTATATTGATGCGATTATTTGTGATTATTATTATGGTTGCTTTGTTCAGCAAGACGCTTAGTTCAATAGAACTAGTTCCGAAATGTATACACCGAATTGGGTATCTTTAGCTCCTTCAAATCGATGCACTTCTATAGACGATTACTGTGGATCAAGAGTATATAGATTACCTTTCTCCTCTTCCCCATCTTCTCTAATCTTCTTCTTGCAATTTATATTCCTCTCTTTTTACAGGGTATTAACAGATTCGTTGCTATTTAGGAATTATTTATAATTAGTTTGCATTCTGAGTTCAAATTTCTTTTATTGATTCAAAGTTCAAGCGATTTCTATATGCCTCTTCTTTTCTTTTGGGGCACTTTCTTTAGGAGCTCTCCTAGAAGACAACTCGTATTGGGCTAGGAGTCTCTTCTAGGAGTGTTCCAAAGGCTGCAATTCTTTAGGCTCCGCCACATTATTGATTTCTTTTGGGCCGCTTATCTCTGTGGCGACTTCCTTTGCGCTGTGCCCACTTAATCGGGACAGCGCTGGTCAGGGAGGAGGGGAAGGGGAAGGGGGGAGAGACGCTGAGCAAGCTGGACTAGGCGTGTGGGGTGTCCAGTGGACAGTGTCCAATGCAGCTGCCAGGGCCAGTTGTGGTTGTGGTCTCCAAATGCAGCTCTAGATTGTTGCCGGTAGCGTTTGCTCTGATCGCAGAGTCAATCCGTGGGCAGGAGGAGGATAGGCAAGAGGCAGCGGCAGAGGCAGAGGCGAGGGGCAAGTTGATTTATTCTAATCTGTATAAGCATTGCTATAATAAAGCAAAAGAGTGGACAATGCTGGCCAGCGGCCTTTTGGCCAATGTCTGAAAAGTCGACGTTGCTCTGGCCAAATTGCAGATCAGCCAACGCTGCTTGGTGGTCATTCTTCTCTGTGTGTGTGTGTGTATAAGTGTGTGTGTGTGTGTGTGCAGTCGCTTTGGGCATTGGTCAATGCACATAATTGGATTTAAGCCCCCAGTGCAGATGCAGCTGCAGCTGCACACACAGATTCTAATGACTCAGCAGCAGCAGAAGGAAAAGGAGGACTAGGAGGAGAAGGAGGAGAAGGAGGAGGAGGAGCAGCAGTATATCTGGAGCAGGGTCCAACCTTTCACCATGACTAATGCACTGGATGCCAAATGAAGATGCATGCGCTAATTTATAGAGTCAGCAAAGGTAGCAAAGGAAGCGACATGCAAACGATATCGAAACTGTCGCCAGCTTCGGCTCCGGCTCCAGCTCCAGCTCCACCTTCAGCTCCAGCTTCATCTTCAGTTGCTGCAGTGCCGGCGACTGTTATCAACGGAAAGTGTTTGGACGACAAGCGACAATGATACCTCGAAGAGGCCAAGACGCAGAGGGAGAGACAAAGAGGACGCCTCAATGGTTGGCTTGTGGCTAATCCACTTTGTCACCAGGCTTGGAGCTGTCAGTACCCAACTCTCATCGAGTCTAAGCTCTCCTGTGGGGTATCTGCACTTCGGTGTGACCACTTTCCACTCGATTCCTCCGTGTTTGCCTCTCTTTGAATTTTATTCAAATTTCTACATGCTGCTAACACGCAACCAGACAACCCAAAGGAAGCTCCAGGGAGAGGCAGGGAGCAGGGAGCAGGCAGTCAGCAGATAGCAGGGAGCAGAATGGATGCAGTTGGTGGAGTGGGCGGTGGCCAAATCACGTAATGCGCCATGCAAACATTGTTAAAACACTTGCGGCACAGGAACAGACATTGAAGACTTTTGTCTTCTGCCTCGGGCTACTCCTCCTCCTCCTCCAGCTCCTGCTTCTGCTCCTCGAGCTGTGCCGGTCGCCTCTTCACTTGATTTTATTTTGGTGTAAAATTTGCAATTTCAGTTCCTAGTCGGATGTGTTGGGTGGAGAGGGAGAGGGAGAGGCAGAGGGGGAGGTGGCATCGATAGAGCAGGAGGAGCGTCTGCATTTATTTAAATTTATTTTCCTAGAATGCCACAAGTCGCCACATCGATGCGCAATTTGTTGCTGCGCCGCGTCGCATCGCGTCGCTTTTTCTTGCAGCCACTTGCCACAAGTTGCCACAAGTCGCCACATGCAGTAGCCAAGAGGCAGCAGCACAGTCTGCTGCTGTTGCAACTGCGTATGAAAATTAATTGCTGCCACTCGTGACGATGCCACGCAGACAGCCACCAAGCCAGAGTCGCCTGCTCTGTTGCAACTCGCAAGTGTTGCAAGTAGGGAGGGACGCAAGCAGCAAAGAGAGTGAGAGAGAGAGAGAGAGAGAGTGGGCGGCATTTGGCGGTTGGCATATCGTTTAGATTTATGGCCCACTCCCTGCTCCTCTGCCCCGTCTCCTCCGCCTCAGTCAGTCCATCTCCGTCCCGGAAAGAGTGTCGCGTGATAAGTCTATAAAATGTTCGTTACATTTGTACGTGCAAATGGCAGAGTGGGACGATTTGCATATCTCCAGCCAGCCAGCACAGCAAGTCCCTCCGCACAGTGGCGTCTGCAGGGAAGCCTGGGGATCCTCAGCTCCGAAGATCCCTCTCAACTCTCGCTGCGAGCTGCCACTGCGGAGGCCGGCATAACGCGTAGGACTTTCGACAGAGCAGAGCGTGGTTGGGTGTGTGTGGTGGTTGGTGCTGGTGAAAGGTGTCTCAAATGTGGGCTGCAACTCCGATAATTGTATATCATATATGAACACGAGTATGTGGAGGCAATTCCGGATCCCGAACCGGTGAAAGGAATACATTAAAGACACAGATTGACAATTGGGCAAGGCTGGACAGAGCTGGACTGGACTGGACTGGACTGGGTACAGTTGACAACAGGTGTCAACTGGCAACAAAGTTTCAACTGTCGCCCACTGCCATCCATCTCCTGCCCCGATCCTCCTCCCCTCCTCCTCCTCCTCCTTTGTCAACAAATCGCGCTTTGTTCAATCAACTTTTGCTTGATTTACAATTTCAAGTTGATGACATTTCACCAGGCTTCAGTTTCAGCTTCAGCTGCATCTCCAGCTCCAGCTCCAGCTCCAGCTCCTGCTTCAGCTACAGTTCTGCTTCAGCTCCTAGTACCGACAGTCTGTCAGATGTTCAATGAGCAAGTGCTGTCACCAGGGGGTGCTCGGTGGAGGCCTGAGGCTCCTTGTGACACATTGCTCCATTAATTTGATGGATTGTAAAGTTTTCTGCTTCAGCAACTTTTGTGCCCAAAAAAAAAAAGAAAAGGACAGGAAAATTGCAAGAAAAAAAAGGAAAAATTAAAGCACACACACACACACACACGCAGACGCACACAGGGATAAAAGGAGGGAGGGAAAACAAGAGCATAGACTAGGGAAAATTTATGCCTGCCCCAAGTTGACGCTTCACTGAACTTCTCTCTGTCTCTCCCTCTGTGTGTGTGTTAAATTGGCACACAACAAACGAAGGCTGATGGAACCGAGTGTATGTGCCTGTGTGTGTGTGTGTGTGTGTGTGTGTGTGTGTGTGTGTGTGTGTGTGTGTGTGTGCATGGGGAGCCATCCAGCCTTTGCCTGGAGATTGTTGAAAGCAGTTCATTTGCATTATGGACACGGCCAGTGAAATTGTGCGATGCCTCAATGCAGATGCTTTAAATGAAATTGGGCAACGCGCACAGGACTACCAGGAGTGTCCTCCTCCATATGGCGCTGCGAGTAGCCTCTTAATCCTACGAGTATACTCTGGCCTAGTGAGCTCTGCGACAGTTCTATTTGCAAGCGGAACTAACTTTAAGCGAACTGTTCTTTGAACTGAATCAACTTTACTCTAGCTTTAAGTTCAACTCAGAGCTTACCTGATCTCTGAGCATCTCTTTCTTTTCTAGTGGCTTCGATATAGTCAGCTGGCTGGGAAGATTCCATTTAAATGGAGCCAACTTCATCCAAACTCTCTCTTACTCCTCTCCCTTTCCTCCTTCATAAGGAAGCAGCTTCTCTTTTTACACCCTGAACCTAGCCCAACCCTGGTTAAGGGTTACTCCTAGTCAGACACTCTCTCAAGTATTCTCAAGTATCGTGGTTGCTGCATGGAAATCAATGCAAACCCTGTTAGCTCTTCGATAGTTTCAATCGATTCTTTTACTGTCAAACATAACTTTCATTTTCTTAGCCACAATTGAAATTTCCTTCGGAGTGGAACAGTCAATAAACTGAAAAGAAAGTAAAAGAAGAGAAATGAGTGAGACTTACGAAAGCTTAAAGAACCTGAACGGGGACAAGAGCGAGGGCGATGTCGATCAGGATGTGGATGGGGATGGGGATGGAGACAGCGTCGAGTCCTTCGTATCAGCGGTGGATCAGCAGATGGAGCCCATAAGAAGCTCTCCGTTGTCAGCCCAGGAGAGCTTCTCCCTGGAGCAGAAACTGCAGCGCATTGCCTTGATTCAAGCAGAGGACAAGACCTATCATAAGGCTATAAAGGACATCAATGACCAGTGCATCATCTCGCTCCTGGTCGAGCCGAGTTTCTATGGCCGCCATTGCAGCACGTCCGTGATTGTCATTGCCACGGCAAATAACACTTACGTCTTCGATATAGACGCTTTGGTGCAGTTCTGCCCGACCTGCTGCAGGTCCTCAAGGCGGAGCATCCTTTGAAGGTGATGCACCAGAGCCATCGCATCTGTGATCTGCTCTTCTACAAGCACAACCTCAATGTCAACGGCATCTGCGACACATTTGTGGAGCTCTGCGTCGCTCGCCAGGATCGCATTGACTGCTCGCTGCAGGAGGCCATCTCCTTAGTACTAAACATACCCTCGACCGAGCTGTCCTGCGATGAGATCAAGGGAGTAAGTTTTGTAAAACAACGGCATAGCTTTGCCGCACGCCCCTTGACCAAGGATCAACTCTACTATTTGGGCAAAATGGCGATACTCCAGCTGAAGCTGCACGACAGGCTCATCTATGGCAACATCTGCAAGGACGTGCAGCAAATGGCGGCCAAATACAGCGGCGAGTTCAAGAAGAACGACATCTCCTACGATGTGGCCTTCGACATGTATCCTGGCAGCACAACTGGCTTCGACTGCATCGACGTATATCCCTTTAACAAGATATCCACAGAGGCTGAACTGTCTATGGAACAACTGGGTTAACTCTGCCTGTATCCTTGATGTCTCTGGATATATCCTTGAAGTCGTCAACGTCTAATAAAACCTATCAAACTTATCAACAACTTTGTCAGCTTACTCAGTATCACTTAACCTCTCTTGTGCTTTAGGAATCTCTCTGTCTCTTTCTCTGTCTGTCTTTCTCTTCAGTTTGGGAGACACTTTCCTTAATGTTTTTTCTGTCAGCATTCTTTTCTCCCCTTCGCTTTCTTTGTCTTCCCCTGTCTCTTCCTCCCTTTGGGTTCCTCTTTTCACCTCTTGTTACTTTCTTTCCCTTCTCTTTGGTATTACGCACCCTTCCCTTGTTCTTTTTCTCTTTTTCTCTTTATATCTTAGTCCTTCGCTCTTCCCTTTCTCCATCTCTGTCTCTGCTTCTCTCCCCTTCAATTCGTTATCTTTTGCTTTCGTTTCCCTTTCTCTTTGATATTTCACTCTTCCTCTTTCTCATCTTACTAATATGCCTTGTCTCTTCTGGTGCTTATCGCTTTCTTTCATGCACCAGACTCCTTCCCTCTCTGTCTATCCATATCTCTCTCTGTCTCTCTCTGTTTGCTGCTCGATTTACAAACAATTATGGGCAACTCTTTGTTGTGCCAAGCAAATATGACAAGCGCTCTGCCCGAGCTACCACCACATATGGCTAGGCTGCTCCTGCTCCAGCTCCAGCTCCAGCTCCAACTGAAGCTCCAGCTTCGGTCCAAGCTACTCCGCGGACTGCATCCATGGTGCTCCGCCGCGATTGACGTGCGCTGATAGGCGAATTTTGCATAAACGCAAAGCAAACGACGACGCGTCGGCGGAAATGCGTTTTGAATCCTTGTGCCTAGTGGCCTGGCTGTGGCCCTGGGTGCCCTGGCTGGCCACTGCCTGCCTGCTGTTTGTGCCACATGGGGCACATAGAGATAGAGACAGAGAGAGAGGGAGAGAGGGAAGCGACTCTTACCATTTTGGCCGGCGCATTGTCTGTGATTGTCTGGACGCGGCTTTGTTTAATTGCGAGTTGTGAGTTCTGTTGGTTGGTTGGTTGCTCCGTCGCCTGGTCTGCTGGTCTCTTGGTTGGTTGGTCGCCTGGCTGGTTGCTTGTTTCTTCCTTTCCGCAGCAGCGCCTCGCAGTTTTTGTTTGTCCTAAGCTGCATGAATTGTCCCTGGAGGCATATGCAGTGGACGAGTGCGTTGCAATTTGAAATTGAGAATCGGAGCACGCTTCGTGCTGCTGCTGCTGCTGCTGCTGGTGCTTGGCAGGCACAAATTCCTATGCCTATGCCCATGTCCATGTCCACGTCCACGTCCATGGCCAGTTCCTGTTGCTGTTGCTGGGCACGCACAATGTGCGCATAATAATGAGGCAGGAGGCAGCAGGCAGTAAGCTCTAGATACCAGGGGCTATACGGCTCAAGGGGATGCCGAGGGGCATCATAGTAAACCCGTTTAAGACCTCCAACTGGCCGTTACTGCCGCCTGCTCCCCCCTGCCCCGCCTGGGACATAAAGCTACAAGTTAGCTCCGTTGGGTTGCATTGCATTTTGTCATTTACGTGATAAATGCGATTTTTGTTGCTCCTTCACGACGAATGCCTCCCAATGGAGCGGCATTAGAATGTCATTTGTCCACTGGTCAACTGTTCAATCGTTAGACGTTGGCCAGCTACAGCGGGGCTGCGGGCTGAGGGGGTGCTGGTGGCCATTGGGTGGGCCCATAACCACGCCCGCGCCTTAACTTTGGCCAACTTTTTGCTTAACCGCAATGCTGCCCATTGGCTCATGATTTAAGCAGATTTTTTTATACTTCATGTTGTAAGGTATGCTACACACACACACACACACACACATACAATCTATAGAGCCCCCCTCTGGGGTCCCCTCTCGCTTAGCTGCTGCTGCTGCTAACTGTTTACCACAACAAAGGCCATGCAGCTGGCCGCAAAGCGAAAGCGCCCGTCAAGAAGTTGTTTTAAATCGCGCACGAGTGAGCACAAAAGATCCACAGCCCTTGGTCACCCGCCCCCTCCCTCTCCCTCTCCCTCTGCCTGCCCTCTTTGGATAGCTTCATACGAGTATATGCAGCCGCGCCCGTTGCGACCATGTCAGCGTTTGTGCTAGCCGCGGGTGCACCACAGTTCGGGCACCAGCTTCAGCTTCAGCTTCAACTTAAGCCTTTCCCCTGCTCCTCCCCGCCAGAACTTTCTTGCAATGCATTTCTATTGTTCTTGAGGAAAGAGAGCGAGCCCGAAAAAAACCCAAAAACAAAGACTTCCTCCCTGCTCACAGCTGTCGTCGCCCTGCTCCGCCTTACTCCTGTGGGGCACTCCTTGAAAACGTAACGAAGTCAACGTTGCTGCCACAAAATGAGCGCTTTATACCTACTTAGATCGCTATAAATTTGGCTTAAGGCAAGAAAAGTGTTGCCGTTGTTGTCCCACCAGCTGCCTCCTTGGCTATTGATGCACAGTGGTTCCGAATCCATGTTCAGTTGCACTTTAAGTATTTAAATATACCTAACATAAAGTATATGTAATCATTCAGGATTGAAGTAGATATATCCTAGGCTAAGTAGTTATAATAGGTTACATAGAATAAGTATTGTATAAGTTGAAATAAAGCACTTTTTCTTCTTTTTATAGTACAGTAAAAGCTCCTTTGACTGGACAGCACTTCGTTTATTTTAAAATCCTTCATCTTGAAATAAAACCATTATGTTTAAGGTAAGTCTTTATCATCCTGTAAGTTCATTATTATTATACAATATATTACATTACATTACACACATTATTATATTGTACAATGTATAAATATATATCTTTATACTTCTATACTTTGATATTAATCAGGCATATATATTTGTTTTTTAGGAAGACGTCGAGTGTTGACTGTATGTGCCAGCTTTAAATACTTCCCTCAATCAGCCTCAAAGATGCCGCTTACGACTTGGATCTGCAAGGAATACTTTTAATCTGCTTAAAATACAACTAAGCTATACAAATAGCAGTACAGTGAAGCCTCTGTTGGGCAATTATATCTAACAGACGGCGGCTTTTTGTACGCTCAAGAGAAGTGTCCAGCACCTAATGCGCTTTAAAATCAAGGGAAACACATGGCAAACGTGGAAAGTAGCCACTAAGAGAGGTTTCACTGTACTGTACTAGTCAATATATGTATACATATTTATAAATATGTAATAATATGTATAGTTATAAGTATATAACATTGTATTTTAGTTTTATAAAACCGCTCTTGTAAAAATGGGTAATATTTTGGCAGCTGTCTGTGCATTTAATTCGCTTTGCACCGACTTTTACAGACATATATGATATATATATATATCTAATTATATAAGATATATCCTTGCTATATAATTAGCATTTATTAACTGAGTGTAATTTGCTTGTAATAATTATTTTTAACTGAAATAAATGAACGCAACTCCTTTCATTGATATGCGACTGCTTCGTTATTGATTTTCCAAGGGCTGCGCCAATTTGAGAATTCGCGATAAATTCGATGCGCAGTTTACAAATTGTAAATACAGTCAAAGCACCAGGCGAACAGAATTTTTAGTGGGTTCGAAATGCTAAGGCAGCTGGGGTAGTTGCCGATAGCGGTTTGTTTATATTTTAATAGCAGTTTGTTTATATTTTAATAGCAGTTTGTTTACCTGTTAATAGCAGCCGCTCTGCTAATAGCAGTTTGTTTACCTTTTAATAACAGCCGGTGCATCTGTTAAATTTTGGCGGGGGTTGCTCGCAAGTGAGCAGTTGCTTACAAAAGCTTCTGTTGGCCTGATACATTTGTGAGCAGTGGAGAACAAAATAGTTGAGTTCCCTGAGCAGCAGAGTGCTGCCCATAGACGGCAAGTGCTGCCCAATGTAAATGTGCCGCCAAAATGAATGCAGTTTGAATTTAAATTCAAATTTAAATGTAGCTCAATTTGAGGTTATGTTAGATTTTTTTATTGTTTTATTTTCTTTTTAAGCGTTAATTTAAGGTAAATTGAGTTACATATTACATAAATTAATTATTAATAATAAAATTAGATGTAATTGGCAGCGTTTGCAACTCAATCGTTGGTTATGTTAGATTTTTTTTGTTTAATTTTCTTTTTAATCGTTTATTTAAGGTAAATTGTGTTACATGTTATATAAACTTATAATAAATAATAAAACTAGATGTAATTGGCATCGTTTGCAAGGCTGGAAATGCCTTTTTGCCTGCAGACAGCAATTCCTGTTTGCAGTTTCCGCTTCCGCTTGAAGATTATGGAGTATAATTGAGCAGCAGCAGTGTCAGAGGAGAGAAAGACATATCTGAAATATATAAATGCAACCGATAATTACAGTTTTAACGTCAAAGTTGTGTTTGCAATTGATAATTGAATACGTACGTGTATCGAATGTTTGAATACGAAATGAAGTGGAAAACAAATTGTTTGTAGACCACTATGCGGCATCGTCGACTAGCTTGCAGTACGGTTTAGTTCAGTTGGACTTTCGGCTTGTTGCACGTTGTGCTCGATGCCCCGCCCAAGCCCCAGCCCCGCCGTTGTCTCACTGCCTTGCTGCTCCGTTGCCGTTGCCGTTGCCGTTAGTGGAGCTTAGAAGCCGCGCGTTGCCGCAAGTCCGCATGATTTATGCGATTATTCTTCTGCGCAGCGCCCAACTTTATTGTTTTATGTGTTTGTGGCCAGCGTCTGTCCGTTGCTTGTGGACAATCCGCCAGTCCGCCGCTCTGCCAGTCTGCTGGTCGTTGGTTGGTGGGTCTGTCTGCTTGTTGTTGGTCTGGAGCCAACTGCACTCATATCTTGTTGGAATTGCCGCTAGCTCTGATTCCATAGCAAGCCGCTCGCAGCTTGCACTCAGCAGCTGTTTTGCCGCTGCATATGAGTGTTGACTGCTGTATGTGGGGGGTGTGATAGGCGTGTATGTATGTGTATCTGTGTGTGTGTGTGTTTTCGTTCAATTATTGTACATGCAGCATAATGCAGCACATGCAGAGCTACAGCTGTGGCAGGCTAGGCATGCGCCGGGTTAATGTCTTGTTGGTTATTGCCACGTTTGTGTGTCTTGTCTTGCAGCCCATTTGTAATTTGGCACTAACGGACCTCTTGATCCCATAAATTGCCAGCAGCTGCAGCAGCAGCTGGTCAGCTCCATAGATATAAAGATAGAGTGAAAGAGAGAGAGGGAGTTGGAGGGAGAGAGAGTGGGCTAGATTATTATGAACTGGGCCTGGACAAGTTCATTAAGGCGTCACTTATAATAACTGTCATGGATTGTTGCATGAAACTAAATTTGTGCTTTGATGTAGTTTCAGTTGCAGTTGCAGTTGCAGTTGAAGTTGAGGTTGCATGCAAATGCCTGCTTGCAACGCGATTTAGTTTTCCTTTTAGACCAGAAACGCTACCATAAATGGCCAAGGCAATATGAATTACGCGCCCCAGCATATTATAATGTTTCCCTCTCTCTCTCTCTCTCTGTCTTTCTATCTCGCTCTCACTTTATAAATGCAGGCAACGCGAATGGCAATTATATCAGAGGCTGAGCCAGTTCTGGCCAGGCCAAGCCAAGTTCAGCTTGTGGCTTGGTCTATTTTTGGTAACTTGTCTAACAACAGCAACAACTTTAGCTGCAGCTGCTGTGGCTCTGGCTGTGGCTGTGTCTGTTGCTGCTTTTGGGCGTGTTCCGAGCCAAACAATAACCATAACTACTCGCACTTATTACCAATAAGTAAGCACTGGACCAGGCCAAGATCGAGTCACAGCGCCCCAGCCAACGCCTTGCCGCCGCCGCCGCCTCTGCCTCCACTTCTACGTCTCAGCCTCCGTCTCCGTCTCCGTCTCCAGCTCCGCCTGTTGGCTGAGCGCAGCTGTTGGTCTGTTGATTGAAATGAACTGGTTGCGAATTTGAAATCAAATGGGGGCGACTCTTAACCACTCGCCACGATAACTCGTAGTTGCCACAAAATGTTTCCAGTTGGAACTGCCGCAGTACGTTCGAATACAATTGGTTTATTTACAACGTGCTAAAAAATTGTTCATTAAAACTCGACACGAAATTGTATCGATTTACAGTTTATGTTTTCCACCAGTCGCTAGACAAATCCAAAGTTGGTCTTAGATACCCTGTAAAAGTAGAGAAAAGGAACAGATTAGCATAAGCATCAAGTAGGATATGTCTTTAGCTAGGAATAGGAACAGAAAGGTACAGAATCTATCTCTAAGCTCTAGCTAATCTTAACCTAATCCTCTTCTATATTCAAATTGAACTAGGAGATAATATGGACTACAGATTCTAGGGCATCTGCTAGTCGTGCACACCCTTCGTAGGCTAATTAAGTGTGTGTGCACAGTCGCCAGCAGCTGCCTTATTGATATAAATTAACATTTGCTTATTTGCACAATCGACTCTGACTGCCACTGCGACTGCTGCCGCGTCATGTTGAAAGTTGCCGATTCTAGTTCCAGTTCCAGTTCCAGTTCCAGTTGCAGTTGGAGTTGCAGTTGGAGCTCTTTAGATTTGCATACTTTCATATTTGAGTGGAATGAACAGCTGCAGCTGCAGCTTTAATCAGAACTCCTGTCAACTGCTTGAGGATGGGCTGAAAATTGTGAAAGACTAGAAAACTGAAAGACTTTTGAAGCTGTGCCCCTCCCCCTGCCCCCACTGGCTGCCCCCCAATCCCTCGGTGGCAGAGTTTGTCTCTGGTTTCTGGTCTCTCGTCATCATAAATCGATAAAGGAAACGTTGCTGAGCGTGCCAAAAGTTGCCAATTAAAAGTGGCAGCACAATTTGCCGCGGCTTTGGGCCTGTTTGCCTGCCTGGCCTACCTGCCACTTGTTGCAGCAGCATTTTGTTGCACGACAGCCCAGCCAAGCCAAGGCAGTCGCATTCGTAATGAGCTCTGAGCTGTGAGAGCTCTGGCTGCCAGCGATAAGTAAGTAAGTAAGTAAGCAGTAGCTAAAGCTGAAGCTAAAGCTGAAGCTGAAGCTGAAGGTGAAGCTGAAGCTGAAGCAGGAGCAACTGCCTCGTTGGCCCATGTCAGCGTCCGTGTCCGGGTCTGGTAGTCATGCAAATTGTTCCGACTGTCCAGCTGTCCTCGTGTCCGACTGTCAGTTGATAAGAGCCGCAAGGCGTTGGGATTTTTTGCCACCAGCGTTGGCCATCAGGCAAATCTCTGAATATGCCACACCAAAGCGAAAGACTGGTTGAAGTTGCCGTTGCCGTTGCCGTTGCTGCTGCCGTTCTGGGTGTGGCATGTTGCAGAGTCAAAGACAAGTCAAGTCAAGTCAAGTCGGGGGAATTGGAATTGGAATTGGAACACAGAAACAGATACCCCAAAAACTTGGTCAGTTAACAAATAAATTGGAATTCAAATTCAAATTCGACTTCGACTTCGGCTTCCAATTGGAATTGAAATTGATTTTGCTTCTTTATTATAATATTTTTTCTTTTTTTTTGGAGGTCGCTTTCCACGTTCACTTTTCTTCCACTAGCCCCCACTCCTGCCCCCTTCTCTGACGTTGGCTCCCAACAATATGCTCGAACTTAATGTATGTAAATTTTCCCCTCGAAAACGAGACAACAATTAAGCAAAAGAGCAAAACCAAACCAATATCCATCGGCGAGGTGAGGACTGGGGAGGGGAGGGGGGCTGGGGGCATCTTGGACCAGCCCAATCAACTGGCAACTGGGCAAAAGAATTTTCTAATTTGCATATCTAAAGCATTAGCTGAATGCTCGCTCGTTTGCCTCTTTCCAAGTTGTTTCTTTGCATAGATTTTTAGACTTAACAAATTGTTGTTGCTGCCACTGCGGCAGCTGCTGCTGCTGTTGCATTGTTTAAGCATAAAACATGCATCTACCGTTAGTTGCAACAAGAGAACTAAACTAACTTTCTCAAGGTGAGATCTCAATACTCTAGCAAAAACGCAGCCACGTGCAGACTGAGAGCTCAAGCTCTGCCCCAAAGGCATCCATAATATCAATAGATAGATGTCCTCCAGGTTCACTTTATGCAGAGTCCTAAGGGTAGACAACAGTTGTGTCCACAAGTATTGGACTACATGCATCAGTTACCTCTATTTTAGGACCCTTAGTACCCTAGAGTCCTCCAGGGTCACATTATGCAGAGCCCTAAAGTAAATACCAGTTGAACAGCTCTCAAGTTAAACTCAGTGTCTCCAGTTTTTGCATATATCATTCTGCTATTCAAAGAACTTATTCACTCTTGTTTGGCTGTGTCCTCCATGGTCACTTTAAGCTGCTATTGACTGCGGGAAGTATGAATATTTACAGTCAAGTAGCTTAAAACAGAGGCAAATTTGCAAGTTGAGAACAATAATTGGTGTCCTCTTTGGTCACTTTCTGTACGAGTTTGAGTCAAAGCAGAAGTTTTGTCAACTCTTTGAAACTTTCAACGGTAATTTGTTGAACTATCTGTATCTGTGTATCTGTGTGTTCTCCATGGTCAGTTTACCCCCTCGGCTGGCGATGAAAACGTAACCTATCAACAACACTGCAGGGTATATAGAAAGTTTTGTTAAGCTTTTCATGTTTAATTAGACTCGAATACTCCAAACTAATGAATACTCAAATGTGAATACTGAATACTGAATAGTGAATAGTGAATAGTGAATAACGAAGACAACAACAAGTACGACTAAATAGTGAACAGATTCTTTTCTTTGGACGAGTATATTGTGTTTAGTTTTTCCATCGTATAATCTATCTTTGCGCTTTCAATTCTCATGTAAATGCCAAAAGTTTGTGCATTGTTTGAACATTTTGAGCCACTGGGAAAAAGGCGAGGGGAAACGGTGAGGGGAAAACGGTGAGGGAAAAACGGTAAACATGTTGCTGTCAACATGGCAACATGGAGCAACATGGGGCAACATATTTCTGATGCAGTGGCGCTTTCTAATCGCCATGCACCCGATAAGGCAACAGATTGAGCTGCAGACGAGGAGGAGGAGCAGGAGGAGGGGCGGCGGGGGGATAGATAGTAATAAAACCACATCAGCAGTTGGCAACATTCCCAGAGCAATCGAATAACTTGCGATTCACTTTAATGCAATTTTTCTATCTCCCTCTCTCAGTCTCTGTCTCAGTCTCTGTCTTTGTCTCTGTCTTTGTCTCTGGCTTAAGTTGGTTTTGATTTGAGTGCAGGTGAAAAATAGACAGGCAGCTGGACAACTGGTGCACTTGTTATCCAACTAACCACACTCCAGCCATCAATTAAAGCACACACTCAACCACACACACACACATACACACTCAACCAGCGAAGCATCTATAAACCACCTAAGCAGATAGCTGCAACGCCGCAAATCAAATGGCAAAACTTATACAGATGTCAATTATTTTGGCCAGCAATTTGGGTCTCGCAACTTGCTGACTAAATTGCAGCTCCAAATCGCAGTCCGCTCCAGCTTCTAGCTCCAGCTCCAGCTCCAGCTAGAGCTAGAGCTAGAGTCGTCGCCTCAACTCGTTAGGAGCTTTTCCACATGGCAAACACAATTCCAGCGTCAACTACGTGCGACTCCAGTTCAGCCTCAGCCTCTGCGTCTCTTCGAAAAGTCATCCAGTCATCGAGCCAGCGAGTCATCTACTGCTCGTAGTCATCCAATTGCTGACTACGAAAATTGCTTTGGCTTTGCCCATAAACATAGACAAGGTACATGGCACTGGACCAGAGTCGGAGTCGGAGTCGGAGATCAATACTCCTGCTCGAGTGACTCGCAGCCAGCGAATTATAATTGAATGATTGCATGGCCAAATGGCCAAATGGCAGAGCCAAATGATTTGCTGCTCGTCATTTGCTTCATTTCAGCTGCTTGTTATGAGGATGAGGATCAATTGGATATTGATTGCACCTCTCCAGCTCCCTAGCTTCCCAGCTCCAGCTACTAACCAGGTGTGAAGGTGTCAAAACTATTGGCTCCCTCGCTCCCAATTGCTCCCTCAATGGGTCACCTCAATTATGCCAAAGTCTATCCACAAATTATACTACATCTAGTTCAGTAATTCGATCGAAACAGATTCAGATACAACTGACTTAGTTGAAGAAGTGCTGGGGTATAGAAATCTTTCCTCCATGGTCACTTTATATGCGGAGAAGTCAAATGTTTATCCCAGAAATTGGTTTATTTATACAAGCTTCAGTTTTATTCGCTGCAATTGCAACAGATTTACTTGGATACTCAAGTACTTCGAAGCAGCTGATTAAAGCAGTTTAATATATCTTATAAGTGTCCTCCATGGTCACTTTATATATAGACTTATAGCAGACTTTAATCCTAGCTATACCTTCTATCCCTTCACAACTTTAACACCTTAAAACTGAGCAACGTTTGAGCAAAAGTATTTAACAAGCTCTGTGAAGTATCTACTACCACATATACTACATATATATAGTATATATATGCCTGATCTGCATCAGCAGTTGACTCAATTAAGCCTTGTTCGTCAGTCTGTTTGTTCTGCCAGGTGTTTGTATCAATCTTTGCTGCGGTTTTCAGACAATTCAAATAATAAACACAGAAAATATTCAAAGCAAATTAATACGATACTCTGCGCTGTGTGTGTGTGTGTGTGTGTGTGTGTGTGTGTGTGTGTATAAATATGTGTGTGCACAGGTGCCAAAGTGCATCCTTGCAGGAAACCTCTTATCTGTTTCTATTGTCTCAAAGTGCAGGCACACAAATCCGCTTATGCCTCAGGCACAACCTGCCACACACACAACCTGCCACACACACACACACACACACACAACCGAGCTCATAATCCGACATAATTGTTAAGTTTAATAAACTTTATTGTTTTTACTCTTATTTATTGAAGGCTGCTTTTAATTTAACGACTTAAGCCACAGATTAGCACCTGTCACCAGCTTCAGTTACTTTGTCTTTTCCTTTTCTTGACTATTTTCATTTTCATTTTCTATTGCCTTTTCCTCTGAAATCGAAAGTGTGTTTCGAGTCAAGATAATATTTTGTTTTATTATTTTAATCTGCTTGAATTTACTTTAAATAGTTTCATAACATTTTCATTCGACTTTCTCTATTCCATTTCAAAGAAAGCATCCTGGCAGGACACTTTTTGAGTGATTCTTTTGTTGCAAGTCAAAAGTCAAAAGGCAACCAAAGCTGAAAAATTTCAACGAAAAGCCTGGAAAACTTAAGCATTTATTTAACTCGAATCCCTTTTACTTATTTATTTAGGGCTTGCTACGAAAACAAAGGATATATATAGCATCCTTGGGGAACACCTAGAAGGAACCCCAATCAGACTAATAGGTGTTAGTATATAAGTTATAAGAATGAATACAATAAAAGTTAAACAGCAGAGAGTAAGATGGAAGTAAGTAGGAAATATAGTTCAACCTATGGAGATAATTGAAGTTTAAGAACTTTATATTATGGATTAGAACTATTGAATAACAGAATTCTATTTTTGTTTTACTCTCTTAAGAAGTTAAGTTCCAATTAGTTAAATATGCTGTTATTTTGTGTTCAGCATTTACTTACTTTCATTGAGAAGCGATTCTAATTTGTTTAGTGATTCATAATCACCATCCATTGTGCTAATATTCTTCAGTAAATAGGAATACAAAACTGTCAGCGAGTCCCAAACATCATTCTTGAAAAACTGTTGAATTAACTCTTCCTCCGAATCGTCCTTGTCATCTTCATAATCCGCCAATTGTTCAGTTCGAGCTATGGAAGTTTGACTATATTAGTATTTAGTTATGTAATCATAATTAAATGTATTCATTTTATTCATCTTACTCGTATTTATTGCAAGTTGTCATGAGCCAAAACTGACTTTGGGTATATTGTAGGTTGGGTTCTCAAACAGACGGAAGAAGCTAAGCTACTGGCTGTCGACCATGGCCGAAAGTGCCAGCAGGAGTATCGTTTGGTGGAGGTCAAGGTGCGCAATCGGGAGTCCACACAGGCCGAAACTATCAGCTTCCATGCAGGAGAAGAACGCTAGTAAGGGTATGTCAGGGTATTCCATAGTTGGGCTTACTTCACTTGAGTTTTTCCTACTTTTTATCCCTTTTTCGGATGCTCTGAGTGAAGACACTGAGGGAAGTCAAATGAAATTCCATAGGCTGCTGTTCTCCATGGTCAGTTTATGTACTGAAATGTAACTAAGATAAATCAATGAATATGAATATATATAGATATATAATAGATATTAACTAAGTGCGTTTCATTAACAGAAATACATGCGATAAATATAGTTTCACATAGGCTATAAATAAGTATGACTTCTGTTTAATTTTATAGACGTAAAGCGAATTGTGAGCAATTCTAGAATCTTTAAAAGGCAGTTTTGCTTTCCTCCCTCTCTCTCTATCTCTATCTCCCTCTCTCTCTGTCTCCCTCTCAACGTTCCTTTCTTATCTTTCTCAGAGTCTTATCTCTCTTTTCTTCCCTTCTTTCCTTCCCCTCTCCTGCTACCACTCTGTGAAGGTGTCAGTTGCCCCGAAGTGGTGCGCTTTTAACATATTTTTCTTATTTCATTTTCATTTCATTTGGGCTTTTTTTGGGTTTTCCATTTGAGTTGTCAATGGAAAAATGGAAATTGCGAAACGTTTGAACAAATGGCCAAATTGCCAAAATGTCTGTCAAGTTCATTAAATTATTTAAAATGTTTTGTCTTTGTCAAGCCATGTGACTTATTACAGACACAGTCCAGAGCCTAAACAACTGACGAATGTAATGGCCAAAGACAACGACATGGACGGAGGACATGCTCCAACTTGGTTGTGGATGTGAATGTGGATGTGAATGTGAATATGGACGTGAACGTTTGACAAGAAATTTATTTAAAAGACAACTAGCAACAAATAAATTTCCAAGAGAGAATTGTAACCACAGCATGTTGCACAGATGGAATTGGAATTGGAATTGGAGTTTGAGTTTGAGTTGAAGTCGAAGTTGGAGTCTGGAGTCTGGTGACTGTTGTCTGGAGACTGGCCTATAGATAGATAGATATACATACGATAGGAATGCAGACTCCATCCCAGCCTCAGCCTCTGTCTCTGTCTTTGTGACTGTGTAGGAGTTGTCGTTGTCTTCAGAGACAGATTCATGCCCAGACTAGGAGACGAAGACGGAGTGGGAGTGGGAGTTGGAGTTGGAGACAGAGACGGAGTCGGGGACGGAATATAGTGATAGCTTGTTGAAATTCATTCATCAATGTAATCGATCAGACGTAGCTGCCGCACTGACATGGCCTCTGGAGTCATGGAAGCCTATGTATGTAAATAGTCTGGTTCACAATGCGACATCAAATTTAATCAATTTATTGGAAACGGGCCATTGTCTCCTTTTGGATTTGGGATTTCGTTTCGTATATTGGCTTTCAGTTTTCAGTTTTCAGCTTCCAGTCTGTCCTGGCCCAAGCCCCAGCACAATTACTCTCAGCTACCACACGTACTCGACTCCACTTTCTCCATAGAGAAAAGGCATAAATTAGGCAGCACGTTTTTTGGCCAGTCGCCCGAGTGAATCGATGGAGGAGTGGGACCAACCACACCCACATGCTGACTGTGAGTAATGGGCTGAGGATTGGGAGCTGGATTAACTTGGGTAATAGGCTTTGCAGCGACTACTCCGAATCATTCGGAGGAGCACAGGCCGATCAGGAGTTTAGTGTCAAATGTTAACATGGAAAACTAAAAAAAAAACCTTAACTAATTGTTAAACACACACAAATCACACACAGCAATAGCGTTGGATAGAAATAGAAAGAGAGTTAGAGTGAGCGAGGAGGAAAGAAGATGGTCAAGGCAAGGGTTGCCGACAAGGACGCCACTCAGCTGGTCAGTCAGAAGGATATGTTAGATCGGGAGCACAAGTATCTGCAGCGTCTGCAGGATGTCGGGGTGAGCTGTAACTTTATTAGGGGTAAGTAAAAGCCTCCAAGGAATACAAGAACAGGATGAGATTCCACTCCTCGTAGATGCCACAGCGGAGTTCGAGCGCCTGGAGGCGGAACGAGCACGTAGGGAGCACTGGGAGCACCACATACGCTGCGATGGGTTGCCACGCCCGTATTTGCCACCGGAGATGCGCACATTTCTGGCCAAGAAGCGCCACTACCAGCAGTTCGACTATGATTATAGTATGGACTGGACGCTGTCCGTGGACGAGCGCACTGTCCTCACCCAGAACATCTTTCGCTATGATGCCACGCGTCGCACCATGAAGGAGTCCAGGGATGACCACATTGGCGATGTCTACGAGCGGGATATAACCATGTGCCTGGACACGCTGATCAAGATCGACTGCATGCTGGACAACAATGCCGAGATGCAGCGGGTGGAGCAGTCACGCCAGATAGAGATTATGGAGGTGGGTTCAATCAGTTCCCAGATCGGAGTATATATATATTAAAGCTATATCTGGTTATAGGCACGGAAAGAGATCGAGCAGGAAATCGATAAATCTTTGGACAGACTCACCTATCGCATAATCCGCATGGATGGCGTCTACATGAAGTAGGTGCTCCCATAGCTGTTCCAGCCAGTAACTGTTCCTTCTCCTCCGCAGATCTGATGATGGCATGGTCGCCACGTGGGGCCACAAGTGCGACAGATACGCCATTGACATCTGGGGATTGCGCAACGTTCCCATCAGATTCGATGAATTGGTGTAAGTCCGACTATAGTCAATCCCATTCCCTTGTCTAATCCGATTCCCAGAGCTCCTCTTATGGTGGCCGAGCTAGGCAGTGTGCTCGTCACGGTGCAGATGCCCTTGAGCGTGCTCCACGACTGCCTGACGCTGCGCTGTATCCACACGCAGTTCGACACCTACTCGCAGTACGCCAAGAGCTTTGATCCTGTGATACCGGATTCGATTAAGGATCTCAATGCTGGGCTCATTGATATCGAGGATTGCCTGGCCAATGAGTGGATCATGCAGCTGGACATCCAGGAAGAGCTGCTCCATGCGATGCGCGAGAGGCGCGAAGCATATGACGAAATAATGCGCATCATCATTGAGAAAACCGAGAGGGCGGCCAAGGAGAAGAAGAACAACGACGGGAAGGCGGCCAAGGCACCAAATATACCAAGCCGCCCAAGGAGCCGCCACTGGTACCGCCAGGGATGCTGCCGGATGCGCAGGCGACATTCCTGGAGAGGGAACAGCAGCAGTACCTCGACATGCTGGACGAGCTATACAATCCCAATAAGCTTAACTTGCGTCTGGACGAGGTGAGATGTCTGGGGATGTCTAGGGGGTTTCATCGTAGTTCTCCTCTCTCTCGTAGTCCTCCTAATCAGATCAATTATACAGATCAATCTAAGACAACACATCATGCTCGGCGGCCTTTACTCCATTATGTTTATCCGGCGACCCAACAATACCCATTACCAGAAGTTCAACATAATCTTGCACGAGGATGGACGTGTGCTGCACACGATGGAGGAGCTGGATGCGGACATGTACAGGCATCAGCAAGTGGACGATTATAACCATGGCTCGAAGCTATCGAACAGAGCTTCGGGTCTCTCCTCATCCCGCTCCAAGTCGCGCATGCGCATCAATATGGAGGATCAGAAGCGTCGCACTCTGATGATTGAGGACGACGAGTTGCCGTACTTTTTGTGACGATTCAACTCCCTTTGGAGTTGTGCTTGTGGGGTGATCCGAAGCCCTGTCACTATATAACTGTGATGGAGGATGTCATCTCTGAGATTTCCATCATCGAAGAGCCAAAAATCTCGATTGCAAAGAAGAAAAGGTCAAGATTTGAGTCCGTCAAGCATCCAGTTGAGGCCGTAGAGAGGACCTCAATCTTCAACAAGATCAACCGTAAGGACAAAGACTCGGTAAATGTATTTCGTCCCACTCTGATATCGATGCTTCGTCATAGCAAGAAACCAAAGAGTGATGAGCGGGTTGCCCCAGTCAAAAATTTCTCACTGTTAAAACAATTGGAGCACTTGGAGATTCGCCAACTGGAGCGCTACTGTGTGCCTCGGGTAATATCATCGTTTAAGTTCCCCTTGGAGATCAAGGAGGAGCTCGAGATGCTGCACGATTCAAGGCCCAAGCGGGGAAACATGCTAATGAGGCGACGCAGCGCAGACGTCGAGGAGAACATCGATTTTGGCGATCTTGACTTTGATTTTGATAAGCAAAAGGGTCCGGAACGTGTCTTCCCCATATTCGCGAACGTGGAGCATGTGAACTACGATGAGGATGATATCCATGAAAAGATATTCGAAAAGAAGTCCATCTACGGACTGCTGGAGACCTTTGACACCATCAAGCTGCAGTACACCACGACATACAGGCAGATCATGAATCAGCCCGAGTTCGAGGTCAAAAAGCCAGAGAAGATCAAAAAGACAATGGTGCCCGTCACGGATATACGGCCCAGTGCCCAGATTGGTAAGCTCAAGTCCTTCATAAAGCCACCAAGCAGACACGCCTCCTATCGTGGCAGCCAGACCAGTCAGTCGAGCACCACTCGCATCTCGAGTGAGACCATAGGTCAAGGCGATCTGCCACCACAAACTGATCCTGGCCATGACAATGTCAACCTGAGCATAGCCAATTCTTTGATCTCGGATGGCCACGAGATCAAACAGGAACGACCCCAGGTACAAGTGATACACTGGACCACATAGCACATATTAGGATCAAAGTTTGATAGGAAGGCGCGCACGATGACCATAAAGACGGATCGTCTGGGCATATTCGGGTTGGCCTTCAAGCGCTACGAGCATTTCCCTTTTCGTGATTGGGTGATGATGCCCAATGATGAGAAGTAAGACCCCCAATCTTCAAGGATTACAAACTGATAACTATCTCTCCATATCTTTTGACAGTCCCGAGGAAATAATACTCTCTGTGGATACGTTTCATGTACGCGTCATACTCTATATCTCAGCCCAGGGCGTCAGAGGTTATGTCACCGATATAACCAAATCTTATGTGGCCAATCCGGTTAAGTACCTGGAGATAAAGACGCCCATATCAGACTTACGTCTGCTGCGCAGGGTAGATACATAAAAAGTCTATACGCTAGAGATAATCCCTCTATTTATTGACTCCACAGAAATTCTGTGAGAAGAACATCAACATCTTCGCGGAACACGACGCCTGCTACTACATTGACAACGGATACTTCTCGGTGAAGCACGTGGCCACCGAGGATCACACCTACGACGCGATGGCCCTACACTGTAAGCTGATGAAGTTCTATCGTTCGAGCTGGAATCGTTTGGCCTCCCGCCGCAATGTGCTGATGTGCATGAAGAACGCCAAGGATCAGTCGGATTACACCGAGGTAACATTGCGCATAACTCCCGATAATGTGACCTTCGTGGAGGTGGTGGAGCTCTGCTCGGAGGATCTGGACATAATCAAGTTGGACTTTAAGAACACTTGGCGCAACATGAGCGTAAGTCTGGTGGGATTAAACTTCATCCAATAGATTAATACCCCTTATATATATATATAGAACTATACGGATCTGCATCAGGCGATCAACTCGATGAATCCGCACGCAACCGATGCCAGGAACAGGGATCCTCTCTTGATCTATCAGATAAAGCGAATGCTCAATGAACTTCATGTGATGAATTTTTCCTAGATTTCTTTATGTTTATACGACTAATAAAATATTTTGAGAGAAATGTTTGTCACTTTTTTCCTTAAGTCAAATAATAGTCAGTACACATGGACACACTAATACACACACAGACACAGACACACACACACTAACACACGCACACACATACACTGCAAAATTAAAAAATAAAAAAAATTAAAAATTAGCGAAAAGCAAAAAAAGAAACATAAAAACAAAGAAAAGAAAAGAAAATGTCGCAAAAAGCCAAAGCGAAAAAACCGGGTAAGCGGGCGTCCAAAGAGGAAAGGAAGGAAGAGGTGGACCCAAACCAAATACAAGTCATATCCGCGGACGAGTGGATGGCACGGGAGCAGCGCTACCAGCAGCGCATCCTGGACGTAAAAGTGTGCCTGGGTTTCATCAGTGGTAGATATCATGGGATAGTTCCTTCAGTTCTTCCGACGGATTCCACTGAACCTTCTGCTGTAGAGTCAATCGAGGATTACAACAAGATGCTGAAGCAGCAGACCAAGGAGCAACATTGGACACGTTATGTCAGCTGTGATGGATTGCCCAGGGTGTGGAATCCTCCGGAGATACGTCGATTCATTGCTCAGATACGGCACTTCGAGGCGAACGATGAGGACTGTCTGGTTAACTGGGAGTTGTCGGTGGACGAGTGCAGCGTCCTGTCACAGGACATATTCAACAAGGACATGACACGTCACGTGCTTAAGGAGACATTGCGTCCAAACATTGGGCAACTATACGATGGCTATGTCCATCGCATCCTGACCACGTTGGATCGCATCGAGGTCTTCCTGGCTTCTGACTACGAGATGGCGGACGTACCCCAAGATCGCGCCATGGAAATAGCCGAGGTGAGTAAATTTCCAGGGGAGAAAGCAACCGTCATCGATAATAATCGTTCCAGATACGAAAGGAACTAAACCTGGTCATCGATACACTCTTCGACAAGCTCAGCTATCGAATCATTTGTGCTCCGACCGCATACAAGACGTAAGCGGAACTTTCACTGAGTCCAATAATCACTTCCAATAATCTCCCCCTCCGCCGCTAAATCCAATCCCACAGCTCACACGAGGACATTACCGAAAGCTATTGCTACCAGAGTCAACATTATAACTTTCAGCTCTGGTGGATCAGGGATTTACCCATACGCTTCAAATATTTGGAGTAAGTAAACATCGATTGCTTTGTTTAGTTGATAATCCTTCCCTTTTCTTCGTAGATTGCCTCTCATGTTGGCGGATCTGGACTGCGTTAATGTCAAAGTTCAGATACCGATGAGTGTACTCTGCGATAATCTAGTACTGCGCTGCGTCCATACGTTCTTTGATCCGTACTCGGAGGGTGCCAAGAGCTTCGAGCAGCTGATTGACAAGCCCACAATCGATCTAAACGCGGGGATAATCGACATTGAGGATTGCCTGATCAATGAGTTCCTGATGCAGTATTCCATGATGAATCAGTTGATAAACAGGATGGAGCAGAAGGTGCTGCGATACGAGGAAAACTTGTTGTTAGTGCTGGATGCTTATCAGTTTATCTCTTTGTATATATATCTCCTTGATCATTAGGGAAATGGAGACGAAGACTCCGGCGAATAGGGAACCGGATGACCAGAAGAAGAAGGCTCCATCTCCACCGAAGGCGCCATTAAAGTTAACGGATGGCATGTTTCCCGATCCGGAGAGAATGTTCCTGGAGCAGGAGCAGCAGGACTTTCTTGAGTTCCTGGACGAGTGTTTAAACCCAGAACATTTGAATCTACGCCCAGACGAGGTAAATGATAAATTTTACATATTTCAGAAGTAAAAACTAAAGAAACTTCTTCAGATCAATTTACGTAAATTCAAAATCCTCGGGGGCATCTACTCAATGATCTTTCTCCACAAGCCGAAGCACACGGACTTTGCAAAGTTCAACATGACATTCCATGAGGATGGACGCATCCTCTACACCATGGCGGATGTACGCGCGGTTATTGATAGCGAAAGGGGGCGAGCTTCGCATCGGGATACACTGATGAGCGCCAGCTCGCGTCATATGTCCCTAAGACGTAGCAGCAAGCTTGATGCACAGTCCCGTCTACAAGCAACACAGTTCACAAACATCGCGAACACTGATTTGAATCTTCATCTGGGAATGAACGAACTGCCGTACTTCTATCTGACTTTCAAGCTGCCAGCGCATCTCTGTCAATACGGCCAGCCATTGGCCTGCCAGTTTATCGAGGAGGAGGTCGAGGAGGAGGAGAATGAGCAGGATTATACGATTGAAGTCGAGGAAACACCCAAGAAAAAGAGAAAGAAAACAAACACTCCAAGGATGAACAAGAGAGCCAATCTGAAGTTGGAGGTTCCCGCGAAAAGCCAACCTGTAATATTTGGTCTGATCAAAAAGAAACCGGAGATCAAGACTGAGTTTCCTAGGCCGCAAATCTCGACCATTGTGCCAAAGCCTGGACGTCCAAAGAACTTGTACCGCCAATCCGTATTCACCACCCTGCGACTCAGCTTGCTACGGAGCACTATACTACCGGGGGTCCAGCTGCGCAACTTTGGCTTGACAAGGTCTCCGCTGACGAGCCTGCAGGTGCACAACGTCCAGAAGCATTGTATACCCCGGATACTGTCCTCGTTTAAGTTTCCCTTGGAGTTCAAGAATGAGAAGTCCGACGAGCAGGCGGAGAAGAGTCGTGGCAATATGCTTATACGGCGTCAGCATGTCGAGGTCAAGGTGGAAAATGATTTGGGACCAGATTACTTTACGTTCGAGAATCAGACGGGACCTGAACGTCTCTATCCTGTGTTCGATTGGCGTGAGAAGGTCTTGTACGAGCAGGAGGAGTCATCTGAATCCTCTGACTCGTCTGAAGTAAGGATTAAAGTGGTCAAAGTTGATCAGATACGCGAAGCCATGAAATCCATTCACTCCGCCGAACTGACTATCTACAATGTGCTGGACACCCTCGAGGAAATCCAGGGAAAGTACAAAGGACGAGCGAAGAAACTGTTGGATCAGCAACCTTTTGGCGCAAAAAGAAAGATAGTGACGGATGCCTCCATCAGCGATCAGTCCCCGAATACCCGACCCAAGTCCACGGTACGTATCTCGATGCCTGGTACCAAGGTCATACCGATTCCAAGGAACTCACGGGGTTCCCATATACGCCTGCACGGCTATGACCGAATCTCCGAAGTAGACTTGTTAAGCAGCGAAACCCCTAGTGTTACATCCACGGTACCCTTCGATATGCGATTGTTGAAGAAGCTGCCAGGACCTGTCAGGGATACCACCGAAGCCACCGTTCAAGAGCCACAGCCTGCCCCGGAGCTACCCAAGGTTAAGCACTGGACCACTAAATATATAAAGGAAACACAGTTCAACAGGGAGACGCTGACGTGTACCATCAAAACGGATCGCCTGGGCGTCTTTGGATTCGCCTACAAGCGCTACGAGCACTTCCCCTTTCGCGAATGGAGCATCCAATTGAGCGAGTCCAAGTAAGTAGGAGAAGTGTCAAAGTTTCATCTTCCTATTCTCCCTTTTCTCCTCCACGTAGCCCCAACGAGCTGGTCTTCACCCTAGATACCATATTTGTGCGCCTGATTCTGTTCATAACCAATCAGGGTATACGAGGCTATGTCACCGATATAACCAATGTGTTTGTGGCCAGACCCGTCAAGCATATGGCAATCGATGAGCCCATCTCGGACTTCCGTGAACTACGCACGGTAAATCCTTACAATATATAACTATATAGAAAGATACACCTAATCCTAGGGGTCTCTTTACAGCGTTTGTGTGAGAAGAACATAAACATCTTCTCGGAACATGATGCGAGCTTTTACATTGAGAACGGTTACTTCTCGGAGAAGCATGTGGCCTCGGAGCTGCACATCTATGATGCAGTCGCTGTCCACTGCAAGTTGATGAAGTTCTATCGCTGCGACTGGAATCGACTTGCCTCAAGGCGAAATATATTGTTCTGTATGCGTAATCCTAAGGATCTGATCGAGGGCGCTGATGTTACCATACGGGTGACACCGGAGAACTCGACATTTGTGGAGGTTTCTGAGATGTGTTCGGAGGATCTGGACGTCTTTAAGCTTAACTATCATCCCACCTGGCGAAACATTAGCGTAGGAGACTACAGTAACTAGTATTTCATATTCATTTGAATAGAGTTTTTCTTGTAGATTTACTCGGATGTACATCAATTGATCAACTCGATGTATCCCCAAGCGACAGATGTGAGGAATCGAGATCCCAAATTGATTCACTACATACGCACCCTATTCACTGAGGTCAGGCCCCTAAGTTTCTCCTAGTTGCATCATCATCCTCTGATGAAAACGCATCGGCGTCTTCAATTGACATCAATTGATGCCAATTGCGAATAACTTTCCACTTGACCCCAACTGCGTCACTCGTAAATCGCAATCGTAATCGCCATCGCCATCGCAATCCGTAACTGTGGATAACTCAGTAGGAGAGTGTATAACTGTATCGAATTGCCGTTGAGAGAAGTGGGCGGGAGGCGGTTGTTAGTAACAGTTACGTTCGGTTTTATATAATCCCATTGCCATATGGTAGTAGCCAACTGACAATGCTGCAGTTAGTTGTAATGCATCGCCTACTGGTTATTGTGTCTGTCGGATTGCAGTTGTGCCTTGGCCAGGAGAATGCAACCGATAATGAGTTTCCTGGCCTGGACAAGATTGTGCTACCCCCAATGGCACAGACGCGTGTGGTGGGTGGCGAAATTACGACAATAGACAAAGTGGGTGGATTTATAGTTGCACTGCGCTATCAAGGGGATTTCATATGCGGTGGGACACTGATTGAGGATCGGATTGTTATATCGGCAGCTCACTGCTTCCTTGGACGCACTAATAAGAAACATTGGATGATCGAGGGTGGCGTCTCAAGATTGAACGAGGATGGGTATAAGGTGCAGATGCAGGATTACGTGGTGCCAGCAGCGTTTCGGGAGAAGAATATGAACATGGATGTGGCTGTAATTCTTCTAGCCAAACCTTTAACGGGTAAGAATGTTGCCAAGGCGGAATTGTGCGCAACGAAACTGATAGAAGGCGTCAGCCTCACCGTATCCGGCTGGGGTCTGTCCGATCCGGCGGCATCTAGTCCCCATCAAAACCTGCGCACAGTCACTGTGCCCGTCTCCAAGAAGACCAAATGTCGTCAGGTGTACAAAGAAGCAAGTAAGTCAACTGTATAATATAAACTACAGAGTCCACTAACCTATTCCATCCGCCCAGTGTACATATCGGACAGCATGTTCTGCGCTGGGGTGTTGGGTTCCAAGGATGCGTGCACCTTCGATTCGGGTGGTCCGATCGTCTTTGGGGAGGGCAGTGGACCGAAACAGCTCTGTGGCATTGTCTCATTCGGCATAAGCTGTGCCAGTCCCAAGTATCCTGGAGTCTACACGGACGTCAACTATGTGAAGCCGTTCATCGAGGCGACTGTGAAGTCATTCAAAGGAGTTTAAATTCATGTTGATGTTTTTGAGTTCTTCAAACAGAATAAAGAACAGAAACCAGTGTGCAGCATAACCCTAAGAAGGCTCAAGAGTCTCCTTAACAGATCTAACCTATACATGTATACTATATATATATATATATATATATATATATATATATATATATATATGTGTATATGTAAGTACGAGAAGTTTATGGAAACGGCAGGCTAAACGAGTATATTAACTGCTGTTTTGACCTAAATACATTGCTTAATTAACTTCATGTTGCAAGCCCTCAGTGAGGGGCAGGGGAAGGGGAGGGACGTTCATCCTGTTATCACGACATGCAATGGGGCAGCAACGGGACAACATTTTGTGCTTTAATTGTTGTCATTATTTGCATCTTTGCTCAACTTTCGCGCCAATCCACAAAGATTGCGTGCCGGGTGCTGGCGGGTCCTCTTCGTGGTAGCCGCCTCTCGGTGGCAGCTCCTTGCAGATCGTTGACTGATTCCAATAATTGATTGTGCTTAAAACTGTGAGTTCTCGTCCTGGGTTTGAGTCTGGGACCTCAACTCAGTCAGACGCTGGCCCTGGCCTTGGCCCCGAGGGCGTAATTTTAGAAACGACGGAGAACTTTTACTCTTTTTGGCTGGCCGTTTGCATCAAAATGTAAATTAGCTGCCATCAGAGTTGGAATGAAGACAAGGAGGTGGAATATCAAGGGCAAAGGGGCAGCACAAGACGAAGGGATCTAAGAACTGATTTTTCGGAATGTATCGTATCAAAATTTATGTGCTCGAAATATTGCATGACTGACGGTCTTTCGTCTTCAGTCTTCAGTCTTCAGTCTTGAGGTTCGTCTTCTTGGATCTCGCTTGGATCTCACTTGGATCTCAACTTTCAGTTTGAATTAGTTTAATAATACAATTAATTGTTATTTATAGCTTCCTCTGCGCGTCGCAAACGTTGTATTTATCGCTCCGCAGCGATTGTATCCTAAATCCCCTGCTGACTTTCGGTAAATGCCATTTTACAGCACGCGAGAGCAATTTCAGCCTCAGACTCTTAACCGTTCTTTTCGCTTTACTTTTTTCTCTTTCTTTTTCATATTATCATCTTTGGTATAGACGGTAATCATATAGGGATTGGGATCTCATTGGAAATTCCTAGAGTACATCATAAGGTAGCTCTGTGGCTTTCTTCAATCTGAGGATCGAAAGGAACTTCTTGGGTAGCCGAGTTTATGCCACAAGTCAAGGCTTCACCGCAGGAGAGAGAGATGCGTGGAGTAGCTGCTCCAAGAGATCGTACAGGACAACAACATAAATAAGTAGTGTGTGTCACACACTCTGTCTGTATGTGTGTATGTGTGTGTGTGTGAGTTGGCATTAAGTTTATTTATCTGCTTTTAAATGGCATCTTCGCCTGCATATATAACTCCTGAGTGTCATGTAATGCGCACCAGAAACAAAGGCAACATAATGTAACAGTCGCCATAACAGAGGGAGCTGGGAAGAGGGGGGGATGCAACAGATTGAATGTACCTCCTCCTGCTCCTACTATATAGATAGGTCGTAACCACAGATAGCCGTGTAGTACGAGTAGGACTACCATTTACTTGTACTCAACAGATACTGCGAGCATTTTTACTAGTGTCATAAATTTATGGCACATTGTAGCGACCGAACGTGGCCCAAAGCATTCACTATACCACATGCATCCATCTCTCACCCTCTCTACCTCCCTCCCTCCCATCGGTGATCTGTGCACTGTGGCAGCAACAGGATTTCGGTAGTCGGTAGTCGGTGCAACATGCAAGCTGGCACCTACAGCGTCAATCCAGAGATTTACAGATGACTTTCTGGAGTCGCCTCGCAGTGGAGCATTGCATAAACTTACAGTTGAGTATGACCGACTAGGAGATGTCCTTAAGTAACTCGAGGAGCAACAATGGTAGTCTCTTTCTTGGATATGTTTTGTATCTTCAGCAGCTTCTCCATGCAGAAATACTGCGTGTGAACTGATATAGCCTCTGATGTGGCTTGTAGGGTATCCAGCAACGCTGATGTGTTACAGTTGGGCACGGGATTGGGGCTTAAATTAGAGCGCTGCTCTGACACGCTGTGGTCCCATATGGCTAGACAATCAGACATATCGAATCGCATCGCTTCTGAGGAGGGAGAGTTACGTGTAGTTACTTCATTCTGTGCTTAAAGAATGTCTTATATATATATATATATAGAGGGCCTGATTCGGTTTGTTAATTAATGAAACACATATACTAATAAAGGCAACGCGAGCACTGAGGAGGAAGGAGGAGGGGATTTCATTGCTGGGAAACTGGTTCGTTTGATCGGCCTGGTCGGAACACGGCAGTTTCTAAAGAAACACTTGCAGTGCACAGGTAAACAACAACAAGAACAACAACAAAATAAATCTTAAGAGTCGTCAAACACTTGATCAATAGCGGCACAACTCTTTGTGTGTGTGTGCGTGTGTTGTATCCCACAGATACATTTTATTATGCACACTCTTCCAAGTGTTTGCACAACTTAAAAGCCAATAAAATTTGTTGTTAATTGCTTTGGTAAATTGAAAATTAGGTTTTGGGAAAGAAGAAAAAAACCCGTGGAAAGAGATTCATCTGGGAAGTATGCGTAGTTCGGGTAGACTGGACGACAGCGACAGTGTTTGGCCAAGTTATTAGCTGATACGAATAGCTATTAGCCTGGTCCATTTTAATGACCTTTGGAGATGTTCGACTCGGGTTATGGAGGGGAGGAGGAGGGGGTACAACTGGGGGTGACTGTTTTCAGCTAAAACTAGACAAATCGAATCGCTGGGCAAACTTAAATTTAATCGGCTTAAGTGTAATTTAACTTATTTCATGAGAAGTTCAGCGAGAGCTGAAGAAGGAGTAGGCAAGGCAGGCGAAGGGCAGGGTAGGGGGATTTCTAAGCGAAGGGCATAAAAAAAGTAGAGGAAAAAATCGGTTAATTAAAGTTTAACAAAGTTGAAAACCGATTTCATGCCGCGTTGAATCAACAAATTGTAAACTTTTCAAACTATCAAAGCCAAGGCGAATATCATGAGGGAAAAGGAGAGGGGCAGGGCAAAGGAAGCGGGGGTAGAGAGGGGGGAGAAGCGTTCATTATTTGTACTTATTTAAGTGCTTGATCATGCTGATATCATCACCTGGCCACATCTCATTGTGTCTACGTACCTTCAATGCAATTAGCGTCTCCAGACAGCAGGTGGTCTCCTCTCCTTGCCCTCACAAATCTCAGATCTCAAATCGAAAGTCTTCAAAAACAATCTGTGAAAATGAGAAACGAATTTCGTACTAACATTTTGGGAGCAGCAAAACGGGCACAACTAAAATTAAGGGGGCTCTAAATCCAAGTCAGGGGTTACTTCGACCACGGGATGCACTTTAAACCGATTTGAGGGAAAGTATAGGAACTATTATGGGTTAGTCTGTAAGGTGGGTTGACTTTGCAGCTACTGAAAGATTGTAGAGGATCAAAGGAAAGAGGAAGTTTACATCAGATAGAATATATACAAACTGTTCGGGAAAGATTCCTAGGAAGACTTATAGGAGATAGATCAAATCAGCTCGGATATACACCAACTGGTAGGGAAAGATTCTCAAGGAGTACCATTGGAGATAAGAGATCGGATGAGCTCGTATATACCCCAACTGATCGGTAAAGATTCCTAGAAAACATGGCACAAATATCAGTTTATTTGAACCACAGGAAAAACCTTCACAAAACCTGATCGATAGGGATATAAAACAGGAATCATCGCAAAGAGAAGATAAGATAAACTTCGATATATAATTATATAAACTGATCGGGAAAGATTTCTAGTGAGAATCATTGCAGATGGGAGATCAGATCGAATATACAGCAACTGATCGGAAAATATTCCTTAGGATCATTGCAAATAGAAGCTTATTTCGAGCAAGACCTAAGGAAGAATGTTCACAAATATAAAATAAAAACTGATCGATAAGGATATCAAACAGGAAGAGAAGACCAGATGAGCTAGTATATACACCAATTGATTGATTAAGATCATCTGAAGATCATCCTCTATTTGCGATGATCTTACGTCCATGGAGA
Organism: Hirtodrosophila trivittata; assembly: GCA_035045065.1. Taxonomy (NCBI): domain Eukaryota; kingdom Metazoa; phylum Arthropoda; class Insecta; order Diptera; family Drosophilidae; genus Hirtodrosophila; species Hirtodrosophila trivittata. The sequence continues at coordinate 7,930,534 of JAWNNK010000813.1, read as the reverse complement.
CTTATAGGAAGAATCTTGACAAATACAACAAGAGATCGTTGAATCCATAAACCCAATCCTTAGGATCACGATCAGAGCTCATACTGCCCTAGAGAACAATTAAGAACAAGATTCCTTCTATCAATATTCTAAACCTCATCTTAAGCAAGTACAAACTTCTCATTCGAGTCGATACACCCTGTTGATTGTAGCGCAGCTGTGCGCCGTGTGTTGACAGTTATTGATCGATGTTATCGGAGAAAGAAACACAATGTTGAAATGAATTTTGATTGGATCGATACCTCCCAATGATTTTGTACCTTCAATTGGTCCAATCTCTCATTGTGGCTACGTGTAATTTACGTTTATTTTGACTCTAAGAGACGGCCTAATGGCCAGGTGGGCGACGTCCCATCACAGTTCCATCTCTCTCTCCTCCAACTCCAACTCCAACTTCAACCATCAGCAACAACACCATGAGCAACACCATCAGCATAACCATCGCCATCAGCATGGCTGGTTAGCTAGTCACAGCGAGCGTTCCACTAAGTGACACTGACTAATTCGGGTTCATTAATCTTGGAGCTGCTTAGTGTCAGGTCGCTGGCAGTGTGAGCCATCAATACGCATCAAAAATCGGAATGGGAAACGAACGTTTTGGCCTTTTTTCTTGCCAGCCTTTGTTTTTGTTTCGGTTGGTGTTCGGATGCACACGTTCCAGCCAGCTATAGGCCTGACCCTGATCTATAGCGATTTAAGAGTACTCGCGGATGATGAATGTTGTGCTGTGCTGGATCTGGCTGCAGTTGGCTGCGCACTCGGTTGGGTGTCTCTGTGATTTGCCTGCACAATTCATAGACAAGCGGCGCAATCAACTCTCCCGTCTGGCACTCAGCTAGTCACTCACTTGGCCGCCACTCATTCACTCACTCGAGTCTGTCAGTCAAATGCCTCGCACCAATTTCATGCCACAATTCCCTCACCCTTCTTTGCCTCTGACTATGCCTATGTCCAGGTCCTGCCCCGCCGCCCGTTGCATGACTACCGGGCATCATTTTTGCCAGCCAACGAAATATGCTTCCAAAATGTAGACTCAGAAATGAACACGTTGAACCGCGCACGCGCACAGTCGTTGGCCTGCCCCCCATTCCCTCTGCTCCTTCCCCTGTTGTCCTTCTCGTACTTCGCCTCCCTTTAGCGGCGACACAGCTAACCGCAGGGCGACTGTGCGCCCGTTTTCGATTAAGCTGCGACGTCGGCGGCAACTGCAGCGTGTGCCAGTCGACCACTCGACTAGGCCTCAAGCTCTAGCTCCAGCGAGTACTCGTAGTTGTGGCTAAAGCTTAAACTGAAGCTGTAGCTGAGTCTCGGATCTGGCAGCCAGTGGGCGCACAAGGGGTTCCAGGGAAACGGGCAGCCATTTAACCAACGCCTTCGGTTTACATTTTACAATCCTAACAAGGTTAGCCCAGCGATAAACGTAGCTGGTCGCTAGGCTGCTTGCTGCTCGCTGCTCTTGGTCCAGGTTGGAGTACTAGAGTACCCGAGTCAGCGGACTTGAGGCAGTGGCACATGCCTAACCAGTGCAGCTATGCAAACACACAAACACACACAGACTACACACACACACACACACACACATAGAGAGGCAGTTGCTCTTCTGTGGCACATACGAAATTGCACATTAAAAATGAGGCATGAGGAGCAGAGCAACATAGAGGAGGAGCTGGACGGAGGAGGGAGGGGGGTGGCTTTGCGACGATGTCTTTTTCCTCTGTTGGCAGAACAAGGTTGGCCGCCCTGTATCTGGGGTCTGGGCCCTGGTACCCGGTGCCTTGTGCCTTGTGCCTGGTACCCAGTATCCAGTACCCGGTTCGGGCCTCTTTTTTAAATGCAATTCAGGCGAAAGGCGCACAAAGGGACAGCGAACAAGATGCCGAGTTGCTGATTGTGCGAGCAGCGCAGTCAGCGCTGACGTTGGCAACAGCCGCCGCAAAGAGCTTTTGTCGCCAGCCACACAAACATGGAATATGACAGGCCAAAGAAGTAGAAGTAGAAGGAGAGTTGGGGATGGAGATGGAGAGTGGGCAGGGAGGCTGCTCCGGGGCATGCAAAGCATTGTCAAGTGAAGAAAAACCGAAGTGCTACAGAAAATCCAAGCGACAAAAAACGGAACGAACATTCGCTTATGCATGTGTGTTGGCGTATGTGTATGTGTGTGTGTGTGTGTGTGTGTGTGTGTGTGGGCAGAGAGGCTGGCAGAGAAACAATGGCGACAATAAAAATGCGATCGCACAACATGCTCCACAGATAAGTTAACGCAAAGTGACAACGTACAACTTTTAATGGAATTGTCGTCGGCTGACGCTTAGTGCTGCAGACCAGCAGGAGTCGCATGTGGCAGGGGTGGAAGCAAGGGGGGTGAGTGGAGGGGGGAGGGTGGTGCTCAACACAAATAGAAATGCACTCAACTCTCTAGATGTTGTTTATGGGCACAGGTCGCGTGCAAGGACATGCTGCCAGCAGGATAAATGATACAAAGGAAAGCCCACAGATAGCGAGCGAGTGTGTGTGTGTGTGTGTGTGTGTGTGTGAGAGAGAGAGGGAAAGGAAGAACGAGACCGGGCACAGCACTGCAGAGCTAACGCCCACGAGCTGGTCCACAGTGTTGCGTACACCGATCATCGCCTTCGGCGGCTACTGTGGCACATGCCGAGGCGGAACTAACCAGTCAACGAGCAACGCACGAACCGGAGAGAGGCCGACCTCAGCGAGAGAGCGCAAATCACAAATCACACGAGAGAGCGGCGCTCTCTCATGCTCCGATTGGAAAACTGCAGTTGTTCAACGCTCTCGCCCGATCGTGCGCTCTTTCTATCTCTTTTGCGCTGCCGCCGCCTGTTGCCTCTACTTCCAATTGGAGCACACACGCTCTCTCTCTCTTTCGCTCTCGTTCTCGCTCTGGCTCTGGCTCTCTGGTTAAGTGGTCTTTCAGGTTTGTCGCTTTTGTTTTGTTTACGCTGTTCGCTGGAAAGGCACAGGCACAGGCACTGGCACAGAGCTCCAGCTCCAGCTCGGCAGCAGTTCCTCAGTTGCCCAGCAAACTCGCCCCAAGCAAGACGTACGCGCGCGTGCCGCTTGCCCTACGTGAGATACAAAATCAGTGAAGAAACCACGAGAATTCTACGATATATTCCAATACTAGAGTACTCCTAGTAGAACCCAAGCAAGAAACAAGTGTCTAATTTTGTGCCGGTGGATGAATAATACGTGTCCAGAAACTGCGATCAGTTCGAAAATACGGGACAAAACTCAAGCGAATTGTTTTTTTTTTTTTTTGTTGAACGAAAGATACAGATATAGAGACTATAGAGAGTATCGATAGCGATTGGCGGATTGATTGGAGTGATTGACAGATCGATCGAGTGATCGATGTTCGCTTAGAGGACGCCAACATATGATGAGCCTGACTGTGCTCTCGCTGCCACAACGTTACAAACGCCTCCTGCAAGCCATGACACTCGCCGTTGCCGTCGTCTACATGACGCTCCTGCTCTACCAGAGCGCCTACGGATATCCGGGCCTCCAAGTGAGTTATATAGTTATATACATAGTCATAGACTGGCCCACAGATCATTGCATGCATCAGCGTGCGTGGGTGGTTGGTTGGTTGGTGGGTTGGAGGAAGGAGACTGAGCTGGAGACGGAGACGTAGCCAGAAATCTCGTAAATTGTCAAATGCAGCGCCAAAAAGAATTCTTTCTTTCTTTATGTTCCGCTCTCTGTTGCTGCCCACTCGGAGTGCTCGCATCTCTCGCATATTGCCAATTTGCATGATTCCCCCCACGGGCTGTCTGCTTTCCGTTACCCTCTTCCTCCTGCTCCTCCTCCTCCTCCTCCACCCCTACCCTACCCGTTTCCACTGTCAGCGTCCACGTCCGCGTCTACATTCGCGTCTCGTGCACTTTCATAAATCAACGCTGGCGACGTTTGCAGCTGCGCATGCGTTCCTCTCCCGTCTCCCCCTGTCCCGTCTCACCTCTGCCCGCTTCCACAGCTGAAACCTTTTTGCGCCCTTGCCAATGTCTTTAAGTTTGACTTTGCCGCTGCCTCAACCTCAGCCCCAGCCTCAGCCCCAGCCTCAGCCTCTGCCTCTGCCTTTGCCTTGCATATAAAACAGTTTCAGTTTTTAGCAATTTTTATTTTGTTTTTATTTAGTTTTTTTTTGCGTTTTGTTGCCGTCGGCAGCGCGTCGCCAAAGCTTTCAGAGTTGCACAGCTCCAGAGTGAGTCCCTGCACCCGATCCCGTTCCCTGGTCCCAGCCAAGTTGCTGTTGTGTCTGCTGCTGCTGCTCCTGACTCAGTTTATTGTTGCTTTCCTTTGGTTTTGCATAAATTTCTGTGTAATAAAATATTCCCCGCTAATATTACAAGAGCTGTGAAAAGTTGAGGCTGACCGACGAACCAGCTCCGTCCCTGCTCCCACTTGACTTCGTCCTCCTTGAGCCAGCTGTCCCACAGCTGCCCACAGTTGCCCACATACTTCGAATCCTTCAGCATCGTTTTACATTCGACTCGTATGTAGATGCACTTCATGTTATGCTAATTAGTTGCCAGAGCCCCACTAGCTGGCGCATATATATTGTCCTTAGGGACAGTTCGTCCTTGTTAAGGGTGCTCTAACAATCCGGGGACACTCTGCTAATCAACTATAGTTTCAGCTTTAAGCTGGGTTTCCCCTAGTTTTGAAAGTTGTTCAAATTGAACCTCTAGAGGGATTTATTATGCAGAACTCTTTCAGTTAAAGAGGGTCTTTTAATCAGGAAACCCCTTAATGAGAAACTGTTTCTATATATATAGATATTTATATATACAATGTTGGGTTACAAAATTCGCAATAGTTCTTGTCTTGTATATATATTTCCTACTTAGAACAGGGTAAACCCTTTGGGTAGCCCTCCCTATATCTCCCTAGGGCTAATCCCCCTATTTTGAGACTTATTCTGCTGAAATTTGCTAAAGTTCGCTGTAAGTCAGTGAAGAGCAGCTCGTAAAATTATCATATATTTACATATGTAAGAATCGATAGAGGGAACAATCAATTGACAGAACTTTAAAAATCGATTCAATTTGATTAGGTTTTTGGTAGAAGAGAGATGTGGGGAGGGGGAAGGGGAGAACAGAGAAGCCATTTATTTTCCTGTTTTTCTGCATAATTTTAGTGTGAGAATTTTCTGCTCAACGGAAGTTGTTGGCGTCTTGACAAGTTTATTAGAAATCGCTTTATAAATATGCAAATTTTTATTGCTCGTTTCCTCAACATTTCTTTTGCCCCAAAAGATCGTTAAAATGTTTGGGAAAAAGTTTTTGAAGTTTTAACTATCGTTATGATTGTTGGTAGAAGCTTTAAACTAGGCCTAGAGAAGCTGAAAGTCAGGAAAAGTTTTAATTAGGTTTATAGAAGCAGCAAATTAGGCAAGTATAGAGACTATAATAGACTTGAAGTTAAGGACAAGCCGAGCTTCCATTAAGTCTAACGATATCTAACGATAGTTTCGTCTTTGCCAACTCATAAGGAAACCTCTTTAAAAATCACTTCTTCTTTTGACTATTGAAACAATAATTGGCAATATCATTGAACTAGGCCTAGAGAAGCTGAAAGTCAGGCTAGTATATAGACTATAATAGACTTTAAGTTAAGGACAAGCTGAGCTTCGATTAAGTCTAACGATATCTAACGATAGTTTCGTCTTTGCCAACTCATAAGGAAATCTCTTTAAAAATCACTTCTTCCTTTAACTATCAATACAATTATTGGTAATAACTTTAAGCTAGGCCTAGAGAAGCTGAAAGTCAGGAAAAGTTTTAATTAGGTTTATAGAAGCAGCAAATTAGGGAAGTATAGAGATTATAATAGACTATAAGTTAAGGACAAGCTGAGCTTCGATTAAGTGTAACGATATCTAACGATAGTTTCGTCTTTGCCAACTCATAAGGAAATCTCTTTAAAAATCACTTCTTCCTTTAACTATCGATACAATTATTGGTAATATCATTAAACTAGGCCTAGAGAAGCTGAAAGTCAGGCTAGTATAATAGAGTAAACCTTAAGGACAAGCTGAGCTTCGACTAACTCTAACGATAGTTTTGTCTTAGCCAAATCTTAAAAAAATCTCTTTTAAAATGACTTTTTGCACTTGGCTTTAAGCAAATTGCATTTGAAATTTTGTTAGCTGGTCATCAAATTCATTGCCTGCCTCTCTCTCTCTTTCTTCAGCTGCCTGTCTCTGTCTTTTGACGTTTTGCAATAATTAAAACTTTATGCCGTTTTAATTTAGACCAAGTTGTTGTAGTTGTAGTTGTTGTTGTTGTTTGCTAACCGGAAACCTGCCAGAAATGAGTGAGTGGCATGTAGAGTTCTCATACTCGGACACTACGAATATAAACCAAATGCTGAATTGGACCTATAAAAAAAAAACTGTTGACGTTGTTGCTTCTTGTGGTTGTTGTTGTTGTTGATTTCAATTGAAGTCGCTTTTCGCAGAGGTCTGTGACTTGTGTCCAGTTCGTTTTGTAGCTATTGCCATTGTTGTTGTTGTTGTTGTTCTTGTGGTTTGACCACATAAAATGCAATGCAATGTTTAATTTTTTTTGTAGCTTTGCCAAATGTTGCGCAAAGTTGTTGTTGTTGCTGTTGTTGTTGCTGTCATCTTCCCATTAAATGGGAATTACTCATATAAAGTTACACAATTTCAAATTCTGCAAAACTCTTAAACAAATTATACGCTTCTTTAGTAACTACTTTTTATCTAACTGAAGTCAGTCCCAGAGCTCTATTAAAACTTTATTATCAAGTTGGTTGAGGGATTCTTTAGTCTTTATATCTGTTAGATGTCTTAGACTATAACTCTCTTCTCTCTCAGCTTCAAGACTATTCAAAGCTTATCTAGTTCAGCTACAGGGTATCTGCTAGTCTTCTATGAATTGGGTCTCTATTCTGTCTGTGTTTAACTTTTGCTGAGTGATTCTTGGAACTGTGCAGCTGACTGGTCGAAGCAAAGAGTTCGCTTGATTTGGGTTTGGGTTTGGGTTTGGCATTGATAAAAGCAACCAATTGTTGGGGCCACCGCCCCCTTTGACCAGAGTTAAACGTGCCACATGCCACTCCTTGGCTGCAGTCTGCAGCTGCCTTGGGTTGGCTTGTGTGTCGCATGTCGCGTGTTGCTGACGCATAAATCATAAGAAATAAAAATAATAATCGACAAATGAATTTGTTTATACGAATTTGTTTAAAGTGGCGCGTCGAATGAGTCGTCGTTGCGCGTTTTTCTCCTTCAACTTTTATTTTGATTGATTCGTGTAGTTTGCTATTGCGCATGGTAAACACACACAGCACACACACAACAACAACAGCGACAACAAGTTGAGCAACAAACACCTTATGAGTGCTTCGCATGCAAATCAAATTCAAGACGAAAGACAAAGGCAAAAAAATAACACATAAAAATGAAAAAAAGTAAAAAAAACGATTCTCAAAAAGTTTTTCCTGTTTTGAGCGCAGGTGCCGCTGCTTCCACCGCTGCTGCTGCTGCCTTCTACTCTGGTTGCATGCAGCAGCAGCTGCCAGTGTCTCTCTGTCCCTGCTTCAGGCCTCATCCTTCAACAGACTCCTGCCACAATAATCAGTTGCCCAGTTGAGCCGTTGACCAAGCTAAGAGCCAAAAAAAGAAACAGAAATGAAAAAAAGCTGATGACATTTTAAGCCGCCAAACAAGCGCCTGATAAAAGTTGCAGTTGAAATGTATCTCTGAGTAAGCGAGTGCCCAAAAGTATCTGAAAGTATCTTTTGAGTATCTTTTTGTACGTGTATCTCGCAGCTGAGTATCTCATCATCAGCTGCTGCTGCTGCTGCTGGTCTTTTGGTGGTCTTAATTGAACAAGGCTCAGACTCTGTCTCTGTGTGTGTGCGTGTGTGTGTGTGCCTTTTGATTGTGTATCTTATCGTAGATTTGTATCTGAAGTATTAAACTTGATTAAAACAGCATTTAATGAAGATTTTACCAGCTCTCCATCCATACATTCCTCCACTTCTTCGTCTCCCAGCTGGAAGTCGCCCATTCAGACCTGAGATTGATTGGAGTACTTTGTATCTCATTGGGTTTTTGCTTTAAACTGTTTTTTTTTTCTTTGTGGTTGTTGTTGTTGTTGTTGGTTAAAAAGAGTTTATGGCAGCACATCAACTGAAGAGTAGGTTCATTAATCTACCCTTCCTATTATTCATTCTCTCGTTATTAATTGACATGGAAATTGTTTATAAACAAATTAATCATTGCTTTAATCAAGCGATCGATAGTTTCTCATATTGTATATAGAAAAATCGACAAATCGACACAACGAAATAACGAGAAATCGACAAGTCGAAACACTCAAGAAATCGCACGAAGCGTGTTGTTAAATCCGCTGGCGCCTTGTTAGTTAATACCCTGTAATAAATTGGTAGAAAGGGTAGCCTAATGTTGTGGTTAAGTATGTAACAAGGTGAAAGATTGATTTCTCTCGGATTTAGCTATAGGATAGGTAGGAATATACCAGTTAGATACTTCATACTTAGAGATACTTAGAGTCTATAAGAACTAGAGATACTTGTATAGATAGTGGTACGTATGTATCTTCTAGCCTCATCCAGAGACTAGGAAGACCTATACATATCTTATATCAGTCTATATGTCTTCCTATCTATCTATCATATGTAACCTGTTGAATACTCTAAAACAGCTTGAGATTGTGTCAAGTCTTAGTTTGAATATGAATGATATTTAGGTATATTCTTGATCTAAATGTATCTATAACTTATTATGATTGTAAGAACAAAACGACAGTCAAGAAACAAAAGTATCTCAGTGCATATAGAGTAGGGGTAGGCAGCAGAAGCACCAGCCAAGCTCTTAGGACATACTTTAACATTATCCAGGATATCCCAAAGTCATCTTAAATGTAATTTTCTTTCACTTTTTTGGCGCATAAGGTTTATTGTATCTTGTATTGTGTCATTGGTATATTGTATCTAGTATATTGTATCTTGTAGTTTGTATCTTTTAGTTTGTTTCTATTGCACGCCTGCGCAGAGTGCTTGATTGTCTCAATGTCTCAGATCTTATATGGGCACACGTGTCTTGTCTCCGGATTTCTCTCTCTCTTTTTGGCTTCAATTGAATTTTTGTAGCTTGTGAGTTGAATCACGTTCCGAGTAATTCGCCTCTTACACTATGTATACCCTTTCCCTTTTCCCCTCTCCCCCCTGCACCTGCCACCATCCACACCTCAACTTTGCCCTTCTCCACCCATTTAACTCACTTTGCATATACGACGATGCATTAGTTTGTTGCATCAGCAGCAGCAGAGGCAGCGGAGGCGGCAGCGGCAGAGGCAGTTGCAAGTTGCAACTGGTTCACATTCTAATCTATGCAAAAGGCTTAGTTTACCTTGGCAGCTTGTTAACTTGTTAACTTGTCAATTGCTTTAGCCGGATTTCATTTAGATTGTAACTATACATGTGTGTGTGTGTGTGTGTGTGTTAAGCCAAGTTTTGTTTTTAATGTTTATTTCAAGTCGCTTTCACTAGACGAAGTCACGACTGCAGCCGCTGCTGCTGCTGCCGCTTATCGTGTGGCATTTTGATAAATTAATTAATATTTCAGTCACTTAATTACAATCGCAGCTCCCCCACCCTCCCCTTTGAATCAGTGCTGCCACCTGTGCGTCTTCCCGTGCCACACTCCGCCACACTGCCACTGTGCCACTCCGACTGTCCGTCCGTCCGTCTGTCTGTTTGTCTGTGGCTCATTAAGCGGTAGCTGCTGCTGCCTCATCGACTCTTTTATTGAGCTCTTTCCCTCTCGCTCTCTCTCTCTGCTATCAGTTGTGGCTGCCCCATTATATTGAACACCGTTTGTCGATCGTGCCGCAATAAAAATGTATGAGCCAAGTCTTCAAGCTATCAACCAGACAATATCGTGTGAAGCAGCAGCCGCAGCCGCAGAAGTCGCAGCAGAAGAGCCGCTTTAGAGTTGTAATAAAAATGGTATAAGGGCAGGGCAGGGCAGGGCAGCTGGGGAAATGGTAGGAGAAAGAGTTAGAGCTATCTCCAGAGTTAGGCAAATGTTTCCACTTCTTCCCACTTTCCCCCTTCTCCAACCATTCGAATAAGCCATAAAATGTAGGGTATTAACTGTATACGGAAGTGCTCGCCGAACTGAACGTTGCATAGCGGAAAAAGCTTCAACAACAAATTATCACTAGCAGTCACGCACACACACACACCACAGACACACACACAGCGCTTATCAGCTGTATTCAATCAAAGACTCAAAAACTAAAAGTAAAGGGGGAAGAGAGACCAAGCAGCAGCAATTGAAGAATCTGGCCAAAACGCTTAACAAAAGCAAATGAATCTGTTATCAGTGGAAATTAATCAAAGCAAATGCTACCCGAGGCGATTGAGAGCAGAGGAAGGAGCAGCGGGAGGGGCAGGTACAGCTACAGGTAGAGGTTCACGTTGGGATTGAGGTACAGCTGGCGGAGGGTGTTCCAATCTCAGACTGATTTCTGATCTTTTTTCTACTGTCTTGTTCCCATTTGTGTGTGTTGTTCTTGGTGTTGTGTGTGTGTGTGTTGTTGTTGTTGGTGTTGTTTGCACTTACTCAGCATTTATTGGTTGTTGTTGTTGCTGTTGTTGTTTGTTTGTTCTGCCTGCTGCTGCCTAGTGTTGCCGCCGTTGCCGTCTCTCATTTGTTTGCCATTGTATATTGTTTACCATTGAAGTTCGCCTTTGTTTGCCAGGTGAAAATGCCTGTCGGCGGCGCAGGGTCTTCATTTTTATTGCATCGCGCGCGGATTTACACAACAAATTTACATTCTCTGCCCTCCTTATACCCCCCCTTCCCCTCTCTTTCTCTCACATATATAGCTAACCTTACTCATGCTCTCTCTGTCTCGCTTTTAATCTCTTTACAGCTGCAACCACAGCCACAGGGCATCTCCAGCCAGTTGGATGGCAATGAACCTGCAGCCACAGCAGCCACACAACATGGCGCTGAGGAGCACCAGGTGCTGCTGCAACAATCGATCCCACCCACACAGCCAGGTGCAGGTGCATCCTCCTCCTCCTCCTCCACCTCCTCTGTGGCATCGTCCATCGCCTCCGTCTCCGTGCCCGTTGCCGCCTCACCCATAACCCCATCCCTGATCATACGCAAGGACATACACAGCTTCAACTTCAGCGATATTGAGGTCAGCGAACGTCCAACATCGACGCTGCTCACAGAGCTGGCCCGCCGCAGCCGGAACGGTGAACTGCTCCATGATCTGTCACAGCGTGCGGTGACAGCGACGCCACAGCCACCGACCACCGAGCTGGATGACATTTTCATCAGTGTGAAGACAACAAAGAACTATCACGATACGCGATTGGCGCTGATCATTAAGACCTGGTTCCAGCTGGCTCGCGATCAGGTGAGTCTTCGAGTCTTCCAACTCCATCTTCAACTCCTACTCCTACTCCTGCGCCACCTTCACTTTAGTTAACCCCACAATGCCAAGCAATTTGCTTAATCCAGCGCCAGATCCAACAGGTCGATTAGTTAGTTAACCAATTTGCCTTTTCTGGTGTGGGCGACAATTGGCCCCAAAAAAAACCGACCAAAAATAAATAAAACGAACCCAAAAGGTTGCCCACAGATTGGGATCGGATTGTCCAAGCGATTGCCTCCTTGCCTTCAGATTCTTTCTTGTTTATTTTTATTTTAATTCAACTGTTCTTTTTTTTTTTTGTGTTGTCTCTTTCTTTGGAACATTTTTTGTGTTTTGGGCTTGGCGCATTTGCATAATGAGTTTTTAAGCTGTTTGAGAATTGATTTCGTTTCTCGTTTGGCTCATTTGGCGATTTATGATTTTGTGGCTGCCGCTTAATTGGCTATAAAAATGTCTTCATAAGCCAAAACTTGCCAATATACGAGCTTCATTTAATAACGATCATCATCATGACGATAATTAATTCCTATACGAATATACCCTACATCAAAAACGCAGTTAACGCAATCAAACGGAGTATTCATCGGGCGAGAACGTAGCGGAATTATAATTTTAATTGATTTTAAATACCGGCTATAGAATCCTGACTATCTGACTCACTTTTATATATATTATATCTTATACCAAATATATCTTGAATTGGGACTATTTATTCCAACTGAACTGAGACTTAGAGTTCCTTATGATATGCTATTACCTGATGAGACTCCTCCTTTGAAACTCATTAAGAACTGACTATAATATATTCTGATTCTTCTAGGAAAGGTATAGAGGAGAAAGGTATAAGATAGTTCGCTTTAACTGGAATTTATAAACAGCTTTATATAGAGTTATATTATATATATATATAAATCACATATTGTAATCATTTATCCATATTCCCAGAGCTAATGCTAATAATAGTAGCAATGCCTTTAGATTAATCTGCTGCTACTCCATTGCCTTATAACTAGCGTTAGAGTTCTCTATATAGAAATTAATTCTTTATATTATATATACAGTCATATTAAGAATTAGTCAATCATTATCTATGTATGGAAGTGGGGGGCCATATCTAAATTATAATCCATTTGTCTCAGAGCTATCAATAGTTAACAACAGACTTATAGAGTACAAAGTATTCATATCTAATTGTATGTAAATATATTGTGCATGGTGATTAATCTGATGGAACAGCTTATATATAATATAAAGAATATCTGTAGCTCAAAGTGTTGATCTATAATAATAGATAGTAGTATATCAACATCTTTCTACCTCTCTATAGAGCTTGTAGATGTGTTCCATCTATAGATCTAACACGCTTCATAAGAATATTATATAGAATTTACTTTATAGAAGTAATAATACAGTACGTTGTAGTAATACAATGCGTCGATTATAGACTAGATCATAGAGAAGATCATAGAGCAGATTGCAGAGTAGATCATAGAGTAGAGCGCAGAGTAGATCATAGAGCAGATCATAGAGTATAGAGTAGATCATAGAGCAGATCATAGAGTATAGAGTAGATCATAGAGTATATCTTAGAGTAGATCATAGAGTACATCATAGATTAGATCATAAGCAGATCATAGAGTAGATCATAGAGCAGATAGAGTACATCATAGAGCAGATAGAATACATCATAGAGTAGATCATAGAGCAATTCATAGAGTAGATCATAGAGTACATCATAGAGCAGACCATAGAGTACATCATAGAGTAGATCATAAGCAGATCATAGAGTACATCATAGAGTAGATCATAGAGTAGATCGTAGAGTAGATCGTAGAGTAGATGATCTATCTATGGAGCTAGTATGAGGTATTGTTCCATGTCCTTGCCAGAAGTAGATAAAATATGAGTCTATCAATCTACAAACTTAAGCATGGGTGAAGATCTCTATATAGTATAGATTGAAGATCGATATAGTATAAACATAATTATATTAATTCATATGCTATATACATTATGGATATAGTGTATACATCTGCCTATCCACAGAACATATATAAATTATCTATTTCAAATAGTATTTTTATATCTTCTACCCTCTATTTGCATTTATATTTCACATTACCTGGAGTTAATATAAGTACTTCCTCATGTACCTATTCATTACTATAAATAATTGTTATATAGTTCAGTTTCCTTTATTCCCATTCCTTAAACTCCTTATAGAGCTCTTTCTACAGGGCATCCCAAAGTCGAGCAGGCTTTGAGAAAAGGCATTTACTTGTTTTAGCATTTAACTTTAGTGTGTAAAAACTTTAGTCCAACGAAATTTAACGATTCATTGGAAAGGACATGAGTGTGTCTCTCCCTCTGTGTGTGTGTGTAAGTTATTGTTGTGTGTCGCAGATGATGTTGTTGTTGTTGCTTTCACTGGCTTTATGCCAACTTATGCAAAATCACGCGTCACAAATGTGTTTTGTTATTGTTTACATGGAACTGCACTCGACGTACCCGAAAAAAAAAACATAATCTAAAGAAATAACAAAAAAAAAAACCATAAATAAATAAGCCGCAGCACATACACACACATACACTTGCATACATACAGTGTGTGTGTGAGAGAGTGTGTGAGTGTTTTAAAACCTATTCAAAATTGTTAAAATGCCTGACAGGCACGTTTCAGAGCTGCAACGGATTGGTCCAGACGTGTGCAACCAGATGCACACACAGTTAGACGGGGGTATTTGGGGCAAGGAGCAGGGGGCGTAAAGGGGAGAGAGGAGGGGGTCGATCTGCTGTCCAAGTGCCTAGACAATCTATGCTGCCATATCGAGCTGTAATTTTCACACTATTAAAGGAGCTGGGCCAAGATTTGGCCTTAACTGGTCGCTGGTCAGCAGCAACAGCAGCAGCAGCAACAACATTGTTGCAAGCACTTGTAGCAGGAGCAACATGGCCATTGGACAGCTACTAACAACACAGGCAACAGACAACAGACAACATGCAATTGCCTCGCACAAGTTTGATTTGCTTTCAGTTGCTGCTGCTGCTGTTGCTGCTGTTGAAGGCAGCCAATTATTTTGATGCGAGCAACAACAGCAGCAGCAACAACAACATAAAACAACAGCAGCAACATCACAGACTACAACAGCAACAAAATGCGTTCAATTTGATTGGTTTTATGCTGCATTTGAAAAATATTTGTTGCTGTTGATGCCTCTGTTGCACATTATAAACGCTTGATTAATGTGCCACTTGGTGACCAGCTCCTCAGCTCCTCAGCTTCGGTTCAGCTGCTCGCCATAAAAGGCCTTTGGCCACTGGCAACAGCAATGGGTCTTTAAGTGAAACGAGCAGCTTCGTAGGTTAGACACATTGCTCAGCTATGGTTAATACCCTGCGTGAGGGTATTTGAGGTTATGTTGCCACATCTCAAATGCCCAAAATACGTCGCTGTCCATATCTGTCTATAACTATTCAGATGTGCACATATCTGCCCATATCGATACAGTTTGCCAGATACTATCACAGAAACATCATCTCTATTATCATATCATATAATATAGTAACATATATTGCATCATATCTGCCAGAGTGTATGGCAGTCTGTTCTAAGCTCAGCTTAAAGTTGGTCTGTTGCTGGACTGAACGCAGAATTGGCTTGGACAGAGAAACAGCCATAGAAATACGCTGCTTAGGATAACTTCAGGATAATGCCATATGCCGTCATATATGTATATACCATAAAAGCATATGCGCTCATATGTGACCATATCGGGACATATCTGTTTAGTTTCAGATTGAAGAATACGCTGAATACTCGAAATCATAGAAATCTATTCTTCAGTTAGAATCGTCATACCAATCATATCATATTAATTACATCATATCATACACCATACCAAATCATATCTTATCATATCATATACTATGTCATATTACATCATATCTGTCATATCTGTCAGTTTGTTCTGGCCCCAACTTAAAGTTGGTGTATTGGATGGAAGGCAGAAACTGCCATAGAAATTTTGTAATCAATTGAGGACCATACCATATGTCGAGTTATATATAACATATATAAGCATACCTCTGCTCATATGTGCCCATATCTGGACATATCTGGCCATATCTGTATAGTTTAGCAGCCTCTTCTAGTCTCCAGCCTGAAGTATACGCTGGATACTCACATAGAAACTGCCAGAGAAACTTGCCACTTGCTGTTCACTTGGGATCATATAATGCTGACATATCATATATATTTGTGTCCTGTATGACAAATTGTTGCAAGTTGCCAGCTGCAAGGATATACCCTACATATAGTAGCTGTTTGTTCTAGAGTATCTGGCATAAAACCTATCCGTTTCTTATCCTCCTTTGCCTGTCGTTAGTTTGTTTCGTTGGCTTAAAATCATAATTTGTTGAATGTGCTTAATCTGTGTGTTGCACGAGGTACGAGGCACAATTTCCAGTTGCAGTTGCAAGCAAGTGTGTGTGAGTTGAGATGGAAAATGAAAAATGTTCAAGTGGCATTCAAATTATTCATGGAGCTAACAAATGAGCATAAATTACTGACAGTTGCAAAGTTGCAACCGCAACAACGCGAGGCGACTTTGATTGAACGCTTTTCCCCAAATATGCAACATGGAAAATTGCAACTGCAACTGCTGGAGTGCAGCAGTGCAGCAGTGCAACAGCGAATGTAAGAGCGATTTTGAGCTACCGTTTCAACAGTTTCTCTATGGGCCATGTCTCTGGCGTGTCTCTGACAGGTCTCTGGCAGGTCGCTCAGTCTCTCAATCTCTCTATCTCCCTCTCTCTCTCTCTCTCTCTCTTTCTCCATCTATCTCTGAGCTGTCTGTATGGCAGTTGGGACAGTTCGCGTTGTTAGTATCTGATTTGCATGCATACATTTGCTGCTGTGTCCCCAGTTGTTAGATGCTTGCATTTTGCTTCTCGCTGCAGTTGCTTCTCTCCGTTGCCAGTTTGCTTCTTGCTGCCTCATTTGTTGGCCAGGCCAAAAGTAAACAAAACGCATGTCAAATGTCAGTTGTAGTTGTCGATGTGCATGTGGATGTGGCTGTGGTGGGCCTGCAAGTTGCAAGATATGTCATGCAGATAAGTCGCAGACAGGTTGAGGTTGACAGTCATCGATCAGTCGAGTGGGTTGAGTGGGTTTTAGCGGGTTTTTTGTGGGTGGGTTTCTTGTGTGTGTTGGCCAGTTCGTCTGTTGGTTACGCTATTTAGTTTTAATGATGATGGTGGTGTCTCTCTCTCTGGTGTCACTTATTGAGCGTTTGTCAAATCTCAGGCAACTGCTGAATTTCCCGGAAAACATTTGCTTTACCTTCTTGCTTCACGTTTTGTTATTTCTCTGTGTGGCGGCTCACATTTTATTGGTACCACAGACAACAGCAACAACAACCAGAACTGTCGTTAAATTCAGTTGAACAAGCTCTTGGACCCCTGCCCCGTATCCCCTCTGCCCTCCTGTCCACTGTCTTGAGTCTTGTCTTGGCCTATTTTGTCTTTAACTCGTCAAGCCTCATGTCATGTCCAGCGCGTTTTGCTGCTTAATTCTTATTCTCATTAACTTGGCTTAGGCTATTGCCAGTTGCCAGTTGTTATGGCTAGTTGCGTTTTACGAGTGCCTCGTTTCGCCTGTGTGTGTGTGTGTGTGTGTGTGTGTGTGTGTCACTGTCTCTCTCACTCTGTGTGTGTGTGTGTGCGTGCATGTCCAGCACTTTGGGCGCTGACTCATTTTGTGGCGACTTGGCGGGTTTAGCTGTCCAGTTCTAAGCTCTAAGCTGCAGGCGGCTCCAACTCCAATTTCAATTCCAACCGCCAGCTTGAATCCAGTTTCCGTTCATGTTCTGCTGCAAACTGGAAGATAGTAGTGTGTGTGTGTGTGTGTGTGTGTGTGTGTGTTGCTTTGGGCTTGGGCTGCTTTATGGGCGCATCAGTTTTGAGCTGTCAGCTGTTGGTCATACTAGTAAATATATGGCCAGGCATATGACAGTTGTCATACGCACAACTGACAATTGGCTTAGCAGTTGCTTAACTTCCTTTCTCCCCTCTCTCTCTCTCGATGGATATCTCCCTCTTGCTCATTCGTTGTGTGGATCATGCGGCGTATGCGCAACGAGAGCCGCTTGGCAATTAAAGCCCAATTGACAGCACGTCCAAAGTGTGCCGCCGACGCAAGCACACACACACACACACACACTCTGCACACACACACACACACACACACACACACATACACACTATAGACGACCCGTGCCGTAGCTTTTGATGGAAGTCTCTTCAGGGGCTCTTTTATATTTTCTGTGTGTGGATTTTTGGCGGCCTTTTCAATGCGCTTCAATTTAATTTAATTCGCAATAAATTGAACATATTTTTTCCTGTTTCTCTTTCTCCGTCTTTTTTTTTTTCATTGTCGTTACGCGACGACACAATTATTTATGCCTGCAACATAACCGCCAAGTGCCTTATACACCCTCTCAGCCCTACATCCCCCCTTCTCTCCCTACCCCTAGATCTCATCTTACTTGCCCGCATGCAACTTCCTTTTTAAATGTGCGCGGCTTTTGGCATTTTTATCTGTCGTCATTTCACTCGACTCGCAGCCACAGTGCCTGCAAGTATTAAACGCACTCAAGTACAACTCAATTATTGTCAATATAATATGCGCTCAATAGCCAAGAGGAACTGCCAGGCAAATGGGCAGCAAGTAGGGCAATTCTGTTCTTTCATAAGGGTCTTCCCTTTAATTAAATTCCTTCCTTCTTAATGAGAAGTATCTATATACATTTCAATCTTATGGATGCGATATCTGTAAGCATCTTAAGCATAGCTACGAGTTACCTTTGAAGCAGATACTTCAGAGCCGCTGCTAGTGTAATTTTAGCTCTGGATATGTATCTCAAACTACTTCCTAGGCAGCTTTAAACATTTCAATCTTATAGATACAAACGTATCTTTGGTAGCTCTGTTAGTCTTCGCCTTTAACTCTGCACTTAGGTAATTGTATCTTAAGCTGCTTCTTAAGTATCAGATACATCTCAATCTCTCTCGCTCCCACTCTCCCTTCAGCTGTCTCTATCTATCAGCGTGGCAGACAATTATGAGCAACCAATCAAAAGCAAATCACCTAATTGATTCATTTAGCCTCCCTTTCGTAGCCTCATTAACAAAAGTATCTAAAAGGCTTTAGCGCCCGCCCCGAAACATTCGTCGCCTTGGGGCACGCAATGCTATGGAACAGCAACAGCTGCTGTTGCACTGTGCCACTGGCCACTGGCCGCAACGTAACGTTTGCCCTCATATATACAGACGGACAGCCTATAATTAAAATGTGAACCTTTTGTGGCTTTGCTGGGTTTGTTGCCTTCTGACTTCAAAATAGCCGAAGCCTGAGATTACGCAAATTGAGACACGCCCACAATTTGTATGCGCCCTCAATTTTTGTGCTTCTCACCTTCACCTCTTCCACCACCTCCTCCTCCTTCTCCTACTCCTACTCCTCTTTTCCTATGGGTAATTACACACAATTTGATCATAATTTTTTATATCTATAGAATTTATGAATAGGTTTTCTAGCAGCTGCAACTGTGTGCGAGTTCAAGCGATTTCAAAACGATTTGTGATTTCAATAATTATCGATTAATCGATAGTCTTAACTTTTATAGATTATACGTTTCACTTCTGGACATTTCAATTAGTTTAATTGAACTATTAAAGCTTTCATTTGCTTTTTTGGTCCAACTTTCATTTGGAATTGCGAGACTATCTTGTGGTTTCGTTATCGATTAATCGATATTGGTATTGCCATTATCCCTTGGTCAATATATATTGATTGAAGTGGTTGGCTGTGAGTTGCAACTTTCACTTGGTTATTATTTCGGCCTGGTCAAAATTAGAAAGCATGTCCAGCCTCAGACTCAGCCGGAGCTAGTCGTCCAGGCAGGTAAACAGATGGACAGGTAGGCAATAGGCAGGCAGGCGGTGGCGGCGGCACACGCCTTAGTCATAGATTATAATTTCGCCTTTTGTTTTTTTTTTAGTTATTGTTGTTGCAGTTGTTTTTTGGGCTGCCAATGCACAAAAATGCAGACAGAGCCGAAAGCCCAGCTGAAAACCGCTGCTGTTGCGGGCAGCTTCAGCTTTTCGAAGCAAGTCGCAATGTTGGTCCATATGTAAGGCCGCTCCCGGCTGGGGCAACCGCAGCTACGGCCTCAGCCTCAGCCTCAGCCTCAGCTTCAGCCGCAGCCGCAGCCCCAGCTTGTCGGAGCTGCTGGCGATTGACCGCACCCCACGTGCTTCGTATTGAATTCAAGTGGAACTGAAGTTGGGCGATCAGGGGCTGAGCTTAAGAGAGGCAGGGAGAGGGTATAGAGCTAGGTTTGAGAGGGAGGTGGAGCGGGGCGGGGGGCAGGCGTTAAAGAGGCCAACAAGCAAAACGCCAAATGCTGCAATGCTTCGCCCCAAAATGGTTGGCCACAGTTACCGCCGCAGCCGCTGCCGCTGCCGCTGCGACGGCCGCTGCTGCCGCCTTTTCGCCTGCAGCTGCAGTTAAAGGAGACGCGGACGCCATTGAAAATGCTTTGTGGTTGTTGTTGTTGTTGTTGTTGCAAGTTTACTGGCTGCTTGGTCTATGCCAGACGACAGTCAGTTAGTTGCTGCTTGGCCAGCTGTGTGTTGTGTTTTTTGGGCCCTGTTTTATGCCCCCTCCTGCAACCTGCACCCCGTGTGCACCTTCAGTTGTTTCTGGGCGCCGAAAACATAACGAATTGTTGTGGCAATCGCTTCGTTCCAATTGAATGCTTGCCGCCATGCCACAAAACATTCAACGTTCAACGTGCAACGTGCAGCTAGCAACTTGCAACTCCAAATCTGAATTCGAATCCGTATCCATATCTACAGCAACAACAGCAACAGCTACAGCAACAGCTACAGCTGCAGCTTTCATGATAAATTTGTTTTGCATTTAATGCTGACCCAAGCGAAATATGTTGGCAAATTTATAGACTCTCTCTCTGCCTATGGACAGAGGGTGGGAGAGAGAGGGTGCGGAAGGGAGAGGCATATAGACAATGGTATGCACTTGAATAATTTTAAACGTTTTTATATACCCTGCAACAACAAAAGGAAAAGGTAGATCATGGGGCAAGCAGACAGTCAGGTCTCTAGATCTATCGAAAGACTTAAAGCAGATAATGTCTCTTAGAGTATATCAGTTCATAGATACCCTTTAAGATCAGAAACTATATGAGATAGATATCTAGTATAGTCCCAGTTCCAGTTTCCAGTTTAGTTTCCCTGCAATCTTTCAGCTTCCACATGGTCATCGCTCACTTCCATTTAAGTTCATAGTTGCAGCAAGTCTTCCAGCTCTTATTACAGGGTATCTGCTAGTCGGTGTGCGATATACACACACGGGAATTGCATTTGTTTAAAGGTTGTTACGTTGACAGTTATGAAGCTGCTTTGGGTTGAACTAAATACGATGAAATTTCCCCCCGGCGCTGTTGCTTTTCCAGCTGCTCATTTGTCTGAGTTACCGAGTGGCTGCAACGGGGGAGTGGCAGGAGATGGAGGAGAAGTAGGTGGAGGAGGATTAGGAGTAGGAGCTGATATATAGGCAATACACCCACAAAAAGCTCGTTAGACCTTGTATAGAGGCAGCTGCCAATTAACTGGGCCAATAGCTTGTTGTACGCAGCTTGCAGCTTGCAGCTCGTTTGCTGTAAATGCGGAATCTCGCAGCGTTTGCTTATTTATGTGGCAGTTGCATCAGAGCGTTCAACTTGCCTCATAAATTTGCAACATGTTGTAATGTTGTTTGTCAACAGTTTGAACAGTCACATAAATTAAATGCTAGTCAAGTGCGAGTGCAACTGCAACGGCAGCAGCAACACTCCACACACACCAGCAACAGCAACCGGCAACATGGTGTTAACATTTTTCGCCCCGCAGCGGGCACCAGGCGGAGGTGGCCAAAAAATATAAAAAAATAAAAATTAAAAGAGGATGAAAACAAAAAATAATGTTGCCTAGAGGAATAGAGTGAAAGAGATGGCCAGTGCGCTGGGGAGGAAGAGAAAGAGAGAGAGAGAGAGAGGCCAGAAAAATCTCGTAAAAATCCATGAAAATTCAGCAGACGACAACGAAAAGTTTTTCAACTGCAACAGCAGCAGTTGCCGTTGCCTCTGCCTCTGCTGTTGTTGCTGTTGTTGTTGTGTTATAAAGAACTCGACTCCAGTCGACTAGACACCAGCAACAACAACAACAACAACAACTCGAAACGTTGCCAACGTTGACTTTCTAACTGTTTAAGAGTCGTTTCCAAATGCTTGTGGAGCGGGCGTATTGTTTGGCCAAAGTTGTTGCTGCTGCTGCTACAACGGCAACATGGGGCAACAACAACAGCTGCGGGAATAGCAACATGTTGTTGCTGCTGTTGCTGTTGTTGTTGTTGTTGTTGTGCTTCGTGTAAGTTGTCAATGCTTTAAAACGATTTTCGCCTGATTTGACACAGGCGAAGAAATAGTTATTAAAGGCAAAACCAATTGAGTTGTAGACCCAAAAAGACCATGTTGCCGGAGTGCCAGCGATAGCAGAAGAGGTTGAAGTGGGAGTAGGAGAAGGAGAAAGAGAAAGAGAAGGAGAAAAGTTGCCAAAGAGGAAGACTTTCAAATAGCCGCAGGAGGAACATCTACTGTCATTTAGGCAATTAGCTTTTTGGATATGACAGTTTGAGAGGCGATGATAATAGGGAGGGTTTCCTACCCCTTCCTTCTCTTGCCTCTCTCTATAAACGCTTGGTGTTGCGGGAAAAGAAATAAAGAGGAGATCGGTAGAGGAGAGGGGAAATACGGAACACCCTACCGCAATCAGCGATGCATAAAGAACCACCAGCAGCAGCAATTACAATGAAATCTAAAGTAAAATCCAAGACTCAAGACGAAGTACTTCTACCAGAAGTCTAGTATACAGTGAAGACTCCCTTAGACGAACAGTTTCCTCAACATTTACTATAGAAATTTGCCTCTCCAGATTGAACTCCTTTTTTGAATAGAAAAAATGTGACTACTGCAAAGTTTTCCTCCATGAGAGGCTTCAAAATTTGATTGCAGTAAAGTTTCCCTTCAACAGAGGCTTCACTGTACATCGCCTGGCAATATACGATTATATATAGTGAGATTTCTTGAACTTGTTAGCTGCGTTTTTGCTTGAGTTGTTTCTTTAAGTTTCTTTCAGTTTCTTTTGACGAACGTGTGGGAAATTTTCGTGTTATCTGATTGTCTTTTCTGTCTCTTGTAAGAAATGGTCTTCTATACAGACAGAGACAAAGGGAGAGAGGGAGAGGGGAAGAGTCGCCCGGTGGCATAATTATATGTAGATTAGTGTTGGATCGTAAATACGTGTATAAGTCTATATATATATATATAAGAAAAGTAGGTCTACGTATTGTTCCCATGACATTGCCTGGACTTTCCGTTTACAATATGCAAATCTGAACATTGTTAACCGAAAGCTTCTCTGTCTGCCTCTGTCTCTATCTCGCTCTCTCTTTTACTTACAACGATTAATGGCATCATTTTTGATACTAAATCAATTCACATTTTGTTTCTTTTGCAGACCTGGTTCTTCACAGACACCGACGATCACTACTATCAGGAGAAGACAAGTGAGTTCAGATTATATTTTGTTCATTTCGCAAAGGAAATGAAAATCATATTTTACCATAAGTTTCGCCAAGTGAAAGAAGAAGAAGAGCCTCCAAAACAACAGAAAAAATTGAAATTGGTATTTGGATATTTCGAAAACTTATTTATCACGCGCAGGAGACGAAGGAGTTAACCTACCTGTCGACCTCTTACCTTTTGTCCATCCGTCTGGTCCGTTCTACAATTTTTGGGTTTCACATCAGCTTCAGCTCCAGCTTGAGCTCCAGTGCAAACAGCTTCGGCAACAGCCCGGCGGACACGCCCAAATGAACGCCTAATCTTGGCCACTGTCTGCCCCTGGGTCGAAGGCAACACATAACACATTTGAGCCAGAGCCAGAGCCAGAGGCAGAGGCAGAGAGCGAGAGAGGGTGCAGAGGGAGATAGAGAACAAAAACCGATTAAAGTTTATAAGTTTTTTTCTGCCTTGAGTGTGTGCGTATGTGTGCGTATGTGTGTGTGTGTGTGTGTTGTACCTGTGTTGTGCTCACCCGCATTTTAATTGAATTGCAGCCTTCTTTTTCCTTCGTGCCTTCGATTTTTGCGTGTCTCCCGCGCTGCAGCTGCAAGCGATTCGACAGTTTTAATTAAAAAAAAAAGAGAAGAAAAAAAAAACGAAGAGAATACACCCCAAAAAATATACTAAAAATAAATACTAAAAAAAGCGTTCAAATTTCAAAAAACACAAAAAAAAAGGAGGAACAATTTTGCATACCAAGACGCAACGTCTTCCAGCCACATCTTCTGTCTATATAGGATCTCAAGTTTCAGAGTTTCGTCTGGATTCTGCTGGATTCTGACCTTAGGAGAGGCATTTTGATTAGGCTTTTGCTGGAGGTGGGGGAGCTGCCCGAAAGGATGTTTTCTGCTAAACACGCATCGGGAGATTTTTGAGTTATCTCTTTGTGTGTGTGTGTGTGTTGAGTGTGTGTGTTGTGTGTGCATTGTCTGCTTTGCCACACAAAGGATATTGCTGTAGTCTCCTCTTCAGCGACTGCTCTCTATCTTTTGTCCAGCTTCAGCTGAGTGTTTGTCTCTTTCTATGTGCGTGTGCGTGTGTGTGTGTGTGTGTGCTGTGTGTGTGTTTGCTTTAAATATTTCAACAATTTTCATCCAATTAAGGCGCACAAGTTTTTGCCTTGGTTGTTTTTTGCTTTTTTTTTTTTTATTTCTACACTTCTCTACTCTCTACCCCTTCCCCTGCTCCTTGTGTGTGTGTGTGTGTGAGTGTGTGTGTGTTGCTTTATCGGCGGCGTCTGTCAAACGATGAGATACAAAACGTATCCGCTGGATATATGTATGCGAACCAAGGCGGCGGCATTCTTGACTAACAAGCTACTGTTTTTGGGCCCTCTGATATGAGCTCTGAGCTGAGCTGAGCTGCTCTGCCTTTTGGCCTTTTTAGTTAATTAACATAGAAGTGAATACCCCTGGCGTTGCCCCCGTTCGCCTTTGGTTGAGCTGAAGCTCTTCCTTGGTTCCTTTCTTCCCTCCTTTAATCATGCCCTGCCCTGCCATTAGCTGCTTGTTGGCGCGTTGTTATTTTGCTTAATTACCAATCTTTATCGGAAATTCCCTGCTCTTTCCCTCTCCCGTTTACACACACACTGATTGTATCTCTTTCTATCTTACAGAGGGACATTTGATAAACACAAAATGTTCACAGGGCCATTTTCGCAAGGCTTTGTGCTGCAAAATGTCCGCGGAGCTGGATATCTTCCTTGAGAGCGGCAAAAAGTGAGTAAAACAATTTCATATTCAATATTGCAGCAACATATATGTGTGTGTGAGAGTGTGTGTGCGTGTGTGTGTAGAGTGTGTGTTAACTGAAAAGCCTTTTCAGATTGTGCTACCCTTTAGGCCAAATGTTGTCATATTTGCCAAGTTAATGGCCAAATTCTTAGCCTTTAAAGAACGCATTGCAGCAGTGCAATGACTTATGTTGCTGCCGTGTATATTGCTGCTGTTTCTGCTGTTGCTGTTGCTGTTGTAATTGTAGACTTGCAATGCTTTTAATAAGCAACCGCAGCAGAAGAAGCCCATCATCTATAGCAAGCTTAAAGCAAACACCCAGTTTGGACCTCGATTGCAGCTGCGATGCGTTCTAATTTGCGCAATTAAGACACAGCAGCAACAACTTGCTCTCGTTGCAACAACAACAGCAGCAATAGTAGCAACAACAGCAACACTCAAAACTTGTCCGGCAAACCACAAGGAAAGAAAAAAAAGAGAAGAAGCTATAAAGGCACTTCAACTGCAACCAGCAGCAGCAGCAGCAACTGCTTCGACAACGGCAACTTCAACTAGCGCCCAAAGGAGCAGCCTAGAAATTCTTCAGCTTGTTTGTAATTACACTGGCAGCAACAACAACACTCAACAGCAACACACAACAACAACAATTTGTTGTGTTGCAAGTTGAAATCTAGAACAACTCGGACATGCTGCGACTTTATATGATGAAGCTGATGGAGGCTGTTGCCGCTGTTGCTGCTGTTGTTGTTGTTGGCAGTTGCCTCTGACTCTGGCTACGTTTTGGCTTAGAACTTGAAACTGTCATTATGAAAGCACTGAGCATGCAATCAATACAACAGCAACAACAACAACAACAACAATAGCAGCAACAGCAAAAGGAGCAGCAGCAGCAACAAATTGTTGCCAGCAACATGTTGCTGTTGTTGTTATTGCTTCGGCTGCTGCTGTTGCTGCTGCTGCAAGTCCATAAAAAATAAAACAACAAAATAAATGGCAGGCAAGCTAAATGTGCAGTTATGATCAAGATGAGGCTGCTGCTGCTGGTTGTTGTTGCTGTTGTTGTTGTTGCTGCTGGCAGCTTGAAAATGGTATCAGGTGGCACTCAGTCAGTCAGGGCGCAGCCAGTTTCCTGTAGCCAGGCAGCAGCAGCGTCCAGTCGAGCAGTTGTTGCCGCTGATTGGCAACGCTTAAATTTTACCCAAGCTGCGAAATGTTGTGGAATAAGTGCAAGCCCCAACAACAGCAGCAACAGCCACAGCAACAGCAGCAGCAACCAAAGAGCAATCCCTGGCAAAATAAAAAAAAAAGAAAAAAATATGGAAAGAGGTTAATTAACGTGCATTGAAACTGGCAATTATGGCGCTCTGTTGTTGGCTGCTGCTGCTGTTGCGCTTTTATTGCTCGCTGTACGCACGGCGGCAACATGTTGTTGCTGGGAACAAAGCAGCGAAAAAGAGAAAAAACAAAAAATTGACTTACAGACAGCGGGACGTCCGTTCTATTAAATGCAAATCAAGCAGCACAGTTGAGACAACTTTTATTACATTTCCATAAATTTTGTTGCACTGTGCGCCACTGTGCGAGCGAGAAAGGCAGACAGAGTGAGAGAGAGGGAGGGGTTTGGCGCTGAACAACTACTTGAAGACAGGCAACGCCTGGCTAATTGCAGTGCACTGCGAGTGTCTATTATAAAACCGAACAATTAGTGCAATTTAATTAAAAATACAACAGCAACATACACCGCGGCAACATATACACAACAGCAGCAGCAACAGCAGCAGCAGCAACTGCAAGTCACAGCCTGACTGACTGCTCGACCTGTCACGTCAATCAGCAGCCCCCAGTCAATTTCATATATAACCCCCTCTCCGCCGACCTCCCTCCCTCTCACTTTTCCATAACCCTGACTTAAGCCCCCTCTATATAGATACGCCCCTGACACTGCTTAATGCATGACGTCGCCAGTGCACAGCAGCAGCAGCAGCAACAGCCACAACAGCAGCGATCATCAATTATGAGCTCTAAGGGAAATGGACTTGGACAGCTCCCCGAAAGGAATTTCTATATAGGCGCCATTAGAGGTGCCAGCGCTGGCCCTGAGATCCCCTGTCCCCCGTCTCCCCCTCGCTGCTCCACACTCGCCCCCTTGTGCCCTGCTTCGGTGTGCGCTTTAAAGTGTGCGACATTTTGGATTATATAAATTTGTTTTCAAAAAAAAAGAATTCAACGCTTGAAATTGTTTTTGTTCTGTTTTTTTTTTTACCTTCTCAATTTATTTGTTTCAAGTTCTAATTTATCTCTGGCTGTGTGTGTGTGTGTGTGTCTTGGGTGTGTTTTATGTAGCCGTGTCGTGCTGTTGTCGTTCTCGTTGTTGTTGTGCCACACCTAATAACACACAAATGTCGCGGGCAACTAGCGAACTTGTTCCGTGCAATTGTGCGAATATGTATCTTTATATCTTTTATCTTTGTATCTTGTATCTGATTTGCGAGCCAAGTCATGACGCAGCTCTCACTTAATGTACCAATGTGTGAGTGTGTGCGTGTGTGTGTGTGTGACACGTCTCGTAATCAACATTTATTGACGTCATAATAGCTCTGAGACAGACGCGTGTACCCAACCTCTACCTGACTCAACCCTAACCTGAAGCTTTCAAGTAGATATATATACATATATATATATATATATGTATAGGTATTATATACGTATCATATCATATGATATGTATTATAGGTCGGGGCTCCTCCTTCGTGTAATTACAACACGTAATCACGTGTAATATTCACAGCATCAACGCCAAAAAAATTATGATGAAATGCAAGAAAGAAAGTGACCCAAAACAGGATTCACACACGCACAACAATCACTTGTTACATACTCATAAATATTTGTGTGTGTGTGTGTGTGTATATGTAGAGTTAATGATGAGTTGATTTCTGCTGTCTTTTGTTGCGAATTGTGAACAGTTTTTAGAAGAGGAGAGTAGTGTCAATTCCCAACGTCAACATCGAAATCATTATGCACACCAACAGCCACACACACACACGCACACACACAAGTAAGCAATCCATCTAAGGCTCAATTCATGTGCGAGCTGCGACAATTTTAATTGTTGCTGTTGCTGGTGGTTGTTGCTGGCGGTTGTTGTAGTTCCTGTTGTTGTTGTTGTTGTTGCTGTCGTAATGTGCTCTATGAAGTGCAATGGTTTTCTTTGCGGCCTGGAAAAACCTCATAAGCATTTGTCGCATATGTGAAAAACCAGATGTTGTCGCTTTTCTGTGAGAAAATTTTCTTCTTTTTGAGCAGCGTCGTGTGTGCCGCGTGTGAAGCGTCAGCAACAGTTGCTGCTGCTGCTGTCAATATGAGTGCTCTTGCTGGTAGTTTTAGGGGAAAGTCTGCGTACACGCAGAAGAGCCAACAGCTCCAGCCCTGTCGCAATCCAATGCAATGCGCATCAATTTCATTTATTTGCCACTTGTGGCAGCAACAGTCACACAGCAACAGCAACAGCCGCACAGCGACAGCAACCACAAAACTTGTGCATAACGTCAATTATTCAATTGAAAACTATGTGCACACAGCTAGAAAGATAGAGAGGAAAGGGAAGGAAAGGGGCAAAGGGGTATAAGACGGCAGCGAAGGGGAAAGATTAAGGGGAAACTAAGCTAAATGAATCATGTTGACATTGTCGCCATCTTTAGTCAGAGTTGCAGCAGCTCGAATACCCTGCAAATCGTCAAAGCACGTTCAAAGGGGTATGGATAGCACTTTAGACAAGCTATATATATTCTTGATCCGCATGAATCGAGTAGTTAACTCCGTCTCTTAAGCTGACCAATCACAGATAAAAGCAGCTAAAGACACGTTTGCAATACCCTAGAAATTCCTGTATAGAATAAGCTTAGTTCAAGTCTTGATTTGACATCGCTATATATATAGTATATATGCACATTCCTGATCTAAGTTGAGGTCAAGTTCATTAAAGATTTGAAGAAATAGGCTGAACTTAGCTTGGTCTATTAATCTGATATAATTTAAGGCTAAGCAGCAAAGCTGTCGCTTATATCTGTGTAGAGTATCTTAAAGTCAAGCAAAGACACACACAGACACACACACGGACACACACACAAAGATACATACACTCGTGGAGCATTCTTGGACTTTTTTATATTGTAACGGAAATGCACAAATTGGACAACGTTGCAGATACTCGTATGCAGATATGCAGAAGTTGCAAGCAGCAAGTTGCAATGCTTCGGTTTGCACATCCGGCGGAAAGCAGCTGATGGAGTAGGAGGAGAAGCTGCTGGGGTAGGAGGAGGTGGAGTTGGAGTGCGACTAGGAACGCGAAGTTGCGCCTCGAAAATCGCTTGTTCTACATTTCAATTAAGAGCCGCCCACACGAGCCACACGACAATTGCTGTCAATTCAATCGTCGTCGTCGTCGTCGTCGTCGTTGGCGTTTGTTGAAGTTGTTGTTGCTCTTGTTGTATTGCAAAGAGATACAAAATACATTTGCACTTGTTGCTTTGCTGTAGATAGTTGCTGTATTGTTGTTGCTTGTGTTGTTTACTTGCGACTAATGAATGCTTTGTGTGGCGGGTTTGACAAATGCGTTTCAATTGTCGCCGCTGTTTCAATTGTTCAGTGAGCGTGTCAAAGCAAGAGCTGAAAATGCTTTTGTGTATCTGTAAGATACACGGCAAGAAAACCAGCGGGTGATCAGGCAGAGCAGGCAGCAGCAATCACCTGGCAGCAGGCAGGCAACATGCAGCAGCAGCAGCAGCAGCAGGCAACGTGCAGTCATAAATCTCTGACTCATGCTTGCAACTCAATGCAGCAATTGTTGTTGCTGTTGCTCTTATTGCTGCTGCTGCTGATAGTTGTTGTTGTTGTTGTTAATGAGCTGTTGTTGGTGCTGGTTGATTGTTGGTTGATTTAAGTGCCCGCTTAATGTAAATATCTTGTTTGGCCGCTGACTTGGCACATTGATTTGTATCAATCCGCAATACGCAATCCGTAATCCGCAATTTGCAATCCACAATCCGCAATATTGTATCTGTATCTGTTTTTTGTATCTGTAAGATACATTCCCCGCCTGGCTGACAGCTGACTTATTGCTAATTGCTAAGACAGACCGTCAGACCGACAGACAAACAGACATACGACAGACAACAACAACAACAACAACGAGAAGGAAAAGAAATACAAACTCAAAAAAGTGAAACAAAATCAGTTCGTCATCCTTCGCTTAGGCGATCGCTTATCTGGGCGCAGCCTGTCAAAATACTTTTAGTGCTGACTGCTGTCCGCAACGATCGACTTCACTCTTAATGCAAAATCTATTAAGGCCTCTGCTCTACTCTGCATTGCTCCGGCGGCTGCTGCTGCTGCTGCTGCTGCTGCTGCTCTCTCAGCCAACTCTACGTCTTCAAAAAGTGCCCCGTCAATCATTTTTTATTATGGCTCCAGACATAAAACTCATTTTGCCTGCAGTCCACAACGACAACGGCAACAACGACGACGACGACGACGACGTCGACGACGCCAACGCCCCAGCAACAGCTGCTGCTGCTGCTGGCCTGAAATCTGCCCACATCAGCAACAGCAACAGCAGCTCAGAGTAATTGGAAAACTGCCAGGGAAATAACTTTAAAAAAAGGTTTTGCACTCGTTTTGCGACTTGTTTTTCGCGGCCAATGGCCACACATAATACACACACACCGCACGCACACACACACAGACAGACACACACGACTCCTTCAGCTGCTGCTGATGTTGCAGTAATACGATGCAAGATAAACAGCAGAAAAGCCCAAAAACCAAATCAAATAAACAAACACAAAGCGAACGCCACCAACGTTGCTACTCGTAGTTTCTGCTGCTGCAGCTGCACTCTTTGCTGCCCCCCTCCTCCTCCCTCAACATCCCCCCCTTCCCCAAGCAATCCGATCGAAGCAATCGAACGAACGTACGATCCATTGGGTCGATCGATCCATCTACGAGCATGGGATATGGGATCGATATCCGTGCGAGGGGCAAATGAAAACATTTTCATAAATGCCAATACGATATACGAAGAAGGGGAAAGAACGCGTTAATTAAAAGACAGCGAACATAAAATGCCAGCTAGATTTCAATTTGGATATTCTGAGGAGGGTATGGGAAAACAGACGAGAGGCATACACAGAGAGAGATAGCGAAAGAGAGAGATGGAAGTGCAGGGGAAAGGCACACACTCGCATTGCTCCACGCATAATTAAGCGAAATTAAAAGCGCATTTTTATGCGACACGATGCGGCAAAAGAGCCATCGACAAGCAAACAACCAGCAACAACAACTGCTAACATCAGCGGCAACATCTTGGCTGCCGTTTCGCACAGGTATCGCATGTGGCAGCCACATCAGCGACAGCCACAGCCACAGCAACAGCCATAGCAACAACAACATACAATTTATGAATGCCACAACTGCTATTAGTTGAGCTGGCTAAGCTTCAAATAGGGGGATTCCACAGGGGGAGGGGGAGGGGTGGCAAGTGGGGTGTAGAAAGGGAGGCAGGGAGTGGGGCACAACTTCTCTTCGACTTATGCAATAAAAATTATATTAAATTACCCAAGAGACGCCAGCAAACGCATCGATTTTTTTTATTATTGAATAGTTTTCTAGTTAGGTAGATGAGGGTAGGGGTACTCAAGCCATGCGACTTTTCAATAGAGCGATACTCGTAGACAATACTCGTAAAGTAAGAGATAACTGTCTTCGGCTGAACAACTGTTGATATACACTTTCCAACCGAGGCTTTGTATTAAGTATTAAGCAGATGCAACTTGAAGATTCGTAAGACTAAATTACAGTTGAAAAAGTATCTTTGGGATGGGATTAAGTGTCTAGAAGAATCATTAATACTTCATTATGGGTATAGGATATGTCTTCTTATGGTGCTGATAGCAGATTGGCCAGATACTTAGAAGCTGATATTTGAAGCGTCCTTTTAACACTCAGATCACTTTAGAGATACTCGGTGTAGGGTGTTCTGGGTTGTGCAAGAGAGCTCAAAGATATGCTCAGGGTTATCTTAAGGGAGATCGGTGGTGTTAGAAGATATTTGGAGAAGATCAAAGGCATTTGGAGGCATTTCAAACGAGATCAAGTGGGCTCAAAGGAGGTCTAGGGTGTTTAAGGGTGCTCAAGGGTGGTTTAGGGTGTTCAAAGGAGCTCAACGGACGGAGCTCAAGGGAGTCAAAAGAATCCAGGGAGGTCAAGGAAGGAACTTAAAAGGTGTTCGAGGCTGCTAAAGAGTGTGTGTGTGCAAGGAAGTGGAACTTAATGAAGCTGAAATATGTTCAAAAAGTTCGAAGATCAGGAGTTTTCTAAAGGGAGATCAGGTGTTATGAGCAGGAGCCAAGCAAGTTTGGCTTTATCTTGCTTTACTTGTAGCTTATATTAATATAAAGATGCTAGGGAAGTTCTGTTGCTTAATCTATTGTATCTTTGGGTTTCTGTAGGGAGGAAATACTATTTCATCGATTTAAGGATTGATTTCGTTGCTTAACGAACTCGGGTTACAGTCTCAAATAAATAATGATCCGCGCTGCAAGTAAACAAACCATAAGAAACTGCTTTGACTAGGATAGTTATTCGAGCAGTTACTGATTATTTAGATAGTAAAAAAGCGCAATGAGCACCTATAGAAATCATCAACTGAAGGTTGGCACACCTGGAACCAGAAGCAACTCGGACGAGTCTCTGCGACTGCTGAAATACGCTTCCTTTGGCTTTTTTGAGGCAGTTAATCAAGAAGGTAACCGATCCAGTTACCGTTTTCCCCAAGTTGTTGCCCGGCGAGTTTAATGCCTTTTAGATCTGTGATGAAGCTTGGCAGAGTTTATGATCAAGTTGTGGTACCCCCTGTTCGCTGGGTGCAGTGAGTCCCACAATGCAACGGAACGGGAACCCGTTCGACAGCCTCGGCTGCATTTTAATGGCATCATTAGGCCGCCGTTGGCTACCGGATATGGTTGATCGTTTGTCACTGAGGCTAATCCAGGCCTGCAGCTGCTTACTCTCCCACCTTACCCCGTGGCTCTCCTCCTCCTATCCTCACCCGGTAATTACCATCTAAATTAGTGCATTTTTTAAGCACCTGAGCTGCAAAAAGGGGAAGACAAAGTCGAAGTCGAAGGCGATGTAGCCTTGGACTAAGCTTTATTGCTTAAACGAAACGATTTTGTAAGAGGTAACACATAAGGGGGCATATTCCCCCTCATAAGACTGACTTTTCGGGCTATCCCGAGTAAATGGAACTACGTACTCCATAGATCGTGTCATTGGCTTCAGGCAGTTTGCACACCTTTCCAGTGCTGGGACGACTCAAACGTTGGGCAATCACCCCAGATCCAGATTGTTCACTCGCACCATAAGCGTGGGCTCCTTATCGACAGAGCGATAGACAATAGTCTTGTGGCAGGTCAGCGGTTGGGCAGAATCGTTGAGGTACATCGGACTGAGATCTGGACTGATATCCGGCACCTTGCCAGGCGTCACACCGCAAGAGATACATGTCATGCCTGTGTTTATGAAGCCAGCGGCGCGTGGACACGTATCCTTGTCCTCGATCTTGAGCAGACGCTGCTCAATGTCATCGAAACGATCGCGTATATACTTCTTCAGTGCAGGCATATGCACCTTGTCCAGCTTGCTGTCCAGCATGTCCTGCAGCTCCTCCATGGTGCTGATGAACGTGTGATTGTACTGCTTGATGAGCTCGCGCAGAGTCTCGATCTCGATGACGCACTGCTTGACCAGCTCAAGACGCTCGAAGAGCGTCTGCGTCTTGCCCAGAAAGAGCTTCAAGGTCTTGTAGAACTGATTCAACTCCTTCTTGACCTCATCGATCTGCTGCACCAAGGGCGATGCAATGCATCGGAGCAGCTTACTCATAAAGTCCATGTTCTGCAGCAGACTGCAGGCAATCTTATTATCCGCATCGCAGACGGTGCAGAGATCCTCACAGGGTGACGCATACTGTTCCCATTGACGTTTGCGTGCCTTCTTGTTCTTGGCCTTGTTGTCGGTGCGTATCTGCTGGAAATGTGCCTCCAATTTGGTTTCCAGCTCAGCGATGCGTTTCTCCATGGCAGCAACTTTCTCCAGTTCCGTGGAGATGGGCACAATGGTGGCCACATCGAACGCCAGTGGCGAGATCTTCGAACGCTCCAATATACGCTCCAAGCACTTGGCCTCAAATCCACCAATGCTAACCAGATCATTCTCGCAATTTAGCTTCTTCATCAAAACGTTCAATAGACTGTGCAACACGGCCACATTCACATTGGTCATCTCTGGCACGCCCAGGGCGATGCGTGCCAGTTGCTCCAATGTCAGCTCCATTTTAATATTCAATTTCAATCTCAATCTCAATGTTTATCTTAAGATATTTGTACAATTTATTCAAAATATTCGCAAAAAGTTTCTAGTATAAAAACTATGTCGTCTGTTTGGGTTGAAATTTAAATATTTTATTCTTGAATTTTTCACTTACAGATGGTTCTGTCACTTCGACGATGACAACTATGTCAATGTGCCACGTTTGGTGAAGCTCCTCGACGAGTACAGTCCCACTGTCGATTGGTATCTGGGCAAGCCGAGCATATCATCGCCGCTCGAGATTCACTTGGATAGCGTAAGTGCAAATTTCTGTTATTTTTCAAACTTATTTTTCTTCTTTTTGCATATTATTTTCAATACACGTAATTACATGGAGTCGAAGTCAGTGGTCCGACTGGGCCATGGCTATATAGTTGTGGCTCCAGTTGTGTTGTGTGTGTGTGTGTGTGTGTGTTGTCCGCGATCGCCTTTCTCCTATGGGTAGAGGTGCATTATTTATGCGCTTGGCCGGGGCCATTTGTCTATGCCGCCATTTGGCTTCCAGCTGCCAGTGTAGGCTATCATTAATAACCGATATGATCTGGCTCAACTTTGAGGCAGTGGCTCCAGCTACAGTTCCTAGCTTTAGCCTAGACTGAACCCGTTCCCATTTCAAACCGGCAGCATTTGAAATATCGCCAGCTGATCCCGTAATGAATGTGCATGCAACAGTTTTGTCGGCTTAGCCGCAACGACTTGGCGATTTGTGGTGTCTGCTGCATGCTGCATGCCGCATGCCACACAACATACAACACACACACACACACACACACACACACACAAATTGCCAGAGCTCGTACCAAGCATAGCGAATCAGCAGCATACTACAACCCTGGTCGTAGTCGCCTTCGACTAATTGAAAGCCCAAACTTAACGCTTCATTAGGTCAAGCTTCAGTCAGACGCGTTTGGGATTCAGTTTTATATTTTTTATGGTATTCGGTTTACGGTTTAGTTTTTTGGGGTTGGGTCTGCGACTCGCTCTTGCTCTTACTCTTACTCTTGGTATTAAGTTACCTTTTGGCTGAGTCTCAGTCTCAGTTTTAGCCTCATCCTCATCCTCAACGCACATGTCCATATTTACATGGTCAATTAATCAAGTGCTGGTTTTTTTTTTTGGGGCCAGTTTCTTAATTTTTAAGCAATTTTCGATGCTTGGCGAAATAACGAAGGAAAAAATGGATTTTTATTTGTGTTTATCCTTTGCTCACCTCATTCATAAGCCAGTTCTTCCGTTAACTTATACTATCTCTCCCTCTCCCTCTCTCTTTCTGTTTCTCCTTGTAGAAGAACACAACGATAAACAAGAAGATAACCTTCTGGTTCGCAACTGGTGGTGCTGGATTCTGCCTCAGCCGTGCCCTGACCCTCAAGATGCTGCCCATAGCAGGTGGTGGCAAATTCATAAGCATCGGCGACAAGATACGCTTTCCGGATGATGTCACAATGGGTTTCATCATAGGTGAGTGCCTGCCAAGGATTCGAAAGTGGATCATCCTTTAATATATGATTATTAACTGTGGCTATTTTTTGCTGCTTCGTTCATTTCCAGAGCATCTACTGAAGGTGCCTTTGACCGTTGTGGACAATTTCCATTCGCATTTGGAGCCCATGGAGTTCATACGGTCGGATACGTTCCAGGATCAGGTATCCTTTAGCTATGCGCACATGAAGAACCAATGGAATGTTATCAAAGTGGATGGATTTGATCTCAAGACCGATCCGAAGCGCTTCTATTCCCTGCACTGTCAGCTCTTTCCCTACTTCAGCTTCTGCCCGCCCAGATAAAGACCTCAAGGCAATCCTAACAAATGGGGGTCAGGACAAGGGTCTACATCGACAGCTACATCTCTATCGATCTCTATGTATATACAGTATATATATATATAGATGAGAGATCAGGACCCCCGTCGGCTGTTGCAGGCGTACGCTTGTCCTTGAAGCGGTTCTGAACCGATTTGGCAAACGTCGAAAAAAAAAAAACAAAACATTTTATAAGAAAAACAAATCTCGCCACTGTGATAAAGGATTTATGATAACATTTTTTTTTTTGCATAGATATAGAGAATTCAACTCGAAAGTTGTGCTTCCTAGAGATTTAAACACTGATGAAGAACTTGCCTTCCAAAAATCATCTAAGATTAGACGACGTATATCGTTTATATATATATACTATAAGGTATCAGTAGATAAGTTTTTGCAATTCAATTTTTGTCAAGAGAATTCAACACTTTCCAAGTGCTTCCTTTACTCGCAACCGTTTGTAGCGTATTACGAGTATTATATAACATTCGATATATCTTCCATTGATCTTAAGGCTTAGTTAAATTAATGGTCTAGTCTATGTTTAAGTTGCAGCTGTGTAGGTTCTATAGGTCCCGAATGGACCAACCCAACTATTTGTACTTCAGTTCAATACCCTAAAACTATAACTAAAACCGCTTCGAAGTTCTTACTATAGCTACAGTTTCCAATATATATATATATATATATATATTTTATATATTTGTCTATTCTGCTTGTATATATAATTAGTATTTGGATAATTATTGTATAACTTTTAGTTTGACCTAAGAAATGTTTAAACAATTTTGTTAAATTTTACTTTGCTTGAATAAAAAACCAGATGAAATAACAAAAGAAATCTTATTATTATTATGTGATATGTGCAAGTACAGTTGTGCTCACTGTTAAACAGATATTTAACAGCGCTTGTTTCTGTTAAGAGTTGCGACAGTTTTAAATAACTTTAACAGTGTATTTCTTTGTGTCTTTCTATCTAGTGTTTAGGCTTTTTCTTCTACTTCTCGTTTACTTTTATTGATTGCGACTCAATTCGAGTATCTTTAACAGCGCTCTTCTCTGCGCTTCTCACCGTTAATACTTTAGGAGCTGTAGCAGCACCTTCTGGGTCTTCTCACTGTTAACGCTTTCAACTTTATTAAGCAGACAACAGATTTTCCTAGTGCATTTCTTACCTACTGTTAACAGTTTTCACTGAAATTAAGCTGCTTTAGCAGCGCTCTTCTCCGCACTTCTCACTGTTAATACTTTGGAGTAGCCCGATGCAGGTGTCTCGTCTTCTACTGTTAGCGCTCTCAATATAATTAAACATAGTTCAAGGAGTATTCTAGTGAACTTTTCACTTACTGCTCAGAGTTTTCACTCGCCATAAGCAGCTTTAGTAGCGCTTTTCTCCGCACTTCTCACTGTTAAGACTATCAATATGCTGCTGAATCAGACTTAACAGCACCCTCCCCTGCCCTGCTCACTGTTAAGAGCCTCGAGCTATCGTTAGGACACACTTGACTGGAGCAGCTGTGTTTATAAACGTTTCTCATCGAATTTCTCTATTATACTCGTATTTATTTTAATTTTTCTCCCTTTTTTTTTGTTCAGGGGGGGCTTATCGTGTATGTTCCGTGCAGCAGCAACAGTTGCTGTTGTTTTTGTTGCTGTTGTTGCTGTTATTTTTGTTTTTGTTGTTTTAAGCGGCTTATCGCAACGTTGTCAGTTAACATTCTGTGTACTCGTACTTGTTGTTCGTTGTTGCTGTTGTTGTTGTTGTTGTTGTGTTCCGTTGATATTGTTGCCTGATGTTGTTGCATTTTGCATTTCGAAAAATTCGTTGTTAATTAACGCTAAAAGCCATGTTAAGGCCGCTAAAGCGTTAACTTTTAACGATATGGATCAGAGAGTCGCCAAAGGCAGAGAGGCCTGCCACTTTGCAGAGGCAGCCTGTGGTAGGCTGGCAGCCAGTCAGCCAGTCAGCCAGCCAGACATTGACATGTCCACGTCCATGTCCTGTGCAGTCAAAGTCACACAGGAAGGTGCACAGACATAATACACACACACACACACATGCATACACAGAAAGCTTCAGTCCAGGCGAGTATCCCGAGTTGAGGGTGCCTCCGGCTTGGAGGCTCACGACGACGACGACGACGACGTCGACGCCGTTACCAATGACATGTTGTGAATTTTTATAAAAGACTCACTCGACTCACTTGAAACTCGACTTGGTTCACTCTCTCTGTGCCCCTCTCTATCTAACTCTGTACCCTGTCCTGGTCTCTCTGTCTGTCTCTGTTTTGGCTGATATGTTAAACAGTTCTGGGCAATTATTTCTTTATTTTTTTCCGCTGCTGCTGATGGAGCTTTTCGGGCCGGGACTGCGATTTTTAGCCGCTTATATGCAGATAATCAGTTTTTAGTCCATGTCGAGGCATAGCTGGGAGCGCGCTTTAATCAATGAATGCTGCTACTACTACTACTCGAGCCTGGGCCATGGCTAAGCCAGGGCCTGATCTGGTCTGCTTTGGCCAGACGACTGGCTGGATGGGTTGAGTTGGCCAGGTGAGCGGGCTGCCTGTTGGCTGGTTAGCCGTTGGCCCGTTGGCCCGCTGGCTTGTTGGCTTATTGGTCTTTGGGCTTTGGGCTTTTGTGCAATTTTTGTGTCTTGTTCGTTTTAATTGCAAGTGAAATCCTTGTCAGTTCCGTCTCTGCTCTGTCTCAATGTCTGCTTGTCAGTCTGGCTGGCTGTCTGTCTCTCTGTCTGTCGCTGTGTCTGTCTGTCTCTCTGTCTGTTGCACGTCACAGCATCGATAATGAATTAATTATCATATATTAAAAGTCAGTTTCTTATATTGTACAACCACGGAGTTACCTCTCCGAGTAGATAATCTCTTTTGACTGGGCACGCCTTTGCATATATTTTACGTAAAAGATTTTTTAATGAACTCTCGAACAAAAGTCTCGCAGAGGTCAGAGATTTCTGATTGAATTTTTGTTTCTTTCCTTCTCTGTTTTTTCCTCTTTTTTTTGGGGTACATCTAAACGCACTCATTTCTCATTTCATTCATCATTTTTTTTTGTTAACCACAAAACATTTTAAGGTTAAAACTATGTCTTCAATTCCAGTGGCAAACACACACGCTACACACAGCACACAGCACACACACACACACACACAGGCACACACACAATAGGTAGCTCAGCATTTTTCATTGTGGCGCCGCCCACGAAACACATTTAATTTGTGGTTAGCTTGGAGTTAACAGTCAGCAGCGATCCATTAGATACAAATGTATCTCAAAGAGTTATTTATGCAAAATCATAATTTTAAATGAATTTGTTAACTTTTGGGGCTATCTTAAAGGATTTGCCGGCAGACAAAGAAAAGATACAAAAGTATCTGTAGTCGTGTATCCTAAATTTTGTATCTGTAAGTTGTATTTTTAGGCTCATAACTCGCCGACTTGGCAACTTCCTCATTTATATGCACAGCAGGCAGCGAGGCGCAAATTACACAAGAAACAGGCACATAGAAAGAGATAGAGAATGACAGAGAGAGAGAGCGAGCTAGCGAACGAGAGATGAGAGATGAATTTGTGGCGATAAAGGAACGCAAAGTATCTTGTAGATGCACGCTCGTCAATGCGTGCCCAAAGTATCTGTAAGATACTTATCTTCTCGACTCATTTTTTGCCTTTGTATCTTGCCCATTTTCATTCTGCGGCCGCTCGCTGCTCGTTGTCAACCAATTTTGGACGCCAGCGAAATGCCAATCCAAAGCACAAGCCCCAAAGGCCCAAAAATGGGCTTTGGGCGAGCAGAGCGAGCGACGTGCAACCGAG
The DNA here is from genome assembly GCA_035045065.1 of Hirtodrosophila trivittata. NCBI lineage: Eukaryota > Metazoa > Arthropoda > Insecta > Diptera > Drosophilidae > Hirtodrosophila > Hirtodrosophila trivittata. The sequence continues at coordinate 7,890,486 of JAWNNK010000813.1, read as the reverse complement.
AGGCAAATAACTTGCAACGTCAGTCAGTCAGTCAGTTAGTCAGTTGCAAGCAGCAGCAAGCGGCAAGCGGCAAGCCATAAATTAGTGCAGCAGCAACAGCAAATGGAGCCAAGCAAGAAGAGGCAGCAAAAGAAGCTGAACTTGCAGTTGAAGAAGAAGAAGAAGCTGCTGCTGCTGCTGCTGCCACAAGCAACACCCAAACGCTGCAAGTCCACGGCAAAATTTATGTGGTGCAGCAAAACGATCGAGTCGAATCGCCAGAGCTGAAGCTGCCACAGCAGGTGCAGCTAACAGGAGCAGCAGAGGCTAGAAGATCGGGGCTGGAGTGCAGATGGGTGGAGTAATCTTCAGAGGGAGGGGGGTAGAGGTGGATTGAGGAGATTGAAGTGAGGTTCGTTGTCTATAATTGCAAAATGAACTCGGGGCAGCAGTTGTGCCCCAAGCAGCCTGGATCATCACTTAGAGGCCTGCCACTGCCACTGCTGCTGCTGTTTATGAGGCAACTCCACTAAATTATGTATAGCTGCCACAATCTGTGTTGCCTCCGCCTGCTGCAGCTGCAAGCTATTAGTCGAACTGCCCAATCCCTGCCCTCCACTCCCCTCCACTCCAGCTGCCCGCTTGCCCCAAAATTTCTGATTATCTGCAACAATTTGATTGTCGCAGTTGCAACGCTCTACAACTTGATTAGGACGTGCCACACACAACACAACCGCCGCCGTCGCCTTAACAAATTTACGCCGAATTTGCGACATGAACGTGCCCCAAAAAAAACTACAAAAAGTATATAAAAATTGTTGACAAAAGCAGCCGCTGGCCAACAACTCTCGACGAGACTCGATCGCTTATCGCGCCGAGTGGTTCCAAAAAAGGTACTTGGCCAGGTATGAGTACTAGCTGAGTAGGAGGATGGACTGAGGTGGGGTGGGGTGGGGTGGGTGGGGTGGAGTTAGTTCCCTTGATGGCCCCTTTTGATGGTTGTAATTGTTTTTTGAACGTGGCTCTTTGATGACGGCAACTGCCTTGCGACGTTTCATCAACGTGCAAACAACAGGAACAAAAACAAAAACAAAAACTGAGAGAAAACATGCGATAAAGATAAGGAATGTGCCTGCTGTCTGTGTGTAGAGTGTGTGTGTGTGGTGTGCTGGGGCGTATGACCTGGTAAATGTTTGCGCCTGCGCAACGTTTTCAACCTACACACAATCTACACACACACACACACACACACACATACGCACAACAATCACAGAGGCAAACAAAGGCAAATGACGCGCTTATCAGTTGAAATTAATCAGGCGTTGCCTGGCTTCTTCCTCTTCTTGTGTTGCTTGTGGCACGCACTTGAGTTCTACAAATGTGGCTCACACACACACACAGACACACACGCACACACATCGCACACCTTTCAGCGCCAGTTGTTTTCCAACGAATTTGTTTGCGCTACAACAAAATTTTACATGACTTTTTTTCTTTCTGTTTTTCATTTTATTTTTTATGTTTTTCTTTTTTTTCTTTTCTTTTGGAGTTGAGTTCCGTTTAGTCGCCTAGTGGTTCGTCATCATCTTGAGTTCTTATCAGTTGAAGAGCTGGTTCCATTTGCCGTTTTCATATTCATATTTCAGTCGAAAACTTAGAACCAAAGAATCTCTACCAAATGCGGCAGCCGATGGGAACTATATAGCATATATATAGGTATTATCTTGGATCTGTACAGAGAACACTTTACATCAAGTGGCCGCTGTCGTCCCAGTGGGCGTTTCAGCCAACTCACACACACACACGCACGCACACACAGTTACTAAATTCAAGTCAGTTTGACGCCCACTTTGGGCAGCATTCCAGCGCCTATAATTATAAACCATAATGGCAAAAAAAAACTGCGAAAAATACCAGATACTTGCTCCAGCTCCAGCTCCAGCTCCCAGCAATCCTCTCCAGCAACAACAACAACTTCTCTCGGACTCCAGCAGCTTTCGAGTGTTTAATTGCTGAATGCTGCTGAAAATAGCTTGAAGCTATGTGAAACCCACTGTTGCTGCTGCTCCTCCTTTTCCACCTCTTTTTGCTCCATCAACTTGGACTCCCCTCCTCCAGCTCCAGCTCCAGCTTCAGCTTCGACTGCTGCTCTTGCTTCTCCTTCTTCTTTGACTTCTTTGGCTTCTTTGGCGGCTGCTTCTGTTGCTTCTGTTTGGCCTTCGTTTCTCTACGCGATAATTACAGCGTTTTGTTGTATCAATTTGTTAATGAACTCAAGACTCCGTTTTTCGGAGTTTGTTGCGCCTTATGGAATTATTATACCCTATACCCTAGTTCGAACTCTATACAAAGGGTAGCTTGCAGCTTGAACCAAGGGAAAACCCCAATTCTTAACTCAAAGATCAACGAATTAGATTGGAGATCTCTGACTGAGCCTAACTCAAACCCTTCTATACCAGAACTTAGAGCTTAACTGAGAAGATTTGGTTTGTTGAGCTCTTCCTTAACTTGGGTGAATAATAAACCCATCAAGTCTCACATTTGGTATGTGAGCTCTACTTTTTAATAACAAAATAGACATAGAAACATTAAATAGACATGGAAACCCAAGTCTCATATTTGATATCAAAGGCTGCCCTTAAGTTGCCAAGAAAAAGTATCTAAAGTTAAAATTGAAAAGTTAAGTTTTGTTAAAAGCTAAGATTCTATTTGAACCCCTTCATCTACTTTAACTCTTAATACTATATAGAGTATATATATATATATATATATATATATATATATATATATATATATCTATCAGATTCGTAGTACAATTTCCCATAATGAAATACCCCAAAGTTGATTCAAATCATATTTGAAGCTTGGCGTTGTATCTCCCTTTGCCTATTTCTAATACCAAAAGATTTGTTATAGAAGCTTCGATTAGGGCATCCGTTAGTCGTATAGTGTATGGTTTCATGTGCTATTCATACTGATTATATTCCAAACAAAGTCAGAATTGATGTCTTTTTTATGAGACGCGTTTCGTCGGGCACTTGAATCAATTTGAAGCTCCAAACAGATGTTGCTCGTTCGAGTCGTAGTTCATAAAACTTGCAGCCTCTTTTGTTGTTCACACATCTTTGAGGGGCTGGGCAGCAGCAGCCCCCTCAGCCCCCTCGCGCCTCGTCATCAACATAATCATATACACACTTATACACATATGTATATCTATGTATATAGAATCATTTTATAACATTTTGGCGCTTGCTACACGTCCAGTTAACCGCTCCTCCCCCACCTCCGCCTCCTCCTCGGAGCGAGTACTCCTCCTACTGTCTGTCTCAACTGTATTTCCGTCCATCCGTCCGTCCGTTTGTCTTGCTGTCTGTGTGTGTGCCTCTGAAGTTGGTGTCATTATTATGAACATAAAAATATTTCATTTCATTTTCAGTCTTCAACTTCCAAGTTTCTGTTCTTGCTCCTCAGCTCTCCTCCTCCTCCTACTCCTACTCCTACTCCTACTCCTTCTTCTGCTCCATGTCGAGTGTTGTCTGTTTTAGCTCTTGTTTTGCTTTGTTTTCAATTGTTTGCGTGTGCGCCTGTGTGTGTGTGTGTTGCACATAAATTTTGCGAGAGCCTTTTTTGATCTGCCGCCCTGACAAGTTTCGCTTGCGTCATTATTCAAAGCAATATTTGGACAGAGCCTGGATAAACAAAAGGTTCTACTAACACCACCAGCAGCAGCACCACCACCACCACCAGCACCACATTCGCATTCACATCTATATCCCGAGCTGTAAGATGTCTGTCAAGCGCGTTTGCCACACTTTTGGATACTTTTTTTTATTTAAATTTTGATTATGCCAATTTCTCTTATCCTCCCGCTCCCTCTGTCTCTCTCTCGCTCTCTCTCTCTGCAGCCTGCCTCTACTTTTTTTGGTGTTTACCTGTTTCCACAATGAAATATTTTATGCAACTATGCAGAAAACTTCAAGCAGGACTCCAAACACGCAGCATGTATTTCCAGACCCAAAAACCCTCTCGCTGTCCCTTCTCCCCAGCCCCGTCCCTTCTACCTCTCCCCATCCCTCTCCCTCTCCCTCTCCCTCTCCTCTCCCTCTCCCTCTCCCTCTCCCTCTCCCTCTCCCTCTCCCTCTCCCTCTCCCTCTCCCTCTCCCTCTCCCTCTCCCTCTCCCTCTCCCTCTCCCTCTCCCTCTCCCTCTCCCTCTCCCTCTCCCTATCCCTCTCCCTATCCCTCTCCCTATCCCTCTCCCTATCCCTCTCCCTATCCCTCTCCCTAGCCCTGTCCCTAGCCCGTCCCTAGCCCTATCTCTATCGCTAGTCCTACCCCAATTTCCCTGTCCCTGTGCTCACCTGCGCTTCGATTACAGTCCAACAAATTGTTGAGCAAAGTTTAGTGAGGAAGTTGCTGGAGGAGGAGCGGATACGTACGCTGGAGCAGCAGGTGCTGGTGAAGGTGTTGCGGCAGGAGACTGTCAAAAAATGCTTTGCTCAGCTGCCAAAAAAATATTCAAAATTTTCAACCATGTGGTATTTGCGATAGGGAGAGATACGGGGCTTCCCCTGCCAGCAGCGTGTTACGTTCCTAGGTATCTCAGTCAAGTGGTGGTCTATGGAATGGAATGGGATGGGAGGGGAGGGGAGGGCGAGCTGTCAGCCAACCTATTCCTATCATCGAGCAGGCAGCAGTCCATGAGCTGAGCTGAGCTGGGCTTCATTTACTATCCATTCCGGGGCGCAATTTTCGTTTCATGCTCCAATGGATTTACGTGTGCCGATGACAAAAGCCAATACAACAATGCATTTTAAATGGTTGTCATGTGTGTGTGTGTGTGTGGGGTGCGTGTGTGTATGGGGCATGGGCCACAATCAACAATACAAATACAGACAAAAGCGGAGCACAAGCCAGTAGAGAATGTTGCGAGTTGAACGTTAATTAAAAAATGCGCTGGCTAAATTTAAAATGCAATTGCTGTACAATAAAATGAAAGATGGACCAAAGGGGAGGGAGCAGGGGGTGCTGTGAGTGTGTGTGTGTGTGTGTGTGTGTGTGTGTGTGTGTGTGTGTGTGTGTGTGTGTGTGTGTGTGTGTGTGTGTAAGCTCTGATAGAGGAAACTGTGGACAATTGTCACGCGCCATAAAATCAAGCAAAAGCAACACAATGCACAACAGCAACAGGGACAGCGTGTCGTATGCGTAATATTTCAGTGTCTCTGCCTGAAGTGAGTGCATTGGGGGCTGGAAGAGAAGGGTTCAAAGAGGATAGAAAAGGAACACAGGGTGGGCTGAAGAGTTATACTTGTATGCCATGTGTCAGTCGTGCTGCATAAACAGTTTTGCAACACAATTTTGTCTGCTAATTGAAATAAATTAAAAGCAACGAAAAATTAAATGAAAAATTCAATGAAAAATTATGCATGAAAGTTGTAAAAGTTCAAAATGAGTGTCAGGCGAGTTGTGCCAAAGGGTGCAGGGGGAAGGAGCGACAGGGGAAGGGGTCAAAAATGTTTTCAACGGGGCTCACAACAGACTAACCACAACAAGGTAAAAAGTTGTGACCCAGCTAGTAAAAGTTGTTACCAAAGCGACAAAAATAGAAACCGACAAACAAAAAAAACTTGGCAAAATATTTTTGATGCGAGATACGCTCTGCCAAGGGCTGACAGCCAATATGATACTCTATACAAGCTATAATATCTCTTCGAGTTGGTACTATATATCAGATATATATATATACTTTATACTACGATATAGTAGAATCTATAAGATATCAAGGTCTAGTTGGTCAAATCTCAGATTTCTTGGAGACAGCGGAAAAAAGTTGTATGAAAATTATCAAAAGACTTCAATTTACTTCGATATATTTCGTGCATATAGAAACCTATTTACCAAGATCGTTCAGTTATTGAAAATATATATATAGATCATTTAATTATAAGCTTGCTTGGTCGCTTGCTGGACTGGTTATACCCTAGTATCAGGCACTAATGCAAATGCAAATGCAAATGTTTCTCCTATTAGTTTCATGTTGGTTCTCTATCTCTTTCTGTCTTTCTTCCCCTGATGCTCTCTCTCTCTCTCTGCTATGAGTTTGAGTGAGGGTTTCTCGGGGTCAGTTTGCTTCGGCAGTTTACTAATAAAAGTCATGTTTGGCACCACAGTGCGGGCGGGTGGTTCGGATGGTTGGATGGCTTTGCAAGCGACGTTAAGTGCCTGGAACATGACTGCAACCACAATGTACCCGCAGGCCATAAACACACACAGACACACACACACACACACACACCCACCCACAAGCTGTGCCTGACCAGAACTAAGTAACCAAATGCCCAGCAAATGCTCGGCGCGTGAGTGGAGCAAAAGAGAACTGAATTAATTCAAATATTGACACGAATTCGATGCGTTTGTCTAGTACAACAAATCGTATCAGAAGGAGGAGCCACAAGGAGAGGGTTGGAGCACAGATAAGGATAGGAAGGTGGGTGAGCCCTTATGTCCTTATGTCCTTTTGTATCTGTAAATGTATCTGTGTCTGTGTTGGTGTATCTGTTCCTGTTCCTGTTGCTGTTACTGCTACTATTTCCTGTCTCCAGAGTTTATTTTCGTGTGTGTTTTGTTTGTCAAGCAGGAAGAGGAGGAGCAAACCATTTGCTCGACTAATGGTGTTGTGGTTGTCGTTGTCCACCAGCCCTTTACTCGTTACCCGTTATCCCTGTTGTCCACCCTCGTCACTTTTTATGTGGCAGACCAGTTTCAATTAGAAATAAAGTTTGTGCTTTGACAACATGAGAAACTCTGCATAAAATTTAAAAAAATAATTCGATTTAAATTTGTACATTAAAGAAAAAAACAAAGGAAAACAATTTGAAAACAAGCAACAGGCAGCAGCAAGTGTTGTTGTTGTTGTTGTTGCAACAACGCTGACAACAACAATGACAATAACAATGAGTGTCTGTTGATTGATGTCACAACATTAAAGAGAGGCGAGCAATTAAGCAAAATCTATCAGCAGACAGAGTGCTAGACCAGGGAGTGGGAGACAGAGGGGGGGAGAGGTAAAAGGTAGGGTATATTTTGAGGGTTAACATTGCCTGTGCGTGTGGCAAAGGCAGTTCTTAAGTTGTGGCCCCGAGAACGCAGAGAATTGATAAATGACACTTTTTATGGGTGAAATAAAACACGCAGGCGGTAAGCAGGCTGTCTCTTTCACTCTCACACACACACACGCACACACAGAGGGACACACATTTGGGTCGTCAGCTTAAATGCTCGCACTCTGATTAATCAGCCACAATCATCTGATGTTTTAAGCAGCTTAAAATGCCTCCAAAATGATTCCTCACTCCAGCTCCAGCTTCAGCTGCTCCTCTCCCTTTAGCTTCTCCACTTCTCTTCCTTCTCCACACACTCCACTCCTCTCCGGCTGCTGCCTGCTCAGCTGAGACAGCTCGTCTGAAGTGCAAATGAATTTTGATGGGGCCCAATCTTTGGGAATTGGATTTTTGGGATTGAAAAGTGCTCCTCCGTCTCTGTTTGTGTTCATTTTGTGGATTTTGAGTTCATTAAATTGCCATTTAAATTCTTTATTTTATTTTGATTTGATTTTCGTTAAGGGGAACTGAGGGGATAATCTGGAGCTGGAGCTGAAGCTAATAAACAACAGAGAAACGCTCGTTAAACAATTTTTATGTAAATTCCTGAAATTACTTAATAAATTTCGTAGGCGCCTTCTCCTCGTTTCCCTCTTACCTCTTTCTACCCTTTAACCAGCACCAGCTCCAGCTCCTCAGGCGACTTTGAGGCATGAATCAGGATCAAGATCCTTTCTATATACCTCTCTCATTCTGCTTCTCATTCTTCTCATTTGTTGCATCTCATTTTTTTTCTGATTTTTTTAAATTTAAAATCGAATAAATTTTCATGAAATTCCAGTTAAAAATGTCAAAAGCTGATTGATAGCTGGCAGACAGACGAGAAACGAGACGGGTGACGGGTGACGAGACTTGGCAAAGATCAGACCAGAGACGGGAAGAGGAGACGAACGTTTGGAAAGAAGACTTAGGACAGAGGAGAGTGCAGCGTGGAGTTCAGCGTGAACGAAAGAAGCCTCGAGGCTTAGCCTCAAGAACTGAATTGACTCTCTAAAAAGGCCAGTTCAGACCTGAGGCCAAGTTTCGTATCCTGTTTCAGTTTCTATCTATCTCTATCTCTCTCTCTTTCTGTTTCTGTCTCTCTCTTTATGCAATACCTTCAACACGTTCGGCACCTGCAGACGTATGTGAAAGGTCTTCCCGGTCTGTAGGCTACCACGTCATCCAGTCTCTACAGCTGCTCCTCGCTCTCTAACCCTGGTGGCATAGGGTCTACGCCTGAGTCTGATATCCCTCTCCTTCCTTTCTCTTTCCATCTCTGACTATCTTTGTCTGTCTGTCTGTCCGTCTGTCTGTCTGCCTGGTTGCCCCTAGTGCTGCGCAATCTTTTAAACAATATCAAAAATTAATCACTTTTTGTTGTTGCTGTTGTTGTTGTTGCAACAGTTGCAAGTTGCAGCTACGCAGATAGTGGATGAGCATAAGGCTGGCTCTAAAGATGCTGCTAAGGATGAGGCTGAGACACTTGGCCGGTAGTTTCTTTGGGGCGTCGTTGAAGGCGTTCCAGGTTTGATGTGAAACCAAATTGGTTTTCTGCAATGAAGTGCGACAGAGCGCAAAGAATGAAAGAAAGAGCGAGAGAGAGTGGGGCCAGAGGGCACAAGATGAATCTGAAGCAACTTCCGTTCAATCTCAACAAATCTCAACAATATCTCTGCACTCAAATCTCAGCCTCTCTTATCAAATGTGTGGATAATTAGCAAGTTGATGGGACGATGGATGCCTTGAGCTGGGGTAACCTCAAAGGAGGTGGCTCTAAGGGAGGCTAATCAGAGTGAGGGAGGTTGTTGTGTGTGTGTGTGTTAGGCGTTAATTGAGAACCTGAGACTGTTTTGTCTGGCAATTGTTGACCTTGAGGCAGTCCTTAATCGTCCTCAATAGTCCTCGCCTCGGCGGCATTTTGATTAATGCACAGAGACACACACACAAACACACAGACAGTCAGAGCTAATGAGCAATTGTGTTGTGCACAACAGACAATACAGAGCACAGAGCATAAGTCAAGTTTCTTCCAAGATTTCGTTCGATTCCTGCGGTAAGATCAATAAATTATAAATTAAAGAAATCCATTTCGTCGTCGTCTGCTTTTTCTTTTTCTTTTTATTTGTATTTTTCTTTTGCTTTTTCTTTATTTACTTTTGCTGTCGGCGCGTTGTTTGTGCACCAAAAACTTGGCTTAAGAATTTCATGCAGTAGTCATTAAGCTGAAGGGGGGGCACAAACAGGGCCAGGAGCCTCTGGGAGGGGGGGGGCAAGACTTGCGCCTAAAGTGGTGCCCCCTCAACTGATGACTTTTGGAATTTTGATTAGGAGCACAGACATGTTCAAAAGGATTTTTGTTAACGCGCATTGGACTTTGAAATATTCTCAATTCTCAAGCGAAGCAGGCCAGAGGGAGAGGGAGGGAGAAAGAGCAAGAAATGAAGAAGGAGAGTCTAGAGAGAATTGGCCCATTGTATTGATGATGTCTTTGGAGGCTCCCCACTCCACCACTTCTCCTCCTCCTCCTCCTCCTCGTTCAGTTTTTTGTTGCCTTCTTGTGTCGTTGTTGTTTGAAATATGCAAGCAATTTGATGCCAATTAAGCGAGTGATACTTGAGAGGCAGCAGCAGCAGCAGGAGGAGGAGGAGGAGGAAGGGGAGGAGAGCGGAGTATGAGGCAGAATCGATGCCAAGTTTGTCATGCGAGTGCAACAAGTGTGCCACTGTCAGGCAGCCACTCGATCAAGAGGGGGTGGAGTACGTGTCAGTAGAGGCCTCTCTGCGGCCATAGACCATCTTCATATTTGCTTGGCTTGGAAGTTTGCGCAATGGCCCCAAAAGTCAAACATGTCGCGCATTTTTATGGCCATTTGCAATTAGCATAGCTGTCAGAGACCACACAGAGAATCTATAAGAGCAGCCAAAGGTAAGGGTGGGGAGTGGTGCAGCTGGTAACGCAGACCACTTGACCAATTTCAGCAGCAACACAAAAGACTGCGCTTAGCTGCCACAGTTGCGTGCGGACTTCTAATGCTTCAACACACACACACACACACACAACATTTAGTTGGAGCTAAGAGTGGGGGGAGGGTTGGGGTATAGGCTTTGGATTTGGATTTGGCTTAGCTCTGACCATTTTCAACACCTCAAAGGGGCCTGTTGACCACTGCAAAGTGCAGCACCATCTAATGCTCTTTCAAGCCAAAACCATTTCCGCTTTTTAACATAGCCACAGGCAGAGGCTGAGGCTAAGGCGGCGGCAGAACGGCAGCGTCAGCAACAGCAACTGTGGCTCATAAAAACTTGGCTAGCTGCCGTCGCAGTGGCTGTGCAACCTGGTGGTGGCAACGCCGCACACAGTTTATTACACCCAGCCCAGTTGGCAGGTAATGCTGAACAGGCTAACGCAGCGAAACGAGTTCAAGTTTATGGCCCAAAGATGTCAAGAATGCGACTGCGGCCAGAAGAGTGCAACGCTGCCACTGCCCCAACCTACCCAATACCCTAGACCCTACCCTGCCCCATAGTAAGCGCTGCCCCCTTTACTTTTTCTTCATTTTTGCTCCTAGCCAAATGGCAAAAAGTCGTCAACGTCAATTAGTCACACGTTAAAGCAGTCCCAGCAACAACTTGCCACAGTCCCATCGCCCTGCCTCTGCCTCTCACCCAAACTCTTTCTCTTTGTGTAGAGTGGCCAATCGGTTTGTGGCAACAAAACATACAACAACAAGAACAACTAATTCGAGTTCAGTTTTGCCACACATTTCGCTCGTCCGCCTCTTTGGCCACTTCACAACTCATAATCGAGTTGAGTTGCATGCGTGTGGCAAGAACGAGCTGGCTGCAACCAAACCAAACCAAACCAAACCAATTCATAGCGACCAATAGTGTCCTCAGTCCTCAGTCCAATATCCAGTATCTAGTGTCCAGTTCAGCCTATGTCTACGTCCATCTGTTTGCAGTTGCTGCGGCTGTGCGACGTGGCGCGCTAATTTGATTTCCTACTGGCAACACTTGCGGTTGCAGCAACGAGTGCTGCATGGAAATTGGCTATAGAAATGGGGCGAGCTCGTAGATTATGGTGGCACTGTCAGGGGAGAGACTCAATGTGGCAAGTTACTGCTGCCTTAGCTAAGCTGATCCATTGACGTTTGTCGGTTGATGTGCGAGTTGCCGCCGTTGCTGCTGCCGTTGCTGCTGCATGCTACTCGCTCCATTTGCAATTTGCATAATTACCGTTGTTGGACTTTAATGCCGCACCGCATCCGACCAAAGTGCAACGTTTGGTATCAACTGCTCCTGCCGCTGTTGCTGGTGCTGGGGCTGGTGCTGCTGCTCATGTGGCAAGTGCTGAATGAAAAGTAACTTTTTGTTGGCCTGCACAACTTTTCATTACTTTTAATTGGTGGCCAATGAGGAAGCAATTTGTAGGGCCACTCAAAATGTGACGACGGCAACGGAGGCAACGGCGGCGGCATTGGGGGCAGGCAGCTAAAAGTTGCCACATTGGCGCCGCCTTCACAAGCGTCAGTAGCCAGGTGCTTGTTATTGTTGCAACTTGCGAGTTAACCAACCCCAAAATAAGCCAAACATGATGCATGCAACGTTTTGTTTATCTTTTGCAGTTTATAAAGCCAAAAGCTTTAGCCATAGATTGAGGTTGAGCTCGAGTTAAACAACACTGTGTGGCATGGACGCAATCTGCGTCTAGAGGGTGGCACACAGAGACAGAGACAGAAGGGGGTAATCTGACTTGCGGCTAATAGTGCAACAAACAAAAACCGCAGCACAACGGGAAGGAAGAGAGGAAGTTACTCGTAAATGCGATACTTGTGCGATACTTTTAACTTAAATACTTCCCAGCTGAATTATGTGGTTCTCATACTGCATCATAATCATCATCATCATCACCATTATCATCATAATCATCATCATCATCATTATGTGAGTTCAAATAGTTGGGAGCAGAGATCAAATACATGACTCTCAGAGGAGAAATGAGCATTTTATGAATTCTGAAATTCATTTTTTGACCTCAGAACAGATTTGCTTCTTTGGGCAAAGTTCGGTAATCCAATGGAACTGATAACTCTCAGACTTAAGCTTAAAGCTTAGCAGTAACTTTTACCTTAAATTAATCTGATCTAATGAGTACCCAGTAGGCTTATAGAAATACCCTAAATCTAATAAGGTTGGACAAGAAAGCATGCACAAGTCATAAAGCAGGTTATGAGTGACATTGAAAGCTTAAAGGTGCTTTTTAATCTTCAAGTTCTCTCAATACTTTTGCTTAATGTTCGATCTACGAATGATGAAGACTTAAAGGAACCTGCTGAAGGATGTCTTAGTAAATAGTTCATCAAGTTGAAAAGAGCAGTTATAAGGGTCAAAAAGAGATTTTAACCGGAAAGTAGCAACACTTTAAGACAGCTTTAATACTTTTTCTTATTGCATTGCTTTAAAGTTCCTAAGACTTGTAAGAGACAAAACTTGCTTGAGCAGAGAAACTAATGATGACAAACTTACCCAGATCGCTTCTATTTACCATGAAGAGAACTTTTCCATATCCGAAGCAAAAATATATCTCCCAGGGAGATTCAATTCCTGCAAATGAAATGAAAAGTGAAGACCTTTTAGTTTGAGTCAAGGTGTAAGCAACATCTCAGGGCTACTAATACATGCAAGAGGTAATCTATGATAAATCTATGATATCTATGATATATTGGAGATAATAAAGTATAATAATGTTTTTATTATAATAATACATTTCAATACAATGAAACACTGTTCTACTTTCTGACAACAAACGAGCTGAGCTGAGCTGAGTTTCAATGTCTTGAACTCAGCACTGACTCGCAATAGTCGTACATGAATAGTTCGTGCCAATAAACTAGTTCACCCTGAACACATGTGTCTACTCTAGATGTATATGAATATATATAAATAATTATATTCTGTTTATTTCAAACTCAGCTGACAGTTTCCTAACGATGTTGGTGTTAAGCTCTGAATTCCTTAAGCGAAATCTTTGTCTAAATACTCAAAGGTGATAGAACTACATTCTTGGCATGAGTAATACCCATGGGGGTATTATACCTCCAAATATATTGATATACATATATATGTATAACATATATCTGGAACAGCTGGTGCTGTCTGGTGATGCGCTCATTGGCGAAGCTGCCAGCGAAATGAATAAATATAAATAAATATCTTCTAAATATATAAATTTAGTTCTTTCACTTTTTTTTTGCGCTTAATCAAAACAATTCTGGGAATTCATAAATCTCAAATTTCCGTTGCACTAGAAAGAGCGAGAGGGAGAGAGTGTGTGTAAGGGAGAGACGATCTTGAACCTTTTTTTTGCGTTTGAGTAGGGTACACGAAACAATATTCGCTCTTCTGTCTATTTGCCAATATTTCTTTCAGCTGGGGCTCTGAATTCGGTTCGGAGTTCTCTTATGGTCTCGAGTTAGGATCAGGTTTTTGGTTTCCCTTCGGTTTAGTTCGGTTTTGTTGGGGGCTGCAGCATTTGAAAGGTTGACATTGAATGCTTAGTCGCTGGCCGCCTAATGTTCATGTCGCGGTTCACATTTGATTTCATTTTCAATTTATTTTGGCTTTAGTCGAAACTCTTGCGAGGCTTTGGAGTACTGAAGATTGGACAATTCCGTCCAGTTCTTGAGCTGCGGCCTAATCGGATTTGTCGCTTTAATGAAGCGCATAAAAATAAGTTGCAAAAAATGCGCCAAGATTCGCGCTAATGAAACGAACTTCAACTAAAAACATCTACTCTCATCTCATCTCTCCTACCCTTCTCCTCCCTCCATGGGCAGCGTGGGCTTTAGTGACTTGGGAACTTTTTACTCTTGGGCAGGGAATTTTTGGTAAGTTGGGAACTGAATCTGGGTTGGATTGGGCATCGGGGATTGGACACTGCGCGGTACTGGGGCGTGCCCCGGCCTGCCGGTAGCTGTCATGTTCTGATTATTTTAATTTGACACTTTGGCCGGCAGAAACTCAAAAAGAAACTTCATTAAAAAATTGTCAACGCGTTACAAAAAAAAAATGAAGGAAACGAAAAAAAACAATAAAAACATAAAATAAGAGAAAACCAAAACGAAAACTGACAAAAACAATATGTTGCCACGATAAGACTACTGGGACCAGGGGATTGACAGCCCGGGGAGAGGCTAGCAGCGGGCTCTGTGTATCGGCTGTGTAGCTTTGTCAGTTGACAGTTGTTGCAACTGCCACACCGCACCATGCCACGCCCCCCTAAAGCCCTGAATATTTCATGCAGTGGCAACGTTGAGTGCAACACTTTTTAATATAATAACAAGTAATAACGCAATAGTCAAGTCTGTTTGTGGTTGCTCGATGCCGAAATACCCCTTAGCCAGGCGGGATATATCCTCGCAATCAGTCGGATCAACATGGTTTATAGATCAAGCGTAGACTTATTGGAGTGAAGCTAATCCTCAAGCGTATGTCGAAGCACCGTTACATCCAGAAAAACTGACTGTTTGGCTGGTGGAATCAGTCCAGTCAATGGTGATCGATATAGAGCCATGATTACTAACTTTTTCATTCCTGAATTGAACAACCAGGAGCTGTGGTTCCAGCAAGACGGCGCAACATGCAACACAGCTCGTGCCACAATCGATTGTTTTATTGCAATTTAAAGTTCTATGCCTCTAAAAAAAAACACCCTTTACTTAGATATATACGGAATATCATGCTTGGGAATATCATCTCTTGAGATAAGACTGAGCACCGACTTCGCTATTTTTCTATATCATAGATTAAAATTTGATGGACATATTGCACTTGGATTCATCAAACGATGGTCTAAGGAATAAGCTGCTCTATACATTTCTTGTTCGGCCCATGGAATGCGGATCTTGAGTGTGATCCCCATAATAATATTCGATACACCAGGACAGAATTGAGTCCGTACAGAAGAAGTTTCTTGTTTCGGCTTTAACTGGGCTCGAGGTACCGATTTACCTTCATAACACAGAAGACTGTGGTAGAAAAAAAGAAGAAAATTCGAGTTATGGCAACAGAATTCTGTACAATTTCCAGTCCAGACAAATCGAATAGTTCGAGCTTTGTGGAGTTTGAGTTAAATAAGTTTTGATAGAATCTAAAATTTAATAGTAAAAAACACGATCTTAGCATTTTGACATTTCACTTTTTGAATCGAAACGCTATTAAATATTTTGAAAAATGTATTGAATGTGTTTAGTTTTAAAGAATTGTAGTTTAAAGCAGCAATCTTCAATTAAAGAGTGTTTTAAGAAAACGCTTGAATAACTGATTTATCTATGTACAATATGTATCTTACATATAAATGAAAAGTTTTCGTTAACATAAATTAACATAAATAAGAAGATTTATTGCATTTTTAGGTACAAAACTGGGTCCTAGGTTGGATACTCGAAATAATGAGGAGAGGCTTGCATTTAATGGATCGTTAAACCGGACTTATACTGTATATAGTTTAGCCGAAAACACAGCCTCAACCATTTAAATCGAGTACAGGGTATTAAAAAGGGAAATATTTCAGATATATGAAAATTTAAATTGTCAAAATGCAATTCAGAGCGCAGAAAAGCAGCAAAAATGTGCCAGAACTTTCCACATTTTCACACATTTTGCGATTGCATTTGGCCCAAACGGAATTTGAAGCAAAGGTCATTTAATTTTTTGTTATCCAACCCTCAACGCACTCAGTCCGACAGTCAGACAACCACCCACAACACCCACCCACCCGCACACAACCTTCAGAGGATCCAATCATGTGTTAAATTTGTTTATCCCATTTTCGGGCGTGTTGCTTGTTAATCTGCGTTGTGCGTTGTGTAACGAAGGCGTTTTGCATGATGTTGGCCAGGATGGAGATTTAATGGCTTAAGCCTCCATCTATGGCCAAAAATAATTAGACGACCAACTCAGCCGTAAAACTCCAACAACAACTTGAACTTTAACGCCTGACGTTCTAGTTAGTTGAACTTGATTCGATTTTGGACACAATTACCAGTAGTCAAGCCTTAATAGTCCAGGCAGAGGACAGGGGGCTGGGGGGTTGCCCCCGACCGATGACACTAGCTTAAAGGGAGGCTCTCGGGTTTAAAGAGGCTACAAGTCAAAGAAGAGCTTTAAGTTTGTACTTCCTCTGCTTGAAGCTCAACATATACTTTTATTCGATTAATTATTAATGATAAATAGTTCAGCTCGAAGTGGTTCTATAGTGCAATGACACTAGCTGAAATCGAGAATTAAGTTTCAAGCAGAGGACTCAAGCTTAAAGAGAAATGAGATGAAACTTTTAGAGGTCCAAAGAATCCTTTAAGCTTTTCTTTAAAGCACTCATTAGGTACTTAAGCCTTTGATTAATCTAATGTGAAGGCATGCTCAAACTTAAGTTAGCTGCTGAAAGAGACAGAGCAAACTCAGCTAAAGAAGCAGCAAAAAGCACCTTTAATGGCTTAAAAGAACCTTCAAGGAATTACCATACTTACATCAGATTCAACTTTTAAGCTCAGCAAATACTTTTGGTTGTGATTAATCTGATATTTAAGTGCCATTTTCAGTCAGTGTCATTGTGAGTTTGTAGCCAATTATTTGTGTGATTTGTTACCCAAGAGTTTCCTGTGTGTGTGCGTGTGTGCCAAGTCACCATGGAAATCGCCTTAGAACTTCTGCTGTGAGCCCAAAGAAGAAATAAAAAAGAAATTCTTGGCCAATCATTCAAGTTAACAATTAACCAACAAATGTCAAACAACAAATCAATCAGAGTAGGGTATTAACTTCCGCTATTGCTGTACCCTACATACACACACACACACACACACACACGATATAAACGCGAACTATATGTGGTCTCTGTGGATGTTCTATGATATGGCAAATACGAGTACAAAGTAAGTCACAAATTGTTGTTGTATTCTAAGCCAGAACAGAAGTGTTACCAATGCCATTAATCAACTTGGAACCAGCACACACACACACAGTCAACACACACACACAGACAGCGAAAGGGCTGAAAACCTTACGGCAGTTGCAATTAGACATTAAAGGCGACACTTTGAGGCCAGCGTAGGGGATTTGGGCAACGGTTAGATGCGTCGCACATGCGGGTCAGCTCGAACACACACACACACACATGCACACATGCACACACGCATATGTATATGGGGTACAGGTAGAGCTCTGACAAAAGAATCGTGTTTATTTGCTTTCATTTGGCTTTGGTTTTGGCTTTGGCTTTGTGCCGTGCCAGGCCTACGTGATTTGCTAAAAGAGCCAAGGATTAGGCACGGAGTCTCATTACATGGCTCGGAAAATAAATAGATAGAACAAATCTGGGATAATGAGAGAGACGTGGAATGAAGGAAATGTGTCTTAAATTGAGGGAAATGTGTGAAACAAGCACTGAGCACTGAGCAGTGAGAGATTGACAAATTGAGAGACTGACCGGGGCAATAAACGCGGCTTAAAGTTCAAAGTTACGATTATTGCTGGGCAACGGATGAGTGCATTAAAATTAAAAATGTAAATAGCTGTGACGGCCATTAAGCGATATCCTGTCGAGGACTTTATGCTGCTCGCCATGGCGTGCAATATCCGCACAGGACACAATCTCCCGCAGGACATGCAAGCAAAGGCAACAGCCTGGGGCAACCGCAGCAACAACTGTGGATGCCACTCTGTGGATTTGGCTAATGCGCTTCTATACTGTATCTTCCTCTGCATATATGTGTGTGTGTGTGTGTGGGTTGTGTGTGTGTTTAAGTGTGTGCTGTCGTGTGTGTTGTCCTGTGCGTCGCTTTATTCAATTAGTTACATCCGATTATTACCTGCGTAGTAGAAGGTTTCCCACCTAAACCAAGTCCCAAGCCACCCCTCACTCATGTGGCTAATAGCATAAAGGGACAATCCACACACACACACACACACACCCACATAGCGGCACACATCAGCACACACACTTGAACGTGTGTGTGAGAGTTATGGAATGTTGTGTGTTGAACAATTTCCAGCTGAGCGCATCGCTTGTAATATTACAAAATAATTTCGAAACCGCATTCACAGCGTACAAAGTTTACCGCGTAAATGTGGAAGCTACAAAAAGGGTGTACGAGGTGTATGGTGTGTGTGTGTGTAGGCGTGGTCTGCCGCACAGTCCACACACACAGACACAGGCCATTGACAGCAGGAACAGCAGCTATTAAATACAAAATGGACCCAAGTGCAAATTAAATTTGTTGTTAAAGCAAAGAAAACACAACACCAACTGCTACGAACTCATTAAAAAGTTGATCTGTGCCTGCATTTTAGATATAAATATATGTAAATAAATAAATTTGTGTATAAACAATTTATTTTATGCTTTTGTTGATGAGTGTGTTCTGTGTGTGTGTGGGTGTGTCTTTCTGTTTGTTTGCGTGTGGGTGTGCTTTTAAGTGTAATTGCAAATCTCATTTACATAAATATTATAATTCGTTTTGTGGTTTGTTCAGAAACTTTTACTCATTTCGTCGTCAAAACCATTAACTGTGGCCGCAAGTTGTGGACTTAACAGCGCGCTGTTAATATCTAATCTGCAATTTAGATATTAGAGTTGAGTTTGCAAAGCAGATGAGTTACCGTTAACTATTGTTTCTGGTTACGATACTTAAACAGACTTTATTTAATCTGCGAGCGGAGTTTAACAGTCGCTTCAAGCGGCGGTAACAGAGAGCGCGCTGTTAACAGTGGGCGGCTGTTAAGCTGTGCTATGACTCTGGCATTTAATTTGTAGCATACTTTTGGGCTTATAGATTAAAAGATTATTATCACTTTACGTTCGGGAGTTTAAATCGCGCTGTTAAATCGCAACTTTTGGTATTCATTTCAAATAATTAAATACTTGCAATAAATAAAGTAATGAAAAATGAATAGTTATAGCCTTGGAAACTAATTACTTATTTATTTTAATTATTATTGAAAACCATCCACCCACCTATAGGAGAGTTTTCCTGACGAGCACTCAACGACTTTGATAGATTACAGAGCATTAACCATCAGCGGATTAAGGACCTTATTGCTCTATGTGTGACTCCTACTCCAGCTCAGCCTAAGCTATACAGACATAACAGAAGATACAATTAGCTTGGGGCTGTGCCCAAAGACGCATGAATCTATCTGAAATTGGGTAGAATAATAGGCATTGGTTCGATTAACAGCGAAATATGCAGAGATATTCAAATTGATTGCCTTGCGAGTATGTGTAACAATTATTGGCAGCTTTATTGGATTCAATGGATTCAATTGAGCGTGCATTCACATACAATTTTGCAATTAAAATGAGCTTGAGGTAGGTAATTTATTCATTGAGAGTTGCACGTGTGATTTATGCTACTGTGAAATTTCATACGCAACGTTGTCAAATGTTGCAGCAGCAGCAACAATGTGCGATCCATTTCATTGACATGTGGCATATGTTGCTGGAGCATTTTGCCATTTGACCATTTTGCGATTTGCACATTTTCCGACTTGCCCATTCCCATTTCCCATTTCCCGTATTCCGCATTTCCCCACATCCCATTTCCCATTTCGATGATGATGATGATGAGAATAATGGCTATAATAAGCTGATAGCAAAGCGAAAGGCAAACAAAAAAAGAAGCCCCAATAAAGTGGGAAACAAAGTTTTCCCTCGGACTCGAGAAAGATGACAAGGGGGAAAAGAATAGCAAAGAAAAGCAAAGAAAATGCGAGTATAAATAAAAACTAGAAGAGGCAAGCATAAAAAGAAAATGCGATATGAAATGGGAAAAGTTTCTTGTAAGTCTGCTAAGCTGTACGAGTAATACATAATAACTTTGGACTGCCACGCCCAGTTGTTGCCACCAGCGTCGCCACCGCCCTCCAATTAGCCATAGTCCTCGAATGGGAATCACAAGCTGGACGACTCCCGTTTTACCTAATAATTTAATGGAATTGATTATAATTTAAGTACCAGACCAGCCAATTCTTTCGCCTCAACATCTGTGTGTGAATGTGTGTTTGGGTGTGTGTGTGTGTGTTAAGGAGCTAAAGAGTCCCCAGAGTAGTAGGAATGATAAATGCTTAATATAAGAATAGGGCCCAAGTTCTGGTGGCTCTCACAATGGATGAAAGAAATCAATTTAAAATAAGTTAAACAGCACCGGGCAGGGGGCAAGGAGCAGGGGGCAGGGGGCAGAGGGCAGTGGCAGCTGCAGCAGGGGAAGCCCTAGGAGGCGGGTCTGGCTGGGTGGGAAAAGGGTCTGACTCCGGCAATATTCTACGTCCGGAGCATAAATATTTATATCGCATCTGTCGGCACAAAGAATTCAATAAAAACATGTGCAATAAATAAACGCGAAAAATGCGGGGCAAAAGCTCAAAAAAAAAAAAAAAAAAAGGAGTAGGAAAAATGGGAGAAAAAAAGTCCAAGTTGAACATTGAAATCGATGCGCAGGACATGGCCCAGACAACGGCAGGATATTGTAGCAGTAGTCGTTGGTCGTTCTGCTATACACATGCATGCAACTCCTTGTTGCACATCAAAGGCATCCAAAGGATGCAACTTGATTGCCAGATTGTCGCATTGTAAATACACAGAAAAGCTTGCTGCCAAAGGACGAAAAATGGACGAGTAACCAGTGACACACGACACAGGACACAGAGGGGGGCATAAAAAGGTGTCCCTCGTCCCAACACTTATACATATTTACATCGAAAAAGGCAGAGAGCAGTCTTCAAAGGGAGTTGAACAATATGATAGGAAATCTTTTCGCTGTCACGAACTAATCGCATATATTTGCCACCCCCCGGAAAAGTATCTGAGGGCTTTTCCGACTTCAAACACTTACAATTAAGCGTTGCATTTATCACACAAAATAATTCACTTGGCCACGCCCCCGCATACCCATACCCAAACCGAAAGCATACGCCCACATCTCACTTACTCTCTACGGCTCTCTAGACGAACAGGACAGGACAGGACAGGACAGGACAGGACAGAACAGGACAGGACGACAGGCAGCTCCTTAAAATTCATGAGGCGTTGACTGTTGTAACTGTAAATTACATTTATACGCAACTCAAACACCACTCCAAAAGTGTCTAGAGAGGTGGCCTGAAGAGGAGACAGTGGGCGTGGCAGTGTGTACACACACACACACACACATGCAGTCACACACACAAATAGTTCACTCAATGTGCTACATTTTCGTGTTTGCAGTGCTCTGAAATATGCGGGTGGATGGGTTACACTAGGTGTGCGGGTGTGTGTGAGTGTGTGTGGGTGTGGGTGCTGTAGGTGTAGCTGCTGGTCAGTTACTGTTGAAAAATGCATTTCAGAACAACAACAACAACAATTGAGGCAACTTGCTGGAGCCCCCAGGACACACAACAAGCAGCATGGCCAAGGACATGTGTCGTCTGCGACCGCTGCTGCGGCTGCTCCTGGCAGCTTCTTGACCAAAAACAATTTCTACAGCTTCTTTGCATCATTTATTTCACAGCCCCAGCAGCAAAAACCATAAAGTCAACAAAAACAGCAGGAAACTGTGAGCTCTGCTCAACCCGGAGATATCCTAGACTCAGGTCTGATTAGCTGAAGCAAAAACGATTTAAATTTGAATAAGCAAATAAAGAAAAAAATAATCAATAAAAATAAATGTTTGCTACTGGAAACGAATGTATTCATTCTGTTATTCAATACTTATAATATTTTAATTAATTATTATTATTTTATTTATTGTTAGTTGTTATTAATTGTTAATTAAAAGTTAAATTGTTCTTCACATTTATTTATTGCTTAAAGAAAATCGATTAATTAATGCGATAATCAGAGATAACGCGCGGTTCTCTCATAGATTTAGACTTGATTAGGCCAACTTATTGGAAACGTTAAGTGAAATATTATAAAATAAAAGAAAATGACAGAAAAACTTTAGAATAAAAATATATTATTATTTATTTATTATTATGTTCTGCATACATCAAAAGCTGATGGAACCCCCAGGCCATTTTTTTATTATTATAAATGTTTTCTAATAACATATATACATTTATATATTATATATTATGTTTTTTATATTCTGTTCAGCAACAACTTTGTAATATATATGTAAACTATACAACTACAGTGAAATTTCTCTTAGGAAGACACCAACACCTATTTGTTCCCTGAGGAAAGACGTTTTCCTAAGAAATATTATTTTGAATTGTGAATGGATTTCGGTACAAGAAAAACTGGCAGCCCAATATAGATGTCCTTGCAAGGAGGTTTCACTGTAGCATTATGCAGTATACTGCTTGCAAATTCTAGTTAAAGAATCAATTTCAAGCTACGCTTCAGCTCTCTTCTGTACCTCTACAAAATTGAGTTTTGCCTCTTGAATAACTATTTTATGGTATATACATATACTTTATACGATCCTTTTAGTATAATGTACTTAACTCTAAATGAAAGCTATAGACCAATACTTATAAATATGATTTACTTTCTACAGCTTGAAGCCAACTTCATCTATGTGCATTATATAAAGACTTATGTACATCATTCGATGTCTCCAGTTGCAGCCAGCCCAGAGATCATTGGGTTCATCCAGACAGATTTAAACCCTTCTATTAATGCTGATCAGCATGTACATATCTATATATATTGTATTATACTAGAGGTATTATTTATATGCTGTTCATTCCTATTCAATATACCCTTCTGGCACACCCCCAATGGATACAGGGTACAGCGAGAAGAACTGGCGACATAATTAGCAAAGGCTTTGCTACCTCTAACGTTCAATCTTTGCCCAACTCCATTTCAGTCAGTTGCTTCCTTTTCTTTCATATTATTATATTTTTTACTTTATACACACTTACACACACACACACAAACACACACACACACACACGCATGCAGTCACTTGCGAAATGAAAGATTTTGCTGCCCCTAAAAGGCTGCCACATTTTTTGTTGTTGTCAATGAAATTTGAGCCGCGCTTTGATAGCCATTATGTTTGCTTAGTAAAAAGGAACGGAGAGGGTGGCTGAGGGAGGTGTTGGTGTGTTGAAAGAGATAGAAATATAGAGAAACAGAGCGGGAGGGAAAGTATGAGGGGGAGGGAGAAGAAACAGATAAGGGACAGGGCATGGCAGACGCCTCATCAGCGTGACAAAGTCGATTATTTTCGTCTCAAGTGACGGCAAACAAGACTTAAATTACGGAATAGTTAACTGGGAATTTGTGGCAGACACATGGGGCAGCAGGGGGGAGTGGGGGTGGCAGGCAAGGGCAGGCTGAAAGACAGGAATGAATGAATAAAATGAATGGCTTATCTTTTGTTGACATTCTTCGTCTGTGACAACATTGACCAGTTGTCTCGCACATACAAACACACACAACCACACACACACACACACACACACACACACACATGCATATATATACAGGCACACACATGTGGGACTCGTTAGCGCCGTCGAAGGAAATGAAATAAAATTTCTACAAGCTGATTCAGCACAAGAATTTCTTTTTTTTCTTTAGCCCTTATAAGTGGTGTGTGCGGGTGTGTGTGTGTCTATGTGTGTGTGACATAGTCGTGTTTATTGTGCAATAAGCTTTTCTCCCTTTGCCTCTCAATCTTTTTCCACTACTTTGCTCTGCCCTTTCGCTCTCTTTCACTCTCTACTCTCTCTCCTTCTATTACACACACTTCTTTCTGTGCGTAAATCCGCTTTTAATGAAAAGAAAACTCATCTAGAGTTTTTATGTGTGTGAATGTGTGTGGTCGACCGGCCCCTTAGTTGTTGCTTTGCCTGCATGTGTGTGTGTGTGTGTGTGTGTGTGGGTGAACAATACACGCATACACACACATGCATAAATAAAGAGCTCGTTACAAAGGGCAACAGTTAATGCCAAGCAACTAAATAAATCTTGTTTTATTATACGATGATGGGCTAAAAGGACACTGCCACTCCTTCCGCCCACTTTTTTGCCACTGTCTACCCCCACTCCCTCTTTCTACATATCATTCCAGCCCCAGCCCACTCGAAAATCAGTATATAATCGAATTGCCCTGGACACGTCACATAAACAAGTCAATTTGCAAAAGTTTATTAGGTTTCTTTGTGCAGAGGTTTCTTTTCGCAAGTTTCGCTAATTTCCTCAATTTTCTTTCAATATATTTTCCTCCCTGTTTTCTCACTTTCTTTTTAACTCAACCCCGCACTTTGCTCTTGCCTTTCCCGCTCATTCGCTCATTTCCCTTGCTGCATTTGATAATCATATTTTAAATCATTTTCACTTTCCACACGGCAACTTTCGCTGTGATTTATGCCGCTTTTTCTTCAACCTCACACCGTCACACCATTTTAACTCCTCCTCCTCCTCCTTCGCCCAGCCCCCTTAGTGGCTGACCCATTTGCATCTGACCCATAGAGAACAGTTGGGGGAGCAGTTCATAGGGAATTCCAGCCACCTACTACTCTTCCTACTTGCCCATGACCAAAAATCTGTGGGCAATCCAATTGAGCAAGTTTGCCGTTTGATGCTATTCCAGCTGCAACAACTGCTGAATCTCTGGACTCGGTCTATACCCTGTACCCAATAGGTGAAGGGTATACCAAACATAAGTAGCAGTATCTATAAATTTTTAATAGTTATGTTTAGCTGCCTCGTTTGGATCTAATTGTATTCATCTGTCACTTCATTTATCTCAGAGAAACTTCGAATGAAATTTAATTGAGGTATAGTTACCCTATATATACCCTATAATAATCCCTGACAATCATTATCATTATTTACAGGGTATTTCGTAGACAGGCACATTCCAGTGGGTGCATTCCTTTCTTGTTTTCGACTGCAGTTTGGGCTCTTCCTGCCAACATTATCAGCCGCATTGCAGCTACCAATTTATGACCTACTGCTTTTTCCTCTATCTCTCCCCTCCCCTTCCTCTACTCACCCCTCGTCTTAGTACGCCCCCTGTAGGAGGCCTTCTGCCACGATTGCGTTGGGGGCTGCTTTCAAATGAATTTTGACGTAATTGTAATAAATTGTTGGTCAGCATGGGTAAAGTTTTGTTGGCAGCTCGTTTTGGGGTTTTTGGCCAGGCAAAATTTCTATATTTATCTAAAGCTGCGGGAAAATAACATCAAATGTAACTACTTTGAAGTGCAAATTGAACGACTAACAGATAACCTATTAATTAAGTATTGATAGCTAAGGAAAAGCTACTAGAACATTTCCAGTTTGAAATATATTCTTTGTCAAAGGATATTTCATTTTATACTTTAATTTTTCCCCTCCCTTTGGCAACAGTTCCAGATTGAGCTATACCCCCCACTCACAGCTCTTTAAAGGGTATTGTAACAGAACACAGCTGGCATCGCGGGTGCAATATGTAAATAAACTGGGAACGCTTGAACTGGATTTATGTCTTCTGTCTCTGTGTGCGTGTTCGTTCAACTCCAATGACCATGAATTGAATGAAATGTGGCAGAAACAAGTTAAGCGAAACCCACCAACCTCCCCCTCCCCCCTGCTGGTTTGCAAATTAGCAAAAGAGCTGAGAATTCGGATGGAACCTTTAAATTTTTATAGGGTATCTCATAGGAAATTAATTCATAATAGATCTGCATACAATCCCCTTCCAGTTGGGTTTAATTAAAAAAGAAAAAAGCCTCTGCTCATTTGTGGTTGAGACCCTAAACAAATAGGCTGATTAGAAAGTAGACCAAATGGATGCCACATATACACACATCACACACACACATCATATACACACACAGTTAAGAGCACATACTGATACTTATATCTATAGCCGGTTCTGCTCGTAGGTCCTCAGTTTGCTCATTCTACAGCCTCAAGTGTTTGCTCAACTAACCGCAAATGTGTCGTTTACTCACAGGACAACAGATTGGCAGAGGGGAACGGGGAAAAGAGGAAAAGGGGTAGAGGTTGGCGAGAGCGGAGAGTGTATAGTGAGCTGACAGGACGTTTGGTAATTTGCATAAAAAGGTTAAAAGCATAAAATGTTGCTAATTTCTTGAGAAGGGGACAGGGCATATAGAGGGAGAAAGAGAGAGAGGCGCAGAGTTCGTTGAGGAGGGAAAGCGGGGGAGCTCTAGGCTGGCAAAAATTGCTCGTTAGTTGCGTTTTAGGTATAGGAAACCCGTTGACAGGCTGCCAGGATGCAGGATAAGACTCACATTTGCTACCCATTTACGAGTACTGCTGAATACTCAACTTTAAAAGGGTGCCGCATCAGCAAAAAGAAACAAAAACTGAGAACGTAACAGGAAGAGTTATGACCTAACGTAGTCGAACGTTTAATACCCTACATGATAAATGTACAGATGTACAGATTCCTTATAGTGTTAGGGAAGGTTAAGAGCATCTTCGGAGAGCCAAAGAGTGTTTACCTAAAGGTCAATATTCCACTCTAAAGATAAGTCCTGCAGATCTTCTTCAGCTCAAGCGGACCTTACTTTGGGTAGAATATCCTTACGTATACTTAATATATACTCTATAGAAAGTTTAGTCAAGAGATTAACATAATCGTATGCTAAACAAGTTTCAGTATAATCAAACCTAAAGTATATCAAACACATTGAAATTTTTGTCATGGAAACTTCTGAGTTTCTGAGCAGTTATACCTATTTTAGCTATAAGATCGGGTAGTATATCCTTTGAGATACTAAATATATAGTATACATACTCTTGATTATAGAGAAATTATTAAGTTATATAATAGCTTAAGAGGTATACATAATCATCTCATAAAGTACTTTGAGTCTGATCAAACTTAAGGTATATAAAACGCATTGAAATTTTTGTCGTGAAGACTTCACAGTTTCTTAGCAGTTAAACCTATTTCAGCTGTAAGATCGGGTAGTATATCCTTAGAGATACTGAATATGTACTATATATACTCTTGATTATAAAGAAATTATTAGGTTATATGATAGCTTAAGAGGTATACATAATCATCTCATAAAGTACTTTGAGTCTGATCAAACTTAAGGTATATAAAACACATTGAAATTTTTGTCATGGAAACTTCAGAGTTTCTTAATAATTCTACCTATAAGATATGGTCAACATATGCAACTGATATCGAGATAGATTATACCCAAAGTTATATGAAGCAACTGGACACAAATTTCATAAGCTTAAGCTCTTTTTTTAGTTCACATGTAGGGGAGAGACAACAACTGGGTGAAAAGAAGGACGCTTGGGAATAGTTTATGAGTTTGAACTGTTTTTTAATACCCTATTGTAAGGGTATTAAGAGAAATAATATAAAGCTCTTTTGGCCTTAAAATATTTGGCAAGTCGTCTCTTTAGAGTTGGTTAAACAAAAGTTAAATGGCAAAGTTTGTTGGCCAAAAACAATTCGCGCGCATTTAACCTGAACGAAACAAAAAGTTATTTGTGTTATGCAACGCTCTTTAGGTGCTCCTTCAAAGAGGGTTACTGTGGGATAGTATGAGGTACAGTGGGGTGGGTACCTAGTACTAGTGGTAGTAGTTAAACATCAACGGAGGGGAGGGGGGAGGGGGGGAAACGTCTGTGAAATGTTTGCAACATTTCAACATTTCAGCATTTGAACATTTCTATTTTGGTAGCAGTAAAGTTTCAACATCTTCTGCTTCTTGCCTGTGAAATGTTGCATGCCCCAACTCTAATTACAGTCTTCGTACGTGTGTGTGTGTGTGTGAGTGGCAAGTACAGGCTGTTGAAGGGGATTAAGCTACGAATGAAGGTGGAGATGTGACTGAGAGTGAGGCAGGCGGGAAGGGGGGAGCGGGGGGATGTAGATGCAACCAAATGTGTTAAATGTCAGGCCAAGACAATTCTCCCGCAATAAAGCCAACGAAGCATGTCAAAAGCAATTTATGTGGCAGAGGCAACAGTCGAGCGCTGCTTCTAGTACAAAGCCAATTCTGGATGGGGTCATGGGGGCAGAGGTTTGAGGGAGGAGGACTGGGAGGTGGCGGAGGGGGGGCGGGGGGCAGGTGGCAAGCTGTGACACTGTGACAGGGCTTTGAAATGGGCTAAAGCGGCAAGAGGAGGTGTTGACGGCGCGCGGGCTGCGGTTGTTAGTGTGCACAACAAATGCACAGCATAAATGGCATAATAAGTGGGCAAATGTTCTCCACTGTGGGTGGTGCACTGCTGCAGACGATGTTTGTCACTTTGACAGCTGCAAATCCGATAAGAAGCCATGCCTGACAGGATGGGAGTGCAAGAGACAAGGAACAGAGGGCGAGGGGGGGGGGGGAGGAATAACGAGCGGGTACAATTTAATTGCAATTCAATGAATGCAGCCACTACTCGGCAGCCAATGAGTCCTGCATGTCCTTCTCTATGTGTGTGAGTGTGAGTGTGTGTAAGTGCCAAGCAGCTGACTTGGCTTAAATGACAGACAGCTGCCTGTTGATGTCTGAGTTGGGGAGTTGGACTGGAGCTGGCTCATCAGCTAGGAGCAGGAGAAGGGGGACGAGGCAGAGGTAAGAGGAGACAAGCAACAATGTTACATAGAATAAAGTTGGCTTTAAATGCGTTTTATATTGGCTGTGGGGCAACAAGTTTAATCCTTAGCTAAGCTTTGTTAGCGACAAACTCACAGACACACACCCACACACACACACACACACACACACACACACACACACGCATATCTAAATATACGCACAACAAGATACGCACATTCGGACATTCTGCTCTCATCTTTCACAGTTCACAGCAGGCTCAAGGTCACTGCTGTCAGTGCCCCTGTTTGTGTGTGTGTTTTATGCACAGTCGCCGCCACGCCCGCTGCCACCCATTCCGACACCTCCAGCATTTTGGTGGGCTAACCAACGCCTAAAACACACACACAAAAGACACAAAAAATAGAAGACGACTGCGAGAGGCCGAAGCGAAGACGAAGACGAACCCCAACCCAAAGCCCAGACCCAAAAACCCAAATCCCATTTACACAACAATCACCAGCAGAGGCAGCAGCTGCTCTTGTTCTGCTTTTTCTTATACTTTTTTTGTTGTTGTTGGATTTGTTGTATTTGTTGTTGTCGCTCAATAAACGTTTATGCATTGCGAGTCTGGCTAAATATTTATTTTGGTTTATCAATCATACGCACCGTGTTCTGTGTGCGACCCACTGTTATACTGGGAACAGTTGCCACAGCAGAAGCGGCAATAGCAGTAGCAGTAGCAGAAGTCGTAACAGCGGCGCCAGCAGAAGCAGCGACAGCGGCAGCAACAACTGCGCAGAATCTACGACAGGCAGCACGTGGCACCCAGTTAACAGACAGTTAACAGCCATTTAACAGCAACCTAGCAGAGCGGCGCTTGGGCCAAGGCTAAGGCTGGTCCATGTGCGTTATGCACACACGCGGCACACACACACACACACACACCACACACGGGACACACAGAAGACATAAAAACTTCAACGCTGCCTGACAAGGAAATGCTTTTTGGTAAACTTTTTTTTTTGCAGTGGACCCAAGTGAATAAGTTAACTCTCGGCTTTTAGTTTTCAACTGTTTTTGGGCTCAATTTCAGCCCAGTTGCAGTTTCTTAGCCGCAGCACAACTATATTTCCTACACACACACTGTGTGTGTGAGTGTGTGTGTGTGCTGATCAGCTGGTGGGGTGTTAGTTCAAGCACAAAACTCAATCAAATTCAAAGCGTTCCAATGTGGTCGCTGCTGCTGGAGAGTGGCCCAGAAAGTTCACAAAATGTCTAAAAAGTTGGCCAAGAATGCGATACAAGCGATGATAATGATGGGGCATGAATCAAGCTGCCACTTGCCACTTACCACATGCCATATGCCAGTTGCAAGTTGCCAGCCTATCTGTAAATCATCTTTGGCTTCTGCTTCGGTTTCGGCTCTGCCTTTGGCCTTGAACTGTGTCACCTTTGAACTGTGTGCGACGCCTACGCGTGCGTCTTTTCTTTGACCTGTACTCAATCAAGAAAAAGGGTATAACAAGGCCACCCTATTGCTGCTCCTAGGCAGACAAATAGCTTAATCAAACGTATGAAGATATATATAACCTATCAGCTGAAAACATCCAAAAAGCATCTTAAAGTTTCGATCAAAAGACTCAATTAAAGTGTATTTATAAGTCGTCTTCTTGCTTGGAGTTTTCTAGCTAAACTAGGCAAATATTCATGAAGTCTGCCGTTTCAGAAGCCAATTTAAATAAAGTGTTAACTATATGGTGGGTTACCCGAAACATCCTGTATAAATATGCCCCCGGCTCCACATTCGTCCCTGCTGGCTTCAGCTTAACTTCAAATTAAAAGTTAAACACACGTCGCAATGGATGGAAGAGCAGGGGGAGGGAGGGAGGAGAAAAGACGAACGTTTAATGAAAACAAATTAATCGCATTATGTTTACATACTGAGAGAGATTGGCAGCAACGGGTAGAGTAGGGATGGGTAGGGAGGAGTAGGAGCTGTAGAAGTAGAAGGAGTATGGGCAGAAGAAAGAGGAGCAAGTGGAAGGAGTAGGAGCAGTCCCTGTGAGTCCTTTGTGCAAACAGATAAAAGCGCAAAGTGTTGACATTGTTAAGAGCTGAACAATAACAACAAACCGCTGAAATCTGTGCCTGTATAGTCCCTAAAGATACCCTGTAAAAAGCAGAGTACACACTGAAGAGTAATCAATGCGTATGCGCAAAATATATAGGGATAGGTAAGGAGAGGTCGGAGGATCTTAAGCCAAAAAGATCTATGACTGGTATAGGAGAAGGAAAGGTCAGGTTAGAAGATACTGTTGAAACCAAATTTATCCGCGAAAGAAATAGGAGTAGGTAAGCTAAGGTCAGAGGATCCTCAATCCAAAAAGATTCATGAAAGATATAGGAAAAGGTAAGGTTAGGTCAGACAATCCTGATGAAACCAAATAGATCCTTAAAAGATATAGAAGTAGGTATGGATAAGTCAAACGCTTCTCCTTAAGACAAAGAGATCCTTTGGGGTCCTCGTGATGGAAGCTTAAAGGACTTGTTGGATCATTGAGTGCTGTCAGGGCAAAGCAGCTCGACCGAAAGGCAAACTCTAAGAAAAAAAAAGTATATTGTTGCCTAAACTCGATTTGAAGCGGAGACCAAGTCCAGGATCTCCTTC
The DNA here is from genome assembly GCA_035045065.1 of Hirtodrosophila trivittata. NCBI lineage: Eukaryota > Metazoa > Arthropoda > Insecta > Diptera > Drosophilidae > Hirtodrosophila > Hirtodrosophila trivittata. The sequence goes on along the minus strand of JAWNNK010000813.1, from coordinate 7,859,199 downwards.
AAGGATTATGCTTTCCTCTTCATTTGGAGTACACTCACATACTCCCGTTGAGACAGGGTATTTGAGTGCTGGGTTTGTTTGGGCTTTGAAGTGAGTGTCGCTGCTGCTGGTTAAATAAAAGGCATTTAACTTTTTTAATCAAAAGTCTTAACGCCTTCTCACTCACTCACTCACTGTCTATCTCTCTTTCTGTCGCTCCTATCCTTCTCTGTCTAGCGGCATGCATTGAGAATGCTTTCAACTGCAATTTTGGAATTATAATTCATGGTTGGCCAAACGTTCAGTCTCATTATGGCCAACAAAAAAGCCATCAGCGCAATTATCAGCCAGTGAATATGACAAAAACACAAAAGTCAACAGACAAAAGGAGAGAGTAGGAGAATATAAAAAGAGACAGGAGGGACGACTCCAGAACAAGTGCAAGTGAGACAGTTAGAATTAGAGAAAGAGACGCCGCTCTATGAAGCTGTCAAACCGAACAAACAAACACAGCACAGAAAAAAGAGAGAAAAAATAGAAAGGTTGATGAATGCCAAACAAGTTGGCAGCAAAGTCAGAGCCAAGTTACAAGGGCAAACTTTATGCAACACCAACAGCAACAACAACGATAAATAATGTATATAACAAGACTAACAACAACAACGACAACGGCAACAACAACAATTACAAACAATAAGCAATGTCAAATAAATTGTTGTCGGCGCGTAATTTTAATTATTATGAACTGAAAATCGCGAACTGTGAAAATTAGACATTTATTTGGGACTCTGCCCCCCTCACACTCTTCCCACCATCCTCTACCACACTCCTCCTTCTCCTCCTCCCTCTCTGGTGTGGAGTAAGTAAAGCTAATTTAACAGCAAGTCCGGGAAAACATTCGCACAGACAATGCCAGAAAAGTTGTTCATGCCCAAATGAACTTCTGCCAACTCATGCGTATGAGTATGCCGCTGCGAGTGCGTGTGTGTGCGTATAAGTGTGCTAGTATGTGCGAGTGTGTGTGTGTGTGTGTCACATATGTAGCATTCATAGCGGCGTTTGTGTTTGCTTTGCTATGCTTTGCTCTCCTTTGTGTTGTTTTGTTACCAGTTCGCGACTGAATGCCAGCGCACAAAAGTAGGCAACAGTAATTTTACAGTTCTGCACAGTGTCGCAAATTAATGAAAAGCGCACCAAATGCAAATTTAATAGTTGGCTTCTTAATAACTTGACAAGTAATAGTCGTTCTCTTGTATGAAAGTAACTTGTATCCGATTTTCTTGTGAACTAGGGAAAGTCCCTAGAAGGAAAGAGATCGCAATTAATAATTATGTGTATAAAAAATCAAAGCCAAAAGAGAATTAGTTAGCTGCAGTGCAAAGTTGTGCGAATTGAATGAATCATGAAACCTATTCGGCTTAAGGAAAAGGGAACAGCTTTAAGGGCAAGCATGGTGTTCTGTGGGATCGCGACTATTTCAAGCTATAAATTATTCTAGAATTTGCAGTTTAATATATATTCCAGACTTTAAATATGATATGTTTTAATCTATATTAGAAAAATTGATAATTCTTATTATTATTATTATTATTAATTTAATGTAATTTAGAGAGACGACTACAAACAGTCGACTAAAAGATGAAAGTTGAATATAAATTGGATAATATAAAATTGTAAAAGTAATCTGTGTTAGTGTGAATATTCTTAAACATATGATCACTTCATTTAGGATCATTTTGTTTTGGGATAATTTGTTAATTATGTAGGTATTACATCAGCTAGATATAGTTACGTTGACCTACAAAAGGTGGAATGCGTGAAGTCAAATAAAGAGCTAAATTTCATACATTTCTTTGCATCAAATTGATAGAAAACATTTAGTTATATACAAGAATATCTTCTGTATATATCTGTATATATATGTTAACTTCTGAATCTTTAAGCATAGCTTAGGGCATTGGCACCGATCGCATGAATATTTATTGACACAATGTTCATTGGTTGCGTTACACTGTGCCGTGGTGTCTTAAGGCGGCGCACAAAAGTAGGCAACGATAATTACATATATACATTACAAGTGTGTGTAAGTGTTGGGTGTGGCTGCTGTGTGTGTTTGGAGTAGCGGCTGTGCAAGATGTCTGTGTGTGTGTGTGTGTGTGTGTGTGTAGTGTAGTGTGTTTGGTGTGTGTAATATCAGTTTCTGTTGCTGTGTATTCAATATCAATTCATGTAAATTTAATTACGCATGCCTGCCTTGTTGGCATTTTCCTTCCTCCATGTTTGTGTGTGTGTGTGTGTGTGTGCGTGTAATTTGTGTGTTTTTGCAATTGAGTCTGTGTGTGTGTGTGTGTGCGTGAAACAATGTTGTATTTGATTATAATCGGGCAGCAACATAAAATGGGACTGAGCGTTACGCGGCGTAAACTAATTAAAGTGTTCATTGCCAAGCCAAACAACTTGCAACATGCGTCGCTTTAGCTGCCCCGCCTTCAGTTTTGATCCGGCGGATTTGTGGGCGCGTTCAGGGATATCGGGAGCGTTGGCGTGACAAAAGTTTCTGGTGCACAACTCAATGCAGATTATTATGAAGTTATTTCGAGCTTTGCTTTTAATGGCACATCCTGTGCTCGCTCTTTAAGGGACACGCTCGCTTTTAACTTTTAATGCATTGCAAATTGTTCGACAATTAACGGAATAAGGTAAAATTGCTGTTATCCTTAGTTGTTGTTGTTGTTGTTGTTGTTGTTGCATTTGCTTTGTTTGTTATTACTGCTAGAGTTTTTGCAAAGTAATTTGCAAGCTTTCTTTTCTGATCTTACGATAAAATAACACAAATAAAGTCACCGTCAAGTTGATGGAAACTTTTGTCGACAAAGTGTTGCAAGAAGCTAAACAAACTGAAAGCTGAAACGAAACTTCATTGGTGCTAACTCCCCTACTCTACTCTCACTCTCTCTCTCTCACCTGGCAGTCAGGTTGGCTGGGCAAGTGATGCAGTGGTACTGGGGCTCCTTTCCTTTATTGTCAGCCAAAGTTGAAATCCAAAACGAAAATTTCTTGCACGGCAGCCAAAAACTTTTGATAAGCCAAAAAGGCGAAAGAAAATTCAAATTGCAATTCGGATTTGTTGCATGTGCCACAATGCGCTGCCTGCAACGAACCTATTGAGCAGCATGCAACAACAACACCAACAACAGAGCAACCTGAACCTCTGCACCTCTTTGGCAGTCGTTAAACTTTACGCATAAATAAAAAAGCTGCTTTTTGCTCGCTTGGCTGCTGCTTCGGGGATTTTTATTCTGAATACCCTCTAAGCCATAAAATGTATAAACAGGGTATAAAAAGCTGTGCCACATTTAAGTAAAAGCCCCAAGGAGCAGAGCATTAAAGCAAAGCACGCTTCATGGGCACAAGAGTTGCTTCAGTTCGTCCTTTGGTTAAGATTTTCCTCCAATCTCTCAGCAGAAAGTTGTTCTTGTGCCGTGAACTTATTTTTCCTTCTAATCCAGACATTACCCCGGATATTGACATGGATTTAATAATTTCCTCATCCTTTGTCCTTCTACTCGTGCAGAGCCTCTCGCGATGCTAAAGAGTTAGGTGAGTGCATAGTCCTTTAGACTATTCCTACAGATTATTCAAATTCAATAGCTTTATATAGTATATATATAGAAAACTATATACCACTGATCTCTACCAGTTAAGGCCCTGATTTAGTTTAGGTATGTTTTTTAGGCCTGTATCAGCTGTAGGCTACATCTGAGTCGACTATTCCTTGAGGATTTCTTTTTCATTTTCTTACTTTAACCTGCAGCTGGCAGCAGCTCTTTATCCTCCCTCCTCCCTCTTGTAGTGCATCCTGCTGCCCTCGCCTTTTGGCCTTTCGCTTCGCACCCCTTTCGAGAAGGCGACGAAAGCCAAAACTCGTTATCGTTTAATTCCGGCAAGGAGCAAAACGAGTCCTTGCCAAAGCCAGTCCAATGTATTGGCAGTTGACAGCAGCTAAAGTCGAGACGGAGGCGGCTCCGATGGAGAGTTGGACGTCTGTGGGGCAGTTGATGGACACCGAACGGAATGGTACTTTGCTTTCTGATGTTATGTTAGTTCTCCCTCTTTCTGCCCCTATCCCTGTCTCACTCTCTTTCTCATTAAACGTGCCCCATGCTCGCTGCGCATTTCTTGCAACATTCGTGTGCAATATTTGCATAATGTAGCCTGATTGATGTTCGACTGTTTGTTTTTTGTGGCAGAACGAGAAAATGACAAAAGGATAGAGATGGGCGAGAGAAAGAGATAGAAGGAGAGAGGGGAGGGCAACACTTTGCTATTGCTATCTATTGGTAATGAAAAGCGGGCCAAGAGATTGTCAAAGATTGGCAAGAACCCACATGGTGGCAGCTGCTGAAAGCAGATGACAACAATTCACAACTTGTAAACACAAGGCACAAGGCAGCGTCCTACTATTATTTGCACACCAAACAACAACAACAGCAACAACAACAGCTAGAAATGCTGGTAAGTGGCACAAGGCAACATGAGCAACAACAACAACTTGGCTGGAATCGATGGCCTGCTTGTGCCTCGTTTTGTTGCCACAGCCTCGACTCCATTTGCTGCCGCTGAGTGCAAATAGTTTTTGGTTTTTGCTTATTGTTGTCTACCTACAAATCCCCTCTACCCCTCCGAGCAGTACCTGCTCCCCCCCTCCCCCCTCCTTCGTCTCCCTCTCCCTGAAACACAACTGGCTCATAGCCAATTCCTGCATCCAAAGTCACCATTCCCAAAAAATCTGTTGGCAGCACCAGCAGAAGAAGCAGCAGTAGCCTCTTGGCTGCCAGTTGTTTTGTTTACCCAAACTTGCAGCATACCATTCCTTAAGCAGCATACCATTCCTTATTTACTCACATGTCCAACTAAATTTCCTTAGAAATGCTCAACAATAAAAAAAAATGAGAGTAAACAAAATAAAAAGGTGTTCTAAGGACTTCCACAAAGCCATAAATTATGTGAAAAATGCATGCAAAACTGAGAGAAATAGGGAAAACAATGGCTTCTGGCAGTTATTAGGTAGCTCATCATTTGATAAACTAGGACAAAGTAGCATGAAGGAGACAGGAACAGCTTTCACCTTTTAAAGGATATTAAAAACAGTCAAAACAAACTTAAAAACTAAACAAAAAGAAATCACTTTAAAGCTTGGAAAGGGTAGCTTAAAGTCGGCCAGGTTGAAATACTGAGAACCAAAAGATAAAAAGTTTACAGAGTTTATGGGAAAGGCATAAGTAAACTCCGGAAGTGGGAAATGGATTCCAGATACACAGTTAGTATATCATTTCCAATCTCCAACTTGCAGCAAGCAATTGAATTTATTTCAAATGGAATAAGGAATGTTATGTAAGATACACCAAAAGGAACTTTTAACACGGAGCAGGAAACGTAATGGCTTGAGGTTACTTTTCTTGCAGCGGGGCTGATTCCTAAAGGATATGGATTCATATAATGAAATCTTGATGGGGAAAATAGGCCCTTCGTTTGGAAAATGTAGGTAAAGTCAGATTCAGCAATCAACTGACTTAGTTCCGGGAAAACCTCCCTGAGAAAACCTCCTTAAAAGAAAAGTATTCATTCTTAAGGACGATCTAGGATCAAATACTGGAAAATAAGATACGAATTGCCAAAAGAGATAGAAACGTGGCTTTAAAAGTAATCAGTTTAGACAATTACATTATCAACACCCCAGCTGGGAGTCGAATCTAGAACTCCTCGACGATTTGCCTGTTTTTCACTGTTCGACCACTTACTCAACTCTTTTCTATTGCAGTGAATGTTGCATCAATCGGACTTATTTTCATATGTTGCAAGGTGATTCTTGAAGCAATAGTAAGACAGATTTATCTCGTGTAATGTTCAAGTGATCTCTAGGTATATCAGATGTTATTACTTCAGATCTTCTATAACTTTTAGGAGCTATATAAGATATATCCCATTGAAATACTCTAGCGCTTCCTATAGAGCATCTTTATAATACTCAGGATTCTCGTAATTACAGCAAACGCAGGTTTCTTTTTTAACTTATTGCAATGCTTCTCAAAAATACAGCCAGAAAACGTTAAACAAAGAGCTGTCCACTAAGAAAGTAAAGCTGATTGCAACTTATCCGTAGATTATCCTTTCCAACTATCCAAGGACGAAAGTAGAAATATAATTTCTAATTATTATCTTATGAGGTGAAACTGTTTCTTAGCTTTGTTCCCTTTCAACCAATTTAAGATAGACGCCCGACTGATTGTTGAGAATTTGGAATCTCTATCCTATACACACAGAGCATTCGTAATGCCCTCAGTGATTGCCTTGTCATCTCACTTTGGTTCTATTAAATGCAGTCGAGCGAAACATCAAAGGTCCCACTCGAATTGTACGCTTTCGCATCGGTTGCGATTCTAGAGATATCTCTGAATCTCTGGGGTCTCTGGGTGATGTTTATTAAATAGTTGCACATCGTTTACTGTTTGCTATTTTGGTGTTTCTGAGTTCGTGCCACCCCTTTGCCATAGTGAGGGGGACCGAGGGGGAGGATAACCATCAAGGGCTTAGTGCATTCCTGCAATTCGTGCAATATTTCAATTTTGCTGTTGCCCTTTCGACAGTTGCAACAGTTGCAACAGTATTGCCTCTGCCCCTCGGTCCCCTGGCCTTTGGACTTTCAGTTTTGCATGCCTCATTCCTTTTGGCAGGGTCAGCGGTGGCGGGGATTAGTGGAGTGCCAGGAGGGTACTTCATGACGCAGCCTGACAGTTTGTCAGCGCGGCTGTTACTGTTACTGGTGTTTCTGCTGCTGGTGTTGCTGCTGTTGCATTGCCATGTCAACCTTTGAGGCTGCGATATCCAAATGAAAACCAAACAAATGTTACGCTGTTTCCGCACCTTTAACCCTCCCTCTCATCCGCCCACCACCCACCTTATCACTCTTGACTTACACCAAGCCTCCTGCCATATAGATCTCCTGGCACGCGAATATTGATTTAAAATACAAATTGAAAATTGCCACAATTTCGCGATGCGTTGCATTACGTAACGCATGTTCGCGTTACGCCAATTTTCATTAATTACCAGCCATTTAATATGAGTATAACGAACGCATCCCTAGGAATCCTTGAGATAGACGTCTGCAACTTAAAGCCAGTTTCTATTATGAATTGTAAAACTGACATTGGCCCCAGAGGATTGTTAACGTTGTTGTTGATGCTGTAATTTTGGCATACACAAAACACTTGGCATGAATTATGGATAGGATCAGAGCGAAAGGGAAAGGAAACGGCAAAGCAAACTTAACGAAAGTAAAGGAGGGGAAAGTAAACGAAAGGCATCCAGATAAGCTGTCAACGAGTTGTAAGTTGCCAATTTGTTGCTTTATTCTTGCTAACATTCCATGGAAGCTGAAGAATCGCAGCTGAGGTTATGCTCATAACTGAATTACTATTTAATTACTATGGCAATTACTTAAGTAACTATGATTGAAAATGAACAAGAGCTTGAGTAATACAAGATAATAATAATTGCTATAAATTTCACTTTAATAGTTCATTAAAGTATACTGAAAACTTTCTTTATGTAAGTAATTGCATGTATTGATAGTAATTACTTAAGTAATTATAGGTAATTATAGTTCATAATTATTAATTCTACTTTTCACACACCAAAAAATTGCCTAACTCAGGTCTTTGTAGACTTCTTTGAAGACTCCTGAGTAATTGAGAGTAATTACTTAAGTAATTATAGGTAATTATAGTTGATTCTATCAAGTGAAAAATGTTTCACTAGCCTTTAAAACCAGCTTTACTTATGAGTAACCAATTCACTAAATAATTGAAAGAGTTTACATAAGTAATTATCCTTTAAATCTGACATTCTACAATAGTAAAACTTTTCAATCTTCAATTAGTTTTGCCACAATTGAAAGAGCATTTCGTAGTCGCATCAGTTTCTTAAGTTTCATTTTATCTTTCGTTTCTGTTGAAATGCTTGTTGTTTTGTTGTGCATAATTTGTGCTTCCTTGGCTGTTAGAAGCCGCAGGACGAAAACACTAACCCAACTCATTTTCGCATAATGAAATTTCAACGAGGCGGCAGAGACATTACGAGTATTTATGAGGTTTACAAATCATTTTAAGCATAAAGGAGAGGGCAACCAAAAATGCTGTTGCAATGCAGAAACAAAGCTGTTAATTATTTTGTTGCCTATTAACAAAGCAGCTCAAGGATGCCTCTCCAGAGAGATAGAGAGAGTGGGACAGAAAGAGTATGTCCTGCATATGCAGTGGACACTTTTAGCGCAACAATTTCTGATTGTTGCAGTTTCTGTCACTTGGTGTTCAGTTCGAGTTCAGTTCTGTGCCGCATGCCACCAGCTGGTCCGCCTGGCGCCATTTAGAAGGCACATTAATCAATTTACCCGTCACGAGCAGACAGCAGCAGCAGGACTAGCAGAAGGACCAACGAGAAGAAAAAGGATCAGCAGCGGCAGCCAAGCGAAACCGAAAGCTAAACTTCGTGGGCAAGTTTTGGGGCATTCGTTCATGTAAATTATAACGCCGACGTGTCCGAGGATTCGCAAGGATTCGCAAGGATTCGCCTGGTTTCTTATATCGTCTGCACTTCAGACCTCCTCACATCTCCAGCTCCTGTGCATAGTTTGGTGTGGTCTATTTTTGGTCTGGCGCCAGTTAAAAACTTAATTAAAACCATAACAAAGCAAAGCCAAACAACATTTTACAGCCAAACTTGGCGTTCTTCCCACTAAATCTTGGCGCCCAACGTGCTCCTGCAATGCACATTTCTTTGATGCACGAAACGACAACAACAACAGCAACAACAACAAGGAGAACAACAACAATAAAACAACATAAAACAATCTGAGAGTATGGAAAAACATTTTCATTTACACACATGTTTGGTATTTGGATGCAATTTAAGTGCAAAATGGACCTCAGCATGAAAATGTCTGTGGAAATGGTAATGGAAATGAAAAATGGAAATGCAAAGGGCACATAGATGCTACTATATGAGTATTCTAACAGAATCTAACAGCCAGAGCAATGGAATGGTATATAGTTGGGTGTCTCAAACATGTCGTTGTGTTCTATTGTGCATTTGAAATTTAATTAACACGAGCACACACACACACACACACACACTAGAGTTTAGAAAAAGAAAAAGTGAAAGAGGAAGACACAATCAACTCGTCAACAGACAGCAAAAAATAAAAAATAAACTAAGAAGAACAAAAAGATGAGAAAAAATGGCAGCGAAAAACTAATAAAAACTCATTTCAAAGAGTTTTTGATGAGGCAAACGACGAAGAAGTGGACACAGGACCCTCTAAGAAGATGAAGAAGGAGAAGGAGCAGGAGACGAAGAAGACGTAGTAAGTACTACTACATACTTCTACTGCCACTACCACTGCCACTGCCACTGTAACTGTAACGTGTAATGTGGCAGCTGTGGAATGCGGGTGGCTGCTGGAAGGGACAGCCCAGCGGGAGTGGGAGCAGGTCTGCCGGAGAAGACAGGCAGTCAGGATAAGAGCTTCCGCTCCGGCTGACTGCTAATTCAGCTCAGCGCCTGTTGCTATTGTCAGGCGCACCCAGTGGGGGGTGGCAGGACGAGTTGCAGTAAGAAGGATGCTTTCAGGATGCAGCAGGATGCTTGCTGCCAGCTTTTGTCTCAGCTGTTACAATATTTTTACTGTTCTTATTCCCTTTCTTCTTCTTCTTGTTGATGTTGTTGTTGGTGCTCGTGTTGCCAAGTACAAGTTTTACTCTAATGAATGTCAACTTTGGGTGTAAGTGTTTGCGTTCCCGCTGAATCCTTAGGCGAAAACTTTCTTCCTGCCTGCATTTTAAACAGCTGCAAGTTGTCGCCCTTCTCTCTTTTTTTCTTCTCTTTGTTGATAAAAACCCATATTAATCAGTCAAAAGTTTGCGGTCAAGTTTTATGGCCAATTATGACAGCGATTTAGACCTCGCTCTACACACAGCATTCCCACACTATAACCACGACTAAGACCACGTCTGTGAGTAGAACTATGGACCCTAATTAAAAACCATATTCGCCAGAAAATAGAAAAAAGAAAGAGAAAAACAAAGCATAAACCAACTCCACAGAACAAACAATGGCCATAAAATCATAACAAATTTTCCTAGGGGCACAAAGCAAACTGCAAAAGCAATAAAAAACTAGTCGAAATGCAAGCTACGTCGCAGCACGACTATGAGATACTCTATATCTAGGTTTGATATAATGAATTCTATATATAAAACACTCAGTTTGGAGGTTGCAACTTCCACCCCTGCGCTGCACTTTGATGGATTATTTCTAGCATCTCATGCCACAGTTCGTGCAACTTGCAAGCGTGAACTTCTCTCTGAAGGATATAGCCTTAAAATTTGTGCTTATGCATCGTTTTTAGTAACTTGCAACGTTGCATTGCCACCTGCAACATCCAAAAATTTGAGGTAAGCTTCATATCCTTAGGGCATACAATAACCTTCCTACCAGCAGAGCTTCTTATTGCTGTCTGTTGCAAACATTTCCACAACTTTATATAGTTGTTTAGCTTTTATATAGTTATGCGATTATTCCATTAACATACCAAGCTACCCAGGAATGCGGAACGTTAGGGGGATGTTGGCTTAACCAGCTGGGAGCTCAAAGTAAACACTTACCGCATATGATGTCTCTTCGTAGATCCAGTTCTTCGGCTATATATATGCTTTATGGAATCGAAGTTGCCTGTTTCATGCCTTCTCAGGACCTCATTGGATCCTCTTCCACGCATTTTGAATGGGTATAAAAAGCGTTTGTCCGTGAAGAACTGTAAATATAATGCGCAGAGCAAAGATGAGGAATGAAAATTGTGAGCGATGGGCAGAGGGGTTGATGGAACGGGGCAAACGGGGAAAGATGCCGCGAAGCGGTTTACGTGAATGGAGAAAATTGAAGAAGATTGAAGAAAATTGCGAGAAATTGGAAAACAGAAAAAGTAAACGACATAAATGGCGAAAGAGCAACGTAATTGAACCATTAAAGCGTTACATCGATAGAGAGATTTTTGAGCTTTAAATGGGGCTAAAGGACAAACCTTTTTCAAAACAAATGATTTTCCATTTTCCCCAAACTATTTTCCTTGACTCTTTCGTATTTAAACCAATAAAATTCGCGTCAATTTAGCGGATGCGCGTTGCAAATCAAGCGTAAAATCTGTTAAGTTAAGTTGCCAACATTTTGGGCTATCAATTTGGCTAACCCCCTTACCTTCAGTCATCCGCTTGTTCACACACACACACGCACACGCACACTCAAATGCACACACACACACACACACACACATACACAGACACAGACACATTCACACATAAGCTGCAGCTGTTCAAAATGAAATCGTCTTTCATTATTTATCCGCTTTGATTTTCAACCGGCAAACGGGTCGAGCAGACAAACTGTTCATGTACAGTTTCCTGTCTCCTCTTACCCATCTCGCTCTCTCTCTCTCTCTCTCTCTTTCTCTTCACTTTCTCCATCTCTGTCGCACTCGCGGGTAACAGTATTGTAGTCAATGTTGTCTGTTAGTTGGTCTAAATATTTGCAGCTCCGAACGTTTTCCATTGGACTTTTATGAACATTTTGACGATTTCGATTTTCCAAAGTCAATATTTACACATAGCTCAACCAGAGGCGCCCTTCGCGGAGGGGTTAAGACCTTTGCACCCCTTCGAAGTGCCAACTAAATATTGACTAAAAGCCACACAAACGCGAAACTTGTTAAATGAATACAAATTTGATTGCGTACGCCACTGGCAGCTGTTGGTCCTGCCTCCTCTTCCTCCTGCTGCTCATCGTGAAAGTCCTTGAATGCTGTCAATCGTCAGTCGTAGTAGTAGTAGTAGCACCCCATGGAATCGTCAACTTCTCTTTTCCGCTTGCTCAGAGTTTTATTGGATGTGCAGTTAACCAAAAATAAATCGCATATCGGAATCTCGACGGCACAGCGCATAAACCGCTTAGCGCAAAAATTACTCATACGTCAAGTGGAACCAATTGAAAAACGCAGATTTTTTTACCCAACCCATTTCCCTCCCCCCTTTTGTCGCCTCACTCATACCACTTATACATATATTCCACCGAGTGTTCTATGCTGACTGCAGTTGACCCAGTTCTAAATAATAATAAAAAAAAGGCCTAGTTCTATCCTGGACTGCATCATCCTTAGATTCATAAGCCGCCGCAGCTGCTGCTGCAGTCGCTGTCGCTGTCGCTGTTGTTCCACTTTGTGGCTATTTTTGCAGCTCTTTATTTTTTTTTGCTACTTACTCCACATCCAATCTCCACGCTGTCATTTTCAATTTGGCTAATCGACACACTCGGCCCACATTGTGGCACAAGGATTTGAAAGCAGCCTTCAATTGTTAGAAGAAGTCACGTGCTTTGGCATCCACACGCCCTGTCCACCCTCTTTCTCTTTCTATCCACCTCTCTTTGTTCCCAGCCCTTTCTCTGTCTTTATCTCGTTGGCCAAAAACTAACAGTGACCCACATAGAAAAGCAAAGCCAAAGCCAAAGCTAAAAACCAGATACCAAAAACCAAGCTCTAAACTAATGTTGAGCCAAAAACCAGACAGCTCTAGTCCCAAATTAACTGAAGCCGCACTCTGTATACCCTAACTTTATGCGAGAAGTTAAGCCTCTAAATCTATTCTCAGCAAGTTCCAACTCGTTTATTAAGGCTATTCCTGGTCTAGATCAGAGGTTGATCTTATGGTATAGCTGTGCCAGATTTTAAATGCTTTGAATAGATAGAAGGTTACCACTGAGATTCACAGTTAGTTACACCCTAGAGGATTAGGTATGGCATGCATATAGCAGCGCTTGGCTGGGGTTTACATAAGAACCTACAGTTGGCCACAAAAATTAATTGCAAAAGTGAAAGCCGCGACCAGAGTCAAAAACAAATTGAAAAAGCTCCTGATAAAAAGTAAAAATAACAGTTTCACTTACCGCATCACATCCCAGGGCAACCCCTCCCCATCCGTCTAGTCCACAAATGAATACCCCTAACAAGTGTGCCAAGTGAGCAGTCAATGAGGCAACTGCAATGGCAACTGCAATGCCAACAAACCTACATAATTCAAAAGTTACGTTGAATTTTCTATGTTTGCCTACTTTCAGGCGCCTCTTAGATAACTTTATGTTATTATATGTGTATGTGTGTGTGTGTGTGTGTTAGCCCATTCCAGTTCTTTAGGCTATGAAATGTAGCGCAAAGCGGCAGAGTCAAATTTCTGACACTTCTGAATACCCCTACCCAAACCAAAAACCAAACTAATTCGACGAGCAGCCAATTTGAAGCCAATTGCGATTGTGAGCAGCAGCAACAACGGAAACTTTTTCAACAACTCGACAACTATGTAAGTGGCAACAACAACTAAACAACTGCAACTGCAACAGCAGCAGCAGCAAACACTGAGAAAAAGAGAGTATGAAGCGGAAACGTATAAAGAGGGGTGAAGGGAGAAGGGCAGCAAGAAAATTGCTTGTACATTGAAATTGAATTATTTGTTGGGGATCCGAACTGAAATTGCGCTGCAAAATGCGCTTAGTTACCAAGACTCACATCACAAAACGCCAACAACAACAACAGTAGAAAAAACATCACTTCAACAGCTTTTGTTTGGCTTCAGGCATCTGCGAGTGTGTGTGTGCGTGTGTGCGAGTGTGTGTGTGTGTGGGGCAGCCAGAGAGAGGGCAGAGCTGTGCATATTTCAAAAACTAACAATCTCTCCTGCTGCTGTTGCTCTTTTTGTTGTTGTTGTTGTTGTTGTTGTTGCTGCTGTCGCTTTTGTGCTGCTTGAAAAGCTGTCAAAAAAAAAGAAAAAGAAAACAAAATAGCGAAAAAAGTTTTTCCTTTTTTTGAAGTTTCGCGTTGAACTCGCGGCCACTGAAATTGATTACCGATAACGCCAAAAAGGATAATGGACTTTTGTCCAGTCGCAGCTGCAGCAAAACAAAAACAAAAACAAAAACTCTTAAACAAAACAAGTAAGATTATTGCAGTCTTTTTACACACTTGTCGACTGCGAGATACCCTACACTGCTTACACACAATATGAGCTGTAATCTACCTGAACTTAAGAGTCTAGCAAGAAGTTAGTTCAGGAGAAAGGAGGGGTATGCAGCGGAAGTAGTCGCCTTGGGTAGAAGTCACCGCCTGTTGCGACATTCGTCCTACTTTTTACTATGATAATTGATCATATATTATATATATCCATATTTTATATATTTATTGTATGAATTAAAATAACTTATAGATATCATACAGAGATAGTTCCTGAGCTAGAGATATATATTCAATCAAAAATCTGCAATAAACTTGATCGACGTAGGACTAAGTGGAAGCTGCCTACCACAGGCTTTGATCGACTTAGCTACTGTTGCTGATCTCGAATATATGTATAATATATATAAAGTTGATTCCAATTGACTTGACATACATTTATATATACCCTTTTTAACCATTTATTATCTCTATAGGGTATGGAAGAGTCCAGCACTGCTGCAAGTGAAGTGTGCGAAACGTTAAAGGAAACAATAAACAAATCAAAAAATGAAATAAAAATAGCCAATTGAGAATGTTTTAGACAAGCTAACTCGACTGCCAGATATCCTGTATACAATACTAATGCATCATAATATACAGTCAAATATATATATTAATATATATACCCCGCTTGTAGTACTTCTAGTCGATATAATGGCTGCCCTGCGTCTGCTCCCATGCAACTTTCCACATACAAAGAAATAACGAGATTTGTATCTTTGAGTATCGTAAAGTTCTTAAAAAGAAGTTTTACTATTCATATTGAACGATAAATATAATCCAAAGCTATAGAAGATATACGTAGTTTAAAATTGCAGCTTTAAATCCATTTCGAATGTATCAAAGATTCGACGAAAGCTCCAAATGAGCAGGGGTATTCCCATCACACCACAGTTCACTTATCTAACATCCGGTATAAACTCTGATATCGAGATCTATACGGACAACATAAATTTTTAACTCCCTCCTTTCAGCTGTCACAAACGAGACAATAAATTTCATATAGCCCCGTTAACCAATTGCAATGGCTGCAGGGTATTAAAAGGAAATAATAGGAAAATTAAAAAATATAACCCACAGAGGCTAGAGATCAGAAATTGCCAGTGCCGGGGCGAAAAATCACAGGACTAAAAGGATGCAGCAGCTGCACATAAAACCGTTAACATATGCACGGCTGAACTAAGACGGAAAGAAGAGAGCGAGAAAGCAAAAAAAGAAAGAGAGAGATTGTATACTGTTAACTAACTATCTTAAAAGGGACAGGCGATTGAGCCGGTTGTTGTCCCAGCTGAAGAGTTTATGAGCAGCGCAAAGAGAGGCGGAAACTGTGGGAAACCTTCTTTGATTAGTTACTTATCGAAGAGTTAATCAAATTATAACTACTCTAACTATAAAATAGATATTTATAGCGATTTTGAATTCCTATGCAACAAATTGTGGCATGTTCAGTCAAGCAACATATACTTGTATGTTCTGCAGCAAACTATGAACTCGTTGCCATCTAACTGAAACCTCTTCGTGGCCTAAACGTATTGTTATTCATGGCATCGTTTAACCCGTAATAGCAAAGCACAATAAGGCTTTTATAATTAATTATTTACGGCAGATTATTAACGCCAACGTTCACACAATGTGGCAGACATTATGCCACAATGCACTCTGCGGCTTTGTGTGCCTGCAGCTTGGTAAAATGTGAGCAGTTGATAAGATTCCTGCAAGATTCCTCTTAATTATAGAATAGCACGGTTCATCAATTGCGTTCGCTTTGATTTACACGCTTTTTGCCTTTAAATTACGCGCTTCTTTGTTGCTAAAAACCATTTTCACCCTTTAATCACACTTAATTTGATTTTCGATACAGAAAACAAAATCCTTTCTTACACATTGTCAATGCAGAACAAGACAGCCAGGATATAAAGCAAAAGGATGTCAATGACATTTTAATTGAAGTGCAGCTAACGGTGGACGATTCATTGAATGTTTTCTTAAATGACAATCTAAAGGATTCTGAAGAAATTCCGAGGAAAAATCAGTTTCTAAGGAACTCAATTCAAAAGCAGCTTCAATTTAGCAAGAGCTTGAAGTCAACGGAAATTGTAAGAATTAAAGCAACCGGAAACTGTTTTCTTTAATGAGAAGAAATGCGAGAAAAGACGAACTCTGTTTAAGGACTACTTACATTAGGTTGTTTACATATGAGAATGTAAACAAAACTATCATAAATATAAGCAAGCATAATAATAATTACTGGTTATAAGCAAATGTAATTATATTTAAATTTAATTAATTACGAATTTTTGTTTAACTGAATTTCGCTTATAACGAAAAATATATGATAACCCTCGTTATAGAGAAAGAGTGTGAGAGCGAGTCAACACGTTTGTCCGTATTAAAGGATACGAAGTATAAGAACATAAATTTCTTTGTTTAGTTTGTGAATCTTCAATAAATCGTGCAGATGACTTATGTCAAGGGCTAAAATGTCAAATGAAAGAAAAAGATGTTCGTATTCAACAAAATAAAGTAAAACCTGGAGCAAAGGACCTTTTAAGAGTCACTTTAAGGTAGTGAATGTATTGTATATAAACAAAATATTGGCCAAAACAATAAACTTACTTCGTCAATGAAAGCAATGAAGGCCACAACTGATGGAATGATGAAGTCTAAGGAAAACTAGTCAAGCAAGAAGGATGCTCATATTGAAGAGCAGAGGCGCTAATTGTAGCCCACAAGGTTCCTGTGACTTCATTGGAAATTTATCACATTTTTGAAATAAATAAATTCGATATTTTTATAATATAATATAATACACCCCATACAAGTCAGTCTTTAAAACTACAAAAATTTTAACATTTGCGTCTTCTGTTAAGTTAACAGCAATTAAGCACAGCTGCTTCGAATCCAAATCACAGTCAATGTAAGACTTTAAGAACTCCTTTCTCTGGGGAATCCCCTCGTCTTTCTTACTAACTAGTTACAGTAGATGGTTATACAACTTAACATTTCATACAATTGAGACACTAAAGCTTACAGATCTTGCAGTCTTTCATGAAGTTCAGCTTTCATAGGGTTCTGTGAAGTTGCGAACTTAACCGGATTCACCCCCTCCGAAAGATTCTCTCAGAAAATACATTTGGTCAGCAAAGTGAACAATTTGTTCGAGTTATTTGTGTAAAATTTGTGTTAAATGAGAAAAAATCAGTGGAAAGCATCGCTGACCAGTGCACAAAGTGACTACGGGGCAATTTAGGGTACAGACTAGGAGAGATGAAGGGCAGCGGCAGGGAGCAGCGTGCGAGGGCACATTATTTGCATAGCTCATAATTATGCGCTGGACTCACATGAACCTTCGTGGTGGTCGCTGTCCACCGGACGCTGGTTGATGCTGGACTCCGTTCACCCGGTTCCTGGTAACTGGTAACTGGTAACTGGTAACTGGTCACTGCTCACTGGATGCCGACCGTTGGACGCTGGCCACTGGTCACTGACCACATCCGCTGCGTGCTCAAGTGCAAAAGATTTTTCCTGCATTATCTGCAAAGCAAACACAAGGAAAATGTAAGGGGCTGGGGAGATTGGGGGGTTGGTCAAACTTAGGTGTGGAGGGGGTAACAGACTTTTGGCAATTTGTAACATTTTGCTCATTACACACACACACACACACATACACTCAGAGCGAGATAATAAAGAGTGTGGATGTGTGGAGTGTGGATGTAGAAACTTCCGTTTGCATAAAAATGGCGTTAAAAATAAGAACGGAAAGAAAATCTAATAAAACATGTTTAAAAACGTAGAAGAAAAGCGCGCACAAGTGAAGTGGCATTAAGCGAACCAACGAGGAACAAGGAACAAGAAGAGAGTGCTGCAGGGGGCGGGGTAGGTGGAGGGAGTTGGGGACGACGAGTGGCACATAGGAAAAAAAAACAACACGAAAAAAAACACAGTGTGTTTAACGAGCCATTTGCCGCTTTGGCGCTGAACCTGCTAATTGAATTAGAGTCGCTGCAGGATGTTGGAAATGAACAGTAGCAGGAGCAGGACTAGGAGCTGGAGATGGAGCTGGAGTTTTGTACAGGAGTAACTTCAGCAGCAACAACTACAACAAAGATGCTACAAAGTACTCGTAACTGCGGGTTGCGGGTGCCCTCTAAACGTTTCGGCCTGCCACATGCCGCATGCCGTCAGCTCAGAGTTTTGCCCGCAGGATTCAATTAAGTGTAAGGGCAACCCTCCACAGCGTTTGCGTGTGCACATGTGTGTGTGTGTGTGGACGATGTACGATATGTTATAAGTGGTCTTGTACTATCAAAGGCCTGATAACACACATTCAAGTAGGCGCTGCCACAAAGCGCGGCAGTTGCAACAGTTGCCCCCAGTATACTCATGTTGCCCCATGCCCCACTCCCCAGACGATGAGCCGCCTTCTAGCTAGCTAAGATAACAAATCTTGTCCTCGACTTGGACAAATATTGTAGCTGCCAGTGGCACTTGGAACATCAGTTGCCATAACACACACACAGACACTCACAAACACACACACACACACACATGCCACATCAATGATGATAAGCCAAACGATTGACGATTGGCGATTAACGATTAACGATTAACGATTGACGATACCATAATAAAGAAGGGAAAAGCTGCTCAAGTATAAAGCTACTTAAACAAAATTTCGTGAAAGATTCAAAACAAAATCGGTTAAGTCGAAAGTTGGATAATCAAAGAGGAGCTCTTAGAAGTCAAAAGTTTGGAACTTTTCAAGAGAATCAATTAAAGGGAAGCAGAAAAAAAACCTCAGAAACGAGTGTCGAAGGAGCTACAGGAGCTGTCTAGGAGAAACCTTTCCGCTAGACTTTCAAAAGTTTTGCTAGTCAAAGTTTTAAAGCCCAAAGCATCAATTATGAAAGGTTTCCATATACTCAGAGTATCATGAGAGCTAAGAGTCAGGGAAACATTAATCGTTTGGCTTAACGGACAAAACAAAATTTGCTACGCAGACAGGACACTGTCGGTGTAAAAAGGTTTGCTGTTCATCGAGGAAACAGGAGTTAAGCCACTGAAGCCAAAGGCAACTTCTAATTCTGATTTTACCTTGGGCCAGTTGGGATTACAGCCTATGCCCTGTCTGAGTTGCAGCTAAGGTTCTAGCTCTGGATTTTTCAACTTTATTTCAACTGTAAATCAACTATGATGTAAGGACAACGCTACCGAACGCAATTGATGCCATACAAGTAATCCGTAATAGGTCAAAGGATCATCGTGTACTAACGTAGCCTAGACGACCAGCCTTGGCCAACCTATCAAACAACTTCCTCTGGACAATCTGGCATCAATATGAAAAATACTACAAAGGAAAAGCATACGCATTGCCTATAAGCCGCACAACAACTATACCCTATAGCTAGAGACTTACACACAGTCAGTCACTTAGACAAAGGAAACAAAATGTCAGCTAAGACCCGGAAAATGCGTTGACATTTAAACAGTTTCTCTGTCCGAGTACAGGGTATTTTTATATGTGTGTATGCACACTCATCCACACACACACACACACACACACACTCGCATTCACAAAGCGCCTGTCAACTCTGCTTCGATTGTCATTCATCATTCGTTGTTCATTGATAAAACAGTAAGCAAAAAAAAGAGAGAGAGAAAAAAACATTTCGATTGACAATATGTAATACCACGCCCACATACGAGTACGCCCATAATGAAGCAAACTACTGAGTTTGCTGCTTTTGTTGTTGCTGTCACTCTTGTCAATCCCCAGCCACCCGCTGGGCATCAACCGATGTCGCGGCTGATGGTCGTCGCCACAGGGGAGAGAATATAATCGATGGTCAGAGAATGAAAAAAAAGTTTATAATGGAATTAAATGATCCTCACATCAGAAACTTTTAATTGGTTATTAGGAATGTTGGCAATCAAATGATTTATTTCTGTTACTGCCAACTCCCAACTGCGAACTGCCAACTGCCAGCGAATTGGCAACTGTAAATTGCAATTACAATTGCAACTGCAACTGCCACTGCCACTGTTCGAATTGAGCTTTCAATTTCAGTTGCAACAAATTTAAAAAAAAAAAAAAAGTAGTAAAAGTTTTTATCCTTTTTTTTAGTATTGTCTGTTTCAATGGAATTTATCAACTGAGAGTCAGAGAATGGAAAATTGGCTCAAGAGTTTGGTGGCAGAAGGAGAAGGATTCAGTGAATGAAATTGAGGCTATTTCATTATTAAATTCCAAAAGTGCTCGAAGGCCTCACACTGAGTGGGCGTGGCAGCTGAGCAACTCAAAGGCGGGTCAGAGCCGGTAAGTGAAGATTTAACTTTGGCTCGTTGACTTTTACTCAATAGAGGAAAGAAAAACGTAATAAAAAAAACGAAACTCTTGAGAAAATGACTTGAAACCAATCAGCGTGAAAATTGTTGTCCACAACATACTCCAAACACACACATGTGTGTGTTACTCTGTGTGTGCGTGTGTGCCATTATGCGTGTGTGCTGGGATACTCTGTTGCCCTACTGTGTCCGATTTCTGTAAATTGAGTCATACTTTTTGTAATGGTTCCCCAGTCACGCCTCTGACTTTTTGTATGGACCGTAAATAAGAGAAATCCACTTGAAAAACTCTGAAACTCTCCTCAAGACGCTTAAATTTTCACAAAATGTCATCAAATTCCACAAAAATTTCACAAAAGCCAACAACATTGCATCGAATTTCACGAGATTTTCACAAGCTTTCAACAAATTCAACAGCATCTTAGCAAGTTTCCAACAAAGCTTCAAAGCATTTTAATCAATTTTAGAAGATTCCTTGAACTTGCAACAAATTTAACAATATATTCAACCCAGATCACAACATATCATTAAATTCCACAGAATGCTAACCACATTTACAAACTTTTATGAACTTTCAGCAAATTTGAAATTTGAAATGAAACTCTACAAAATGTTCATCAAATTTTACAAAGTCTCCCTAAACTTGCCAAAATTTCATCACATTTCGCAAAAGTTCAATTAAATTTCAAACCTATTTTTTAATAATTTCCGAAAATTAATAAATTTTAAGCAAACTACATGAAAATTTCTCAAATTTCATATAGAAATTTCTAATTACGAAAAGTGTTAAACTAATGAACTAATTTTACAAAATTCCTTCAAATTGCAATTTATGTTACAAAACAATTTTTGATTAAAATTATGCAAAAAACCTTTCAAAATTTTCTGATAATTTCACAAAAATTATCAAACCTTCAAAAAAAATTTACTCGTGTTCACAAAATGCTGCTGAATCCTAGAAAATGTTATCAAAAACTGACCTAAAAATGTTTCCCAATTTCCGAAAACTTCACAACATTTCGTACAATTTTACAAAATTTCCTTAAATTTCACAAAATTTTGAGTTCGTGCTTTGTTTTTTTTTTAAAGCATTAGCTGAAGTTGGCATTGTTGAAAGGAATTATATAAATATATGCTTGGTGGGCTGTGCGTATACGTAATTTTATTTGTAGGCGCCAAAAACATGTTTGATAGGCGACCCAAGGGAGGGGTAGGCATGGTTGGGAGGAGTAAGGGGGGCAAGCAAAGACCTACAAATAAAGCAAAATACAATGTAAACAAAAGCCCAAGGGAGGGATGAACTGCTAGGGTGCAGGGGGAGGGGGGAAGCAGCAGCAACAGTGTGACGTGAACTGTGACCAAAGGCCGCTGTTGGATTGATGGGGAGTAGGGGCTGTGGGGGCAAGCGCCTGCGCTACCAACCAAAGGTTGGCTGTAACCAGTATTTTTACCGGTATATTCGCTACTATGAAACTGTTCCCGCTCATAACAGGCTGTCAGTGCACCCAGTATTGACTAAGGCTTCTGCTACTGACGCTGCTTCTGCTGCTGTTGCTGTCGCTGCTGCTGCTGCTGCTGCTGCTGTCTCCGCTTCTGGTCACATGCCACATGCCACATGGCTCTGCTTTCGATTTCGGTTTCAGTTTAGTTTTGGCAGCGAGCGCTGTGCGACGTCTTGTTGCAAATTGTTGTTGAACACGGACGACATTTCGGCAACGTTGCGAGATAAGATTTTAAGCGGTTGGTGTTTGTTCCTCTCTAGTTGTGTGTTATGTATGTATGTGTGTGTGTGTGTGTGTGTGAGTAAGTGTGCGTGTTTGTTAGGCCTGTGTATGTGTGTGCTTGCGCGCTGTATTTAACTGAAAGTGAAATCGTAATCTTACAAATAAAGTCAAAGGACGAAATTTTGTTAATTTTTTTTTTGGAATTTTTTTGGTAATATTTTTTTTTTTTTTTGGAATTTTTGAGTGAAGGCTAAAAAAAAAGTGTTGCATTAGAATTTCTTTTTGCGGGAGCGCGCGCGATTGCTTGAAAATCAATGAAAAGCGAAAGTGAAAACGCACACACATACAAATACAAAAACAAATATACAGATACACACGCACACACACACACACACACACACACACACGGGGGTACCACAGTAGCGGGCCACAGCTGCTTAAAGCGTGCGAGAGAAGCCAGAAATATTTTTGACGTCATTAATTTAGATGTATGCGAGTGTGCGTATTTGTGTTCTGTGTGTGTGTGTGTGTGTCTAAGCCAATTGGTATGTCTGTTTCGAACAATCTGTGTGTGTGTGTGTGTGTGTGTGTGTTTCCTGTTGTGTGGATGTTTGTAGGTGTTAAACTTATAAAATTAGCTAGACAAATTAGCAGAACAAAACAAAAACTGTGACAGCCACAACAAATTTATCTGTGTGTTTGTCTCTCTATGTGTGTGTGTGTGTGTTTGTGTGAGTCTGGGTGTGTGTGCGTTGCATAACCTGCAGGCACCCCAACGCGACGCTAAACTCGTGACTCACATATACAAATGCAAGCGAAAGGCAAAGGACTCTCGCCAGATGTCCTTGAACGTTATGCATAAAATGTGTGCAGACAATGTTGCCTCAGTCGCTCAGTCAGTCACTCAGTCAGTCGCTCAGTCAGTCACTCAGTCAGTCAGTCAGTCAATCAGTCAGTGAGTTAGGCAGTCATTCAGCTGTGCGCTTCTGTGTGTTTATGTGAGTCTGTGTGTTTGTGTGGGTGCTGTGTGTGTATGTTTATCTTCTGCTCTTTGCATAAACACAAAAATTTACGACACGCCAACAACTTTGAGACTCAACTTAAGAAGCAGAACATATGAAACTGAGGCGTGTTGGGGTGGCACGTTGGATTGGGACTGGGATTGGGATTGGGATTGGGGCAAGTTGCAGTTGCACAGTTTTCTAGGTCGGTTGTTGGCACTTTTACGTTTTTGGGGCTTAAAGGTCGCACATGTGGCAGTATGTGGTAGGTGGCAGGTGGCGTGCGCCATGTGCCATGTGCAACGCTGCGTTGCACAGCGTTCTGCAGCTTACGGCGCGGTTGCTGATGCTGCTGCAGCTGCACTTTTCTTCTTTTTTTTGTTGAGCGTTTTGCGTAATTGGGTTGCCCACAGTGCAGCATTGAGTCCTTGAACTGCTTTGCTTTGCTTGGCTTTTGGTGTGCACACACCCCACACACGCACGCACACCAACGCACACCAGCATATACACATACCAGCACACATGCTGCAGCGCGTCGCGTCACATGTGCAAATAGCTTTAAGTCTTCCGCTCTACAGTCTCTCTCGCTCGTTCTTTCTCTCTCTCTCTCTCTCTCTCTGTCTCTCTCTTTCGCTCTGACTTTATCTCGCTTTCCGCCTACTTTATCCCCCCTTTTATCAGGGCGTTATTTTGATAGCCGCGTCACAGCTGAGTCAGCAGCAGCAGCCGCAGCAGCCTTGGACACTTGCGTTATTTATGTGGCAGGCACCCAGGGTCCAGGCTAACCCTTTGGGGCACAAGCTGCCTTGAACTGGTTAAAGCAGCTGAAAGTATTTGGGGGAGGCTGAAAAAGGGGGCGGAGCAGTGTTGTTGACCATTAACCAAATTGCCTCTCAAATGCTCAAATATTTTAAATTATTGAAATGCGTGCGTGCGGTACGAGTACAGTTTAAACAAATATGGCCAGAGAGGAAAGAACCTTGGGCGAATGTGAGCCCAATGCCAATGCCACGCCCACATTGGCCTTCCTTACATTAGAGGCCCCAAAACAACGTTTACAGTCAGCCTGCCGCCCCCTTTCCCTTCAGGGGCTCATAAATCTTGCTTAGCGCCTAAAAACGGGCAAGTTGCCTTTTTGCCTGTTTTATTTTGTTTCATTTTGTTTAATATTTGCGGTCAGACAGAGAATTGTGGCAGCCTCCTGGAACTCTCTCCTCCCACTGCCTCTGCATTTGTTACGCCCACAAAACACATTGGAAAAAGGTTTCAGTTTTATAGAACATTTTAATTATTTTAAATGTGGCAACTAGAAAATTCCCATAAATTTTAGGGTATTTCTCGAAGCTCTTTCAGGCAATTCTGTAAACTCTGCAAAATATTTTAAATCAATCGAAACTGTGGCAACTGCAAGCGTAAATATATATATTATATATGAACACTGTAAAATGTGTTTCTTAATAGCTGTACGACTACGAGATACCCTATACTATGAGGTTAAGTCAATAATAATGATCTTTCTTCGTAAACAGAACTTAACATTAGAGTTTAAAAAATATCACCAAAACAAGCAACGAGAATAACTTAGCTCAATCTATCGATAGGTTCATTGCGGATCTATCGTTTATCGCTTCCTGTCTATTTCCAGACTGGTAGGTATATATATCTATATATAACGGTCTCCACACAGCGCCATTGCATTCTTGTTCCTATAGAGTCTCAGATCTGTAGAGAAACTAGCAGTTCGATTACCTTAGCTAAATCAATCGATATGTGGATCTAACGTTAATCGATTTCTTTCGATTTCCGTGCAGACAGATATATATATCTTATATCTAAGGTACTCCACACAGATTGCCCCTCAGATCTGTACAGATTATGGTTAATTATACCTGATTGATAGCAGCTCAATTAACCTGTGACAAACGCTTCCACAATAGTCAATATACCCTACTTAAGGTCATGCTGATTGAAGTGCAGGGTATAACAAGTGAGCACGTATTTTTAATTTATGCAAATATTTGTACAGTTATTCATTTAATCTCCAGGCAATTGAAGCGAGATATTTTATTTAACCTTTTTTTTACTCATTTAAAAATGCATTTAAATACAACATTAAATTCCCTTTTGATTTTATATCGCTTTTCGCTTTTCCCTTTTTTGTTTTCCTACTTATTTTTCTTTATTTTTTTAAATATATAATGCAAATAGTGAATTAATTAAAAAGTTAATTATTAAATGATGGCAATCAAAATTTAATCAATCCGATGTGAAGTGGAATGAAAAATACGAGTATTACCGGAAACCGGTGCTGAAATTTTTAGCACTTAAAACTATTATTATGAATTAATCAATTGAGTTTAATGCTATTATGGCTTAAACAGCACTTAATACCCTGTAATCTGAGCCCTTTTCATGTCAAAACAAACTAGTTGCTAATTTCGATTGACATTTCCGAGATAAGTTAAGTAAAAAGTTAGAGATACTTCAGATAAATAGATATAGATAGGTTTTTAGTGAGGAATTTTATCTGAACAATAGTACCTCATATGTCAAATCTTAAATCTCTTATACATTTTCCATCTTATATCTAAGATATTCTTATATTATATATTCTATTTTCGACCTCCAAAACTTAATTATCTCGTGTCTATCCATTTCCCTATAATTTCTCCCACCTTCCATCTTATATCTTCCATCTTATATCTTCCATCTTATATCTTCCATCTTATATCTTCCATCTTATATCTTCCATCTTAAATCTTCCATCTTATATCTTCCATCTTATATCTTCCATCTTATATCTTCCATCTTATATCTTCCATCTTATATCTTCCATCTTATATCTTCCATCTTATATCTTCCATCTTATATCTTCCATCTTATATCTTCCATCTTATATCTTCCATCTTATATCTTCCATCTTCTATCTTCAATCTTGTCTTCCATCTTATATCTTATATCTCCCACCTTATATCTTCCATCTTATATCTTCCATCTTAAATCTTCCATCTTATATCTTATATCTTATATCTTCCATCTTATATCTTCCATCTTATATCTTCCATCTTATATCTTATATCTTTCATCTTCAATCTTGTCTTCCATCTTATATCTTATATCTTCCACCTTATATCTCCCACCTTAAATCTTCCATCTTATATCTCCCACCTTATAACTTCCATCTTATATCTTCCAACTTATATCTCCCACCTACTATCTTCAATCTTATGTATTCCTTCTTATATCTTATATCTTCCATCTTATATTTTTCATTTCTAAGTCTTCCATCTTAGATCTCCCACTGCATCCATCTTATATCTCCCAGTGCATCCATCTTACATCCTCCACCAGACTCTCTGTTATTCAAATTGTATCTTAAATTTTTAATCAAACATCTTTTATTCTATATCGTATATAATTTATTCTAAGCAAAGCTTTTATATTGATGTCTGACCTTTCAAACTAAGTTATTCCTGCTGAGTAACGTTAGTGACATGGCGGAATAGTCCTATCACATGCCAAATTGGACTGCCTTCTGTGCCACTCCCATGGCCCAGCTCTGTCTCTTTCTCTTTTTCAACTGTTTCTCTCTCTCTTCTCACACTCTATTCATGCGTTTCTCCCTATCAAATCTACATTTCAAATGTGCAAACGACACAACGCAAAAATAATTTGCATAATTTGCATTACCAAAAACGCGAGTACCAAAAAAAAAAAAAAGGAGACCAGAAATATTCCCAAAAATGTTTATACAAAAATGAAAATAAGTAAAATACAAACCGAAAATTTAAATAAATGGCCAAAATTGAATTTGCGGCTGTTTGTGGCATTTTTTTTGTTTTTTTTTTTTCTGTGGTTGTGCATATTTTTACTTTACTTTTACAATTTGTATTTTATTTTTCGTTTGTTGTATTTTTGTTTATGGCTAGCGGCGATTTGCCAAATAAATTTAATATGCATTCATTTTTTTTAATGAAATTCCACAGAAATAACAAGAGAAACAACAAAAACAGAAACTGAAACAGAAAAAACTCTGATAGAACAAAATGTGCAGTTGTTAAAATAAATAACAACGAGTGTAATACTCATACCTGTGCCTACATATGTGTGTGAATAAGTGTGTTTTGTGTGTGTGAGAATATGAGAGTGTGTTAGATTTGGTGTACGTGTGTATATATAACAAATGTCAACCTTTGCAGTGGTAATTCGATGAGCGATTAACTATAACCCCGAGTGATACGCATCGCATTGAGTGGCAAATTGTGTTTAACAACGACGAAAACAAGAAGAACAATAACAGTTCGGTTCCGTGTGTAAAATGTGCTACTAGGCGTATGCGTGATAAGTCAAACAACAGAAACAATAACACCAACACCAAAAGCAACAGCAACAACAACAACAACAACAACTGCAAATCTTTCTGAATGGCAAAATGAGTAAGTTAATTGGAAAATTGTATAACGATTAAAGTTCCAGCTGGAGTTCGAGTTCGAGTTTGAGTTCGAGCTCCAGCTCCAGCTCTTGTCCTTGTTCTCATAATCCTATTAGTAAGTTAAGTTCTAATCAATATATGGCAGCTCTTTGATTACACTCAACTCTCACCATGTTTCCTTGTGAGCGGCTTACAACCCCTTGCCGCCCCTTGCTCAGATTCCCATCCCATTGTAGTCTATCAATATTTAAGCACCTCTTATAAATTGTTAATGACCATTGAAAAATTATAATTTATGTGCACTACTCAAGCAGAAAATTCAAAACTCTTGTGCAAATTTGCGCATGCACGAAATAAATAAGATACATCCTCGAGTCTAGACTGTACAGTGTACAGTAGAGGCTCTTCTGACGGATATTTATATTTACTAAAGAAATTTCTTTGTTTCAAACGCTATGAATTAATTATAAGAGCTCTCTCTTTCTCTCTTCATCGTATATCCCATCTTGTATGTCCTATATCACTTTCTTCCATAACATATCTCCTAGGTCCTATATGACATTTGTTATATATCATGTCCATTTTTCCATCTCTTATGCATCATGTCCTATATCGCATCTCCTTTATCCCAACTCCTATATCCCATCTTCTATGTCCCATCTTTTATACCTCATATTCAATATCCAAAAGGGGAAATGCTTTATATCTTCTAGCCTATCTTCTAAATACCATCTGCAATATGCCATCTGCTATATCCCAGCTCCTTTATGCTAAATCCTATATCCCATCTTTCGATCTTTTGATCTTCTCGCTTATATCTCTTCTTCTAAACTCCTTTTTTATATATCCCAAGTATCTCATTTCTAATACATCCTATCTTGAATACAATGTCTTTTATCTCATCTTATATATCCCATATTTTATATCCCAATTCTATATCCAATACCCCATTCCGTATGTCCTATATCCCTGCTTCTACTTAGCTCCTATATCACATCAACAATAAATACCATGTCCCATATAACATCTTCTAGATGTCATCTCCAATATCCCATTTACTATATTCTCCATTCAGTATCCAATATTCCCCCTATATCCGATCTTCTAAACGGATATATCTTCTTCCCATCTAGTTTAACCGTTGTTCTATATCCCATATCTCATTTCTTATATCCCCTCTCTTAACTCTTTTATATATACCATCTTCTTTGTCCAATCACTAGCTAATCACCTACTTGGACTATAGCTAGCCTATCTAATTAGACTGATGTCTAGATATTATGCATCAAGTATATAATATATTCAATGGTCCTGAACTTCATTTCAATTCTCAGAACTAATCATTTATGCAACACTTCAAACTCAGTAGACGGCAGCACTCTTTGTTTAAGATTAAAATCTACAGACTTAAGTCCATTTATATATAGCAACTCCTATATTGGAAGCCAGAGACACTCATATATATATATACGTTTATTTAGTTTTAGTTACCATTGAGTTCTATTTAATAATTTGAATGTGCAGACAAAAGGCCAGCTTGCTGTACTTTCTACTGGTAATTTGATAAAAGCTTAAGACTTATTTCACATCAGAGCCTTAATTGAATTTTCGAAATTTCTCAGTGCCTTCAACACAATTTCAAAGATTATATTTGCAAGTAATAATTCTTGGTTTAATCCCCTTTAAGGTATCCGATTGTAAAATGCTTTATTGCGTATAAATAGTTGAAATGAAATTATATTCAATAAAAGAGCAACACAGCAGCAGCCTTGAGAGAGAAAGAAGAATTAGGAGCTTAATTGGATGGCAACAGTTTCTGTTCAAAGTTTATCAAAAATCATTGTAATTCAATTCGGTTAAATGCTTTTGAGCATTTTCCGAGCAACAACTAAGCGCATTAAACATAAATACTTGACAGGCAGGCAGTAAAAGCAGTAAAAGCAGCAAACGGAGCAACAGCAGCAGTGGTATCAAAGATCTCAAAACTGTGGCAAGCCTTCAGCCATGAGGAGCAGACCGAGAGAACAAAAGCTGAGAGATGCTGCCCCAAAATGTTACATGTCGCAAACGGCTTGCCTCCTGGCAGAGCTTATGCTGTCCGTCTCTCTCAGCCTGTCCTGGCTGTCAGTTGGGCAATATGCAAGGATTTTCATTGATACGCCTGTCTGGCGTTCAATGTTTATTGCATATCAATTAGACCAGTAGTCCTGCCACTGGCTACTGGCTACTGGCTACTGGCTTCTGGCTGCTAGCCATAGGCTACGATATATACGTTATGGGATGCTGTTAACTGGTGGTCGAAGTTCGAGGGTACAGGGCACAGGGTCTTGAAGTGGCCCCAATTTGTGGCACTTGGTTGTTGGCAACAGCTGCTACTGCTGCTGCTGCTGCTGGGCGTGAACGAAGACAATACCCAGTGGAATGGACCACAAATCGTGCAAAAAACTTTCAAAAGGATTCAGGCAACGTGTGCGTGTGTGTGCGTGTGTGCCTGCCTGCCTGCCTGTCAAAATCCACTTGAGCGTACCATAATTTCCACGCTAAATGAGTTCAAGTAGAGACAACGAACAGCCTCGGCCATTCCCCCATCTCCACCAGCCCAGGAAAAGTGCCAAACTGCCAACTGCCACCAACTCGCAATACTCAACTTGGAGCCTCTGGGCACTGGGCACGCCCACAAATAATATAACGCCTTCATCTCGCACGTGTGCGCAATTAGAAATGCAGCTTGCGGTTGTCGGCCAAAAGTTGACTTTATACTCACACACACACACACGCACATACACATCACGTACACACGTACACACAACTTGGCCTGTCTTTCTGCTGCATTCTGCTATGTTGTGCTCCAGTGACACACAAAGCATCCCTGATAAGTAGGAAGAAAAACCAGGAGGGAATCAGGCGTATAAGTGTGAAAAAGTATGGAGAAGGGGGGCGTGGCAGGGGGTGTGGCCAGCTGGTAAATTGCAACTCTGGCGCATTCATTAAGGCAACATTTTAGTACATTTGCAACATTTTTTTTTCTTTTAGACTGTAATTAAATTAATGCCCACCTCTGACAAATTGCATTAAAAGCCACGCGGCGTATACGCAATTTATACTACTTCGTTGTCGTCTAACCAACCAACAGCACCAACAACTACAACAACGACAACCACAACTAAAGCAACAACAACTACAATACAATTTGCTACAGAGTGCAGCTAAAAACGTCGTCCAAATCCCTGACCTGATTTAGCAGCTTCTTCTATCCAAACTGGCAGCTGCTTTTCCTCTATTTTTTTTTTTTTGGTCTTTTTGTCATTTTGTTCCTGTTGCATTGGCTTTTGCTTTCAATTTGCCCCAGTCTCTTTATCCTCTCTTGCCCATTTTTCTCTCTGTTTTTTCCCGCCTTACCCGTTTTCCGTTCCGTTTTAGTTACCTTCCTGCTGTTATGCTTCCTGTTTACTTTTTATGCAAAACTTTCCATTTTTATACCATTTTTTCCCCAAAATAGAAAATAAAAATACAATATTTGCTGTCGCCCATCTGTCTGGCCAAGCTAAAAATGCCAACTAGGCTGCCTCCTAGCCAGTTTGTTTCCCCTCCTATTCCCCTCCTGGCCAGCACTTGCACTTGCGAATGGCATTAGAACGTTTCAGTGCTCGGCAAGACCAGGAAGAGCATCATGAAGATGTGGAGCGGAGACGTGCCCAAGTAACAGGCCATGTCCTCAAATGTCAGCTCGAATTCTATTTTAAGAATTCTGCAACGTTGTGAAAGTCACTCAACGTCGTCATGTGCCCTGGACGCGATTAGGGTCACTCAGGGACGAGCACTACTCCAAAAAAATTAAATACCCTAACAATTCAAGAGTAGCATAAGTAGTATGATAGGCCAATATCTAAAGCTATTGATAGAAAGCGTCAGCATAAATACCCTATGTCAGCGCACTTTCTCTTCATCTTATGGGATTTGTTATAGTCGGGGGTATCTTATGGTATCAGTCAGTCAATATCCTCTCACTATGAAGTTTTTTTCTATGAGGCTTTTCCTATGAAGTTTCTCCTATGAAATTTCTCCTATGAAATTTCTCCTATGAAGTTTCTCCTATGAAATTTCTCCTATGAAGTTATTCCTACAAGGGTTTTCCTATGAGGTTATCCTTAGACGTTGTTCCTAAAAAGCTTCTCCTATGAGTGTTCTCCAATGATGATTATCCTATGAGGGTTCTCCTATTAAGATTCTCTTGTGAAGTTTTTTCTATGAAGTTTATTCAATTAAAGATCTCGTATGGAGTTTTCTCTAATGTACTTTCTCTTATAAAGTTTCTCTTATGAGCGATTTTCCTATGAAGTTTCTCCTATGTATTTGCTCTTTTACAGGCTCTCCTGTAGAGCTTATTCTATTTAGTTTCTTATTCTTCGGAGCACTTCCTAAGTAACCTCCAATAAGCAGTTTCTGCTATTATAAACTCAATTTGAAGGCACCACATATAACATTTGCTAGTACCTAAAGCTCCTAAGTTGCATCAGTTGTACTCCAGGGAATAGCCTTTGGTATACATCGACAAATCTTTGAATGCTTATCGGGATTACATGTCAATGCACCAACTTTACGGTAATAAACCCTCAGGGAATAAATCGCTGTGCCTCGCCGTGTATCTGAGCAAAGGGTATTGAAAAACTCATCTTGGAAAGTGAACAAATTTCAGTCATGTTTTCATTTTGGCATTTTCTGCTCCGTCGAGTGCAAGATCAGCCCAGTTTCAGGGCTGAGGACTGAGGTCTGAAACCATAAACATAAACTCGCATTATGCCCGGCCAAATAAAACTGCAGCCAAATGACACGTACAACTGTCGGTAAGGACTGTTCCCCAAAGGCTGAAGGGGCAGCAGGCAGAGCACGAGAAGCAAGGGCCAAGGGACAAGGCAGAGTGTAAAGGAGAGCAGCGGGTAGGAAAGGAAAGGAAAGGAGAGAAGCGAAGAGATGTGTGCACATTGTGTGCGATTTACTGCGACTTTGCTTTTGACTGTTTTGTTTTATTTCGTTGCCTTTTCAGGGCATCGATTTTGTCGCTGACATTTTTTGTCTTTGTTAGAGACAAAAAAAAAAAATAATAGGAAAAAAAGTAGGAAAAGTACAGAACAAAACTGTGTCAATGAAATTGTTGTCAACAGTTTTCCCTTTTCCTTGTTTTGTTGTTCCTTTTTGTGTGTTTGTGTGTGTGTGTGTGTTAAAGCTGGCAATTATTTTGCAAAACATCAGCGAAAGTGAACAACTTTAATGCTCTTAACGTGTCAAAGTAAAAATGTAATTAAACGCTGCTAATTAAAAACCGGAGAAAGCAGAAAAACAGCGAAACAAGCAAAACTTTATTCTACGAAGCTGAAACTCAGCAGCTGTCGATGCTACAACAAGTACTCGAATATAAGCTAAACGAGTATGGTATAAAACTTGTTACAATTTCCATTTAACGGGAAACTACTCGTCGGTAGTACTCTAAGAGGGGACTTTAGTGGGCATTCCAAAGAAGACCCTAGAACATATTGGATGAAGCTAGGGAGAACAGAAGTGCAAATGGGGAGAGGGGCCAGTTAATGCCCACATTGCCACAAGGGTTTAAAGAGCTCGAAATAGCCTCAAAGCTGAAAGAATATGAAAGCTGTTACAAATGCCATTGGGGAAAACTGAGAATAGGTCTTGGAGGGTTGTGTGTGGGGCAGACCAAAGGACACCTGAAGCAGGACAGTCAGTTGGAGGGGAAACTAGAAACTTAAGGACACACAACGAACTGTGGCAAAAGAGCTTCAAAACCCTAAGCCGCTGTTACAACTCACAATGAAAAAGCCCAGAAGGGGTCATGGATTGAAACACATTGGTCCTTGTGAGGCAGGTCGAGCAGGGACAGCCGATCGAAGCATCGAATGTACTGAGGGAGAACTCAGTTTAAGGACACACAACAGAGTTCAATGGTAAGGCAGAATGGATAATGCCTTAATTGCCACAAGAGTTTAAGGAACCCAAAAGACCCTCAATTCATTTGGGATAATATGAATATCACATCTACATTTAACTACTTCAGTGCTTTGAACTTTCTGCCATGAAATATTCAAAGCTAACATAAAAGCATTTTGCAACTTTAAACAGCAAACTCAAACTCAATTTTAGAAGGCCACAAAAGAAATATGATAGCTTCCAAGCCCTTCCTCAACAAAATTAAAGCTCAAGCCACTTGCGAATTATAAGCTAAAATAATTTGTTGTTGCCGTTGTTTTTGAGTGAGTTTTAAGTTTCACAATGGAATGCAAAATGTACATATATAGAGGGTTAGATGCTTGGAGGGATGCCGTTTTAGGGACGGTTTGTATTGATTGTGCGTGTCCACAGGGCGTATGAGTAATATCTGTCTGTCTGTGCTTTAACTGCTTACACAATAAATACCAAAGACAGACAGACACAGACACAGACACACATATTCGCAGTACTTATGTAAATTTTATGCGGGTGCTGCTGGCGCTCAATAAAATGCAATTGCAAATTTATACAAATGTCCTGGAATTATTATTGTGCTTAAATCAACGACTCCTTCACGAGACAGCCACGTTCTCCAACGCACATTCAATTTAATTGTTGTGTTGTGTTGTGTTGTGTTGTGTGTGTGTGTGTATATGAAATATGACAAGCGTAGGCAAATGACGCCCTACATCCGATGTGTGTGTGAGAGTGTATGTCCTTTGGGTCCTTTCTTATGTTATATGTGCTCATTTTTACTTGTACTTCGTACACGCTACGTGAGGATTTCATTCATTTCGATTGTATTTGCAACAAAAGGAACGCTCTTAATGGTCCAACAACAACAACAACATATGAATTCTTATCCTTAAATACATATGTATATCCTCTTATCTTTCAACATATGTACACACATATCTCCTTACACACACACACAGAGATACGTATATATACTTAAATACGAGTATATCCTATGTGTGATTGCCATTGCGTTCCATTCCTTTAGTTTCCTTTCCATTCCTTGGCACGTTTGTAATAAGTTTGTAATAATCAGGCGCTCAGCCCAGATGCTTCCTGTTGTTTTTCATATAACATTTTCTTATGTTTTTTCTTTTCAACTTTTTGTGTATTTGGCATGCAGTTTGTACCCGCAAGCCCGTGGCCCCTCCTCCCTATCTCTATCCAAGCACCCAAACCAGTTACAGCTTTATCCTGCAAAAAGTCCTTTTGCTCAGCTGTGCAACAACAACAAAAACAACAACAAATAAACAAGTTTCGCTTTTGGCCTTCTTTGGATTTTCTCATTGCATTTTATGGCCACACGCAATTTACTTCTTATTTATGGTTAAATTCAGTTACAACAACAACGGCAGGAAGTAGAAGAAGAAAAAGAGAAACAACTCTATTTATATTCCTTTTTAAAATAAATAAACTGAACAGGGTTAAAATCGAATAGCGGAAATTCCATAAATTAAATGCAGAAAGGAAAAAGAAGAATAAAATTGCATTTAAATTGCTTGCAAAAATTCAGAAAAGAAATGCACTCAAAGCAGCCGGTTAATAGGATTGACAGAGACAGAACCAAAAAGGGAAAGAGACTGAGAGAGAGAGAGAGACAGTCAAGGGTATCCTTGTTTATACTTAACTCAATTACTCGTACACAAAGTTCTTAAAGTTGCACAATCCTCGTAACTAGAGCGAAACTTTTCTGATCTGTGCAAAACTTTTTTCCACCAAGAAACAATTTTACTTTAATCCTAAGTGATTATATGGAGACACTCGGATTAGGGTACAACAAGTATGCTCCCAGATAATCTGAACTTTAATCAGCACAAGTCCACCACACAGACTTTGTGGGTACTCAACTGAATGGAAATCTGCTGCGACGCTGTAGCTGAACACCCCTACGCTGCTTAATCATAGATTATTTCCTGCATATCTTCTGTGTATATAGTCCGAGCGATACGAAACTTTGAGCACAGGTCCAGTGTGGACTTACAACGAAAAGTTATAGCTATATTCGAGCATTAAATTCTGCTTTTAAACTGGTTTTATCAATTTGCGGAGGGAAAGTTTTAAATTTTGAGATAAACTTAATCAGCTTAGGGTATAGCAGGACCTACAGAGAGACAGACAGACAGACCATAGACAGATCATAGACAGATCATAGACAGACCATAGACAGACCATAGACAGACCATAGACAGACCATAGACAGACCATAGACAGACCATAGACAGACCATAGACAGACCATAGACAGACCATAGACAGACCATAGATATACCATAGACAGACCATAGACAGACCATAGACAGACCATAGACAGACCATAGACAGACCATAGACAGACCATAGACAGACCATAGACAGACCATAGACAGGCCAGAGACAGACCATAGACAGACCATAGACAGACCATAGATATACCATAGACAGACCATAGACAGACCATAGACAGACCATAGACAGACCATAGACAGACCATAGACAGACCATAGACAGGCCAGAGACAGACCATAGACAGACCATAGACAGACCATAGACAGACCATAGACAGACCATAGACAGACCATAGACAGACCATAGACAGACCATAGACAGACCATAGGCAGATAGGCAGACAGATAAATAAACAGAATTAGATTAATTTATGTTTCTTTGGCGTTTAATTGATCAGGAATATATATAGTTTATATGGTATAACCTGCTCTCAACTTTATACTTTTTCATAACTTTATTTATACATTTATAGAACATTTTAAAGAGTTGAGAAGAAAACCCTTTAATATTTAGTTTAGGCTCTATTTTGATTCGTGTCAGTTGTAAAAACTGCAGTAATAATTTTCTATTTTCTATTGCGCAGCGGATTTGATATGAAAACAAAAGAAAATCAAATGAAACCACAAACTGAATAGAAACTGAAACCTTTCCAGTATTTACCATAACCAAAACTAAAATCGAAATAAATTTTACATATTACTGAAACCCAAAGCGTTCAGTTACTAATTCATATATAACGATTTCTATCGCTTCTAGTTGAATGAAAACACAACAAAGCGGGGGACCATAATCCCTCGGTTTGATTCTCTGTTTCAATTCATATGTAATAATTTCATTTCAATCAATTTACTTTTTGAAAAAATAAAAGATGAGTTTTGGTTTACAGTTTGATGCATTTTATGTATTGCTGCAAAGCAATTAAGGTGTTGCTTTAGACGAGGGCTGAATATGAGAGTAGAGTGCTTACATTTATATTTTAATAAGTTTATTTATCCTCAGCTGTTGGTTTTTCTATCTATAACGAGCCATGGTACTTCTATATATAACAATATCTGGGAATGATTTAAAGAGGGATTCCTTCTCATATCAGGATCGATTTATAGATAGATTTCAGATAAATCTACTAAAGACTACAATCAATAGACTATTAAATTTTGTAGCAATTTTATCCGCGATTTTCCTCTTTCTCTGGATTTTCTCTATGGAAATATTACGGGTTGTTCCGTAGCCTAGTCGACCCCTCTGTCCACCTTTGGTTGCATGAGCATCCTCTCTGTCGCTTGTTGAACTCATTTCGGAGTCATAAAGTTGGGTCACATTCAAATTAAAATTCAACTTTGCACACGCCTCGAGTGGCAACAGATGCTGCCGCCAGGAGCAGCACGCAATACGCAGTATGCAGCAAGTAGGAAGCAGATGCAATACCTCGAGGTGGATTCTAGACAGCTTTTAATGAGAAACTGCACACACTCACACCACACTCACACACACACACATACACACTTAAGCGGGTGGTTGCACTTAAAGTTTGTCACTTGCCAAATTGTTTGGCTTAAAAGGCCATCGAGCGTGAGGCTGGGGATAGAGTATTGAGAGGGGGAGGGGAGGATTTGCGCTTTCCACTGCTTCAGCTAGATTTCGGAGCAGATCCTGGCCAGACTCCTACTCTCGACTCCACTCCAACTGCAACCACTCGAAACCCATTCGCAACGATTTGGGTCAGCAACTTACCCAATGAGCGACCCTCGAATGTACTCAAACTATCGCTATATATATGGTATAATGGCCAATCCAAAATCGATTCAGGCCAAATCGGTTGCACTTTTGCGCACTCATCTAAACAGACTCTCAAAGCGCACACACACATATACACAATACACACACAATACACACACATGGCAAATCCATCTCCTACTGTTGCATACTTTCAGTGCATGTCTAAAAGTATGCAAACGCTTATTTTATGGCCACAATTTTGCGTGTTGCAGCGTGTGTTCAATTTGTGTCAACTGCCACGCCCACACACACACACACACACACACACACACACACACACACACATACAGAGAGACCAACAGACACACAGCCACAACTCTTACTTGGCTCCATCGTGCAACAGTTGCATGTTCTGTTGCGGTGCCTGTTTGTTGCATGTTGCGTTGACATTTTTGCCGCGCTGACATTTTACATTTTACATTAATTCCTCAACCTTTCTTTACCTCCCAGCTCCCACCTCCCCTGCCCACTATTCGACCCCTCTGAACGTTGGGAAAAAGTGTGCCAAGATTTAATTTTACACAATTTGCAAGCAAAGCCCTCAACATATACTTAGATATGCTCAGATATCTGAGCACATACGATTACTATACGCTTATTTATTGTAATAACAAAAGTCACGACGTTATTCGAAAGGCACTTTACAGTTACTTTTCATACTGCAATTATGATGTGCGACTCTACGAACGTTGTCAACACAAGTCTCAAACTGAGCAGGGAAACAAAAGCTATTAACCTGTCATCGTCTTATTGTATAATTATTCTAATAACATGTCATATTGTGTCCCCTTTTATATAAATTTATGCAATTATTATAATTGCACATATCATTTCCATATAATTTCCACAAAGATATTAAAACTTGCCCACAGTACGAACTGTTTAGTTTCAGGTCTAAAGTAATTTCAAACTAACTTCTTCTAGGGGCATAGACTATACCCACAATGCAAATTGGTTGTTTAAGCCTTAAAAGCATTAGAAGATTTAGAGCCTGAGAAGCTTTGCTCCTCTCTATTAGAAATCTATTATAGAGGTTCCATCTTCCAGCCTCGTATCAGTACTCTAGGGTTATCTGACCTGATAAGGATGCAACAGAATATTTTTAAAAGTTTTTGGAATTATGAGAAGTCTCTCGCAGCTTGCGTATTTAATTAAAATTATTTGATATAATGATCTATATTTTCGTCTATATATCTTCGATCTTATTTTCATTACCCAAGTTGTGATGACAAACGAATTCACACAGCGAATCAATGCATTCTAAAGCCTATTTGAAGTAAGAATATTGGTTGATGAATTGGAAAAGACTTCTTATATTATCCGTATCTTCTTCCATTTCAACTTCATTATCACCTGTTAAAATGTTGGCCAAAAGTTCATCAGCCGATATTGTGCCTTAGCATTCGAGGTTTTAATCACAATTAACAAAATCTACTTCCAGCGGAGATTCTTCTCCGCCTCCAGGAACTGTCACATTGAAGAAAAAGCAAATGCTTTTATCCGATTCATTTTCTATACAATCATTTCATCATTCGCATTTAAGCCATTTCCATTTATGCAATTAAATTCGAATATATTTTCATTTTATAATACCCATAACTCGTATATTGAAAAGTATTTTAAATAAATTTCTACCAAAGGAATCCCCTTCCCCATTTTACGATGTACATATTTGCTTCCCTTAGGGCTCTGCTTTACATGAAGCATGATTAAACAGTTTAAAAGTCAATTATTCGATTTGTGGCATGACACCAAATGAGGTGTGGCATGCTGCACTGTTCTATTGACATAAAAATTATGCCTCGTCAAACATGAAATTGTTAATTTTAAGCAAAATTTTCATATATTTTCCACATTTTTCGATAATCCCTGAAGCTAAATCAACAAAGAGAAAAACTGTTTGCATTAATATCCCAGCATGTTTCAGAGCTGGTTTCCCGCTGTCTCTATTCAAATTCGTTTTTCTGGTGAATCCATGTCGACATCCGCAATGATGAGTCGGCGCTAAAAGTCAGATTTGTTGTGGCTAATAGCGCTAACAACTGCAACTAAAACTGTTCATTCGAACACGTTTTTGTCCACGCAATTTTGTCATGCGATATTTCCCGTTCGAAATGTGTTCTTGGTTATATTCATTGCCTCTGCTTTGGTCCCATTGATTCGGCGAATGTTTTGAGCCCCTTTTTTTTAAGTTTGGGAACACTTTTTGTTAGAGATTGCAGTTTTTAGGCATCCCCACGTCCATTGTCTACTAACGACTACGTTTAGGCTTCAATTCAGTTGCGCCAACTTCATGGAAGAATCCTCCTATGAAAACTCTGTGTAGAGGTTAACTTTTCAGACAACCCTCGTAGATTGTATTACATCATGTTTGATAGAAATATACTATAAGAGATGTGTCTAATTTTTGCCTTTGAGACAACATATATCAACTTGATTCTAAGCTAAATATGTATTAAATTTCATCGGCATAGCTAAAATTAAATGAATTTCAGTTTATGAAACTTCACAAAAAGATCATAGATTGTATTGACTTTTCACAAAGATTGTAAGGAATCATATCAAGGATTCACTCCTCAAATAATTCTTTAAGGAAACAAAGATTAGATCGTCTCGTTTTAGCTTTCAAGTAAGCTATCCTTAGCCTTTATTCAAGTTTTTTCAAATAAACTTCAGAATCTTATATTATCATATTATTAGAATATTATTAGAATATTATCATTTTGTATCAAGAACTCGTTTTTGTTTTCACCCTAAAGATACACCAAATAACTATAAGAATGATCAATCCCAAGTCTGACTACAAAATCATAAGAATAAATACTTTGAGCTCAACTGTACTTTTGTTAAAAGTATAGTCCAAAGCACTCAAAGATTAACTGCAGAGAAAACCGAAAGATTTTAAGAATAACCCAAAGAGGTTTGAAAATGATGTATAGATATGTGATCTGACTGCTTATGAGTTTAATTTTCTTAGAATATAACTAAATATAGTTTCCACAACTAATTATAAACACTATTCAATTCAGTTTTAATGGGATACATAAGCTTACCCTCTCAACATAAACTCCCTTTAGTTATTCTGGCTTCCAGTTAAATATGCGCACAAAAGAAAAAGTTTTCCTTCTCTGTGTTCATATTAACTTCTTTAAGTCTTTGAGATCCAAGGAATCCTCCCTTTATGGCATCTTCTGGCGCCTAGTGCTCGTGTCGTATCGTTGACTGACTATTTGCTCAGGCATTGCCTCATCTGTGAGGAAGTCTCATGAATAGCTTTGAACTACGCCAAAATTGATGTTTAAACATGGCACGTGTGAAGTGGATGAAGAACAAAGCGCTGAAAGCAACTGCAATGGGGAAAATGCTGAACGGTGAATGGCGAATGGGTAAATGGAAAATGGAGAATGGAGAATGGAAAATCGCAATCAACATATGCAGAACTACTCTGGGTTATACTTGGGAGTAAAGTGGAGCAACTGACGCGCACAGCTGTGGCAGCTTTGGACGCTTTGGCAGCTTTAAGGCACGCTCCAGCACCTACAGAAGCGGAAGGTAGCCGCCGCGGCATTTTGAAAACAAAAGGCATCAAAACAAAAATCCACTTGAAAGAGGCAAAAAACACAAAAAAAAAGGACCCAAGCCGGCGATGCAAAGTGATGCTGTGGTGCAGCTTGAGGTTGGGAGGCAGAAAGGAGTACTTGAAGTGGCAAAAGCCTTGCAACGCATCGAATTTTACATTGTGTATGCTGTGGGTGTGCGTAGAATGCAATGGAACCAAAGGATGCGAAGGATGCTAAGGACTCAAGTGCCTGCTCCTGCTCCTGCTTCTTCTGCTGCTGCTGGTGCTGCTATTTCTGCCACAAGGCAAACATATTTTCATTTTAAGAGAAAACTCATTAGAGCCCGCTGCCAGTATAAGTCGAAGCAAAGGCGAGGCGCCAAGGATGCGAAATTGCAAATTTATAATATCCGTTTTAGAGATGCCAAATATACAAACACACACATACACACACACACACACACAGAGACAGAGAGTTAACTTCTTAGATAGTTGGACTATGGGAAAACGGAAAGCGGAGGAGCACTTTGCACTTGACTTCAATTGCTTGTTGATGTTTTCAGTTTGCGATGTGGCAAGTTATCTACGCATCTTCCAGATGAACTGCCGCCTCAGTACCTAGTAGCCGGTTTTCAAGTTGAAGTTGAAGGCGCAGTAGGTGTGGCAGGGGACATTCGGAGTGTTTGGGAGGGGGGAGGGGAATGAAACGAGGAGCAGGGTATTTAAAGATAGGAGCATTTTCATTCTATTAAAAAGTTGCCAAGTGGCTGCAAAAGTGCAATGCCAAGCCCATTAGTAAGTGTGTATGAGTGTATATGTGCATGTGTGTGTGTGTGTGTATGAGTGTGTATTTGTGTGTTAAGTTCGTGTCTCGTAAGCAACTTCCTGTGCAGCAGCATTAGCAACACTTAAGGACACTTTTTCCCGGGCCACTGGCAAGCAGCAAAGCAAGCAAAACTCTTGCCAGCAATCCTAACCCCTCCCCCCACCCACCACCCTCCTTCCTTCGTGCTCCGCTCCGCCAACGTTTCTCCACCCGTAGCAAGAATTCAACATTAAGTTAATTTGCAACGTGCACAGCAAGCAAAAACGAGAAAATAGAAAAAAAAAAATAAAGAAAAAAAAAAGGAACAAGCGTCAAGCAGAACAGACAGGAACAGAACGAATCAGAAGGAGGAGCACGAGTAGGTGCCGTGTAGGAGTAGGAGCTGATGACCAGGAGGACGGGTGGAAAACTATAGCCAGAAAAGTGTGCTGGTTGTGCTGCATTCTCTGTCGGCGCTTGTGTCATCGATGAGCTAATTTAACGCTGATTTACGATGATTGGCAGTGCAATCATGCCAGGACATGCCATCAGGACAGCAGGACAACAGGACAGTAGGAAGACGGGACAACAGTCTTTGTCTAGTCTCTATGGAGCATTGATTGAGAAATCACAATAGATTCCCTCCATTGCACGCGATGACCTTTAAAACGTCCAAATTGAATTGACATTTTGCCATCCGACTACATACTGTGCGGATTACCAGCAGAAGGAACACGATAG
This sequence comes from Hirtodrosophila trivittata, assembly GCA_035045065.1. Classification (NCBI taxonomy): domain Eukaryota; kingdom Metazoa; phylum Arthropoda; class Insecta; order Diptera; family Drosophilidae; genus Hirtodrosophila; species Hirtodrosophila trivittata. The sequence continues at coordinate 7,816,406 of JAWNNK010000813.1, read as the reverse complement.
TCCTTAAAACACTTCAGAATTCAATCAAAAATCCTGCGTTCATTAGGCAACCACAAAAGTTGCAGCGCCATTCAACTGTGCCGCAAATGGCCTATAAGTATGCAATGCAATTTGTGTGTGCGGTTACTTTGTGCCTACAGCAGCAACCGCAAGGTGAAAGGGAGAATCAGAGGGAGGACGGAGCAGAATCAGATGAAAAACGGGCAGAATCAGAGGAGGACAGATAGAGTTAAAGGTAAGATGATTAGAGTCAGAGGGAGCACAGGTTAAGCTATAAGAAAAACGAATAAACTCAGATGGAAGATGACGGGTAGAGTCGTAGTAAAGGTCAGTTACAGAGTCAGAGGGAGGACAGGCCGAGTCGAAGTAAGAAACAGTGAAACGACGCGTAGAATCTGGTGGAAGACAAATAAAACACATAAGGTCAAAAGGATTAAGTGCATAGATAGAAGGAGGACGGATAGAGTAATAGGAAAGAAAGTTGGATTCGGAAGGAGCACGCGTAGAACCGGAAGAAGAAACAGATGCAAGTCGAGTAGGGTCTTAGGAAAAACGGATAAAGTCAGAGGACAGACTCGTTAAGCCAAGATAATCATAGGACGAAGGAAAGTCTTCTACTTAAAGTAAAGGTTCAACTTAATTCAAAAGCCAATAAGCAACTTATGAGTGGACTTAGGCTACAGTCAGAGTGATGTGATAGTCACAGGTGGGAATGCAAATACTTTAAGTCAAGCTTAGGGATAGTCCTTGGTTTAATAGGTTTCCTATTTATTTATAAAAGTTCTTAGCTCGATTCGATAGATCTTCACAGATTTAGATACATATGCTATGTTTGTTACAGTTTTATTGGTAAACTAATTCCGATTGTGAATCCTTTAACCCATTCAATCCGTAGTAAGAATCGGATTATTAAGTTTATGGAAATGTATATATCCAGCCATGTCCTTGTTTTTACTTCTTTACTGTTATTATCTGCAACCTTCGAATCCATTTAAGATCGTAGGAACCAATCCTTTTTGTAGCCGATAGAAGATATCTTGAAAAAACCTTCATGTAAATTGTCTATTCCTAACTTGAACTGCTATCTTGATATTCTAATATAAATCCCTATTTTAGTATCTTTCTATAGCTTTTTCTTTTCCTTTCTGGAATGATGTTTACCCTTTGTGCCTGCCTGTGTCTGTTCCCAAGTATACTCCCTTCTCTAAGTGTCACGTCTAGAATCTACAATATCTTGTATACTTAACCCTGTGCAGCTAGTTTTTAGTCTACTCTATTCTCTAGTCCTTAGTGCTAGTCAACCTTTAGTCCTTATCCTGAATTACTTGTACTTAACCAACCAGTTGACGCCGTACTTTAAACATACAGACTTGTATTCAGAGCTCCTGTAATGGCCACAATCACACCGAAACCCAAACCCAAACCCAAACCCAAAGCCGAACTTCAAACTGCAAATCTCTTCACGTTTTCCCACAAGTGACAACTGTTTGTTTTGTTCAGCCCGCTGTGCCAATTGGGAAAGAAACGTGGCCAAATTAGGGCGGCACTGGACAAATTCAGCTGTCGACATCAACTGCAATTCGCAGCTGGAGGTGCAGCTGCAGTTGGGGAAGAAGTTGAGTCAGGAATTGGAGGAGGTGTTGGTGTTATTCGTGATGCGGAAGTGGTAATGGGAACAGCCAAAGCAACACAGCAACAGCAACGGCAACAGCAACGTCAACGCAAACGAACTAACCAAGAGCCACTTACTTACATTCATAAGCCGCAGCCGAGATCCCCGCATAAAGCCCTCGACACGCGCCTTTTGCTATTTACTCAGCGGGAAAAAGGAGCGCCGAGTGCTGCCCGGCGAGGCTGCCAATGGCGGACGAGGGAGTTGACGGGGGGAGCAGGGTAAAGATGTGCAGGACTCTGGGTAGACAAATGGTAGCCCGCGGGGCAGAAAACCCAAACTCATCATCATCGCAGTTGCTTATCCAGCGTTGCACACGACGCAGCGGCTGCTGCTGCTGCTGTTGCTGCTTCACACTTCCTGCTTGACAGGATGACTCCAGCCCAGGCAACCAACCCACGCAACTCCCCAGTGCTATGCTGCACTTTACTGTACTGCATACCAACATCACCGCACCGCCTTATCAAGTGCCATTTTTCATGCAACGCCGTCACTTTGCCACACCACAAAGTTATCCCGTGAAACAGCAGGAGCAGGAGCAGGAGCAAGAACTAGAGCTGTAGCTGTAGCTGGAGTTGAGCTGGAGCGCGCATTGTCTTGTCCTGCCAGTATTACTATGTCTGTCCCTGTGTCTGTTGTCGTCCTGGGCGTGTTGCAGTCTTTCACACATGCTGAAGATGCCAGTAGACAAAAGACAAATCCCTTACAAACCCCCACAACCCCCTCCCACCCATATCCCGTTGCTTCCTTCCTTCCTTCCCTGTTGACTTTACTTGACGCCATTGTCTATTCGTGCGGCTGGCTTAGGCCACGCCCATCGACAGCTGCCGTAAGCCTGCACTGCCAATTACAATTACAATTGGTTGCGTCCACTGCCGGTGCCGATGCAGCTGTTCCAGCTGCTTCGATTTGCCTAATCCTCTGGTTTAATTGCTAACTTGCGTGCTCATCCGACACTTAATACGCTCCCAGGATTGTCTGTCTCTCTCTCTCTCTCTCTTTCTATCTTTCTCTTCCGCTGGCTGGTCATCTCTCTATAAGCATTGTTACGTACTCGTACAGTAAGCCGCAAGCTGACCTCTTTTGGCCTCCTTAAAGCCGACGATGCCGCCGTCGCCGTCGCCGCCGCCAACTCGTCCACTCGGATGTGCTTCACATGCTCCAGTTGCTGTCATACTCGTATAGCACCGCTGCAGCCGCTCCAACCGCTCCAGCCGCAACTTACTTTCAACAACTTTTAGCATTAAATATGTGGCCAGCTCTGTGTCACGCCCCCCACCACCCTTTGGCCTGCCCCCCACCTGACGCCACACCTGTCCCTTGCATCTGCCCTGCGACTCAGAGTTTATGAAAAATATTACACAGAGATTAAAGTTTTTGAGTTCTGTTGTTGTTGCCGGTTTTTACCTGGCTACTTGCCTACAAAAGGTGGGCGCTGCTGCTGCTGCTGCTGCTGCTGTTGGAGGCGTGGCACTCTGGTGCTTACCATGTGCCATTGTTGTTGTGGTTATTGTGGTTTTCGTTGTTGTTGTTGTTGTTGTTGTTGTTGTTGTTGCTGTTGGCAGCTCTGACATAGATATTATTGTCTTGGCTGCTCCTCCCTGAATCGTGCGGTTCTTTCTGGACCTCTGGCCTGAAATTTATTTTCCGCCATATTTTCCTTCCATATATTTATATATATATATATATATTCTTTTTTTTGCGGTTTCTGTTATTGTTGTTGGGTTTCCTTCTAATTTAAGTGCAAAGTATGTGTGTGTGTGTGTGTAGTTTTCATATTTACATATTTGCCATATTGTGGTGTGCACTTTTTTTCCCAGATATTTATTCCATTTTTTCCATTTTTTTCGCTTTTTTTGCTGTTGTTTTTGCATTGTAATTATTTAAAGTGGTTTTTGTTACAATGGTGGGTGGCAATGGGTGGTGTGTGTGTGCTGGGTTGGAGAACCGTTAAACAGTGTTGAAAAACATTGAAAAGCGCTGAAAGCTATTAAAGTTGCACAATCCCTGGCGGCAGAGTTTCAGCGCGAGAGCGAGAGCGAGACAGGGAGAACGTGCCACAATTGCAGTTTACAGTTACCCATGAGGAGGAAAAAGGACAGACAGGAAAGATAGGGTCAAAAGTCTAGGAAGCATTACTTTCAAAGGGGGTGGAGGAGGGGCAAAGGTGGAAAGCAAATATGTGCCTTGCCTAAGCCCGAAGGATATATGACCTCTGATTATAACTCTTAGTCAAGCATAAGCCTGAATCACACGGTCGGATTATGAGAGTTGGCGATACGAGAAAGATTCCGTATGTTTTTTTTCTCAGGCTTGGAAAATTTACCGACTTGGTGTAAAAGTGCTGTCGTCCAGCTATCAAGCTGTCCGGTTGTCCCGCTGTGCGTCCTCGTACTGAATGCAGGACTCAACCATCATGTGTTGACAAAAAGGCTCAGCTTAGTCAACGGTGCAACTTTTGGCCTGGTCGGAGGGTCGAGAGTCACCATTTGCTTGCCATAAGTCAAACCACAAAACTGCAGTCGGTTGCCTCAACCGCAGGCGACACGACATAGCTTATGGGAGGAGCAAAGAGGGGCAGAAGGGGAGGAGTTAAAAGGCTCCGATGCTACGGATAGTAAGGGTATCAGGCTGGGCTGGCAACGTTTAGAGGCAAGTTATAATTCTATTTCCTATGCTGCGGCTGCTGGTGCTGATTGATAGCTTCACTTGCTGCAAACGGATTCGCATTTCAAATCATCCCCACGCACACACACACACACACACACACACACACAACACGCACGCACGCGTAAGCATAAAAATGAAGGAAGAACTTCTTTTTAGCATTTCCTGTTGCCATTTTTGTTGAAAATTTAATTTCCCCAAACGCGCAAGGGACCGCCTCTCTCGTCCTTTGTGTCTCTCTGTCTCTGTGTCTCACTGTGTCTCTCGCTTAATGAGCTGAGTGAGTACTTACATAAAATTAAGTGTTGTCCTACTTCAGGACCTGCAGCTGACTTGGCAAACATGTCTCAAAGTAGCAGCTAGAGAAGTTACAGCGTCAGACAGGAAGAAAGTAAGAGAGGGAGCCAGATACAAGGTAAGCATGGATAAGAGGGGAAAAGACAGGGGAAAGAGAGGGAGAGAGTACACAAAGGAAACGGAAAACTCGTACAAAAATACAAATACGAGTCAGAAATGAAGAAACCAAGAATGAGGAGAAAGCTAGGAAGACAGAAAGATAAAAAAGTGCGACAAGTGATGAAGGAAAAACATTCTCTTTTTTTTGTAGTTCTCGTCAAGTTGTTGTTGTTGTTGTTGTTGTTGTTGTTGTTGTTGTTGTTGCTTTCAAATCATCATAAAGTTGAAGATAAGTTTTCTTTTCATTAAAAAAAAAAGATTCTACTAAAATGGGCAGTGGGCGAGCCCCCAGAGACCCCTCAGCCTGTCTTCCTAAGCGAAGTAACAGGCGCGACAGGAAACAGGCTCAAGCGATAGGCGACGACAACACACACACAGCACACACACACCTACACACACACAGGAGAGCGTAGGGAAGCTGGACAAAGGGTGGACCCAAAAAACAAGTTGTTGAGTTGTTATTTTCTGCAGTGACAGACAGTTTGCACGTGTCGCTCTCTCTCGCTATCTCTGTCTTTCTACCTGTTTTCCAAATTACGCCGAAAATTTATGAACGTTTTACAACACTTTGGGAGCACTTTACAACACTAGCTGCTCTTCCAACTAATTCAATAAAAATGCACGTGGGCGGTTTGCGGCTTATGTTGAGCTGTGTTTGGCTGACGCCTTCTGCAAGGATGCAGGACACGTAGCAGAAAAGTTGACATAAATCTGCATAAAATATTCGCATATGCAAAATCATAGGCAAAAAAAAAAGAAGGAGAAAAAAGAAATAGAACGTAGAGGCGATGAGATGCAATGAGATGAGGGGAGGGAGGAAAATAGATAGAAAAGGAGCAGATGAAGATGAGGAGCAGTAGGATCCAAGGGAACAGGAGAAGGATAATGGAAAAGTGTCGACGCTTAACTGGCATGTTCGCCCAACACATGTCCCAGGTAAAGAAACGGAACGTTGCATGATTGCTCAGGGGGCAGGCAAGTGAAAGGGTCCTAGGTTAGTGGTCCGGATTTGCCTGCTGTGCGCATTATGCAGCAGCAGCAGGAGTAAGAAAGGAGCAGGCAGCAGGAAGGAGCAGCAGCAGCAGCAGCAGCAGCAGTAGGATGCCAGACAACCATTGAAAAATCTGTAGAAATTATGCAAATACATTTCAGCAATCACTTAACTCTGGCATAGAATACTTGTACAAATCCAATGGAATGGGGTATACGATGTTCGAGTACACGTTGAGCTTTACGAGTATGCGAGAAACGTTACGAATAACTTGATGTAAGCTCAACTGAATGCCTTTATCTGCTATCCGATTCTATGCCAAGCTATGATATGCAGTCAATGTGTACACTTCAAGAAAATAGGTAATGATTTCTGTTTACAATTCATAAAGTATCCTGCGTTTACTCTAATCTTTAAGTTAAGTACGCAATGCGGTTGGCATAAGTTTAATGGACTCTTACTGCATCTCAGTTGGGTATTACTGCTTCGCTTGAAATCCTTGTATATCTCTTAAATTGCATCTACTTATGGATGCGTCTGCATCTCGCAATGCTTTAAGATGCCTTAAGGTGAGCTGGTCTTCGGTTGCTGGCCAATGTCGAGCACTCAAGGATACTAAAGGATAGCTTAATCTTAATAGTTCCGCCAATTGAAGGATCTTCCGATGTGTAACCTATGAGTATCCTGTGTGAAACCCATGTAAAACCTATGTGAAACCTATGAGTAATCATATGAAACCTATGTGAAGCCTATAACTATCGACATCTATGTAGAGCTCTAACCTTTGTCTTATTTCGGAATATATAATCGACTTATGGGAAAGTCCCTTCATCTAAAGATAGTTTTCGAAGGTCTTAAAAGCATCTATAACTTATTAAAGTAACTCCCAAACGTAGTTTGCGATGCATTCAAAATTAAGCCTTTGAAATACAATCGCCATAAAGACTTTAGTCTACATTTATTCTAGATTATATACCAGATTATATTCCAGATTATATCCCAGATTATATCACAGATTATGTCTGAGATTATATCCCACAATGTATCCAATACCATATCCTCGATTATATTTATTATATAGACATATCTCTACCTATATGATTTCATTTTAACTTTTCGTAAAAACTATCCAAAACTTTGATATCCTTTGAGTTCTACTCATGCTTTCCAAATGTGTTTAATTCCTCTTCTAAGTAACATTGCGATTTATCCCTGATTATATCAAAGCTTATATCCACTATGATGTTTCCAAGTATATCCAAGGAAGGAAATCTCTAACCAGATGATTTCGTACTAGCTTTTTTTGAAAACTACTCAAAACCTTTGAGTTTTAATCTACTCGTGCTTTTTCTATATATACTTTTTCCTCTAAGCAACATCATGCATTATATAACTTCCTTTGGAATGATAACTAAATTTGCTTCTAAGCGACCATTTCTCTAAGTGCAGGGCCTTACACAAACAGCAATTGGGCGGAGTTAGGAATTAGACAAAGACTGTCTTAACCCTTGTTAAGAGCAGATGACCAGCACATCTTAAGTTATGCTTTAAGCAGCTTCTGTGCATCTGTCAAGTTACGAGCATTTCCATCGACCAAGCAACAACAATTGGCAGAAGAAATGAGGAGAAGGAGGGAAATTTTGGGGGGTTGAAAGAACCTTAACCATAATTACCTATAGATAAACAGAAAGTTTTTTGCATTGTTGTTGTTGCCACACGCATGTGCCACAAATTGTTCACCGTACATTAGACAACAACAAAAGGTGCCCGCCTTCAAGCCACAAAAACCTTACAGCCCGTAACGAAGTCAAAGTCAACGCATATGACTTGAGCCTTGCGCTGAAAGGGTAAACAAATTCAAGTCGAAATTGATGACAGGGCACAAACACACACGCACACACACACATACACCCACACGTCAGGAGTTGTGACATTGCCGGTTTGTCGACGTCCTCGTCAACTTGCCAAAGGTTGAACTAACATTCAGGCAGTTGCTACACACACCTACACCTTCTGCTTCATCTCCCAGTCTCACCAACTGGCAGCCGTCTCAGAATTTTTTTTTACAGAATTCGGATTAAGTGGACTTTGCTGTCGACGTACATAGCCGTTGCAGGGGTAGTAGGGGACGTAGGGGACACAGTAGCTGACGTGGTAGGGTATATGAGGTGGGTCAGGTCGTAACGTGATGGTTGCATGAAAAGTTCTTAAGAGTTTTGCGCGCTGCTTTGCATGCCAACGTGACAGGCAATGGATGCGAACTAGCGAAGCAATGGGAGGTGGGAGGAATGGCGGGGGGGGGACGAAAGTACATTTCAAGTTTTATCCCTCTTTTGCCTGTCTGTGTGTGAGTGTGTGTGTGTGTGTGTGGGCGCAAATATTTGCTTACGTGTCAATAACCCGCCCAGTGATTTATTTCATATTTGGTCTAACTTATGAGTTACCCCACCACCATTCACCATTCACCATTCACATCACACTTGCCACAGAACGCTGCATGTTGCCGCAAATCCCCACAGGACACCGCAGGACACCGCAGTATGCAAACAGCTTGGAAATAGTTTTACGTGGACGACCAGCTGTCATTGACATTTGATATGAGTGCGGTGCAGCTGAAGAGGCACAGTTACTGCTGTTGCCTTTTCTCTATAGAGTTTTATAGCATACTTATGCGGGCAGCGACTGTGGACAGTTTACAGGAACTTGCCTCCTGTTGCAATGCTGCAGCATTGCCTTAAAGTCACATAAATTGTCTGTGTTCAATAAAGATGAGGAATCAGTTTGTTTTTTTGGCCGTTCCAAAGTGCTCAATGAAGCGTGTGCAACGCTTTATCGCCGCCAAATCCTAGCCATGCCATCCCCTACCTCGTTCCTTCTCTCTATTCATCCCAGTGTCTAGTTGCCTCTCATAACCTACGCCGTCTGTGTATTCTAGCAAAACCCTTCCTGCTTCGCTCCACGCTCTCCGCTTCTGCTCATTCGCTGTCTTCTCTTGATTTGATTTAAACGTTTTTTTAGCCGCAGCATGTGGGTGACTGCGGGGAACATGGTTGGGAGTGGAAAGTGAGGAGAGAGAGAGAGGTTTGGGGCACAAAGAGCTGAATTCCGTGGCACTGCCATTGAGACATGGTTTATTCATGCAGCAGCCGCATTATGCAAATAGCTCTTGAGCTTGTGCCACGCCTCTTTGCAGCGCCTTCGCAGCGCGCCACTTGAAATTTGATTTTATTTTCTTTGCTTTATTGCTTTCTTTTTCTTTCTTTTTTGTATTTTCATCAATTTTCTGTTTCGATTTGTTGCAACAATTCAACAGCAAACGCTGGACGAAGCAATGCCAAGGCTCTGCTTGTAGTCGAGGCGGGAACAGAGACAGGGAAAGGGGCAGGGGCAGGGGGAAGAGGCACGTCTAGCAACAAGATGAAGCCACTTCTGGGTGCTTCGCCTGTAAGTTGAGTGCAAGTTGAGTGCCACTTGACGACGATGACGATGACGATGACGGCGATGAAGCACAGCAGCGGAGCGGCAAACAGGCGGCTGGAGCGGAGGAGGGTGGTGGCAAGGACGCGTCGCAGGACCAACAGGACCAAATGACTAACGCGCGCGCTCCTCGTTCCAGCAACATTTCTTTATGATTTTGTTTATTTTTTTTTCCATCCGTTTAGTTTATATTGGGGCAATCGAAGAGCAAATTCGTCTCATCTATTCGTAATTGCATTATACAGTTCACTTATTTTCTTTATACCGATTATGTTGCTGCCACAACAGCAGCAACAACAACGTGCGACAAAAACAAATTCCTTTCGATGTTTTTCTTATTCTTACTATCAGAATATTCTTTAAAAAAAATTTGCATAGGAAACAAATTACTGAGGCAAAAGCAATTTTAGATTTAAATAAAACGTAGCGAAACGACACACACCCACACACACACACACACATACAGCTATATATGTGTAAAGAGTGTGTGTGGAAAATCTTTTCCTTTCCATTTGCCAGGCAACTGCAGGATGTGACAAATGTTTTGCAAATATGTCGCGTGTTCTTTTTTGCTCTGGATATATCTAAAGTTTTCTTTGTATTTTAGGCGCATACACACACGAACACACACACACACACACACACCATTACACATCAGTACACAGAAACACACACACATATACAAATCCTTGAACGTTTCACAGCTCGCAAATCCTTGGCACGCATCCTACACCTACAACCCACCCTGTCTTTAGGCATTGTGTTTTCTTTCAACAAAAGCAAAAATAATTCAAGCGTTGCGCTTGAAAAATCAACACACAGACACACACACACACGCACACACACACAACAAGGCATACACAAACGAAGACATTTCATGATATTTGTACAACAGCAACCATGTTTATACGTCTAAGACGTTGAAGTTGACGACGAAACTGACGATGACGATGACGATGAACGTGACGAGAGAACAATGTTGACACTGGCATATTTTTTTAAAGAAATATTTTCCATACAATCCCCTACGCATCCTGCTTAAGGCCTTAAAGCACTCGCTTCATTTGATTAAGCTCGACTAAGAGATACCATAAGCCTTACTAAATGAAATCTTAGCATGAAATTTGCCTCAAGACAATTACTGAGAGCCCTGCGCGGCTCTATGATAGATTAGATTTCAATATGATTGATTCAACAAAGATCAATCGGGAGCTTAAAGCCAAAAGCTATAGCTTTAGAATTTTGCAAGTATTTGAAGTACACCTTATATATAGATAAGGTTACCTATACTCTACTTATACGTATCATATATCTAGCTCCAACGAGTGTTTGATCTTAGATTCAAGCCTTTATACAGACGAATAAATAGGACAAGTTGAACTCCGTTGAACTCTTTGTTACTATTCAGGAATATGTGTATATAGTATAGACTTACACAGTCGAGCCCCGATAATTCGAAATAGGGGATCATATTTTCACGAACTACACGGGAATTCGAATTGTCGAGCTTTGATATAAAGGCGTCTGCAGGCAAGAAGACAGTTTATACAAATTATTCAGATCTTCGATTTGGCGACGTACATTTTAGCGGAATTCGACTGTTAAAAGTTACTTCCAGCTGCCTGTGACAAACGTTGTCCCAACCTTAATATAACCTTTTTACGCACTTTAAATGTGTAAAGCCTATAAATTGAATATTTGATCTGAGGATATGCGAGAAAGCCCCATCCTCATCCTCTCCCACACATATAATACAATCTATATACCACAATTCAATATGTACAGTGAAACCAGCGATGCTGGGAATCGAGCTGATTACGGATAATCCAAAGAGGGTTTGTTTATCCTGCAACAGTTTTAAAATTTTTAAATATTGCTACCAAGAACCTGTGAATCGGCACCTGTAAAAATACAAATCACGGATGATAAAAGTAAATTACGTTTATTGTAGGGAGACAACACTTAGCAATCCGTTAAATCGGTGTTAATAGAGCTTCAGCTTATCGAGATGCAACTGTAAATAAAGTTATATACATAACTAAAATCACCTACAGCAAGGCTCATTAACTTGGCCTTAATCGAGGCCATTTATACATAGCAGAAAACCTGTTAGTATTTCTCATTTATTAGCTGAGCTTTCAGTTCTGTTCAAGTGGAAAATGATGACGATTTTAATCGTCAAAATTACAAATTCCATTCAAATGATATAAGGCTAAAGTGGGCTGAGGCAAAGGAAACTCAAGGAAGGCGACAACATTTTGTCTATGCAAGTAGTATTTGCCCCTTTCGATATTTGGATTCCGTTCTGCTTCCCATTGACAACTGCAATCACTTTAATGGCACATCAATCAAATTCTATGCTGGCAATTTGCCAATTTGCAATGCGATGCACAATTTCAATATTTACCCCTATAAATGCAATTCGCATGCACATAAATAACTCAAATCATCGCAATCATTGAGGAAAATCGACAGAAAAAAGATCCATTCAAATGAAAAATCAACCAAAGCACAGAAATGTAAAGCAAAAAAATAGAACTCAAGTGCGTCAAACGTTGCGTATGCGCAATATTTGTTATGCAAAGAGCACTCAACGTAAAGCGGGTTGCGGTTGAAGTAAACTGAAATCTAACAAATGCAAACAATTTTTAATTAAAATAGCCCAAAAAAAAAAAGAGGAAGGTGCATGAGTATGTATGAACAGCAGATACCCTACACAGAGTAGAGAACTTTCTCTACTTAGAGGGACAGATTTTTAGGGCAGGTGAGGACTCTGCTATACTCTATTCTTTCGGCCCAAATCAAAGGCAATTATCTAAAATTGATAGCCCTCGATTGAATTCTTATTTAAAAATGGGCAATTTAGCTGCCTGCCTGCGTCTGTCATATTAATTAGCCAGCCGGGATTCACATTGAAGCGGCTGCCTGCCTTTCTTTTCAGCCTTCATCAATCTATCCTTTTGGAAATTATGCTAAAAACTAATTAAAATGCCAATGTCATCAGGAAGACGGACAGACAGACAGTTGGACAGACAGAGATGGGCATGACGCCCAGCCCAACACTTGGAACAATTGCCAACCTAAAGATAATCGAATAAATGTCATGAATGAACGCGCCGCCTCCCAAACCAAAAATAAAAAAAAGGCCAGAAAAAAAAACGAGCCGAGCCGTAGGAGCGCTTCGAACCAATCCAAAATACGAGTAGGACTGGCTCGACAATCTGCAGTATCCTGGGAATATTCAATTCATATTCATTTGGTGTCCATTTGAATGGCATCGAATGGCAGCCAATGACAGCGAACAATGAAATCAAATTAAAATACACTTTAGAGTCGCCGCGTTGTTGACTGAATCAATGAATCAAAGGCTAAACAATGGAAATGCCAACTCGGACAACAACGTGCCCAGCTGGTAAATGGTAAATGGATCTTTCTGGGTGAACAATTTGTGGTGGAGTAGGAAAATTGGTTGGATTTCACACCACGCCTGTCATTCGCTGCACAAACACACAGGGCAAAAAAATGCTATAAATTTCCAGGGAATTAAATTAAGTTTCAAGTATTTGCGTGTGCTTTAATTGCGAGTAGTTGATGAGGCCATTAAAATAGCATTTGTTATGCCCATAAAAATGTTACTTTAATTACCCAAAACGAACTGTAATTGCCGCCCTCAAGCGGAAGAGCAAGAGGTAAACTCACTAACCATGCAAGGCGTAAAATAAAACTAAGAAAAGAATAGAAAAAATTCAACTAGAATCTTATTTGAAACAAGTATGAAAAGATCGCCACCAACTGGAAATACTCTATATACAAGAAAAAGGTCTCAAAACTTATCGATAAAAACACAAAGCTATCGATGTATGTTCGGACTATTATGATCTTACTTATGGTAAACCCAAGCGACTTGCAAATGTCGTATGATTGTAAATGACTTTTGTAAGTGCCATTTGAAACTCAAATTGAAAATTTCAGAGAGATTTAGAATAAAGAAAACAGAGAGAATACCCCTCCCAAGAAATTATATCCATAAGTTAAGAGTCTCTCAATTAAGAAAACGTAACTTATACAGTTTATCGAAGTGGGAAAGATATCCTCCGGCTACAACTTTTAACTCAACGAAATAGATTCCTGCCCATGAAGTAATTGGAAACGAAAGCTATATATAAAGATATCCAATCAGAATAGCCTTAAGTTCTTCAACTTCATTTAAGTATCAATTGAAAAGTTTGAGTAGAGATTCCTCGTAACAAGACGCATAACAAAGTTGTGTTCTACGAGTCTGTTTCTTCAAAGGATACCACGAAAGCCAAAGAGAATAGTCGAAAAAAACGAAAGAAAAAATGCTTAAAATGCGAGCAATGCTCAAAATTCATTAACTGCATAAACCACACACACACTGACACACACATATACACCAAATACTAGCACACACACACACAAATTGTGAGGCACACGCGAATTGCTGGCACGCACTTTGAGCCTCGCTTTAAGCGGCTTAGTGAAAGTCCTTGCCAAATGTGCAAACGAGCAAAAAAAAAAAAAAAAGGAAGCCAAAGAAAGGAAGAAACAGAAGAAAGGAGAAAAAAGGCAAGGAGTTGCCTCAACAGGATCTGCGACAGGAGCTGCCTTGTCGATGGAGCAGTCTTGACGTTTAAATAACTTTGACGCCCTTCTTTGCATGACCACGAGTATCTCTCATTCAGTGTGTGTGCATGTGCGAGTGTGAGTGTGTGTGTAAAAGTGTGTGTAGCATTTCCGCTTCTAATGCTATTTACATCGCACATTGAAACAGAAGCAAAAGAAACTTTCTGAGGACTACATTGAGAGGACCAAGGGAAATTTGCCTGCGTTGCCAACTAGGGAAAAGCTGCACATAATCACACACACACACAACAAGTGTGTGTGTGCGCGAATGTGTGTGTTGGAGCTCGTTACAATTTCGCCTCATTGCCAAAAATCTAACAGAATTGCGACTTCGTCTTGCTCTGCCAACCGTAAAGCCCCTCCCTACCTCCTCCCTCCCGCCCCATGTTCCGCTGCCTCGTAGTACCCATTACTCGTACCCCCCGTACTCGTACATCCAGCTACCAATTTGGGTTGACAACTTTTCGACTGAGCGATACAAGTAATTTGTCCCGGGTTATACCATATACATATATATATATATATATATATATATATAAATATATATATTTTGGGGAAATTGTCGCAATTATCATTTGCTTTTTGTGTGCATCTTCTGCTGTAGCGGTACCTTCATTACACCCCCTTCTTTTGCTTCTTCTGCTGCTTCTTCTTAAAAGCAGTTTCTGCGCTAATGAGGCAAGACACAAATCGCATTCGCATTCACATTTTGAGTCAGAGCTAAAACGTTTTCAAGTACTCCCTACGAGTACGTATGCAAGTGAATTTGAGCAAAAATTTAAAGTCACACCGCATTCATGGTAGGGTAGAGGTTGCTGGGGGGTAGGCCCATTACAGGTTGAAACACACACACACACATAATACTGTAGTACTGGTAGTGGTACTGCACTTCCCTTTCCGCTGCGTCACCCGACTAAAGTTTGTTAGCTAGGAAATGGCAGGAGGCGAGTTGGTTCTGCTGTGCTATAAGTCAAGTTCTCTTCCGGCTGCTAGATGATGATAATGTTAATGATGATGATGATGATGATGGTGTTGATGATAATGAGCACGATGATGATGATGCTTAGAGACAACTGCTAATGCCGCTGGCTATGACGAACAACGAACATGTCTTTCAACACTTTTTATATGCAACTATTTTGCATATGGTAACATACAAAGTAAGGGCTTCTGACACACACCCAAACACACACACACACACACATACGTAGACACACAGTCACGTGGTGTGGCTGGAATATGTGCGGTTGTGAGGTTGTTGGATATTGATGTTTGCTGCTTTATCTGCGACGACTTGAGCTTGGAGGTCGTCGGGTCGCACATTTCAAGGCTTGTAGTAAACTGATATGTTGCCTCAGCTTGAGAGACCCACGTTTGGCGCCATTAAAGTAGACCATATCAGTGAGCAGCTTTGCTTGCGTATGTACATTCTTCTTTGGTTTTTCTTTTACTTTTTACTTTTTTCTTTTGCTTCGTTCACTTAACCATCATCATCACCATCTGCACCTCCATTTTCCACGTCCTCCTCTTCCTGCGTCATTGTAAACAGATACTGAGGGCTATATTGTCTCTTTATGTGTGCATGTGTGTCTGTGTGTGTGTGGTGGTGTATGTGGCTGTTACTGTGTGTGTTTTAGTGTTGATAAGCAAGCAAACGCCATGATAAACAAGTTTCTTTGTTGTTGTTGTTGTTTTGACTGTGTTATTGAAACTACCGCAATAGCCGGCCGGCAAGAAGAAGAAGAAGATGTGAAGCCAGAACAAGCTAAAGAAGAAGCACAAGTGCAAATTTGAAAGGTTTTTGACATTACTCCATCGAGCTTCGAGTCCCTATCTCAGTCCAACACCGCTTTTGTTTTCAAGTTTTACTTTACTGTTTATTTTATTGTAACTTCATCCAAGAATCTCTGACCAAGTCTTTAAGCCATCCTCATTGGATGGCTCCAACCAAAATGCACTGAGTGCTCAGATTTTACTTACTGTAAAAACAAGATGGCGCACACTACAGGAGGAGAGAAAGGACACTTTACGAGTATACATACATATATATATATATATATATAGTCGTATAGCACGAAAACAAAGTTTGGCATATCAAAAATTATTAGCAATTTAATGCACGACTTGCCCAGAACCCAAGGCACATAGAGCACAAAGCAAGTGCCTTGCGTCTAACGGTCCAACGGTCCAATGGTCCAATGGAGGACCATCGCTCCACCGGTCCGGTTACTCCAGCTTCTCAGCTCCTTCAGTTTCACAGCTTTTTAGCCACGTCGTCTGTGTGGCAGCTCGCGTGGCAATAGCTTGAATTTGTGGCAACTTCTACTGACGCCAGACGCTATAACAGTTGCAACGACAACTTACGATGAGGAGAGGAGGGGGGGGAGGGGCTTCCACTGGCATGGGATATGTTAAAAACAACATGTTTTTCATACTATATCATACTCTATGCTCTGGTACAGCATTATGCTCGGGTTATATAACCCGTTCACAAGGAGTTTATGCAACGCTTTTGCTGCCAACTTTGTGAGTTTTTCGGAGACAAAGAGAAGTTTGAAAATAATTTTAAATATTGAAATATTTTCGAGTTTTGAATTTACTTAAGGACTGATACATTACGCATGCTTTCAGGGCATTTACATGACATGTTGTATTCAGTTTGTTAGCCTCAATAGTTTTCATGTTTTCTTTTTGTGTAACAGCCGCAGCAAAAGCAAAAGCATCAGCATCAGTGGCAGCATCAGTGGCAGCAGCAGAAGTTTCCGTGATGCTGTCGTTGTTGTTGCAAGTGTTGTCGACGTCATCTGCTGTCTGCCGCCATAGTCGTCGCTGTCTGTCCCATATTTCCGTCTGTCCCGTCCGTCCATCTATCCATCTGTCGTAGTCTGTTCCATGTCTGTGCGTCTAATTTAAAATTATGCAACTGTTTTGGATTTTTTTATATTTTTCAATTCCTTTTTTTTTTGCGCTTGATGCACTTTTCCCACCCCTTTCCCTTTGGGCGTCGTAATTTCCCACTGGCACCAATTGACTTGCCGGCTATGTTGTTGTTCTTGTTGTTGTTTCTGTTGTTGTTGAAGCTGTTTTGGGGTCACGCGTTGCAAGCCCCAAACAACGGTAATAAATCATCAGTAAAGCGCAGGGCAGCAATAGAGAAGCCTTCTCTCTGATTGTTGTTGCTCTTGTTTCTGTTGTTTTTCCATTCTCATCGTTATCACCCGACTGCTGCAATCGACAGCACCTTCTCTCTGCCCACCCTACTCACTAGTTTTATCCCTTTCGACCCCCTCCCTCCACCTCCCTATCAACATCAGCAGCATCTCACTCGCTCACACTTCGCTTCTATCTCTGTCGGTCGGTCTATGCTCATTCGGTGCCGAGCGATGCACAAAAAAACACATTAATCAATTCCTGAACAACGTCTGCTCTATACTTTCTGGTCTCTGGACCAGGCCACATATTTCCATTGTGCTGTGGAACAAAAAAAGTGCCGTTACACGCTTGGCGAACGCAAAAAACAACTTTCTGCGACCCTTAACCAGCCCAGCCCCACCGCAACCACCATCAGCACCACAACACCACCAACACCACCACCACCACCGCCACCTGCCACTGGCCCTTTACGCCACACCGCGGCGCGTAACACACAATTTTGCACATAATGTGCAACGCGCGTGAAAATTCGTCCTTAGCAAAAGTGCAGGGATAAAAACCAAAAAAAAATAAAATACAATATAAAAAAATAAAAAATTGTTTATGCTGCAAATATTTATGATGTTGACGTCGACTGCGACGACGACGGCGACAGCGACTGCGACTGCGACTGCGAAGCGAGCAGCGAAATTTATTTCAATTTATATGCCCAACGATAAATATTTGGCCATAAATTTGGCGTATAAATCGCCAAGTGAGCCGCACGCAATTCATTCGTTATTTTTTTTTTGTTCGTATATTTTTTGTAATTCATGAATATATGAATATTCATTAAAGTGCGCATAGAAGTACTCGCAAACTTTGATCTCATTCGTACGTAATAACTGCGAGCTACTGAGCCATTTGCGAATAACTTTAAATCCAATTAGAGTACGATTGGTTGGGCTGTGCAACACTAAGGGTATTCAATTACAGTGCTTAAACAAATTAACTGGTTAAACAAGTGCAACTACAGTAAATATACATAGTAAATTTCATTGTTGTGTATTCAAGCGTGTGTGTGTATGCTCGACTAGAGGTAACCCCTAACCCAGGTCTAAAATGATTCCTATAAAAAGTCTTCACACTGCTGACTACCCCTACGCTACACTCTGTTAGATATGAATATGAAAATATAAATCTTATATGTAATTAAAGTTAAACCTTATAACTGTTAATACTGTGATTACAGAGCGATCTGCGTTTGGTATTCAGAAAGTCCACATATAAATTTTTTTTCTTTAACCCTTTAAATCTCAGAGTTTGAAGCGTCCATTCAAAGGGACAGACCGAGTTTATTGCTTTATTGATACAGATACTTCACTATTTATATACACGCATACATCGGAAGTTGCCCCCTTCTGTCAATTACATATACACATACATATATATATATATATATATATATATATATATAGAGTTGTATTTGCAGAGCTTCGGAACTTACCCCAAGAGAATTAATCAACTTTTCCGCGTGCAAGGAAACTCTGGGAGCCATCAGAGGTTGAAATCAATTTACGTAGCATTTAATCCGCTGGAAGAGTTGTAAAAATTGATTAAAATTGTAATATTTAATTATATTTTTTCAAAAATTAATTAACGCTACGAACTTTATATTTTTTTTATAGTATTTATATTTTCTCGATTAACAACCTTTTTTTCCATTATATTTTCAGATGCAACAACCGCAAAAATGACATTGAAATGGCGTCAGAAATACAAAAGCAGAAAGAGGCCAAAGAAACTGAGACAACGAACAATTGCAACAAACACTGCCGCAATACAAGCAACAACAGTTCATGCAACATCCACATCAACATCAACAACAAAAACAAAAACAAAATCATTCAGACTGAGGGAGGACATGGAGCAGAGACGGGGCCAGAGACAACAAAAGCAGAAACTCTGCAAATGGCAGCCAAATGAGCGCCACAAAAGTGTCACACAAATGTTGCAAGTGTCAACTGCAACAGCAGCAACAAGAAATTCAACACAATGTGATGCAATTAAGGCTTCCAGCTGGCGCAGCAGCCATTGTCAGATGCGTCTGCCCCAGCCTCAGCCTCAGCGTCAGCGTCAACAACGACATCCATTTGTGACGTCAACTTCGACACTGACGCTTCTGCTTTCTCTGGCGACAGCAATAGCCATAGCCGCAGTCGCATCAGCTGCGTCCTCGCCAAGCGCTGCCAAACCTGTCAATCTGTCCGGCTCTGGTTACGGCTCCAGCTCCGGCTCCGGTTGCTCCCTATCCGAGTTCAATTGCTCCAATGGACGCTGTGTGCCGCTGAGTAAATTCTGCAACAACAACAACGATTGTGGCGACGGCAGCGATGAGCCTCGCTTCTGTACACGTGAGTAAAGGGGCACCCACTTTTTGGCGGTTTGATGACCAATTATGTTAAGCTGTCATAAGAGATTAGCCCAGACATACCTGAAACCTGAAGGTGGTCGTGTAAACGTTTCTCCCCTGGATACGATTAATCCCACTTTGAGATGGGCAACTGAGCAGACTACGGAGATTGGGGGCTTCGTGGAGGCTGTCAACTCTCATCAAAATTAAATTGGAAAGTGTTGATGAACCCGCCACTTGATAGCCATTCTTGTGCCACTCACTTTTTTATTGCCCCTTTCGGCCCATACTTTCCACGAAGCCGCCCACAAATTAATTCTTCCTTTAAGCGCAGTCGATACACAGGGAAAAACATTGTATACAGAATGAACGGACCTGAGACAATATCTATTAAAATTTAAATTGTTCTGAAAAGCTGAAGCCAAATGCAGCTCTGACTTGAGTTTCCTACTGTTTACCATTTTCATTTTTTACGAATACTTCGTAAACTTTTCTCTCAGTGCAGCCAATAGCCAGTAGCTATTTAGCGTTCATCGTTTACCGCTTCCTGGCATCATATATACATATCCTTCATGTGTAAATGTAATTAAGTACACTCACACCAACGCTCATTCACTTACACAGACACACACACACACACGCAATGTTGGGCCCTCATAATGGCGGCAAAGTGAACTTCTCACATTGCCAATTGGCTGCCCGTAGAAGTACCCAGTTACCAGTCGCCCACCCAACACAGACCCATCCGACCAGTCATGGACACATCATGTCAAGCGTTGATGAATTTAATTAAGTGTTTTCAATGACATTCAATGAGCCAGCAGCAGCAGCAGTAGCAGCAGCAGTAGCAGCAGCAGTAGCAGCAGCAGTAGCAGCAGCAGTAGCAGCAGCAGAGGATCAGAAAATAACGTTTAAAAAAGAGAGAAAAGACGAAAACGCGTTGACTTTTAATTGAAATACGAGCAGTCTCTATATATACATACATACGTATGTATGTATGTCTGTGTGTGTGCGGATGTGTGGGTGTGTTAATATTGATGGTTGAGTGGGCAATCAGGCATTCAATATAATCAAAATTTGTGCTGGAAGGAACAATGACTAAAAACAATTGAAAGCAATTACCGCTTAATGCGAAGAGTTTTTCCCCTATTGGCAGCTTGAAAGCTTTTGCTAAACACTTCTTCTGTCTCGCTCACACAAATTCCAGCCCTGCAGGCAAATCAAAATACAATGCCACTACGTCACTTTCAGGTATGTACGATATGAACGATATATATGTATGTACGTACGGTGTATATCGATGCCTATCCGTTTACGTATGGATGTGTACATGTGTTTACGCATAATTATCTAATTGAGTATTGATGGCTGCTCGGCTGCATGTCAAATTTGAATGCAACAACAACAGCAACAACAGCAACACTAACAACATAATAACAGTAGCAACGAGGTCTGAGGTAAGCTGACAACGCATTTGCAGTCCAATTGAATGGAAATAGGTTTTGTCTACTGTCCGTACATAATCCTCATGCATTTTTAATAATACTAATTGAAATGCTATCTGAGTAACAAAGTGAGACAGACAATTGCCATGTAAATTGAATTGCTTTTGGGCTTTTCTACTACATAATTTCATTCAGATTACATTCGAATAAGAGGAAGAAACGCCAAAACGGCAAACGATGCACAAAAGAGATATACGAAAAGTTTATATGCAAATTGCAAATTCATTTTCAATATATATACGTACATGTAGTTACAGTATTTTAATTGGTCTCACTTTAAAATAAGCACAAACACGCCACAGACATATGTAAATGTGATAATCTACAATTAAACTACAACTATATAAAATTTCACTTGAAACGAACAGCTTAAAGAAGGAGCACAACGATAACCAACTGTCATCGATACTCTTGATGAGTACATTTTGATGCCAGATCGATAAAAGGACGATAGCAAATGCGAAAGTATTAACGATTATAAATAAGCAATGAATTACAACAATTTTCAAGAATAATATACATATTTGTAGAACTAGTAATAGAACATATATATTTAATTAATAACAGAGATTAGCTTGAAACTTTACACATACACACATACGTACATATATAAAGATCATATCTTGGAATGCTGTTAACTTAACATCTACTTAACAGCCTGTTTTTGTTTATGGCGTCAATCAAAATGGCGCCACAGTCACCATTTCAACAAGCAACTCAATAATTATTAGCCAGGCGTGAGGATGATTAATGGTAGTGGGAGTTGACGGTTGCCTTGGTAGTTAAGCGAGCACAAGGCAAACAAACTATATAATTGGCTCAACTAACGCTAATAGCATTAAACATGTTTTGACGAGCGCACCTAACCGGTTTGGCGCCCCCTTTTGTATTCCTTGTTGCAGGTTGTAATCGCACATACTACGGCGACATTGGGCAGACGTACTCCTTGGAGCTGCATCGACCCAAACAGGATAGGGTGCCCTTTGTCTGCGTGCTCACGTTCACGGCTGCAGGTGGACAACATGGTGATGTGGTGCAGGTAAGTTCTTTCCCCGTTCATCCTATTTTTACCACACCCACACCTCCAGACAGCAGCTGCCTCGTGCAATTTAGTTTGCAAGTGGGATAAACTATGACATTAAATAGATAAGCAACAACAGCAGGAGGAGCAGCAGCAAGAACGAACAATATTGATTTCAAAGCCACTCAGCAGAGCGTCGCAAATCCCAATCCCAAAGGCGTGCACCGAACGAAGCGTAACTACAACTGACAGGGCAGCCGTTCCAAAGGATGCTGGCACATCTCCGCCAACTCATCTGCCTTCTCCTGCGTCAGCTTTAGCTCTTTCTTGTTGGCGCCTGTTAGTTATTACGCCACTTCACACCTTCAGAATGTGGGCGTAAACACTGCAGAGCCGTAGGAGGATAGGCAATCGGCCAAAAGGCTTTACCACGCTCGAGTGCGTCCTGGGCGCATCCTGCGAAGCATCCAACCAGGCATTGCACTGATATACTCATAGATACGCCACTGACCAAAAACTTTATTACAACCTAAGCCGCATTTTTTTCTCCTTTTCTTTTAATCACAACTCTGTTGCTTCTGCTTTTGCTCCCTGTGCCCAGGTCACATTGGACAGCTTCACTATTGGACGCTTCACCAGCTACGTGCATGAGGGATGCCCAGATGGTTACATGCAAATTGCCGAATCGGCGCGCACACCCATCGGCGGCATGTGGTGCGGCAGCTCCTGGGGACCAGTTTTATTCTACAGTGAGACGCGCTCCTTAATATTTACCATCAAGTTGAACAGGTGGGCAGAGATTCTTTTGATTTTCCTCTTAACTCTAAGCCTTAACCCTATCCACAGACTGGCAAGAGATCAAAGCGGCTACAATTTCGACTTTCGCATTAGGTACAAGGTGTTGTCAAAGGACAGCTCCGTGACACGCTACGGTGGCATTAAGCTGGCAGGTAAATCCACGCACAAAGGACATCTAAGAGGATTGCAAAAACTTCTTCTTTACTCACTAACACTTATCCCCCCACAGAGCTTACCCAGTGGCACAATCGCAGCAGTTTCCTTAACCAGCAGCAGCAACAGCACCAACAACAGCAGCAGCAGCAGAACCAGGACGACTTTACCAACTCCAGTGGCGCACGCTCTGATCGGTATGGCCAGGACTTTAGCTTGTTTAGCGCCTACGCCAACAACAAGACATTCATGGACTCGCTGGAGAAACCAGTAGCCAAGGACGAACACAATTACACCGAGCCCAAGTATTATCTGGGTAAGTGGCAGCCCAGCCAGCAGGCAACCTGTCGCAGATTTGTTGTTCATCCCATCTAATGATTCACCATACCCAAACCCATAGGCGACCTCATACCGGGCACCTACTGCTCGCGCATCTTTAGCGACTGTGACAAGAAGCCGTGTCGCCTGCAGTCGCCCAACTATCCGGGCATCTATCCGCGTAACCTCACCTGCTACTATGCCGTGCGACAGGTAAGCAACCACATAGTCAACTCATCCACTTTATAACCCACTCGCAGGTGTCGCAAAGCTACCCCTCCCCCACCCCCCTGCCTCCCACTCCCGGTCCACCTTGCATCAGTTACAAAGTAATGCTAAGCCCCTGGAGAGCCGGTTGTCAAAGGTTAGCGCCTCATTACGGCCACGGCTCCGGTTCCGTTGAGCGCATTAAAGCCGCCCACATCGCATACCCCGGACACCGCCAACACCCCCAATGTCCTTATCGTGCAGCTCATAAAAATGCCACAAAGCGAAGACAAAAAAAAAGTATAAAGAGAAAAAAAATAAAAATTATACGCAAAAATTTTCCCTGGGATTGACAAAGTTCAAAAGTTGCCCCGACAGAGTCGATTAAAAAACAATTTACATTCCAAAATAGAACGTTATTTTATTATAATTAACTGAAGTAGGGGATCCAAAAGTGTCCTTCCACAAGGATCCTACGCAAAATGTTAAGCCATAAATTGTGAGGTCGCATTCAACAAGTACTTAACATAATATCATAAGGCATTAAGTATACGCAATATAAAGGACTCTCGCTGCAAAGAGCTTATGTACCTTCTATATATAAATTAATGTATATATTATGTATGTATAAGAATGTCGCATATAATGTATATACTTATATATATATATAAGATCTGGGCTGCTTTATTAAACAAGATTTTCTTGGAAATTTCATAACAAACGCAGAGACAAACTTGTGCTTCAAGTTGACTCAGGATGAGCCTAGAAGTAATCCTACTGCAGGCGGACTGCGGTCTGCAAAAACCATTGCTGTGTTCTAGGAATAGAAAACTATTACTATATATACCTATATCTATATATAAGCTGTTATAGGAATAATCGCTTGACAAGCGCGATTCTATCTTAAGAAACCAATATGAATCTTTGATATATTCTCTCTGAACTATAATACTTTGGCTGAGTTTCCAGTTTGAAGACTTTACTCAAAGAGGAAACTATATATACCTTATATATTAACCTATATAGGAACAATCGGTTGCTATTCAGACAGTTTCCAACTACAAAAACTAACTTCAACCTTCACTTGCCTTAAATTTTGTTAAATATTTCGTTTCTCGGAAAGTTCTTAAACCGATTGAAGATTTATCTCTTAGTGGAATCCCTGCTCCGGCTGCTGCTGCTGCCTGATGATGCTGCAGTAGCTCTTAGTCGTAGTTGTAAATAGTGAAAAGATTTGGATTAATTTAGATTTAATTGTGCTCTGTTGCTCTGTGTTTCGCAGCATGACGTACCCCATGGCAAGCATGCGCTGATACTGGTGAAGCAGCCCAAGGGTAATCTGGTGTGGATTTCTACACAGGAAACGTCGGCGAGCAACAAAATGTCGCCGCTGCCAAGTGCTGGGGACAAGGACAAGAAATTTGAGCCGAGGCTGAAAACATGGAACGACTGCGATTACATTCAGGTAATTAAATCTGGCCTTTAAATGCACTTTACTTTGTTCTCTTTCACACACACACACACACACACACAGACACACACACACCTACACACACTTACTCCACACTTCTCCCTGTATTCCTTACTCATTGCCCTGTCTGAACGTCTCCCTGTCGCCTGACAACGCCTCCAAGGCGTTGTGGTGCGATGCTCCGCTCTGCTCTCAGCTCAGCTCAGCTCAGCTCAGCTCGCAATGCCAACAACTTTAACGAGCGGCCAGCTACGGCATAAAAATTACTTCCTCTGCTGGCCAATGGCCGGCAAAGAGGACAAACGGCAACTGAACTGGCCAAAACGGGACCCAAACTGCGCAAAAAACGACAAATTGAAAATGAAAGAAATGAGCAAAACTCTGGAAAATCTGTTGTTTGCACGAATTCAACCAGTCCTGGCCTGTTCTGTCCTGTTCTGTCCTGTCCTCGCATTGTTTGACTGTGGCCCACATCCAACTGTCCAGTTGCCCAGTCCGGCTAACCAGTCGACCAGTCCGTTGTCCGTTATCCTTAGTCCGTAGTCCGTAGTCCGCATCCTACGTTGCCTTGAGCTTCGATAGGCTTCAGTGCGAAACTGTGGGAAGTGTTAATTTTGTAGCCTCTTTGTTTGTCATTTGGCATAGGGAGAGGGCTGGAGAAAATGCTAGATTACGTATAGGGGTTAGAGTAAGAAGGAAGGCGGATAAGAAGATAGGCTGGGTCTATGCCCAGGAGAAGTTGTTAAGCTTTAAACTGAAACCCGTAACTTATGACTGAGCTCTTAATGAGCGCTTCGACTGAAAGTAACAGAAAGACAACAAAAAGAAAAGGCGCAGAAAGAAAGCTGAAAAGGAAACAGTTTTTAATGAGATTTTCATTAGTTAAGCATTTCCACGAAAGATAACTAATTGGAATGTTTTCTATACACAGTCGTATACCACGTATATTGTTATATATTATGTTCTGGGGTATACTTATTATAGAGGTCCTAGGTAAAGATAATAGAGCATAAGATTAAAGTTCAAGCTAGGAGGGGGTTGTAAAGGAGGAAGCTCAGGGATGGTTTTTTAACCCTTATCATGGAATTTTAGGCAACAAACGAAACCCAGTTAAACTCTAGATCTAGTATATAGTAAAGATGGGAGATAAAGAAGGATTATAATAGACGTAGAGTCACATATTTGATATCAGCTGTGAGGTCTACGCAGGGGAAAGGTAATAAAGTTGCGAGAAATTACGCTCTCTGAAAGTTTTCATGTAGGAAAGTTGTGAAGGACGAAGTTCAAGGAGGTTTTTTGTGCTAAGCAAGCTACAATCATCAATTTAAAGAAAAATAAGAGATATTTATGGATTGTAATAGATATTGAGTCACATCTTTGATATTAGCTGCTCGTTCATTATAGGAAGCTCGTTGTAATTTTCTTATGAGGAAGTTATAGGGGAGAACGTATAGGGATGTTTTTTTTTCTCTAAGCTAGGTAGAATCATGAACTTAAAGAAAAATGAGACATATTTATGGAGTATAACAGATATAGAGCCACATCTTTCATATCAGCTGTAAGGTTTACTCGTTTATTATACGAAAGTATAAAAAGTTGCGCGAAATTAAGCTCCTCGAACGTTGTACAGGAGAAAGTTCAAGGATGTTTTTTGATCGACCAAGGTAAAGTCATAGATTTCAAGAAGGTAGACTAAACTAAGTTGAACTCTAGATCTTAGCTAGAACTAAGATGAGATTTGGTTAAAGATAATAATATATGTAGAGATATAAAAATCAGTTGTGGGCTCTACTCGTTTGTTATAGGGAGCTCTAGGAAAGTTTTGCTATGAAGGAGTTGTAAAGGAGGAAATCCAAGGATGTTTTCGACTAACCAAGGTAGAATGATGGATTGAAAGATAGATGAGAGATATGAAAGGATTATAGTAGATATAGAAACATATCTTTGATATCAGCTGTGAGCTCTACTCGTTTGTTATAGGGAGCTCTAGGAAAATTTTCCTAGGAAGGAGTTGTAAAGGAGGAAATCCAAGGATGTTTTCGACTAACCAAGATAGAATGATGGATTGAAATATAGATGAGAGATATGAAAGGACTATAATAGGTATAGAGACATATCTTTGATATCAGCTGTGAGCTCTACTCGTTTGTTATAGGGAGCTCTAGGAAAGTTTTGCTATGAAGGAGGTGCAAAGAAGGAAATCCAAGGATGTTTTCGACTAACCAAGGTAGAATGATGGATTGAAAGATAGATGAGAGATATGAAAGGACTAGAATAGATGTAGAGACATATCTTTGATATCAGCTGTGGGATTTACTCCTTTATTAGGAAGTAGTAGGGTGCTCTTTGAAAGTGTTCCTATGAAGAAGTTGTGAAGGAAGAAGTTCTGTTTATAAAAGGGAGCTCATTGAAAGTTTTCCTAAGAAGCCAAATTCCGGGACTGTTTTCTGACTAGCTAAGATTCCTTTAACATAGATTCTAATAGCTGCAATGACTACAACTGTTATAAGCACATCAACCTAAGATTAGACTTAAAGATGTTTAGAAGCTCTTCCATCGATGTTCAGTTAGGCGCAGGCACCTCAGGCAGGAGGCTCCTCAAGTTGTCGCATGTTATGATAAATTGGCTTTCAATGTTGTAGTTTATTAACAACAACAAAAAACAGACCTTATTTATAGTATATATATGTGATACCCAACCTTTGCCCTGGCTCAATGCTGAAAGACATCCATCATTTTGTAGTATTAATTTTTCAATGGAAACCATCTCATCTTTTGCTATAAATTGCACCTTAAGCTCTATATATACTATGTATATATATATATGTATGTACTGTGTCCATCGCTTTATATATGTATATATGTATATGTGTTCTTGTGTGTGTATATATATGTATGTATATGTATATGTGTATTTTCTCTAATAGGAAAATGTAAAGGCCAAATGGAAATCAACGGTAAACAAATTTCAATCGAATTATATTTAAAAAAAAAAAGTATTTTTGCTCTTTGTTTCACATATACGTAAAAATAGCTCCTTAGTCGTAGAGCGCACGTTAACTATCCATCTCCACTGAACCACCCAACCACCCAATCACACCTCACCCCCGTCCACACACTACACACACACACACACGCACACACGCACACACAAAAAGGGACACTATCTGTCTCCTATCACTGTCCCGAACTATTAGGAAGACGCTTTAGCAACAATTGTTTATCATCTTTTGGTATTGCAAACAATTAATCAGACTGGAAACACACACACACAAAGGACATTCCGTTGAATGCCTATAGATTAGATAATATATTCATTATAGAACACAAGTCCTTGGGGTTACGGGGTAGGGGTAGGGGTAGGGGGAGTTGGGGTCTGGGGTCTGGGGTGGATTCATCATTGAATTTATATTAATGAACACTCGACACGCACATCATAAATCGCAGAACAAAGCGTTGAAAGCAAAGCGTTTAAGTGGGCGGCGAAGGTCCTGAATCCTAGTCGCTGTCCTATCGACAGGACAACGTGAGTGTGCGAGAAAGAGACGGAATGTTAGCCTGGTCCATGTCCAGGCAAAAGTGGACGAACGTGCCGAGGCAAACCTTAGCGTATGGAAATTGTGTGTAAATGATGGCCCCGAGGACACTCAACTAATGTTCATCAGCTCCAGCTCCAACTTCAGTCAGCTTTGTGTGCTCCTCGTGAATGCCCAGAGGCGTATGCAGATTCCTTTTTATGTGCCCAACGCGGAGGCGGAGGACTTCGTTATGGAATCTTTATTTTTTTAAAGATTGCCCTTTGCCAGTGTTGGAGGAGCGAGGGGGAATAGCTATAAACGCTTCGTTGCCCACTTGTGATGAATTTCACTTCCGGTCCCAAGCTCTCGCCCATCTACTTAAAGTGGCAACAGGACACTCGACGCGTCGTCCACGAACCGACTGCGAGTATTTGCCTTGAATTAGCACTAAAATGTTTGTGACGATCCCCCACTGCATCCGTTGCCAAGTGACCAGGACACACTATGTATTCAGTTCTGTGGTTCGTGCCCTTAAAGCAAACCACGGCTGCAGCTGTTCAACGACGTGGACTCCACTCCCTCCGCCCTGGCCACGTCTGCTAATTCCTTTTGAAAGTCGCCATTAAATGGTCGTTGCGACCGCAGAGCGTGCATTGCCTTGCAAAATCCTGTGGCCCGTGCCGAGGACGAAAGCCACACTTTTTGGCCATTCACTTGGAATTGGTGGGCAGCATTTGCCAAGGATTTGCTGACACCCCATCCCCCGGCTCCTGCCTACAAATTGTCCTTTACATTTCCGTTCCGTTCCTTTCTTTTTTTGTGTCGTCTCGCGCGCTGGAAATGGCCTAAAGTGTTGGCCATTTTGGTGCGGCATGTGTGAATAATCGCCGGAAATCAGACGAAAGCCGTGAACTACGTCCGCATACAGCTCTCTCTCGCTCTAACTCTAACTATGGAGTCACTGCCTGCACAATTTATATAAATGCCAAGCTTTCAATAAATTTGCGGTTCTCTATTACCTGATCCCGTTGCGGCCAGGCCAGCAACTGGGAGATTGGTCAGGATAAAAACCTCAGCTAAATGAATGCACAAGTCGCCAGCCACAAAACTAATTTGTCATGCGTTGCCGTAAAGGTAGACAAATTTACCTCTATTTCTAAAGCCCACACATCCCAAAAACACCCACCCAAAACCACCTGCCAGATGCCACTGCCACTGCCACTGCCAGTGGCACAGCCGCCACAAACCACCTCTGCCACAGGCAGAGGGTTAACTCAATTAAATTACATGAAATTATGCAAAAATACACGTACTTCAGCTGCACTGCATACAAAATATAAACAGAAACACAACTAAAAAGCCGCAAAGCAAGCTAATATTCGGTTTATGCACTGTCCAATGTCATGAATTCATATGGGATTATCTGAATAAGCTCAACACAAAACTAAATGCTAAGCTTTAGGTAGTTAAACACAGCACAGAGCCACTAGAGAGGGGCTTATAAAATGTTTATGCGTTGCAGCTAATCACGAAATCAACCTAAAAGCAATATTAAGTATACGCAGAGCTGTATATTCAATTGAAGGTTTAGAAGTAAAATCAAGTAAAAATTTTATAGTCTTCATATAATCTGAGTACATAAATCGAAGGAAAACAGATTTATATTGTATATAGAAGATATGTTTATGGATATATGTATATATATACCTGACAATAGACTAGCTTCTAGTTAATATATAACTATGTGAAAGTATAAGCATATGCTAGATATGGAAACCTTCAAACTGTGTTTACACGATGCAATTCCCAGAAATCGCACCTAAATTTCAGCTGAAAACAAGTCATGCGATTGAGGTATAAATTTCATTCCCAAGCAATATCGAAATAAAGAAACCAACCCAAGATTCATCCTATTTCAGGACCCTTTCATAAGATCCTGCACGATACCTTTTAGAGAACAGAAACCTTTTCAGTACCCTAGCAAGTCGCAGGATAAGGATTGGCAGCATAATCCTTGCACGAATCTTCTCTCCATTCAAAGTCCACTGAAAGGATTCCAGAATTTAAAATAAGTTAAAATACAGTAAACACTTTCAAATAAGAAACACTTTTTAATCAACTAATATCCAATTTCTAGTAGTTCCTGTCAACTGTAGAAATAAATAAGAATTAGCCCGACTACAACATACCCTTAACTTATGCCTAATATTCAA
Source organism: Hirtodrosophila trivittata (assembly GCA_035045065.1). Lineage (NCBI taxonomy): Eukaryota > Metazoa > Arthropoda > Insecta > Diptera > Drosophilidae > Hirtodrosophila > Hirtodrosophila trivittata. Next base: position 7,785,750 of record JAWNNK010000813.1, on the reverse strand, counting down.
AGCACGCACTAGCATTCACCTCAACCAACTTGTCAACACACACCTTAACACACACCTTAATATATTTTAATAATTATATATATGTATATCAAATATAATACTAAATTGTCTCTTGAATATCTTCTGAGTTTATATAACGATCTTTACAAAGTTACGGATGAGATATAGACCACCAACTCCGAGGTTCTCTCGTCTTGTGGGACTTTAGAGGATGAATTGCAAATACATTTGATGATGTCCCTTGCTTTACTAGTTTCTTGTACCTGTCGAAGCACAGACAGATGTCCTTTTTTTCAACTAAAAGCAACTGACTACGAAATTAAGTTTAAAACAAATGAAGTATTAAAATTATAAAATTAAAATAGGAATTCAAACAAATTTAAATCTAAATCTAAATCTGGGATATAAAAATATAAGAAAAATTGATTTATTTAAAACGATGCAACATTTGTTGCAAGGATTGGGGAAAACCCAGAAAGACCCAATCAGATCAATATATTAGTATATTAGTGTAGAATAAAGGAGTATTAGAATATTTACAATATACTATTACTTACGTATATACAATAGTATATAGAAGCATAGTATATTAAGTATTTATATATAAGAGAATTAGTAAATAGGTCTTACACTGTTACTAATTAATTTTCTATTAGAAGTGATAGTATATAAACGTAGCAGTATAATGAATTAATAAAAGGATGTAAGAAAAATTGAAGAAATGTAGCTAGAAAGAAGGTTAATTGTTTCTACTAAGATATAGGAAAAGAGAAGATTTTAAAGAAGAAAGAGAAGATGCATTTGAGATCACGTTGTGTAGATTATTATAATTAACACACAAAGCGTGAAAAGAGCCGTGTAAAGCGTAATCTGTTGTGCATTTAGGAGGGGACAATGGGATATAGTTCCTAATACAACGACGAGGAATAGAAACCTAAGACGACCTAAAAGGAAGGCAGACTCAATATTGCCTATAATCAGTTTGTGTAGAAAAACGGCATTAAGAGTTTTTCTACGATTAGTGAAGGAAGATTAAGAGGAAGAAGCCTACTGGAGTATGACGGGAGACGAAGATTTTCTTATACAGGAGTATATATAATCGATAACTTTTGCCTTATAATATTACATTATTAGCATAATAAATTACAGAAAGATCTGACATTAAGCCTAAAAGATATTCATAAAGCAGTTCGGAGCGAGGTAAACATTGCTCAGTATATGATAAGTGTATAAAAAGTGAATGTGTGTGTGTTAAGTACGTAATCAAGTAAAGGATTTCTGTTCTCTAGGATTAACTAAACTATAAGCATAACCTATACAATAATCTTGCACAATCTTGTCGCGACTTTATGTAAGATTCATGCGCGGCACAAGCTCATGAATTTCAAATTCGCTTAAAGAAAAAAAGAACACGCATTTCTTTTCATGAATTGCAATGCACCCAAGAAACAGCACACGAAGTTCCCAAAGACTCATGAATTTCCCAGAACACGTAAACTTTCACCAGACTTTTCCCACATAAATTGCCATTTATAATCCTTAGATTAAAGCTTAAAGATGCAAAGTTAGTTTATACGCATTCCAAATTCATGATATGCCAATTCACGATATCTTAATTAACGATATCCCAATGTCAAAATCTGTAACACACGAATTGGCTCGAAGACTCTTAAAACCCATAAAACAACACGACACAAACCCTATGAGAAACTGCCCAAAAGTCGCCTGAAATGTTTTATGTCCTGCTTGAGAAGGACCCAACCAGCATTACCCCTAATAAACGTAGCCAAAAGAGCCGAATGGAATACCCATCACGTATCATCTAATGGCCATTAAGTGCGAATACGAGTAATACGTAATATGATCCACAGTTGCACGAGCCTCCCTCTCTGTCTCTTTCTCTGTTTCTGTCTCTTTCCGAACTGTCTTTACACTCTAGCTATATTTTGGGTGCACCCCCTAGCCCCTACCCCCTAGCAAACCCCCCCACTCCCCTCTAGTATGTAGTTATATGGCACATGGAGCTACATTTTCCATTCACATTTTGTCGCTCGTTTTTCGTTCTCATTCATTTCGTGGTCTCCTCATACATTCTCGCTCTCTCTTTCTTTTTCTTTCTCTCTCTCTTTCTCTTTTTCTCTTTTGTCTTGCTCTTGGCCTTGCTCGCTCTCTCTCTCTCTCTCTCTCTCTTTCTGTCGCTCTGTCTGTGTTTGTTTGCCTCTGTTTGTCTCGATTTGGCATGACAACATCCACCCACAGGACTACGTGACCGTATACGATGGATACACCACGCGTGACCCAATCATTTTAAAGTTCTGTGGCGGCGGTCAGGCGGTGCCGGCGGCTGTGTCCAGTGGCCCGGAGCTGCTGGTCGAGTTTAGCACGTCGCCGTTTGGCACCTTTACGGGCACCTCATCACAGATACTGCCGCTCTATGGATTCCAATTGGAGGTGAGACCACACGCACGCACGCTCCTCCTCCACCTTCTCCTGCGGCTAATTACTATAACAACTTTGCTTTCATCAGGTTGAGGTGCAATTCGTGGACATACAGAGTCCCACATACTCCAAGAATAAGAAGCCTTGCGAGTTCTGGATACGTGGCGCGGGCCGTGGCATTCTGGAGAACCCCAAGCATTCCCTGGCACCCAACTCGACCTGCCTCTACCATCTGCAGGGCATGGGCGTCTTCAAGACCTACGACCATCTGAGCCTGTCGCGGCGCAACAACAACCAGGCGGGCATGCATCAGCCTCTGTCGCGGTTTAAGGTCTGGATATCCGTGCTGAAGTTCAACTTGGATCCGGAGTTTGGTCAGATCGATGAGACATCGGTGGGTGCTATTGGTGTGCTGCAAACGCAGGAGGACTGCAGCGGCATGTTGCGCATCTGGGACGGCACACTACGCGATGCGCCCGTCTGCAAGGATCTCAACTGGTAAGAGAGATCTTTCACTTCCCAAGTGCTCATTGTATATTCAATTCCAATCGATTCCTTCCAGCGCCAACGAGATGAGCAACTACAACTCCCTGGGCCACTATGCACACAACTCCACCAATGTCATCGCACGCTTCTGCCGTGGCACCATACCGCGCACCTGCGACCGCTCCAACATCAACGAGACCTTTGCCCGACCCTGCACCATCTCCGAGAGTTATGTCTCCAGCAGCGATGCCATAACGCTGGAACTGCGCAACACCGAGTCCACGGTGCTCAGGTGAGTCACTTGACACACACGCACACGCATGAGCCGTTGGCCAGCTAATCCTGCCCGCATCCTTCACAGGCCACTGGACTTCAAGCTGAAGTACGAGTTTATTGATCTGCATCAGGATGGTCTACCGCAGGGCGGCGGTGAGCTGGACTGCAATCGCAAGTTTGTGAGCAGCCTGATGGATCGCAAGGATCCGGCCATCTTCCGGAGCGTGCGGAACATCTTTCTCTTTGGCAGAGGCGGCACAAGGCATCTCAAGTGTGTCTACCGCTTCGAGGCGCTGCGCGGGGAACGGGTGCGCATCAAATTGCGCAAGGTGGTTACCTCCAACCGACCCTGCTACTCGCGTTTGGACGAGGACATCGATCGATCCTTCTGCTATGGCGACACCAACGTGCGCGTCGAGGTGGGTACTTGGCGTCACCTTTTCTGATGCGGATTTCTAACGTGCCTTTGCAGATCTTTGAACGTCCTTATGCGGATTCAATTCTGTTGCATCGCGGCTGCGTCTGCAACTCCTCCAATCAGTCGCACTTGCCCGTGGAGTACACCTCGACAGGACGCGATGTGGAGGTACATTTCACTGCCCACAATATGACCACTTTGGATGATCCGGACACAGCCAACTTTGAGGGCATGTTCGAGTTTGTCAAGGCGCCCACGAGCTGTAAGGATGGCAGACGCAAGTTCGGACCCAGCGGCACCATCGACATGACCTTTGGTGATGTAATAAGAAAATATCCTCCTACTGCTTGTCCAGCTCCAGCTTAACCCATTCCTTGCAGATTGAATGCCGCTCCAGACCCTGGTTAATTGAACCATCCAACGGCAACAAGTTTCTCTACGTGCGCCTCAAGGCCATCTTCCTCAGCAAGCATAATCCCAAGAAGACACTGAACTCGACCCACTTGCAGACGAACAGCTGGCGCTGTGAGACCAAGTCAAGAACCGTACTGACCACATCGGAGGGTAAGTGTTGAGATCTGGCTTAGGAGAATGGCTAATCCCTATCACATCCCATCTTCTTAGGTTTAATCATTGTGGCCTGTCCACTCAGCCCGGACTCGAACGCCTATGAATTCGTGGAGATCTTCAGCTCTGGCTGGAATGAGCGACCCAACTTTGCGCTGACCAATCGCTCCCGAGCCATAAGCGTAGAGTTTCTGCGTCCCAGCAATGGGGAGTATACGTTCAACTGGATGGAACTGTTGCCCAGACCCACGCTCACCATAGCCGGTGAGTAACCCCATCCACAGACTATATGAACCATTGTTAATCTTCTTTGGCTTAACAGAGGATTGCCAGTACAAGTGTCCGGAGCTGGGTGCCTGTGTGAATGCGAGCGTCTGGTGTGATGGCGTCTCCCATTGTCCCTCCGGTGATGATGAGGCCTTCCTGCAGTGCTCGGCACTGATGAAACTGCCCGCAGAGCTGCTAGCCACGCTCTGCCTCTTATTTGTGCTCTCGTGTTGTGCATTCGCCGCCTTCGCCTACAAGTTAGTCGATCCACCTATATATATATATATCTTGATAATCCTAAGCATAATCTTTATATGAATTGTTCTGTAGGAAAATCAAACGCAAGTTGCGCGGCTCCTCGGTGTTGCAGACGCGTCTCAAGTCGCTCAGCTCGATGGATACGGCGGTCCTGGATGAAAAGGAGGTGATTTGCTGACAAAGCGACAATTCTGTGCGTTACGTTGAGATCGATCGTGTTACCACGGTCTGATGCTCGACGATTCCTAACGTGCAGAATTGTGCCCCGGAACTGAAACTGAAATCAAAACTTAAACTCAAACTCAAACTGAAACTGAAACTGAAACTGATTAATCAAACTGAAATCGACGTGAAACGCAACAAAAAACCGAACAAAAGGCAAAATACGATACAAAGAAACAAAAAACTTAATCGACATTAAAACAAAACAAAACAAAACCAAAATCTAAAATCAATTCAAAAATCAAATCAAAATCAAAAACTAAATTGAAATCTAGAATCAAAATCAAAAGTCGTTCACCTGTTTTTAAAATGCATTTAAAGAAAGGAAGGAGGAAAAATAAGAAAAACCAAAAAGGAAAATCGAAAAAATCAAAAAAGCGATAAAAGATTTTATTTCGTATTTAAATCTCTAATTTTTATACTCGTATCATATATATATATATATAATATAATAGACTCGTTCGAGGTGTTTTTTTAGTGCCGCGCAATTTTTATAAGCAATTTTTCTAGGCCTAACATCATTTCTCGAGTATCATACGTACCCGTAACCATAATATGCCCGTATCTGTCGTATCTACCATATTATTTTGTGCTCAGTTCTTAGATCGTATTTCGTATATCGTATATCGTATACTACATACTTTTTTATACACACTGTATATAAGCTACAAGGGTTACAGCAATACGGATGTAACAAACGGAGAAAACATAGAAGTGAAAATGAGAAAAGTTCGAGAAGAGAGAAACTTCCGCTAGGTTTTTTTTATAACTGTAACGAATAACGATTACATTTACAATTACATAACGCTCATAGACCTATGTAGATACAACTGTTTCCTAATAGCCTCTAAGTGAAGACACATGAAAGCTCTACGACTACAAAACAGCTAAGGAGAGCCCGGTATGTTTAAGCCAGCAGATAACCACATATATAGAGTATAGAGCCGGGTTAGTTAATCTCGTAGTTATTACATATAACAATTTTTTTCTTCTTCTTGGGAACTGACCCTTTTCGATGGGACTCCTCCCAACAGCATTTATTATGCGGCGCACAAATAAACAAAAGTGAAACTAAATCTAATAATCAAAAAATGAGAAATTAAACAAAAAAGAAAAGAAAAGTAGAAACTAAGTGAAAATGTTTTACATTTTAAGAATTATGGATGGATAGAAAGCATCGTAAGCATAATATAATAATAATAAATAGCCGAAATGATTAAACAAATAACATATATATATATATATAATAGAAACGTATCGTATCGTATCGTATCGAATCGAGTCGAGTCGATCTTATAGTCGAAGAATATGTCAATATATATAACAAATAGATGAGTTCGTTAGTTGTTTCATAGACGTAGCCAACTATCATGCATTATATCAGTATAATTAACAAAAAAAGAAACCGTTAACAAACAATACCAATTAATCTGTAACTGATCGAGATCATATATCGTTATGTCACGCCTCAAAAACACTCACGCCCATATTGTTGTTCTTGCTGATGTTTGCCTAATCCCCCAAAATATCAATATATATGTGCACAGATCGCTCTCATAGCACGCCACATCATACAATAATATAACAATATCTATATATATATAAGTATATATATACCATTCTTCCCCCCACCCACCTTCCAAACAAGACAAACACAAAATGAAAAAACAGAAACAATAACAAAACCAAAACCAAAACCAAATCTCTGCATGGTTTATAGTATGTTGGCTTTGGGCTCTGTGTCAGCTAACTAAATTGCAATTATTTTCTATTTTATATTCTTTCTTTTAAATACAATACATACAATATTTTCGCTGATTTTGTGTAATCCGAAGAGAGCGCCGAAGGTCGTCGTTGAGACGCAGGGCTAAGGCTCAGGCTCAGGCTCAGGCTCAGGCTCAGGCTACAGGCTACAGCATTGTGCGCAACTGGGATCAGGGATCAGGGATGCAGGGACTCCAAGGCGAGGCAAGGCACACAAACACACAAGAACAAGTGACAAGTAACGATCTTTAACAAGCAATATATACGATACATACAAACAATTGCATACATACTAGTATATATATTTATCTCTGTGGATTTATATATATATGTGTATAAATATTCTTTCAGCACAAACAACTTTTAAGAATTGTAAATACAGATATAATTGTTGATGATGGACGACGAACAAATAGAAACTAATTTACTGCATAACAATTTTACACTGAGAGTTTTATTTATCCATCATTGAAACGTTGAGAGCAAATCTTAAGTTACACTCGAGAAAACAAAATAGAGAAAATTTTTCAGAAAACTCAGACAATAAAATTAATAAGAAAACAAAAAAGAAAAATAAAAAAAAAAAACAAAAAATGTTTCTTTCATTTGGAAAGATCTTGAGTGAATCATTAATCAAATAGTTAATATATATACATACCTATATCGTAAATCATTAGGTCTTGATCGATCATATGATAAGATATAAATGATATAAACATACTAGAAAAAAGAAAAGAAAAGAAAAACAAACAATTAAATCCAATTTGAAAGTTCAACTAACTAAACAAATTTAAATAATTAACTTAAATTTAAATTAAATTAACATTAAATGCAATCATATTTAATGAATCCTTTTTTTATAGAATACATCAGTTATTATTATTATTATGATTATTACATTATTATTATATACAATTAGGCAAATACATATAGCAATATATATGCATATATATATTATATGCGCCGATCTCATAAAACGGACTGAGGCATAGACACTGGCAGATACATAGACGAGCGTCAAGATAAAGTTGAAAAGACCACATGAGATTAGATTTTTAAAACTAAAACTAGATTAATATATATGTATGTGTATGTATATATATGTATACATATATATATATATATATATATATTTATAAAAAGTAAACAAATAATAAACCAAAACGTAAACCAACATAAGCTAAATTTCAAATGTTGTAAAAGAAAAACAAAAAACAAAAATCATATCAGATTCTAAAATGATATTAACATTAAATGGAAAAACGTAAAACTCAATAAAAGAACATTTAAATTCAAAGTATGAAAACTGTTTTTCATTTCTATACAAACTACGAATCCACTTGGTCTATGCGTAATCCTTACCTAACCATAAATTAGTTTCTCAGAAAATCATTATCAAATTTCGCAAAAGGGGTTTTTAAACCTACATTCCTAGCGATAAAAGTATATAGTTTCTATAAATCGAGTAAGCTTAGTATAAATCCCATCTGAATATATAGGAACCTTTTGACCAGTCTTATTACTGCATCGAAACTGATTCGAAAAGGGTTTGTAGATGCTGCGCAGACTCAGAAACATGCAACAGGTGTCTCAAACGATATGCTGCATTGGACCATTTAGGATTTTCGATGCCGCCGCCGCTGCTGCTTCTGCGGCTGCTTCCAGGTTTTCGTGTCGCTGGCGATGCTTGTAAAGTGAGCTTGGATCACGCGTGGAGAACTTGCACTTCTCGCACTTCAGCGGCTTTTCGCCCGTATGCTGACGCATATGTATCTGCAGAAGATTAAGAAAATCAAGAGTATTATATATGTCAAATGTTAGTCAGGATAATAACTTACTATGAGACTAGCCTTGCGGGCAGTCTTCTTGCCGCAGACACTGCAGATGAACGGTTTTATTTTGTTGTGCACAGTCTTAACATGTTTGGACAGAGTTTTGCCGTTAACGAACTTGCGTTGACAGATTTCGCAGGTTTTCTCGGCGTAATATTTGTTCTTTTTAACTGGCGATGGTGCTGGCTCCGGCTGATTCGCATTGGCCGCCATCTCCTGCTGCTTCAGAGCACGTCGACGCAAGAGCTCACGTCGCAAGACTTTGGCACGCCACTTCTTGTGCACACGCATATGCCGCCAGACAAGGGCTGAGACAGTTGACTTGTAGTCACATCCAAGGGACGGACATTCTAACAGATCCACATCAATTTGATGCACCTTCCATAGATGGGCAGAGCAGCGTCGCCAGTTGGGCATATTAAGACCGCATTCGCTGCAGCTGAACCCATCCTCCTTGTGGCACTTGACATGCTGCTCCAGCTTGTGGGCATTTTCAAATTTATAGACGCAGCTGCTGTACGCTACACAACTTCAAAAAAGAAAGAAAGAAATTAACCACTTTGGACACATTCCTTGCTAGAGAGAGAGACTTACGGCACACGCATATTCGCACGTAGCACAATGCGAAAGTCTTTAAATGGTAGTGGCTTCAATTCGACAGGAGCTGGCGTAGGGGATGGCGTCATTTGTTTTGCGGCTCTGGAACTAGATGGCTTGGCGGGCTTGCATCCGTGGAAACACATCATATGGCCACGCAGATCCTCCGGTAAATCATATTGCCGCAGGCAAAGACTGCACACATAAATTACACGCGCCGGCAACTCCATGTTTAGCTCCTTCAGTTACCGAAAGAGGAACGCCGCATCCAAATAGTTTATTTACAGACGTTCCTAGTCACCGCCACATCCAATCCATGTAAATAATGATAGTCTTGGTCTTTAAACCCACTTCCAGCAGTCACATTCTGATAATGTTGCTAAAGATTTATTTTTTTAAGGTCCTACTTAAATCGTTGAAATCGATTACATCGTGCTGCACATGTTATCGATAAATACGAGAGCTCTGTTTTGCTAACTTTTAAATAGGAATATAAATACTTTATACATTCTGCTATTACTGCTTTAACAATAACTTCTGCAACTAATATACTATTTATTTTCCATAAACTCGGAGAATAGCCTTAAATGTCCCTGCTGTTACGCCTTTGGGTGAGACGTATATATATTTATTTATTTTATATATAAATAAATATTTTTATATTTAATATATGTATTTTCACTAAACTTAGGCTAAATTCATGTTTCTCAAATTTTATTCTATAATTTATAGTACAAATTCCAAAATAAATAAACAAATAAAGTTGAGCTCTGCGAAAAGCACTACTTGTTTGATATGTTTTCTTTGTTGTTCTGTAATTTTGCCGCGCTTTTTATTCGGTAATCAGATGCCGGCATTTTGTCCGAAATTCGAGTTCGACAAAATTGCCAGCTTTCTCTTTGGGAGGGCTTCGTCCTACATTTGCATTCTGTACAGTGACATGGGCCATTTGATGGGCCCCTGTTAGTGTGCCAGCCATTTTCACCGACCGGTTAAAATTGTTATTGTTTGAACATGTGTCCCACATATACTTATACATTCCAACAATCAGCTGCTCTGTTAAAAATAGAGCTCAACAGAACCTAAAACTTAACATAGGTATTTACTGTTATTTATAACAGTAGCAGTAAGCAATGACTTGCACTGACCTGGACCGTATTTCATGCAAATTGTATTGTTAGGTTACATGTAAAAATTTTTCTTTTTAATAAGTTAGATATTTTTCCAAATCCGACAGATTACAAACACAAAATAGTGACAACAACAAAAAACTGTTAACCGCGACCGGTAATGGCTCTGTCTTTAACAGCTGCCCGCTAGTTCGGACTGCGATTTAACAGCGCATTGTCATTTAGCTGACAGCAGTTAACGGTCACACTGTCAACAAGAAAAACGCGAACGCGTATAAAGCATTTCAATTTCTTAAATTATTAGATTTAAACGATAAAATACTCTCACCAACGCTGTCTCGGACTTGTAGGCATTGCAATTATGGGCAGCGCACTCGAGAACTTCGTGAATCAAGTGCGAACGCTAAGTTCAGCAGGTAAGTCCACGCCGGGGCCGGCTTCATAAATATAATGTGATTCGCTCATAAATATTGTTATTTATTATATTATTTTGGGTACGTTACAGGTAGCTACCGTGAATTGGCCGACGAGCTGCCGGATACACTGTCGCTACTCGTCCGCAACTGGAGCATATTGGACAATGTGCTTGAAACGCTAGACATGCATCAGCATACATTGGGCGTCCTTTATGTTGTGATGGGTAAACTGTATAGCGCCGAAACTGCCAATCTGGAGCCGATACACATATATCAACTGATGCGTGAATTTGTGAAGCTCTGCAACGCTGACCAGCTGCGCTTTGCTATCTGCCCTTGTGAGTAGTTTACGATATTTGTGTGAAGCAATTGAATTTAATTGTTCAATTTATAGTTTATGAGACTTGCCATTTGTTTACGGAATATCTGATGCAAAAGGATCAATGCATTTTGGGCATTAAAGTGCTCACGCGTGCCATTGATCAAATCAGACAAATGGAATCGCAACTGACGCCCATCCATGCCGATCTCTGCCTCCTTTGCCTTAAGGCGCAAAACTTTAATGTGGTGCTACCGTATCTGGATGCTGATATGACCGATATCTCCACCGTTGCCGCCGAGACTAAAAGCCAGCAACAACATCAGCAGCCTCAACACCCCCTGGTAGGCAATGTTTCTACGTTAAGGACGCGCAATCCCAAATCCGTACAAAACAAAGTGCTTTTCCTTTCCCCCAACGTTAACGTCGCGTATCCAATCCTATTATCCTGCTATTAGCTTACCCTTTAAGGGAATCCCGCTCAAAATCCTTTCCTATACCTAGTGTCAAACGTTAACCTCAATCCTTTTGCTCTAGGATGCGAACAACGATGCGAAATACTTTCTACTTTACTATTACTACGGCGGAATGATCTATACGGCTATTAAGAATTTCGAGCGGGCCTTATATTTTTATGAAGTGTGCATTACCACTCCCGCAATGGCAATGTCGCACATTATGCTGGAAGCGTACAAAAAGTTTCTCATGGTTTCACTGATCGTCGAGGGCAAGGTAAGTCAGTCAGACAGACAGACCAAGAGAGAGAGAGAGAGTATGCTTATCCATCTAATTCCTTATTATGTCTACAGATCGCGTATATACCAAAGAACGCACAAGTCATTGGGCGCTATATGAAGCCGCTGGCTAGTTATTACCATGACCTGGTCAACGTTTATAGCAACTCGTCCAGCGAGGAGCTGCGCATCATAATCCTCAAATACAGTGAAGCATTTTCTCGTGATAACAACATGGGCCTTGCCAAGCAGGTAAGCTCACGCTCGCTTCCGTCGTATGAGACTGTTCAGCTATAATGTATCCCAACCAGGTTACGACGTCCTTGTATAAACGCAATATACAGCGGTTGACGAAAACCTTCCTGACGCTCTCCCTGAGCGACGTGGCTAGCCGTGTGCAGCTGCCAAGTGCCTCTGAAGCCGAACGATACATATTAAACATGGTTAGTTGACTTGGAATATTCCATCATAATATCATATTTATATATATATATATATGTTATATATTGTGTTGGCAGATCAAATCGGGTGAAATTTATGCGACAATCAATCAAAAGGACGGCATGGTGCTGTTCAAGGACGATCCAGAAAAATATAATTTGCCGGGCATGTTCCTCCATGTCCAAACTAACATAACTCAGGTGCTCGATTTGGTTAAACAAATCAACAAAATGGAGGAGGAGATCGTACTGACTCCTTTGGTAGGTCGCATCAACCTAATATTTAACGACGAGTTGAACTTAAACTCACATCGCTTCGTTTTGTCACTTGCAGTATGTGAAAAAGGCGCTGGGCAGTCAGGACGAGGATATGGCGTCCCAGCATCCTAAGCCCTACTCGGGGTAAGTTCAGTGTTTATACAACGATCTCTTGAACTGAAACTAAATGAAACTTATATTTAATTCTTATAGTGATCCTACCGACTGATGCATGTTTCAATACTGAGACTTCCGGCGCAAGCAAACAACATCAGGAACAATAAAAACACCAGCAAAACGAAAAGCAAAAAGAAAAGCAAAAGCAAAAGTAAAAGCAAAAGCAAAAGCAACAACAAAAGGGCCCTGGGCCCCATGTAACAATCCAGCAGCAGTTAATCGGCAAAGAAACTGCGCGCCTAATTGCAAATTTATAGATCATCATGATATTTTAAATAAAAGTATATATAAAGTCAGTGAGACTAAGCCAGACGGATTGCGACGCACTCGCACTCCCACTCGTAATCAATTCGTCCAATTATTGATTGCATGTCATTCCTTTGACTAGAACAGTAACAGTAACAATAACAATAACAATAACACGAACTGAAACACAAATACAAGCACGTACCTACTACGTACATTCCCTCCATACAGATAAAAGCATGTTCGACTATGATAAGAGGCTTTAACCCGATCAGGCGACTTTTACGGCGTTTGGTCATCATCACAAAATTACTTTGCACTTGCCCCCACCAACACATAGAGAACCATTCACAAAAGAAGAGAGAAAGAGCCGAAGATAAGGAAACCTATACGAAATACAGAAACACAGAAAGAGAGGAGCAACAACTATGCCACTAGGTCCAAACACTTAAATAGTAGTAACAGTGTTATTATTATAATTTTTCTTTTGTTTTTTGTTTTTATTAACAATATCAATGCCAGGCACGACATTCATCTAAACCTAAATGATATGGATATATGGCTAAGGCTATATGGTATGAATATGGCTAATTAACTGACTAGACTGCCTGACTAACCCGCCCGCTATCCGTTATACATAAGTATAGGTATATATACACATACATATATATTTATGTACTATGTAATTGCGGTATATAAGTACTATTCTAAATATTTACAGCTTAATTCTAATCTATGTGAATATGTATGTATATATATGTATATATAGATTGACAGTATATATATATATATATAGATATGTAGAAATGTGTGTCTGCTTGTGTGTGTGTATCTTAACTACTAGCTATATACAATGTTGGAGCTGCTGCTGCTGGCCGGCACTTTGATCTACATCCATAATGTAGTCCGTTTCTCTGTTTTTTTTTCTGTTGCTGTTGCTGCTGCTGCGCGTGGCCTCTTTGAGATTCTCTCGCGCAGCTTTAACCGGTTTTCAGAGCATCCACTTCCAGCAAGGTTGTCTTCATTGAGCTAGTTGTGGCACCCGCGCCCACGCCCATGCCGTAGGCGAGAGCCACGCCATCTTCAGGGCCCGTACTGATATAGAGCTTGTGCACCACGTTGAAGATTATGAAGCACACAATCAGCACCAGCAGCGACATAAAGACGTACGCCAAAACCAGCGGAGTATCCGAAATGGGATCCAACATGGTCTCAAATATTTAAATTTCTCTCTTCGTGTTTGTGTTTAATTCTGTTTTAATGTATTATTTGTTTGCTGTTTTGTGTGTGTTTTCTTCTTTTGAGACAAGCTAAGCAAAGACAGACACACAGGTGAGACAGCCAAAGGTAACTGGGGTTCCTCAGCTCAGCTGAGTTGTGGCAAGGCGAAGTGAAGCGGGGTGAGGTGTGCGGAGTGCAGTGTGTGTGTGCGTTGGAATGTGCCAGTGCGTCGAACTGAACAGAACCCGTAATGAAACGCGTATGCTAATTAATTGTCGCATATACTCCGTATATTTTTATATAGATTCGCGTATATCTTGTCGCTCTCTCGTTGTCGCTCTCTTTCTCTCTCTCTGTGTGTGTGCGTGTGTGTGTATGTTGTGCTGTTCTACGTGCGTCGACTTTCCGTACCGTATGCATTCACACCTGCCGGTTAACTGAACCAAACTAGCTCTAGACAAGCAGCTAGCCTGTCCACGAGCTCTGTGCGCGCCTCAGCTGAGCGGACGATCGACTCGAGAATAAATTGTTGTTACGTATACGCAGCGTTGCTCCCAGCTCGCAGCGCACAGCGCACGCTCTGCTTGGCTTTGATAAGCGTCGCGCTTAGACGAGTTTATTTTTGTTGTTCTATTTTTGTGTTTTTTGTTTCTGTTTTTCTCCGCTTGGATTTGTTGCGCCAGAGTTACATTACCCGGGGTCAGGTCGGAGTTATTGCATCTGTGGGACACCTGATCGCTCGGTGGAAGCCAGTTGAAGGAAATACTTGACAGACTAGCAGGTACCCTGCACAGCAGCAAACAATTGAGAGTATACGACATAAAAGTGGCGCTGACCAAATGGAAAGCTGCCTTTTTCTTTTAGAGACATAATCTCTTTATATATTCCTAATCAGGCTGGGAGACTTGATCAAGTCGCATAGCCTTCAATTAGACGTGGTATTTTAAGGGTTGGAAACGTTTAAAACTTAATTTCAAATATTCAAATGTTGCCAGCTGCAGCCAGCCGCCCCCTCCCCAACGTTAAAGCGTAACCTTGCACGTATTTGTGGATAAAAGCGAAGTTATACAAGAGCCACTGGAGAGCGGAGTGAGGCAGTAGCTCTAGCTGCAAGTAGGTCAAAGGTCAAAAGATACTTTGTAGAGTGAATCGCAATGAAGCACTCTCGACCAGAGTAGTCAACTTATAATATATATATATACTATATAGTGTCTAACTAGACCTGATCTCTGTCGGGTTACGGCGAATATACTATGTATCGTTTCTAAGATCTAAGATCATGATAGAATGTCGCTCATTGTGTATAGAGCCAGGAATCCGTTTGAATAGTCTTTGAATGCCAAACTGATTCGTATGTACTATATATTCGTACAATATATTCGTGCGAGTACGAATGGGTACAATCAGCCAATCAAGCATTGAATCATGTTTTATGAATTGAATAAATGGAGGGAATGAATAAAATTGGAATCGCTTTAGCTTCAAGCAATTTGCGACTTGTTTTCAGCTAATTGCATGGGGGGCCGCTCGACGCTATCGAAGCTATTGACGCAGCCGGGGCCCGTGCCACTGCCACTGCCGCCATTCCCGTTCTGATTTTGACATTTTATTTTTTCGTGTCCGAATTGCGTCTTATCTAAAGGACTGATAAAATGTTATGGTCGCTAGATTTGATAAGAGGCTACAAAGTATTTTATCTATCTATGTGGAAGCCTGGTAGCCCAATCGACTAAATTTATACATGTTATACCATCATAAGGTTGTCCAAAGTGGAAGACAGACCCAGCCCAGAACCAGTAAAACGACCTTCAGGATAGATTTTTTTAGCTTCCCACCATTTGGCACTATGCAACCATAACAGAATACAGAATACAGAATAAGTAAAGGCACACAGAAAACGAGTTCTATAAATTGTAATCCTAATTAAAAATGCAGGCGACCCTCGCACTGTTCCACAGCTCCACTTCCCGACTCTCTCTCTCTCTCTCTTCTCCCCCTTCTCTCTCTTCTCTATCCCTCTCTTTCTGTATTTCTGTTAAAGCTCTGATGAACTACGTTTCCGTCTGGGCGCCTGGCAAGCAGCTGCACTGTCCGTGCAGCGTGCCTCCATCACATCCTTGATTACATCGTCCAGGACCAGACGCATATTGCTACGCTCATTGCACTTGAGGAGCACCTTGAGTCTTGGTATACCGGACAGATGGCTATAATACTTAAGTATGCGCACACTGCCGACTGCACGTGCCTCGGCAGCGGCGCATTTGTTCACACTCTGCTGGCAGTTGCACATGAAGCTAACGGCCCGTTGACGTGGCTTACAGTAAATATCCAGTTCGACGCTGATCAGGTAGCACGGCCCCAGGGTGAGGGTAATCCGGACTGCGGGCAGTTTATAGGTAATAGAATGGGCTTTGCGGCTAGCTTTGATTGTATGTCTAAGTTTGCGTGTATGTATGTACGTATGTATGTATGGAAGCACGTACTTACCGGCATTTGACATGTACAACTGAGAACGATTCTGTATCCATATGGATCGTGCACTCGCCTGATTACCCTGTTGCTCAAATCGCGGCAGATCCCGGAGGCCCAGTGATGATGCGGAGCCAGGCGCCGCAGGCAGCGGTAGATTATCATAGATGGATATGTAGATCTTATGGCTGACATAGACCACTATGAGGAACAGTATGATGACAATAAGCAGGAATACAATGTAGGTAAATAGTGTGGGTAACCAAATGATGGCGTTCAGCAACATTAGAACAGAAGGTTGTTTCGATTCACTCGGACGAAATATCTAAACAGTAATCTAAATACTTAAAGTCCCCCCATACATATATATATATATAAATATATTATAATTTATATATTATATATATCCCCTTTAGAGATTTCAACTGGTTGTTTTCTTTTTTTGCAACATCTATGTAAATGTATATTTATTACTTGTATAATTTCCGCTCGTTTTCTTAGATGTTTTTTTGTGTGAGTTTTTTTCACGTTTTTTTTAATAGTACATATGATTTTACATTGATAATATTTAAGTTATTTAAATTGTATTCTCCCTCTCTCTCGCGCGCTCGTTCCTTCCGTCTCATTCACTATCGTTCTAACTGGCTATCTTTGTCTCTTTCTTTATCATTCGTCACAAGTATCGGCCGAAATATGCCTTGGCTTAATGTAAACAATTTATATCAATTTCGAATTTCATATCATTCAGCTTTTGTCGCTATGCACTCTATGCTCGCTTTCTGCTACTCCTCTCTCTCGCTCTCTCTTGATCTCTCTCGATCTCTGTCTGCTTTAGCTTAACCCGCCGGCGGGTACACTCAACGCTCTTTGGCGAGAGGCATGACTTGCACAATTGTGCGCAAACCGCCAAAAAAAAATTGTTCAGAATTCATTGGCTCAACTTTTGCGACAAATTGCGTGTGGGTGTGGGTGTGTGTGTGTGTCACAGTTGTGCACACACTGAACACACACACACACACACACACATGCACACTCGCACACACACACACATAAGTTGAATCAATGATCTGTTTTTTTTTTGTCATTGTGAATTATTTCCTACAAATTTTCTTCCTTATATTTTTAGTAATCCTTTCTGCTGCTGCTGTTGTTTTTCTTGTGTGTGAGTGTGTGTGTGTGTGTGGGTGTGTCTGTGTGTTAATGGCAGTTGTTAGAAAATGCCATAGGAGTATAACAGTTAATATGTATGTGTTTATAACAGTTCAAAATAAGCATATTTTTTCTTTTCTTTTTCCTTTTTTTTTTTAATTAAAATTAGTTTAAAAAAAAACATAAAAAAAAAACAGAATTCTTTTCTCTTCATGTGCGAATTTTGAATTTTTTAAAATAATAATTTACTAAATATTAAACAATAGTTGTGTATTTTGTAGTATATGTAAATATTTGTTGTTGTTGTTTCTTTCTTTCATTCTATTTTCGTGCTCGCTCGCTCTCACATTTGTACAACACAAACAAATTAAAACAAAATATTTAAATAATTGAACTCAGTTTCTCAAAGCAAATATATAACTCAGCATGCGTGTGTGTATGTGTGTGTGTGTGTGTGTGTCTTTCTGTCTGTATGTGTGTGTGTGTGTGTCTTTCTGTCTGTATGTGTGTGTGTGTGTGTGTGGATGTGTTACAGCTAACTTTTCATTTATATATTGTAAATATTTCTCATTCATTTTGAAATGTGGTAAAAAACATTCAGATCTGCAATGATTATTTAAGTGAAATTGTATATTGGATTTTCTTATTTTTTTTTTGGATTTTTTCTTGTTTTTTTTTTTGCTGGCAGCATGTTCCATATATATATATATATATAAAGAATGTAATATATCAACCAGTTTACGTAGAAAATAGTGTTATATGAAATGCGTTTTTTTGTATCTTTTTTTTTTTTTTGTAGTTTTCAGTTTTTTGTCAATAAAAATTTTGAGTTTTTCTTTGATTTTTGTTGTTTTCTCAGTTGCAGTTTGTTTTTCCTATGATTTAAAATGAAAATTTTCAATTTTGATTGTGGACAAATGTTGTTCGAAAAGTGTTAGAAAAGTTTCCTCTTTGAATTTTGAAGATTACAAAAGAATAGTGCGACGAGTTGTGGTTGTTGTTTTGTTTTGTTTTGTTTTTTGTTTGGAACATGCCACAACTATTACACAAAAAACACACACAGTACACAAATACATATGTAGTAACTTCGGCACAACATACAGAATACGTAATTAACATTTTTGGATAAACCCCATTCCAACAAGATATATATATATATATAATGCTTGCTCTTAATCCGTTATACTCAAACTTGAGTTGAGCTCTCCATGCGAAAATCAAATCTCTGTTAAAAATCTCTGTAAACTCCTACACGAATCTCAATTGAATGTATGTATCTCTTCTTCTTTGTCGTTATCTAAGTGTCTCGCTCTCTCTATCTAGAATGGGGCCCTTGGGTTATCAATATGTATCTTTTTGTTTTTGCATTTTTTTTTGGGATTTTGGTTTTAATGCTGCTTGCTGAGCGGTTAAAATTTTTGCTTTTCGATATTGGTTCTCATTTTTCCTCTCAAAGTTTGTTTCAAGTTTTCAAGTTGTTGTTGTAATTGTTGGATACGGCATGCGAGCTGCGCTGTTGTTGTTGTTGTTGATGTTGATGTTGGTTGTGGTGTTTGTGTTGCTGTTGTTGTTGTTGATGTTGTGTTGTGTGTTGTTGCCATTGTTGTTGCTGCTGTTGTTGTTGTTGTTGTTGTTGTTGCCGTCTTAGACGGACAATGAAACGAAACTATTATACTGTGTTATGTTGCGCTTGAGAATATCTGCACAGGGTCCCAAGACACGCTCGAACCTAATGGATGAGGATTGAGGATTAGAGGAGATAGGGATGTAGTTATAGAGATGCAGCACGTACCTCGCCCTATCCAACTTGACACACTTGAGCGGTCCACGAGCCACAACGGTGGCAGCACGTGGACGATCCAAGAGCAGAGCAATCTCTCCAAAGTAATCGCTTGAGCCCAGGCGACCCACCTCAGCCGGCTCATCACCCTGCTATAAATGTTATGCTTTGATTAGTTGAATCCATTGGGATCTGGGTTTTTGGGTTTCTAGTTACCTCGGAGCGCTGCTGCAAGACGACGGCACAGCCCTCGAGGATGATGTAAAAATCATCGCCAGCTGCTCCCTGCTTAACAATGGTTTCGCCATCCTCAAAGGCGCAAGTCTCCAGGGAATCAGCGACAGTTAGACGCTCCCACTTGTCCAGGCTCTCCAAGATGGAGACACGCGAAAGGAACTCCTCGTACATCTTGCGCTTACGTATGGTTGAGCCCATGAGAATGCGTCTGTAGGAATCGCGATCAATACCCCATAGCTTGACATCGCTCTTGGCGCGCACAGTGGCCGCACGTGGAGTGCCATAGATGAGGGCCAGCTCACCGAAGCTGCCACCCTCGCTGATGGTGGTAACCAGCTCGGAGTTGACAAACACCTGCAAGTGATTGTGGTTGATAAGGATGCACAGGATATGCAGATGGTTCTATTGGATATCTGGATAATCTGGATACTCACGTCGACCTCGCCCACATCGATGACATAGAAGTTGTCGCCCTCATCGCCCTGTTGGATGATATTCTCACCAGCGTTATGGGTGACCGGAAACATGGCATCGAATATATCAGAGCGTTCGCTCTCATCCAAATGGGCGAATAGCACATTCTTGGCAATGGCCTTGGACAAGGCATTCATTGTCTTGTAATCCTTGGGCACAACTTTCTTCACATAGTTGGCCGCATCCTCCTCGGTAACCGGCTCAGCGGAGATACCGCCTCGCCTGCGAACTGGCGGTGCAGCTGTTTGTGGCATTGGACTGAGATCCTCGCAATCGTCTGGGCTAATTACCTGTTTGCTGGCATCCAGTTTGACTTGTTCCTGCAATCACAAAATCCCATACGTCAGCAACTGCGTCAGACCAAAGTTTTATGTTTTGAACAGGCTGTACACAAATTGTGTGCGAAAACATCTTTTAACAGGAACCTCCTGCTCCCGCACCCGCCCCCTAAGCCAGCATTTTCCTCGAAAATACTCGAACATGACAACCCCAACTATAATAAACTGCAGCCATAAGCGTGTGTGCGTGTGAGTGTGTGGAGCAGCTTGAGATGCCAGCGAGCGAGCGAGCGACAGAGATGGCAGCTGAAGCTGAAGCTGAAGCTGAAAGCAAGGAGCTTTCCCGGGCAAAACCACAATTCACAGGTGATCCCTTCTGACCGCCCACACCTGCTGTTGCAACTGCTGCAGCAGCAACAGCAGCTGCCATTCCATTCCAATGCAGCATTTCCCATACATATCTCAGATAGCAGCGAAAGCTCCTTCGTCCAGGCCCAGATGCTCCGAGGCGCGTGTATATCTAATTTTGAATAGCTCAAGGTTCCATTAAGTCCAATCTATAAATAGAACCGAGCCCAAAAGCTGCACAAGCTCAAGGTGCACCATTCCAAGCACGTACCACATGCCACATGCCAGATGCCAGATGCCACACCCAAAATGCAGTCCACCCCCACATTGATTTCACCATTCCCAAACGGACACACACACACACAGATACACACAAGCATAACTAATATCCGGCGTAGTTAATTGGTCAACCTGCCTGTTGTCTTAGCCACTGTCATCGCTCGTCACGGCTCTGACGTCAATTGTGGTCAGTTGCGGACGCATTTCGGTTAACCGCATGCTGATTGCAGATTGCAGATTGCGTTGCACGTACAAATTCAACGTGCCACAGCAGGAGTGACAGCTGCTGTCGTCTGCTCATGACATCTTACATAAATCTTACAATTAACCAGCCACGCTTCTTATATAAACACAATAATTGAATAGAACACGTTATGGTGGAGTCTGCATTTGACAGCGGTTGACAGGATCTGTTCTTGCGTTTGACACAATTATGAGCACAGCTAACGGCGCTTTGTTATATGATTCCCCCTCTTCAGTTGTTCACTTCTTTAAGCACATCGCATTATAAAACTGTCCAGTCACGTCCACTGAGTAAAGTTCACTTCTTTGTTGATTTCGTATGTGAGTTTTAGCTGTTTAGTAAAATAACTAAATGCTTAAGCACAGACGAAACACTTTGGGAAGCTTTATGTAATCCCAGTATAACAGTTGTATGCAAATTTAGGTAGCAATCTTGTGTAATAGCATGCATTGAAAGTATATCTGAGAGTTAAGTATAAGTGTATGACACTTTTGCACAGAACTTTAACAATTGCTTAGCAAAATATTGAAACAATTTTCAATAGTATAACAGTTCCGCCGAAGGAGCTTCAGTTATATACAAAAGTATAAGAGTTTCAGTAAAAAGTAACACAAACGTGTATAACAGTATAACAGCTATTGTGTATAACTCTTTTACAGACTTAAAAAGATCGTGTATAACAGTTGGAAAGTAAAGTATAACGATTGTAACAGTTGTACAGAAGAGTATCAGGATTCTGTATAACAGTTGCATAAAAGAGTTTCACAAACGTGTATAACACTTGTACAGCAGAGTCTGGCGATTGTGTATAACAGTTGCACTGATGCAAAACGATCGTGTATAACAAGTGAAAAGATGAGCATAACGATTGTCTACAATAGTATCAGAGAGTACATGTGTGCTGCGATCGTGTATAACAGTGTATAGGAGTTATAACATTTGTATAGCAGTTGTATAGAAGAGTACAACGATTGACTATAACAGTTATCGATCGTATATAACAGTTACACAACAGACTCTTGCAATGATGTTTAACAGTTGCAGGCGAAAAGTATTGCCATCGTGTATAACGATAGAAAAAAATGAGTATTATCATTGAACATAACAGTTTTACACAAGAGTTATTACGATTCTGTATAACAGTTTTACATGAAAGTCTTGCGATTATGTATAACAGTTATGTAAGAAACAGCAAATTAGAGCTGTTATGTATAACAGTTGAGTGAAGCAGCTGTACTAGTAGAACGTAGCTATACATCAATGATAGTTGTGTATAACAGTTGCACAGCTTGAACATTATTATAGTTATAGCTACAGTTATCAGCAAAGCAGTTCTATATAATCGTATTACAGTTAAGTACAATCGTTTACAAGCAGTAAAACTTGTGTCTGCCTCGGCTTTTATTTGCTGTGGCGCTTTGCCAGGTTGTATAACAGTTTATGGGGCAATTATCAGTTAAGATGTATATAAAATATGTAAGTACATTCAAGTGCAATCATAAGTATCGTCATCTGTTTGTCTACCCAGAGCATGTAGAGCCCATAGCTCAGATGGCCCTCCCACTTAAATGTGGCCATAAACACCCGCAAAATCGTTCGGCGGTTGCAATAAACAAGCGCCAGCAAAATGCGAAATGGCCGAAAATGCACAAAATTTTTATGGGTAAACAAAAGTATCGGAATCGAATCTTAGCGCATCGACTTGGTTCGACTCCATTCCAAACTAAGTGTAAACAAATAACAAAAGAAAAACAAACGCAAAAGGAATCCAAATTGACAGCTGATAAAGCGGATTCTCGATGGGGGAGGGGGGATTGTGCTGGAGTTGGCCAAAAAGAAAAGAAAGCGATATATTTAACAGGTGTTAGAAGCAGGCGAGGGCGCCTTCGACACCCCCAAAAAATAAAACAGGTGTATCAATCAATTAGGCGTAGCGAAGCGTGCCGCATACAAATGCCACACAATGAGGCACATAAAGCAGCAGCCATAAAAGGCAGCGCCCATAACAATGCAACACAAAGCTGCCTGTTGACGCTTTAAAATCTCTCCCTCTCTCTCTCTCTCTCTCTCGGTCTCCGTCTTCCCTTTATAGATCTTTCTCTCAATTGAGCTATATGCATGCTCATATAAATTGCAACATTGTTGATTAGCAGCAAGCTCTTGAGACACACGAGGGCCAAGGGTTAAAAGCCAAGGGCTAAAAGCCAAGGGCCAATGCCAAGTGCTGGGACAGCGAAAACGACAGCGACAGCGACTGAAAACAGGAAGAGCAAAAAAGCACAGGAGCACAGAAGGCTAGATTGAAGTATAAAGGTCGTAACTTGGCGTCCACATGCGATAGCTGTGACCATGACCTTTATGGAGACGCGGAGTCGACAGGCAGCCAACCAGGCAACAAGGCAACGAGGCAAAAACGCAAAATGGCAAAACGGCAACAAGCCAAAGTCAAGGTCTTGGCCCTAAAGCTCAACATTTACATAAAATAGGAAAGAAAGGAAAGCAAACACTGTACACTCCCTCCCACTCACACAGCCACAATTATCTAGCCCAACTCAGAGTCTCTCTCTCCACTATCTCCCTCTCTTTTTGTTTATATATATCTGCGCTCTTCCAGCAATTTCCATTTGTATCTATGAGATTTCTGCAGCTTTCGACGTTCCCCGGGACATTTCCAGCGGAAATCGATTTTGCAATCGTCAATTGAGCTATTTATTCAGCTTCAATGTTAGCCTCTGCTGTGTGTGTTTGTACCATATGTATGTATGTATATGTCTGTGAGTGTGTGTTTGTGTGTAATCTTGTAAAATGAAATGCTTATCAAAATAGCAAATGTCAGTTTGAAAACCGAGAGACAGTTGTCAATTCACGAGCATATTTGATGAACTGTCTTGCTTGATTGATAGAATAAGAGGAAACCTATAGAATTTGCAACATATTGTTGCAGCCACAACATGCGGCAGATGTACTTTGAAGCCTAACAGCCCACACAAGTTGATAAATTAAAATATATCAAGCTAAAGTTAAAAATATATTACTAAAAGTAGAGACAACTGTTGCTGATGAATCTGCTAATTGAATGAGATTTATCAAGAATACTAGATATAAATACCAGATATAATACTTCGGATAATGCCCTATAGGCATATAGAAGCTAGGGTATATCAAATGTATACCCTATATAGATGATAAGCTCAGCTGAGCGTGTAGCTTATGTCATGCACATAAATCCATATAAAAAGCAATTCTGGAAATTCAAATTGACTGAACTCAAGTATAAACGTGTATACCCTACAGTTAGGTAGGGTATAACAGGCTTATGAGTGCTTAGATTAAGTTCTCAGTTGAGTTAATAGAAGCCCCCAACCCTTTTTACTGATTGATTTCATAGAACAAACACGACTTTTTCTCTCTCTGTGAAGTGAATAAGTCAATGTTAATGTGTGCCATAAAAAGAGCCATTTTATGAGGCGATAACCACAACAAGTGTGTGTGTGGGTGTGTGTCTGTGTGTGTGACAGTTTGGGTTGGTTCCTAGATCAGAGAAATAAGTGCACTGCCCCAGAGCAGATGAGCAAAAGGCAAACAGAAAGTGCAAAGCAGCAAAAAGAAAGAAAATCGCTTGAGTTAAATGCGTGACAAATGAATGAATGAATGAAACGAATCAAATGAATAACAAAAGTCTTATGAGTGTTTATTCAACTCGAAAATGTAGCCAAAAGCTGAGGTATAACTGACATTATAACTAGACTAGACACTGGGGATTAAAACTACTTATAAATATGAGAACGTTTAACGCTCGGTTGCAAACCTTTGACATATTTTTATATTATTTTTTGCACTGTTTGATGAGTGTGTGTGTGTATATACTTTGGTGTGTGTGTGTGTGTATTTGTATAATTGCAACAAATGCTGTTTATGGATACAGACTTAAAAACAACCAACAAACAACAACAACAACAAATGAAAAACGCGACACAAACAACGCAACTGACACCAAAAAAAGATTTCAACTTTTATTTGAATTTTTTTTCTTTTATTTTTTTTCTCACTTTTCAACGTTTTTCTAGTTTTTTTTCAATTTTTGTTTCTGTTTTTGTTTTCTGTGTATTTTTCTCTACGGAGAAGTCACGGATTCAGTTTTGTCTCTCAGTTGATAATATTTTTTTCTTGTTTTTTGAGAAAAGTTTCCACTAATGGATTTGTAATTTTCACAGGCGCACAACAACAAAAATGATGGCTACATGAATATATATACATTATATATATATATATATATATATATAATAAATATATGTATATATTATATGGATATATTCATATATTACGTATACGCAACGCAGGACAACAACGACAACAACAACAGAAAGCAATGACAAATCCAATGTCAAAGTTTTATAAAAATAAATATTCAAAAATACAAAAAAATAGATATATATATATTTATATATATATATATTATTTTTTCTAGATTTGCAGATAAATCTTGACCAAACTGTGCCAAAGAAAAGTAGCAGAAAATTTTTGAAAATTCAAAGAAAAAAGTAACAAAAGTTACAGAAAAACGCAATTGAGTTAATGTTTTCTTGAAAAACCCTTAAATGCGGGTATTACTATATATATAAGTATACATTATATATATGTGGTATATATACTATATGATATAGTATATATAATCGTAGTATAGAAGTGCTCTCTGGCTATTAAAAGAATTTATGGCAGCAGCAGAAGCAGCCGCAGTCCAATTAATTGGCGCAAAATGAAATGAAATTATATAAAAAAAAAGAAATATGTTGTATATACTATATAGATATAGATATATAAATATCACTGGCGATTTATATATAAATATAGTTATATAGATAGTATAGTTCGTGCGTCACACACACGAAAATCTCAAGCTAATTTTTATAATTTTTTATTCCATTTTTGATATGAAATTGTTGTGTCGTTTAATTAATCCAATTGCACTGCGAAAACACACTTTATGCTGCACATGAATATGCATATATATAGTATAGGTGTGTGTGCTGCTGTGTGTGTGTGTGTGTGTGTGTGTGTTGGTGTGTGTGTTTGTATTGTCTAACCGCTGTTTCCGTTTAACGTTGCCCACGTTCAACAATTTGTCGGCGTTTTTTTTCGTGTTATTTACAAAACGGAGGCGCGACACAAACTGAAAACTGAAAACTAAAAACTGAATTCGAATTCGCTTTCAGCTCGACAAAGTTGACGTCGACGTCGACGTCGATGCTAGCGTCAACGCCGACGCCGGCGATGTTCACATTGCCAGAGCGTTGGATTCGTCTTTACTTACTAGTCACAAACGCCTTCCAGCTCCCCTTTGACACACACACACTCAACTCATATGTGTGTGTGTGTGTGTGTGTAATACCGTTAAGCACACTACTACTATGTGTGTGCGTGTGTGTGTGTGTGTGGTGTAGCTTGTGTGGTTTGTGTGCAAAAGGTAGCCAAGACGTAGACAAACGACCGACTAAGAGCTAAACTACTTTATGCGGGGGCGACCATTCAGTTATACACTGCAAGAAATCAGACCAACAAAACATTAGAAACAACCAATAGAAGAAGAAGCAGCAGTAACTGTTAAGCGAAGCAAAGGTAATCTCAGTTTTAAGCTTCTCACTGGGTTTTAGCCAAATGTCAACATCAATCAGCATAAGTTTTCATAGTTAGTTATAGAAATTTCTCTCAGTGCAGCTACAATTTGCCCAGCAAAAATCTAAAAACAACGCAACACAAAAATACACATGCTGAACAACTAAAATGAGCGAAACATTAATAAAGCAACAGAAACAACAACAACAAAATGATGGCCACAAAGTGTAGCCAAGAAATTGTTTGCCCCATTATAATAATGCCCTATAGATAGTGGAGGATGACGGCTAGCGGGCAGTGCGCAGGGCACTCTGCCCCTCCCAGTGGAAGGTTACATCCATCTATTGCTGGGCTTTGGCCACTTCACAAGTTTGTTTGTTTTTTTTTATTATGTGCCACAATGCAAATGGAAGAAGGTAACACAAATCAATTTGAGCTAAAGGTAAAGCAAACAGAGGGAAACTAGAATGAGAGAAGTACAGAGAAAGAGAGAGAGAGAGATAGGTTATACAAGTGGAAGTAATGGTAGGATTACGGGTGGTAAGGCAAAAGAATTTCGAGCGATTTATTTGTCTTAGCTCAACCCACGCACTACACAATGCGATAGCCATAAAAACAATTATAATTAGTAAGATTGCTCCATTTAAGTGTGTGTAGGTGCGTGTGTGTAGGTGTGCGATCGACTACGAGATACCCTAGCTTTAAGTCGGACTCAACAGGCAACACCGAAAGGCTGCAAGCACGAGTCTAGCTCTCAGCTTAAGTAAATTGCTTTCTATTCAACTTTTATGTACTGCCGATCATTATATGGATCGAGAATATATATAGATCAAGAATATATAAATAGATAAAGAATATATATACATAGGCTATAAAGATATCCAGAATATATAGATTATTATTATTAGTTTCTATAAACACAAAAATCAATAGAAGTTTGAACAAACGTAAAGATAGTTTTTTCTTTCAATGCTGTTCAGTTATCTATATATATATGTATATATAAATATATATATTTTATGATAGATCGTTTCTGCTATATACCCTTTTAATAGATTTTTAATGGATTTAGGGTATAATTACAGATATACCTCGTATATACATGAACTTCAATCAAATTTTTTATGATTGTCTCGAATTTATTATTTCGTATTGCCATAAAAATTTGATTGTTTTTATTATATAAGCAAATCGAAATGTATGTATATATGAATATATATATATATATAGTATATAACATGTATTATAAATCTACGTTATAATTATGATTTGATTTTCCATTTTGTGATTTTTTCGTGCACCACGTGACGTATGCGCAATATGAAAAATGTGCGAGAATGAGACTCAGAATTTGACTTGTGACAACATACGATGGCTGCCAGCGGATTGGGAGAAAGACAGACAGAGAGAGAGAGAGAGAGAGAGGGAGAGGCATGAATAAGAGTGGATAATGAACGTAAGTGCACAAGGAAAAGGGCGGCAGAGGGAGACAGGGAGAGGGGAAGGGAGAAGACACTCAGTTATAGCCTCCTAGCGGTCGTATATAAAAAGGCCTTGCCCATGTTGAGAGTCAATCGTCAGGTGAGGTTGAAGTGTAACTGTGTGTGTATTTATGTGTGTGTGTGGGGCAGGTCATGACTAAGTGCAAAATGAAACGTTGCACAGTTAGAAAGGCGCAAGGAGAGTGAAGAAAACGAGGGGAAAGCCTGAGTTATGATGCAATTAGTGACTTGTAGCCCTCTTGGCGACTCTCATAAACATCAAGCGAGGTCTCTGACGGCCACGCTCCTCTCGGCGATTCTCATAAATATGACTTATGAGCGATACATCTTACTGCCTCCTCTTCCAGCGACTTCCAGATGACATAAGCTGTGAGCACTTTCATGCCAAAACAGGTCCTAACTGGGCTTATGGAATATGGCCTGTAAATTCTCTCTCCTCGAAAAACCTTGATTAATTATCTCTCCTGGAATATCTAATCAAAGTGGCCTCTATTCCAATTCTCTCCAATCCCTAGAGCCATTGAATGTGGGTCACAATGCCAAAACGCGTTGACAACAAAAGTTTATTTTGGGCGGGGGGAGGTGCTGGGCAGGACTACCTGCTCGTCCGTTATGTCCTGGCCAGCTTTTCATAAAATGCGGAAAAGCTTTTTGTCTACCTTTTTACGTATGCCTGTGCGTGTGTGTGTGTGTGTTTGCGTGTGTGTGAATGCGTTTTATAATCGAATTAATTAAAATTTTGCACACAGCTGGAGACCACAACACCTGCCCCCCCACCCCCTGCAGGTATCCACCCTAATGTCAGCTGGCGCTTTGAAAGGAAACGTTGCAGGCTCCTACACAGAAAATATATAATTCCATGTATAATATACACTGAAAGAAACCTGGCATACATATTATATAAATTGAAATTTTAATTGAAGTTCCCTCACAGTTTCCTATTTTCTGTTTCCGTTGTGGCAAATTGCCTGAACTTTTGTTGCTGCCACAGTTTTTTCTCGCTGTGTAATTCAAAAACAGAAACTGCCCGCATGCTGCAGCTACCCACAGCACGTTGCCAGTTCTCCTCCTGCTTTGTTAAGCGAAATTTCCAACTCAGTGAACTTTTTGTTACCAGCTTCCTGACCCTTCAGTGCTCCTCTTCTCTGTCTCTGTTGCTGCTTCTGGTGCGGACAGCATGCGGCAACCGTAACATTCCCCCTCCCCTTCTCTACTCTATCCCTCTATCTACCTATGCTTTACTGCCCCCGCACACCCTCTCTCTGTGTGCGTCAACTGTACAAAAGCTTTTGTTGCTGCTCCTTTTCAGCTCCTGCTGGTACTGCGTTGTGGATTTTATTTGGAGCAAACGTTCCAAATGTTGAGAGACATCTCCGTATCAGTGCCTGGATATGGATGACTGGATTTGCGTGCTTGTTTGTTCTGAACTGGTCTCTTGGTGACCTGTTTAATCCTCACAAATGTCAGCTGCAGTTGACAGCTTCGTCGACTGCCACTGACGTCAGAGCAGGACAGGCACGTGCGGTCGGGTTGCAACGGCTACAAAAATACCCTACAGTTAGTCTCTACCTGCAATCTCTCCTCTACTTTTCCAATGGGTGTGTAGGATATTTTAGTGTAGCAACTATTTATAGCGTATTTTATAGACAACCAATAATGATTGATCCTGGCACCGTTTGGGTATCTATAGAAACAATAATCGAATTAACGTCATGCCGCACTGCCAGGGACTTGGCAGGCGCACGTTACGCATACGCCGCATTGTGCAATGGCAAACTTTACCGCTGCTTGTTCGAGGTCCCTTGATGCTTGGATAATAGGTGCCCCCCGGGTGGAATAGCTCTTGAGTGTGGTTTAGGTAAGCTGTTGCGTCTCAATGGCTCAGCTCCCAGGGCAATCGCAGGTCACGTTGTCCTAAATAATTCATGAACTTCCGTTAACTTTCAGTTTTCCACTTTTTTCCCCCAAGTCCATTTTCTTAGTATCTCTCAATACAAAACCCATCGAACAGGCTTTTTCTACCCGCTGCCATTTGCCAGTTGCACGGCCGCTTATAAGCCGCTTAATGGATGGCCAAACAAAAGGTCACCACATCCGCCGGCTATACAAGGACTCCTACAGATTGCCCAGGGTAACCTTCAGCTTCGACTCATGTGTGTGTGTGTGTGTGTGTGTGTGTGTATTATTTACATATAAAGTTGAACATTGATTTCCATTTTTCGATGAAAAGAACAAAAACAAAATCCTGGCCAGAATTTCCATTTTGGCAACAATAAATGAAATACGTTTATTTATGCATGAAAAGAGCAAGAGAAAAGTGACAATGAGAGTGGGCGAGAGCGAGAGAGAGATACAGTGCAAAAAGAGAGTGTGAGAGGTGAGAGTGACAAAGAGGTCGATATAGGTAGAAAGGTACAGTTAAGCGCGATGCCATTAAAACATTTCAAGCAATCAAAGAGTCAAATATATATATGTTATACAGAATGGAGAAGCATCTTTATCCCAGAGAGATACATCCCTAGGATCTGATTCCATTCATAAGAATCATCTTTAAATCGTTACACTTAATTCTATATAAAGATTAAATATTTTATGAGCATGCAAACAAAATAAATCGTATCGTAACCCACCATAATTGCTCCTCAAGTGGTACACCTCGGGGTTCGTGAGCTGGTTGTGTCTGTGCCTCCTCTAATCTTGTGTCAACAACGGAGCACTCGAAAACAACAGCAAGAACAACTGGGATAACTATTTATTGGACTCACTTAATCGCAGGTCGGCGACAAACAAACAAGTCGATGACAGCTGCTTCTATTATTGTTATTGTTATTGTTGATTTTGTTTTTTTGTTGTTTATTTGATTTACTTGTTGTTAGCTATCTGTAATTGTGACTGTTACTGTAAGCGTAACAGTAACAGTGAATGTAAAAATGTAACGGCGATTGTTGCGGTCGTTTGTTTGACCATTGAATGCTCAATTTAACGATGGAAGCGAATGATGACAATTGTCAGGCGGGTCGTAAACTTAATCAATCAGCAGGTAGCACGGAACGCGATAAGCCGTTAAGGACGGAGGCGACACGAACAGCGGCTGTCAAATCAAATTTATACACAATATAATATATAATTGTAACTGTAACTATGAGTTTAACAGAGTAAGAGATGGTGGCTAAGACAACACACACGTAGTTAGCAGCAGCGACGACGACAAACTGACTAACGGTAAACAGCGATAGAGACAGAGACGACGACAACGCCGACAACGACGATGACGACAACGGCAGCGACGACGACGGCAACGACGACGACGGCGACGACTACGACATGGTGACCTTCAACAACACGCACAGCCAAAGGAAAGTGGCCAAAAAAAAAAAAATTTTTTTGCAAACGCCAACGCGCTGCTAGCGTCAACCGGAGCGCCAGCAGCAGCAGCACCAACAGCTTCTGGCAATTACAAAAACAACAACAACGCGAACAACACGAATAAACCAAATAAAATCAGCAAAAGGGCGCCTGGCAAAAGCTTCACAAAAAGTAAGATTAACTCGCGCTTTGGTTTCATTTTCGTTGCGTGTCTAACGGTCTGAGTTCAGTTTTCAAGTGCAGAATTGCCATAAATTTGCGAAAAAAAAAGCTGCCCGCAGTCTGCATGCCAGTGTGTAAGTCTTTGGAAAAGAAAGAGACAGCATGCGAGCAGGAGCAGCCATATTGTATGTATGTATAAGTTACTCTTACAGGGGAGAGAGTGAGTTATGTTATCATAACATGACAGTTGGCAGCGAAAGCTATTTCATTATGATATGTTACACAATTGCCATACAAAGAACCAAGGTAAGAGTATACAAAGTGCGTCGAAGTTTATATGAAAATTATGCTGTAAGCTTTTTAGTTTGTTTGTGTGCATCGCCCACGCAGCCAGCCACTAACGAAGTTGTGCAGAAATCAAAGCTTTTGCCTGGTTTACTTGAATACCACAAGAGAAAATTTCTCTCTTTGGCTTTGCTTCTCTCATTCTTACATTGGAAATAAAGCTTTTTAAGATGACCAGAGTTTTATGGTCTTTTTATGCCCACAGCAGGCTGCAATAATTTGCTGAATTGCGTATCAGGATAAGAGGGGAGTTGGGATGCGCGAAGGGAATGATTAGCTACTGGAAGCCTGTATTTTATTGAATTGTGATCGTTTAAAATTTACTTACAATGTCCTCCTCCGGAATGGTGGTGCAGGAGGTGCGCACATGACGCAGGCGATACATGGTGTCCAGGCTTAGACGATGCTCGTACTCATCACGCAGCATATAATCGAAAAGGATAATTCCGCCATCGATGCTGCTATCGCGTAAAATACGACCACCGCGTCTAAAGGAGGCGCTACCATGATTAGGATGTTCATCCACATAGGTAACACCAACTTCCGAAAATGATCGTATCCGCAACGCACCATTCTCATCCGTGGTCAATGCCACAGACTTGAAACGATCGATAACACTATCCTGAAGGTTATTCACGCTCATTTGATTACCCATATTTAGATTCACAATATGCAACTGATTGACACTCAAGAGTAAAATATGGACACAATAGTATGTTAACTGTCTAATCGTTAGAAGATCCGCTTTTAGGAGATGCTACTGCACGGTACAAGAATGTTTATCACACTGAATTCAGTTCCAGCATTCAACAGGCAACGAAGTCATCAGAATCACAGGCTGCTTTCAAGGGTGGCAATGCGAGAGAGAGATAGCGTAACAGAGCTAGCAAGCGAACGACAGAAAGAGAGGGACAGAGACAAAGCAACTACAGGTGAGACAAGTGCTGCAGTGGAGCTTAGCTGCAGCCGCGCAAAAGTTTTGCATAAAGCAAAAGCCGTGACGAGCCTTTTCCAGGAACTGTTGCAAGCTTTTAAGCTCTCAACGCCCACTGCAACATGCTACAGATGCAGCTCTCACCTCAGCTCTGCTGGAGCACCTATCTCTGCACATAGTACAGGTGTGGGTGTGGGTGTGGGTGTGTATGTGTGTGTGTTTGTGTGCATGTACCGGGGTGGGTTAACAAAACCCAATGAAGCATCCCGTGGAAAATCATACGCTCCTCACACGGACCCCATTTGAATGCTTCCTTTCGCTGTGGACATTGTTTTTGTAGTGTGAGCTCCCCCAAAATAGCCCAATGTGGGCTGATTTATTGATTGAATGATTGACAACTGGACAGGCTGCTGGCTCTCTCGGGGCTGCACAGGGATGGCAACTCAATTAGTACGTCATTAAAGCTTTGAGGTTATGTTCGTTTTTCCTTGCCGCGCAAAAAGTTTTCTTTTGCGCGGCATTTTCTGACATAAATTAATAATTATATATAATTTGTATCTAGAAACGATGAAAGTGGAAAATTAATAAAGAACTTTAGCGGTATTTTCAAGCTTTCGTGCAAGCTTAGGTGCTAGAAGTTCTTGTCTAAAGCGCTTATAACTTGCACGAGAATAGAAAAGAAGCAAATATATGAAAGATTTCATGCAAGATTGATTTAATTGTAAAATAGTATACACCGAAAGTTTAAATGCGGAGATTACAATAATTTTTATTCAATTCTCTCTATGTTTGATATTCTTTTCATATCTTACATATATATATGTATATATGTTCCAAATCAATGATTCAAATGAGAACTATGTCCGCTGCAATATTTCATGCAAGATCTTCTACACGAATTTTTAAGCTAATTTTAACCCAAAACTTCCTGGCAAATCTTGCATTGATCGCCTAATAAATCCTTACACATGATGACATAATCTATGAAGACTGGCATCCAGTATATATAAATATATATATAGTAGGAGAACTTATTTTATAAAGAGCATAATTTGTACTTTATGAATGGTACAAATAACCAATTGACCGCAATGAAAACTGTATCTTAGTATAAGGTATCCTTGTTTTAGTACATCCTGGAGCAGAAAGTTACTATAAAAGAAACTGGAAATGAAATCGGAACCGTAAAATCAACCCTATATAAAGTCTGTAACTTTTGTATGATGTGTCCTATTTCAGTATTTTCCTCTTACTAAATGTCCTAGTCAGAATCTATACGTTTCATGCAACTTGCATGAAAATATAAACGATTCCATCAAGTAATAGATTTCGTTTTTTCGATTTTTTATGAATCTTATATAAATGGTGTGAGCATTGTCAAATTATCATTTCAAATGTTAACAAAAGTGTGAAATGTGTCCGTTGATGCAATATCTTGCACCTAAAACTTGAATCGTCTGAAGAGAGCTTTCATCTTTTATTCCTATGTTGACAACATATATCAGTTATTGACAATAATGATAAAAAAAAAGTTACGTTTTGGAAATATTGAAAGCCGTATATTGAATATCCTTATGAGCATATGAACTAATCCTTATAAAGCCTTTTCGTTAAGTAAAATAATTATTTAAATTAAAGATAATCCACATTAATTTCTACATTTTTCTAGTTTTTCAGAGTTTTTCTAAAGTTTTTTACATAACTCCTTTTTTTACGTAATAAAAAACGTAAGGTACGATCTCGTTAAGAAGGATACTCATAAAAATGGTCGTTAAACTGTTTTTCTACTATTTTTAAAACTTATATGCTAAAAGCTGGTGTGGATCCAATGGAGGCGGCATTTAACACATAATAGCTAACAATTTTCTATTCAATGTTGTAATTCCAATAAAATAGTAGACGTAATTCAATAAATTGAACTGTTGCTGAGGTATACCCCTACTGTGTATTAGATCGAATTCCTTCTTTTGATTATTGCTAGCTCAATATGAATCGATATATATATTCGATATATATTGGATATTACTTGCAATTTGAAAAAATAAAATCGATAGGCCTAAAACTCTTTCACAAATTTGAAAATTACAAATATTATCATAAAATAATTTTCGTAAATATATTCTTTAGAATGATCAAGAATAAATATATATTTATACACATATATATATAAATATATATAGATAGACAAGTAGATTCTTCCGTTCTACTGCATGTTATATACAAAGAGGGTCCAATTGGAAAATAAACTAACCAATGTTCTTATCAGAGGATTTTCATCAGGGTGTTCCTGATGATAGAAGGTCGACAGGTGCACGTCATCATGTACTATAAATACATATGTACATATATACTCGTGCTCCAAGAACTTAGAAGTATTTCTAACAGAATGCGTTGCAGGTTTCATGACTTTTTATGAACAACAAAGCGTATAATAACACCCTTTTTTTT
Organism: Hirtodrosophila trivittata; assembly: GCA_035045065.1. Classification (NCBI taxonomy): domain Eukaryota; kingdom Metazoa; phylum Arthropoda; class Insecta; order Diptera; family Drosophilidae; genus Hirtodrosophila; species Hirtodrosophila trivittata. Next base: position 7,750,055 of record JAWNNK010000813.1, on the reverse strand, counting down.
TCAGACATTTCGAATTTTCGTTAGTAGAAAACGGTACATTTCGAGAATCCACAATAGTCCCTCAGTTACACCTTGATTAAACGGTTGCAACAATAGGTTGGATATGACCACCCCAAAAAGAATCCAAGGAAAGCCAAAGATCCTGTCGGAATGATCGATCAAAGAGCCGGACGTCCTAGAAAGATAAAAAGCTTCTGGCGATCCGCCAGCCCAAGAAAACTTTGCACCAGGACAATAAGACGCACTCGCGTCAAGTCTAGCCTTAAGAAGCAACCGGCAGGAACGATATTGGCACATAGCCAGAAGTTAAGGCAGGTCGCGCATGAGGAAGATGGGTTCAATGGGTCAGAAGAGATTCATTTGGTGCATTAAAATCAATAACAAAGTAAAGGGAAAATGTGTTGAATAAAAAAACATAAACATTAGAAATGTATATAAGTTAGGAAACTTACCCGCTCCAGTTTTTGGAAATAGTTGCGCAGGAATTGGACCGGGTTGTCCGGTCGACAGACGCATAGCTGGACAATGCAGTCTTTGAGGACGCGCTGGATCCCGTGCGATTGTATATAGTGTTCGCACTCACGCAAGCTCTGCTCCTCCAATGTCTTGGCCATCATGTAAGACATGTGCACTTCTGTATGAGCGTGTGTGTTATTTAAGTGTGTGTGTGTGTGCGAGTTGAAGGCAAAACGTTTAGTTGCGTCGGCGTTGCTTTTGGTGTTGGTGTTGGCGTTGGCGTTTGCTGGAGCGTTTTGGAGCAGCAGCAGCGGATTGCGTATGTGACGACAGTGTTGTTGCTGCTATTCTTCTTCTTTCTTTCGATACGCAATATATACACAAGTTATATATGTATAGGTATATTGTATGTGTGTATGTGTCTCTGTATGAATGTGTGTGTGTGTGTTTGTTTGTTTGTGTTTGTGCGGTTAATGTTTGGCTGCTGCTGCTGGTACACGAATTACTATTGCGATTGCGATTGCTACACACTACAGGAAAAATCAAGCAAATAATTTATTGAACAGGGCGTCAAGTGCACCGCGAGCACCACTTGTGTATGTACATATATGCATATGTATGGGATGTACAGCTTTTTTTTGTTTTCTGCTTTGGCTTTTCTTTCTTTTTCTTGTTGGATTTTTGGTTTTGCTGTTGCTGTTGCTGTTGGGGGCTTTTGGCACTGTTTTCACTTTTGCAATTCACTTCGTTTATCTGTTCTGCATAATAAGCAGAAATTGATTGATTGCCTGGACGTTTGCTGCAACATTCAGAACTTTATCTATTGGGTTTTTCTTATGCGAAATACTGTTTTTTCATAAAAAATTAACTAATTTTCACGCACGTAAACCACTTCAGTTGCTGTTGTTGTTGTTCTTCTTTATTAGTGATGGGTGCCAGTGTGACCCTATTACACAAAAAACAATACTAAACTTACTTTTTATACTGCGTTTTCTTGTTCGATATCGATAACAATAAAAGCCACAATTAAAATTGAACAACACTGGTTATTGGATGGTAGCTTTTAAACGCTGTAGCGGTAGCTTAAAGAATAAATGTTTGCTTAATTAATAGAAATTTGAACTAAAACTTTAACTATGTGGATGTTGCAAGCAATTATCAATTACATGTGCCAACAACCCAAGGTTAGTACGCAGTCTTTGTTATTTGCCTTAAATCGTATGCTGTTTGCGCACCCTTAAATTGGTTTATTGATTTTTCCTTATATGCTCGCACTTAGCTAAAATGTTGCACACGGAATCATTGCCTGGTCATCAAGGCATATACACGCCGTTAAGTCAGGCAATGACCGATTCCGAGTCCGATGAAGAGATAGAGATACATAACGCAACCAAGCATCGACAGCGACAACTTCAGTTACAACAGCAGCAGCATCAATTGTTACTACAACAGCAGCAACTGCAACTGCAACACCAACAACAACAACAACAGTTACAACGTAATCGTAGCCGTGTACCACCAAATACTTTACCGTTAAAGTCACCACATACGCGACCAACTGCAACACGAATTGTTACTGGCTCACAGTTAAAGCATCACCAACAACCACAACAACAACATCATCAATTGAACGGCAACAACAGCAGCAGCTACACCACCAACATGCAGAACACCTTCCGCTCGGTGATGCTCAGTGACTTGGGCAGCGCCGGAGGTGCTAATGTTGGCGTTGAGTTCACCAATTTTAATGGCGAATATGACGTAAACGCAGATAACGTGGCCATCCTGGGCAACACGGATGAGACGAAACGTACTCCCATGTCAACTGGTCGTCGTTGCTGTTTTATAGCATCTTTGCTCCTTTGTTTTTTTGCCGTTGTTAGTTTTGTCTGGTTGATTCCCTGCGGCAACGCAGATGGCACTGGTGCGTGTCCAGCACCCGTAGATCGCCAGAAGACGCACAATTGGCGGAATAACTATACCAAAATTGAGCTAAGGGGCGGAGTTAATGTTGTAGCCGGCCACCGCGCCTGGGAGAATAATTTGATATTTCTTTATCGTGGAGATGTGTATTTTCCAGAGTTTAGGCCCAACAACCATAAACGTAATGGCATCATTTCGCTGATTGGCAATTCCGGCGCTGTTGCCTGGTACGATGAGACGGTGGATGAGCCGGTGGCCATTGACTGTACGCTATTGGACGTGGACAGCAATGGAAAGCCTGATTGCTTGGTCATCGATGAGTACGGCGAACTGGGTGCGATTAACTCGGCCAGTGGCCAATGGTTCTGGCGTTTCAATGAGCATTCTGCCCACAAACTAGATGCCTATGATTTTCCACTTATCTTGCCCGATCTTGATGGTGATGGTGTGCTGGATATATTGCATGTTTCCAGTGCATCGCTTGAGCAACGAACCCAAACATTTGTAAAGCAGCAACACGAGCCAGGATCAGCGGCTGCAGCAGAATTCGAAGCGCGAAATGTGCTGCGTTTGCTATCGGGTCGCCAGGGTAGACCTATTGGGGATGGTTTTCGGGTGAATGATTGCACGCAGCTATCAACTCTTCAACTAAACTCAGCCGTTCCCAGCTCAGCCTCATCACTTACCATTAGCTACAATTGCTGGCGTAACAACACGGAGCAGCAGCGCTCCAAGACTCTGGCTGAGCTTTATTCCTTGATTACCAACAAATCGATTGTGGGTCAGCGTATGCCACCCGCCTCCAAGATTTCACAACATCGTCGGCATGGCCAGTACAAGGACATGGAGGCACAGCGCAATGTGTACTCCCTAAGCGGACGCGAGCTGATTGTCGAGAATCGCGGTAAATGTCCAGACTGCAACGTGACGCTGGTGCTGAGCGAGACCCGAGATGGCCATCGCATAACTTTGCGCAACTTTACAAACAGTGGCATGTATGGTATGGTGCCGGCACAGTGGCACTTCAAGAACACCAAATCCAAGATGTCTGGCTTTGTCATGAAGTTCTGGAAGTGGCATGGCATGCAGCAGCCACAGATCCAAACAAAAGGGACCCTCCATGTCGACAAGAATAACAATTACACTGGCAGCAACAACACCAGCAGCAACATGTCTTCCTCCAAGAATGCGAGCTCCAATAAAGAGACCAACAAGAACAAGGACAAGGCATTCACCAAGACGCAGCAGCAACAGAAGAAGCAACCGCAACAGCAACGCCTTAAACGTGAAGCAGCCACCAGTGAGTCCTTGGAGCATGAGTTCCCCTCCGATGGACAGGAATTTGATAGATTTGAACATTTGATGCCCATACGGAAACGCGAGGCCTTTGGTATGTCTGCTAAGAACCAGAGCAAGGCAGGTGTGAGCCAGGCGCTGCTCCTGAAGAGCTACAAGATGCAAATGATAACGGAAACGGTTATATTGGTGCTGTTCATTGGCGCCGACACGCGCATCGAGAACACTTCCCAGAGCGATATTTTTCAGTTTTGTCGCAATGATCGCAACGAGATGGTCTGTCAGCCGGACTTGAGCAACCAGGAGAATTCAATGCTGATAGCCGATCTCGACCAGGATGGCTCGCAGGAGCTAGTCTCGTATATGTCCACTTTTGTGCAGGCGAACGATGATCCCACAAGCGATTGGAAACTAGTTAGCTATGTGCATTTGCTACGCCTCCAATCCGAACTGCCGGCGTTCTACGACCAGGAGAAGCGCAACTAGAAGGCAGTCAACGCTGGTTATCCACAGTCAACAATCATTGCCATCATTGGAACGTGGAACGTGCATTTAAACACACTTCAAAGTGGAAATCCAATCAACACAAATACCAACACCAACACCAACACCAGTACTTAAAGTAGTTAAATTGCTAGTTGCATGTATTACGATTACAATTTACAATTACAATTGTATATTATAAAATAGAAACCCTTTTCTAGACTTCAAAATAAACGGTAATAATAACAATATTCTTTAGAACTGAAACTCAAAGTTATTCACTGAAGATCGGTAAATTGCATTTTGGAAGAATAAAATATTAAATATTATATGTTAGAGTCAATTTAATTCTACGTGTCTGAAATCTGGAACAAGTAGATTTCATTTACTAGAGATATTATATGGTTATATATATCAATATTGCTATATATGCGGTTATATATATACCCATATATATATAGTTATATACTTCTATATACAGTTATACATATCTGTGTATATAGAACAATGCATTTCTATACAAAGTTATATATGTATATCTGTATATAGTTCTATATGTTTATATATATGTGTATATAGTCATATATATCTGTAAATAGATTATATATATATATATATACATATATCTATTTATAGTTATATATATATATTTATATGTATGTATCAATTGAAATTTAAACTAGATATATGTTTATATATATGTGTATATAGTTATATATATCTGTAAATAGATTATATATATATATATATATATATATTATATATATCTATTTATAGTTATATATATTTATATGTAAGTATCAATTTAAATTTAAACTAGATAGAGATAATCTTAAAAGCTCGACAAAAAACTGCTTAAATTTCAAAACGATATTTTCTTATTTTGTTTTTTTTTTTCATTTTCAATTTGTTTTTTTTTTTTTATGGTTTTAATTTATGTTATGTAGGAAATGGTTACCACTTCACATGTGGTATATACCAGATCCTATAACAACTTCCCTATATATCCGATTCGTTGCCATAACGTTTGCAGTTGGCCTGAAAGTTAGCCGATGTCCATTGGTCGGCAATCATTTTGAACTCCGCCTCCAGAGTTTGCAGTGAAGCTGCATTGTAATTTAGCTTCTTGAGTGCGCGATAGTGCTGTAAAGGAGAAGGAGGAAAGGATATTAGGATCAGAGAACTAATAGCTGCATGAGTAACCTTACCTCAGCTGTGTTGCTAGAAATGAGTTTGGCAACCTCGAGAGCCGTGTCGTTAACAGTACTCGCCTTGCAGCACTTGTGTATAAAAGCATTTGGCGCCGTAACCAGCTCCGATGCGCGGAGTCGCTCGCCCAGCAAAAATAAACGCGTGTGCTAAGGATTAGGAATAGCGTAAGAGGGAGATATAATATAATATGTATTACTAGCGATGTATCCAATAGGCTACTTACCACATCATTGGTGACCTTTGGATGTTTGTGCCAAAGTGCATAGCCTTCGGGTAGCTGACCAAGTTTGGCATAGTTTGTCTCGAAGCAGCTATCGTCAGCGGCAACCACATAGTCGAGCAGTGGCAATTGCATAACGCCCAGATTCTTGAGGTTTCCCACAACACCAGCCACCAGAGGCTTGGGGAATGTTGCCAATGTGCGCAGATATGTTCTGGTGAAGGGATGAGGAGCAGTTGATTAAAATATTTGGTTGCATTTCAATAAGTGTTAAACTTACTTAAGAACCAAAGCAATTTGTGAGGCATTTGATTTGCGCTTCTCCAGCGAAGCTGCAATCAACTCTTGGCAATCGATGCCGTGGCAAAATTGTCCTCCTTGCACGGTAAGAAGGACCGTGTTACAGTCATTGCTCTTGGCCAGCTTGTTTAATATTTCGGTTAGCTTTTGGAGTAGCTGAACTTTGTAAGTGTGTGCCGTTTTGGATAGCTGCGTATTAATAACCAATTGTGCCACCTTTTCCAGCTTATTTAATGTTACGAGCTCCGGCTTTTGTGCTTTTGGCTCCTTATTTTGCAATGTGCCGCGTTTCATATCATTGGTTAGCGTCTGTGGAGCGTCACCTTCGATTCTTTGGTTGACTTTTGTTTCGGGCTTCAAAAATTTGAATGTGGGATCAGTGACAGGCGGCGGGTCAGAGGCATCGTCCGATAAAACGACAAGTGGGGCCGGCTTAGTATCAAGCGAGAGGCGACTGACTGAAGCGTTGCTAGAATAAGAGCTATTGGAACGCCGACGCATAATCATTGACTCCTCGCTGGCTCGCTGCTTGTATACATAATCCCAAGAAGCTGATGGGCGTGGTTTTGAGGCCTTTGTAAACACAGTATCCACGGCGGACGTTGAACTACGCTTACCAACTTTTGGTGGACTTTCCTTTTTGATCGGTGTGGACGTCACCTCGACAACAGTCACTGAAGTTGATGTTGATGTTGATGCTTTTTGCGGCTGTATATAGAAGGCGTTTATAATCTTAAACCCAGTATATAGCTACAAAAATCATCCCGTTTCCAAATCGATTCGTAATATTTTCATATCCATTTGAATCGAATCGGAAACGGGTCTAATTGTTTTGGATTGTCTGTTGATAAGTAAAAGTAGCTTACCCCTCGTCCGAGCGAGTTCATAGCACGTTTACGCATCAGCGGCTTATTGGCCAACTCGCCACCGCTGAGTTCGCGCTGTTCCCGCTCCACAGCATGCATCATATTGGCGGCACCCTCGTCACCCATGAGACGATCAATTTCTGTAATCTTTTTCTTTTTGGCCACGTTGTTGGAGCCATTTGTGACATTTGGTGTCTGAGAGCGACGCTTGGTCACAGTTACAATATTGGTATCCAATACCTTGGATGGTGTCACCGATGCTTTTGCTATTATCTTTTGCGGCTCCTTGGGCGAAGTTGTTCCTAACTTTTTTGGTATTATTTCTACGTTAATTGTTTTAGTTACTGTTATCGTGCCTGGTTTTATAGCAGTTGGTGCTACTGATGATGTTGCTGTTGTTGTTGTCTGTGATGCAGTTGATGTGGTGTTTCCCTTTCCAGTAGCGTATTGGGCAAATGATTTTTGAGTTTCTGGCGCATCAGGATCCCAAATTATTTTGGGCTTGATAACGCGAGTACGTTTAAAACCTACAAAATCAGGAAATTTTGTTATTTACCTCGACAAATTTGCAAATCAAAAATCAGAAAAGCTATCAATAGAGATCAAGTGTGTCTATGGACACTCTTTCAGAGATTAGCTTCGATATATTCATTAGCTTTAGAGCCATGTAAATGTGCATATAAAAACTATGAATAAATCGATAATTTCTGAGTTTCATGGTCTGCTTACCAGGGGCTTCAACATTACTATTGGACTGCCCAGATGCTGATTTTTGCTTTTCGATGGGCTTGTGGCCGACGGTTTTAAGCAACACGTTAACGCTGTCAGCCAGTTGCGACGACACTTCTATTGGCTTTGATTTCTTTATAGGTGATTTCTTTGTACCAGGAGATGCGACGATTGCGATAGTATTAGAAGTGGTGTTGGAATTGGAGACATTATTATCGCTACCACTATCGTATTCGTTCCAATCGTCATTGATTGATTCTATTATGTCCAGCGATTGCTTTTGTGGTTGCTGCTTAACAATGATTATATCTTTGCGACGTGACTTCTGTGCCTTTAGGTCGGCCATTTGCTCGAGGGCCACGGCACGAGCTTGTTCCGGTGAGAGTTTCGGCTTGGCCAATGTTGCTGAGAATTTCGCACCAGTTTTGGAAGCAGATGGGCTGCTCTTTGTAGTAATTGGTGATTTTATTTCTTGCGCTTCGGGACTGGCTCCACTAAGGTTATCGCTATCGTCAATTTCCATAATTTCATATTGCCCTTCTCCCTCAATGGTGACACCCACATGGTCCAATTCGGCCAGTGCCATTTCAATACTGGATTTTTTTTCGGGAGCTCGTTTAGGAGTTGTTTTAGAAGCTTGATCTGCAGGAGTTTCCTGCTCCTGATCAGTGCCCTTTAAGAGCGCTATAAGATCGACGTCTTCTAATGTCCCCTCTGTAGCTGGTTCTTCCTTGACCTCCTTTTTATCTGGCGCACAAAGTTCCGTCTGCACCAGTTCTTTAACAATTGGCACATCTTTGTTGCCACTGCCATTTTCGGGTGTGCTATCCCCTGCGATATTTACCCGTTCCGATGTCTCCGCCTGAGTAGATTCTGTTCCATGTTGTATATTATGCATTTTAGCTATTTCCTGCTCCAAAGAGCTCAACTCATCAAGCTTTTCAGTTTTTGGCACAGTTGTGCCTACAGCATCGACATCGTCGACACTAGAAATGTTCTTTTCTTCATTTATGGATTCCGATGTGCCCGCTTTTTCTTCCTCTTCTGCTACTGATACGCTGTTTGTTTCTGATTTAAACGCTGCTGTTACTTTTTGCTGCTGCTCCGCATCAATATTAGCATCAGCTACTTCAGCCATGTTGCGCAGAGTGAATTTTAATAGGCTTTTTTTAATACAAAATTCACTCAAACTTTAAAATTCACATTAACTGTGACAATTTTTTCATGCACTTGCTGCAACAGCGGCCATTTTATAGTGATGCACAATTAAACGATTCATTATTGATATTAATATACTCGATACAATAGAATTTTTTCTTATCGCAGTATTTCTTCGAGCCCAATACGATACTTTCGGCTGTAGATACAGAACTATCGGAATATTTATCGATACTTCTAATATCTATTTACAATAGTACCCAGTTGTCAAGGCAACCCTCTATAAAAAAAAGGGACAATACGATACATTAGTAGTCTGCGTTGCCGATAGTAACTGATAAAATTAACTATCGATTGGCCGACAGCTCAAATCTCTACCCCCTACACCACTCCGATGAATACTTTATAGAAAAAAAAGTCTCATCTGCAGCAGGATAAACGCTGATAAGAGGGTAATTGTTTATTTCCACGCTTGTTAATGAAAATCCGCTACCCGAAGAGGAAGCACTAAGCGAACGGCGGCTAAAGCAAAGCTTCTAACATCAGCGACAACCGCCTAAAGCCGTTCGGTCGTGGCGGCAACAACAACAACCCAAACCCGAACAGCAAAATACACAATTTCGCCCAAAGTGGTTGGAAGTGACAGGATGTGGGACTCGTCAATGTTTCTGAGCACATTGACGCCAAAGTTTTATGTTGCGCTCACAGGCACCTCAAGTCTAATCTCAGGCTTAATACTAATATTTGAATGGTGGTATTTTCGTAAATACGGCACTTCGTTTATCGGTGAGTTTTTGAAGTAAAATTTCTGAGCATTCGATTGAAACTGTTACTATTTGCAGAGCAAGTATCGATCAATCACATAAGCCCGTGGATTAACGGGAATGATGCACAATCAGATAATGGTAGCGCGAGCAGCACCAGCAGCGGCTCAACCACCAGCAGCAACGGTGTAGCTGGCGGTGGCACTGGCGCCGCCACTGGAACTACAGCTACGGCAAGTGCAAATGGTGGAACAAATGCAAATTCAACCACCACCACTGGCACACCCGAATGTAAAGTGTGGCGAAATCCATTGAATCTCTTCCGCGGCGCTGAGTATCAACGCTTCTTTTGGGCAACCAGCAAAGAGCCGCTCACCTACTACGATATGAACCTGAGTGCGCAGGACCATCAGACGTTCTTCACCTGCGAGGGCGATGCACGAAAAGAGGAGTACGAAATTATGCAGACAGCGTGGCGTGAACGCAATCCGATGCAGCGCATCAAATCTGCACACAATGCGCTTGAAATAAACGCCGAATGTGCGCCGGCTTACATATTGTTAGCCGAGGAAGAGGCTATGACTATCCTGGAGGCTGAGAAAATACTCAAAACAGCGTTAAAAGTGGCCGAAATAAATTATCGCAAATCACAGGCGACGCAGCATCAGGGAGCAGTGGCGGATGGTGTACACAGGCGCGACACGAATGTCCTCATTTACATTAAACGGCGATTAGCAATGTGCGCCCGGAAGCTGGGTAAGCTGAAGGAGGCGGCCAAAATGTTTCGCGACCTAACCAAGGAGATACCTTCAATAATGAGTGTGCTCAACATACACGAGAATCTCATAGAAACGCTGCTGGAGATGCAGGCGTACGCTGATTGCCATGCCATATTGGCCAAATACGATGACATCTCGCTGCCCAAATCGGCGACCATTTGTTATACGGCCGCGCTGCTAAAGGCGAGGGCGGTTGCGGACAAATTTTCACCGGATATTGCCTCAAAGCGCGGCTTGAGTCCGGCTGAGATGAGCGCCGTGGAGGCAATTCATCGAGCTGTTGAATTCAATCCGCATGTGCCCAAGTACTTGCTGGAAACAAAACCGCTTATATTACCTCCGGAGCATATACTCAAGCGTGGCGATTCTGAGGCATTGGCCTACGCGTTCTTCCATTTAAAGCACTGGAAACAGGTTGAGGGCGCATTAAATTTGTTGCACTGCACCTGGGAGGGCACATTCCGTATGCTGCCGTATCCGCTTGAACGCGGTCATCTCTTCTATCCATATCCGACGTGCACAGAGTGCGCCGATCGCGAACTTCTGCCGGCCTTTCACGAGGTCTCCGTCTATCCGAAAAAGGAACTGCCCTTCTTTATACTATTCACGGCGGGTCTGTGCTCATTTACAGCTCTGCTGGCGCTGCTAACGCATCAGTATCCGGAGCCAATGGGGCTGCTAGCGCAGACAGTACTTACCTGGATATTGTATCCGATTCAGTTGGTCAAGGAGCGTATCGAGGCATTCTGGCCGTGCAATCTGCTCCAGCAATTGTCGCGTGTCTAATGTAGCTATTTCGGAAGACGCCAACGCACACAAAATTCACACCACTACAGACACACACACACACACACATCATACACATACACATACACATACACAAACTCTCTTATACTTCCAGATACATCATAGATATAGACATTCATAAGACATCAGTCGGGACATAAGCCGGAACGCATTCAAAACAAAAATCAACCCAAATTACAAAACATAAACAGGAAAACAAAAATCAAATCCATACAAATCCATTTATATATATACATACAGAAACACCCACACACACACACACACACACACACACACTACACGTATATATATTTATATATATACACATTTATTTTGGATCTTTGTCTGTGTTTCGTGAAATAATAAAACAAAAGCAAGTATGAACGAATTCTGGTGTCAGGATACGGAATACCCAAGCTCAACAATACCTTAACTATAATAACAAAGCCAACTAATTTACTCAAAGGATGAAATATACTTTAGCTATAGACGCTATATCTGTGGTATATTGCCCGATCGCTCCAGATCCAGCCCAGTAACATAAGACTTCAATTTCATTACTTATGTGTTTGTATGTGTGTTTAGCATGGCGCTCATATATTTTTTAAGTTTTATTATATAGATATACAGATAATGCATATAAAATGATCACTTCAATATTTATTTAAAAATTATTTTGTGTTTCAATTATTTATCTTTTCTTTCGTTTATTTTCTCTCTCCCTTCTCACAAGTCACAGATGCCATAGTAGCCCTCGCAGTGCTTACACTTCGTAAGCTCGTTGGGAACACTATTTGGATTTAAAGACAGAAAACGGTTATTAACCGCGCTCAGGATTTCAGATGCATAGTATTCTATCTGCTTTAGGGAGTAACCGCTATAATCATTCAGAATAAGCTTGCCTACACTATATAGCACCGATTCTGTGGGCACATAGAACTGGAGCACTCCATATAATTCATCCCACATGGAGGCCATAAAGATATCAGTCAAGTTTAATGTGAACTTCAAGAGATCCTCGCTTAATACGTCTGCCAAGCAAAGAAGCGCAGCTTCAAAACTCTCAGCGTTGAGGATGTGGTTGAAGATATCCGGTCCGTAGTCCGAGAGCTTTATAAGCGCATTCTGAACAAAAAGGCTGCTGAGTTGGAGTGCAGCAACAGCCATCGGAAATTCCGTACCCTCCACCGATGTTGATTTGGGTCCAATAAGTCTCGATACTCTTCCGCTGATATCCGGCCGCGAGAACAGCTCCTGCACGGTCCGTATTAAGTCTGTCTTGTACGCAGGACCCCTTACACGAATTATATCCCTGGTTAACGTGCCAAACATCCGTCTGCAACCTCAAAATCATATATATCCCATGCTGATATTAGTTAAAGACCTTACCGTAATCGGTTACTTAAGATCGTGCGGTAGCTCCCAATGTTGCGGTTGCTCGACTCGTTTAGCATTCTCGAGGCTAGCTTAAAATTGGAAACACTGTGTGTAAAAAGGATCAACGAGGAGGACAGCTGCAGGAAGTCCATGGCAGTTAAATCTTCACCATCATTGTGTTTCTGTAGAACAAAAGCGTGGAAGCTATACGACGTTTAAGAACTAAATTCAAAGATCGCTTACCAGTATCAAGTCGAAGACCCCATTGGTTAGTCCACCGCCCGATAATACAATGGAGGAAATGTTGATTCCATTGAGAGCTACTTGGCTGATCTGTAGATCAAATAATTAATGGAATATAAATATTTTTGAGTTGTGCTACACTTACGACACCCACTTCCCGACCAGATTTTGCAGCAACTGTTATGGCTCTGGTAGCTCCGGCCGCACCAAGACCCACTGTTCCTGCTACAACGCCCAGCCAATGATTGCGCGCAGTGCGGTCGGTCACATTTACTGACTGCTCGTGCTGCCTGCGATCAATCAGTTGCCCGCCGGAGCGTACCGTTGCATAGCCGGCAGAGAGCAGACCCACAGCACCAGCTAGAGCCACGACAGGCGCAGCAACAGGTATCGCACAGAACGCTGCAATGGGCACGCAGGCAGCTGCAAGACCACCAACTGCTGTAGTCGAGTCCAATATACCGACCAATTTGTGCGACGGGGTGCTCACTGGGGTTTCCCATGTTTCCAGTCGAACGGCCCCCTGCTCGTTCATGTTATAAACGCCATTGCGAGGAGCCACCATTATTCCAGCTGGGAGCACATTGTCCGCAACAAACGATCTCCAGTTCTGATAAACACGTCCGGTTTCATCCACAAAGATCATACAGCAATCGGCGCTGTTGTTCCTATTTACGCTTCTTTTATCCAACTGCACGCAACGGCGTGAACGGAATACCGGATGACACGACCAAGATGTCGAGTATCTTGCAGCCCTATGATCCGTTTCTTTGGTAGCAACTAACACGTAGATGATCGATGTCAGTGACTGACGATTGGTATATTTTCCTGCAGGTTAAACACATAACTGAGATGGAGGTCAAAGGTCTATGTAAAAACTACATACGCTGACTCCAAACACTGTTGAACAGAGTCTCGCGAATTGCTGCATTCGCAGCACATTGTCTGTTTACTTTTTTTTGAGATTCGGCAGTTACGCCCTTGGCTTCTACGGGATCGGGAACAAGAGCTTTGATCTTGCTCTGCAGTATGTGACCTTGTTCAGCCGATAAGCTTGATGGTTACATATATGTGTGTGTGTGTGTGTATATCAATGCACAGTTATGAGTTTAAGTTCAAGCTTATGTTCGTCAAAATACTTACAGATCCCAAATAATTTCAGAATCAAATCCAAGCGATTCCGCAAATAATTGCTGTACCTCAATTATGGCGCGCATTTCACTTTTTTTATTTTTGCGAGTCCGTACCAAAATTTGGTCAATATTTATTTAACTCTTCGGTCCTTTTGCTAGACTGGCTTTGAAGTGAATAGTATTTCTGTGAAACCCCGTTTTAAGTGCGCTTGATCGATGGCGCTCGTGCTGAACTTTTTAAACGATAGTCCGCAAAGTACCCGCCGTGAGAGTTCAGTGAGCAAAGAAAGCCGGTGGTTCATTTTTTTAGTTCTTTAAGAAAGTAATTTATGGGCTAGTTCAAGTTTGATAAATCTGAAAAATTTGTTCGAAATTAAATGTATTACCGCTATAAAAAGTAATTCTTTACCAAATATAAATACATTTAAATGCAGCTCCACCAAGGCATCGGAGTGAGCACACGTTATCGATACAAATCGCATAAACTATTGAATGTGGAAATGGGCGATACTGCTACTTTTCTATCACAGGGATAACTGCGAGCTGAGATTCAAATATAAGTGATAAAATGATTTTTAAATGTTAAATAATAAAAGTTATGTGAGACTTAAATGGACACACAAAAACGATTCTGTGAACGATATATTTAAAATTTTCAAATAGTTGGTGCTACTTTTAAATATCGGCTAAGAATATCGGTTATATGTATTGTATATTGCCCAGCTAAAATTCAAAGTGCTGGACTATCGATAAGAAAAGAAAATGCGATTAAAGGCATATGTAGTGTTACCAGATTTTATTTTATACCAAATATAACATTAAAAACGCATCTGTGGCTCTGTACCTGAATAAATGCGCCTGAAGCTGTTCATTCCCCAACAAGTCGCCGTGACCCACTTTTCGCTGAAAACATATTGCAAGATGAGCAGAGTGGCATGTTTTAGCAAATCGACAGTATCCAACCACAGCTCAAGGTCGTTATTGATTCATACTACTGTTGCCGTTGATGGGGTTGCGGTAATGGGGCTCTGGTCCGCGCTCTGCTCACGTGACTCCTGTACATTCGACTCGTTGGGTCGTACGCCATTAACTTCTCCCCGAGTGTGAGAAAGTTGTTTAAATATATACCACAAGGAGAAGAAAGTATATCCAATGCCTTATATAAAATATGTAGATTCTTGATCAACATCAGTAGCCAAATTGGTCTAAGCATTTCTTCTGTTTGTTGGCTTTAATTAGTTTTTAAAGACAATAAAATTTAAAAAAAAATGCTTGAATATATTTTTAATAAGTGTTTTATTTAAAATTGGAATATTATATTAATAAACAAATAACAGTAGTGCATGGACATATTTTTAACGGTTGACGTTCACGAGTGTTGGAGAGTACGTGCACGAGTGCTGTAAAATAGATGTGAAGCAAACAGCACTGGGTAGTTCCAGTATTGTAACGATTTCGATATGTTGGTCACACTGGTGAAAAAATTAGTGCTAACGAAATTTTCCAACACTTACAAAACACCTCAACTGGACGACAGAAAAGTCCACGCTGAGAACGGAATTTTTTTTTTTGCTTACAATCTGTCACTAAGCATTATCTAAACTAAATTGCTGCAGCTATGAATCAATTTCACACACCTTCACTAGGTGATGAAGTGTTCGAAATGAATGAAGCGCCAATGGAGCAGACGCAACACGAAACTGCTGTAAGTCAAAGAGCCCAAAACAGGAGCTAGGAGCTAGCTGCTAGTGAAGATGAGCGAGCTGTAATAATTGTACGGTACGGTACAATTCGTGAATATTGATTTCTGTGTGTGGCTCACATATTGTAGAAATTCAGAGACTGATTCATTTAATATTTATTGTTATTTTTAAATAAAACCATTTAAGATTTTCGCATACTTCAATTGCCAGTGCCGGCAGCCGAAGCTAATGACGTTTGGTGATACTTGTACGTATGTACACCTACACCGCCTGGGGCCACAACAAATCTGAAACTGATTTTGTAGATTTTTTTAAACTCCAGTGCTGAAATTGTTCACAGCTGAGTACATGAACTAATTGATGGGGGCCCTCCAACTGGATATCAGTTGATAATCGTTTTATAATAGTCGGAGCGCGCCGAATTGGAATCGCTCAACTAAAGCTTCGCTTTCGACAAAATTGTGTATGTTCGTATATGCGTGTGTGTGTGTGTGTGATTGTGTATGCTCGGTGTGCGTTTGTATATATAGCCCTAGATGATGGCATCAGTAAGCGCATGAGGGTTATCGATACAAAACAACAACAGAAAGTAGCCACAGCAGCAGCAGAAAGCGCTTATCAACAAACAACACGCACACAAACTGGCAAATACAAACTCAGCCGTACACACACGTATATGCATACAAGCACGTTCATATACATATTTATATATATATATATATATATTTACACACACACACACAATCATCAGGTTGTGTGGACGCAACGCGGCTGCCACTGACTAGCGCTCAGCGTCTCTCTGCCCAGCCATATGCGTCTCCGCAGCCAACAGCCGTACGTGTTATGCACAAAGCACATGTATAAACATACGTACATACGTCTAATGTAGCTGGGCTGACTTGGGCGAGCGATTAATACTTTAGTTTGGTTGTTCATTCAGTGATTTGGTTTATAATTAAACTGTTAAACTATTAGTGCGCATCAAAGATGAAGAAGTTACTAGTGAGCGTCTTTACTTCTAATATTTATGATGGTACCGCAAATAAAATGAAAAATTACTAACAATCTTCAATTGCTTTTTTCTTCTATTTTTTCTTTTCTTCTCTTTTCTTTTCTTTTTTTTTGTGCTTTCATTGCAGTCACGCAGGTTAAGTAGACTAAACAGCCTGGATCATTCCACGTTGGATCGCGTGGACGCCCATGACGAGGAGTACGACACATCAAACACATACGGCAGCAATTTGATGTCAACAAATAATCACCAGCAGCACCAACACCCGACGCAACTAGTGCCACAACACCAAGCCGAGCAGCAGCACCAGCACCAGCAGACGCAGCAAATAACACAACAGGCGCCAACAAAGCCGCTGGCACCCTATGCGCATTTCTTTCGCGACACGATGACGGCCATCAAGCAACAGAATCCCGGCAGTACACTGGAACAAATAACGGTCATAGCTCTCAACATGTGGGAGTCAATGGATGAGAAACAACGGAAGGTCTACGAACAGCGGCATGAGCTGGACAAGCGGGAATATGTGCGACAACTTCGCGATTACCAGCAACGCAGCAGTCAATTATTGGGCGAGACGATCACAACCACAATCCAGCAAGAGCCGGTGGCGCCTGTCCAGCAAGTAACATCAGTAACATCTTTGCCCACGAACGAGACGGTAACGAATGGCCCAACAAATGCTTACACGGAGCCAGCAGTCAACAACAACAACAACAACATCAACCATAATAATAATACGACACAGGCGCCACCTCCCCCAGAGCAAATACAGTTGCTAACGGAAGCGGCAGCCGTGCAGACATGCACGCGCGAACATTGCAATAAGCCAGCCATAATAAATCCTGATTGGGAGGACGAATATTGCAGTAATGAATGCGTTGTCATACACTGTCGGAATGTATTTAACGATTGGGTGCGATCATTACAGAACTCACCCATGCAATAGCAGTTCTTTATAGTCGCACATGTAGGTATTAACTAAAATTAAGCTAATAAATCGCAATCGCCAATCGCAGGTGTAGACGTAGACGGACGTAGAGAAAACGCCAAATCAGCTGTTTTGGTCTTTACACAAAACACAGCGTGGCGTTGCCAGCTCGACACAAAAATCAAAAAAAAAAGAAGAGAAACAAAAGCCGACCGTTCCATATACCATAGAGTAGCATGCAAATGGAACAGAATGGAATCGACCAGTTGGCGCGCAATTCAAATTCATTGTAGAATGAAATTATTTTTATATATACATTTATAAAGATGTACTTTAGTACAATTTATATTTAAAACTAAAGCAATTAAAAAAAGTTAATAAAAAAAAAAGAAAATGGACACTCACAATCAGTTGTTAATTTTAATAAATACATATTTACAAATTTAATAAATAAATAAATAAATTTCCGTCTGGTTCATGGTTCCAGCCAGACGACTACTAGGTGTTGTTTTCTTTATTATTGGGTCGGTTTTATAGTAATCGTTGAACGCATAAGACGCTAGATAAGATTCTATTGCGATTGAAGTGTTCAAAAAGTTTTTTCCAACCAATATTTCATGTATCGAAAGAAATCGCTGTGCAAAAAACTCCGCTAAAAAATGGAATGAGGACAATCCTCAGAAGATACAAAGACTTTGGAGGGGAGAGTATCCTTTTGCCCGCTGCTGTTACCCACAATAATATGAAAGATTATAAGTTATGTGTTAATTTAGACAACAATCAGACGAAGCAGCACCAATTCCTAAAATAACATTACGATCCACAAGAAAGCTACACTAACGATGAGCAATTGATTCCAAAAAAATTACTTAATATTTTCCATCTAAACAAGGCAAATATGGCATACAAATATGTTCGGCATGCGACTCTAAAACGAAATTTCCTTTGCAAGGAATATTTTACACCGGCCGCGAAGGTGGAGAAGGCGAAATAAAGCAAAGTGAAAATGTGTTGCTGAACCTCCAGCCTTTAGAGCCAGATCCCGGTGTCCAGCGACTTGTTGGTCCTGGCATTGCATTTGTGGGTACAACTCGATCGAATAAAAGCTGTATTCCTCATGAAATGAGAAAACATCCCTCTCGTCCTTTTCTTATTTCGGCTTTCATGAAATGCTTTCAATTTGCAGCTGCGTGCCAAAAAAAAAAGAACAATGAAGCAACCGGAAGCCATTGCATATTGCAATGCAGATAAAACTGGGGTAGACTGTCCGTAGTGGTTAGCCAATTTCCGCCTACAACAAACATAAAATGAATATATGAATTCCAAACAAAACTATTGTATCCTATTAGTTTTATGTTTCTATTTCTTCAGTGTACATATACATGCTGGAACACTGCGATCTCGATTCAAGACCGATGCTTGAGCAAAACTTCTTGTATTTTGGTGTTCTTTGCTCGACGAGTCTTGGAAGCTTCGGAAGCCACTGCGTGGCCATCAGTGCTTTAAATCATTTGTTGTGTCAAACGTAGAAAATAGAAGCAACATTTGAAGCTTTCCTTGGCCGACTTTAGTTATTCCTTTTGGTCAGGGTTCAGTTGCTTAACCAAAAACTTGTTAGAAACAACCCTGAAAAGTCAATTAAATGTCCTTCAACATGAATAAACTTTAAAATATTAAAAATACTCACAAAGATCCACATAAACACAAAATATGTATATATTGAGTAAAAATCAGTGAACATTATTTGCATTTTCACACACAGAGAAAGAAAAGAAAGAGTTACAGTTGTGTGTGTATTTAAGATAGATATTTATATATTCACATTCAAAAACGCACTTTTCCCATACATTTGCATAGAAATACATTGGGGTCTCTCTTCATTATCTCATTATCTCATTGCATCAATATATCAATGTCGGCTTGCTTACAACAAATACAAAATACATTTCTTTTTGTATATTTTGTATATTATTATTGTATCAAATAACTAAATCATATAAATAAGAATTAAAAAAAAATAAAAAATATCGTTTTTTTCTTGGTTGCGCGCACGAGTAAAAAAAAGTATTGAAATAAACAACAGTATAAAAAAATTGCAAGGCTTAAAGATACATCTAGAGGAGGGAGGAAGTACATATTATATAATATATATATATATAGATAGTATTCTTTGTTAACAATGTATAATGTATATAAGCTGCAGCGCAGAGGATTCTACCTTAAATGCAGCTGGCGAAGCACATAAGTATATAAGTTTTTCTTTTTTATGGAGTACTTGAAGCACAGAAATTATTATGTTTAGCATACTCGTTTTTAGGTATAATATTATATATATGGTTTACATATATATTTATATGTATTGGTATATATTTAAAAAGTAAATTAAACGAAAGCGCACACTAAATAATATCACCAAATTTTTGTTTTTTGTTTTTTGTTTTGCTTCCAACTTTGCATGTAACTTTTTAACTATGCGTAATATGATATTGATATTGATTAAGTTTCTATATAATTTGGGGGCAAGTTGGATTAACGATAGATAGATTTTCTTCTTTTTGTTTTTTTCTATATAATAATAACTGTTATAATTTTTAGTGGGGTGCATTTCTCTTGCATTTTGTAGTAACATTTTCTCTTTTTCCTTTTGCTTTTTCTACTGATTATTTTTTGATTTTAATTTGTAATTATTGATAACGGTTTACTAAGTTTTATTGTTTTTATTGTTAAATGGTTTCCTGCGCCTGCAACTACATGCTATTATTGACTAGAGTTGCCTTATGGGACGTGTACGGGTGTACGACTGTACGGGTGTATTTCGCTCGGTTCATATTTGATATGACCTGAAATATATTAGAGCAATTTTAGTATCCAATTTGAACATAGCCTAAGCATGATGACACCAGCTGAAACTCAGACTTAATCTTACACATAAACATAAAGAGAGAAAGAGAGAGAGGGAGAGAGTCGACTCTATTGCCATCTCTTTCTAATTGATGCAGTGCCTTAGTCACTTTCAGCTGGTGTCATTACATTTTACCCACCGCTTTGTTTATTTACTCGATAATCTGCAGCTCGCCGACATCCAGATCCAGATCGGCGCTGTCCTTGCAGAAGGTGCTCGAGCGCTCTAGCTTGGATTGGACACGTTGGGCACTATGTTGGTTGCTCTCCACCTGTTGGGGATCGATGAGCAAATCCAGTTTCTGTTTAACCGCCTGGGCAGACTTGTACGTATTATGTGTACCATTCATTATGCCATTGCTGGTCACCTTATGTCCATGTCCAGCGGTGGCGTTGGCGTTGGCTGCAATGCCATTTGTTGTCGTGCTTGTGGTCTTGCGCAGTTGCAGCGTATTGGGACGACGTGTGGGTATGTTGGAGGGCAAGCTGTTGCGCAGATTATGCTGCTGCAGCATGCTGCTAACGGCGGAATGTGAGGAGGAGCGCAATGGGCCCGCGGAGGCGCGCAATTGCACTGAGGAACGCTCATCTCCGGAGCTGTTCTGCTGCTGCTGTTGCTGCTGGTGATGTTGTTGCTGCTGTTGTTGTTGCTGCTGCTGCTGTTGTTGTTGCTGTTGCAGCTTGTTCTTCTCGGCACGCTTGGCCAGTATCTCACGGGACTTGGCGGAGAGGAAGCTGTGACGACCCTTGACTGGTGCATCGCCGCCAGCTGGCACCGAGATGGAGCGTTGCTTGAAAAGATCCCGATTGGAGAATGTGCTGCTCACAGAGGAGAGGCGACTGGCGGCGGATTTGGTTGTGTGCACCGAGCTGGGACTGGAACCATTTGAGGCAGCGGCTGCCGTTGCATTGTGCTGCTGTTTGAGCTGACGCGTTGACTTATTGGCCACGGTGGAGCCACGTTGGGTGGCCCTTACGGGTGCCAGGGATGTCATCGCCTTCTGTTTGGTTGCGTGCCCGTTGAGCTGCTGCACGCGCGCCAATTTGGAGCTGCTCGACAGCGATTCGTGTGAGATCGTTTTGTTGGTTATAACGGAGCTCTTCATGCTCTCGGCCAGCGAGTCGACATTGAGATCGGATGAGTAGCGTTCCCTGGAGCCACTCTTGGCCAGGCTATCTGTGGACATGTTGCTTGACTTGTTTCCCAGCCGTGTGCCGTTCTGCATGCGACGCACTGCCGCCGGACTTGAGTTGCGTGAACTGTCGCTGGAAGAGATGTGCAGATTCTTGGCCTGCGCCTTCCGAGCTGCCGGTATGCTGGAGCTCGTCGCACTGCGTATGGGTCCAGTGCTGCTGTTGCTCTTGTTGCTGCTGCTGCTCAGAGCACGCGGCTTCCTCGGCTCCAGGTAACGTGCGCGCACAGGCACTGCAGGCTTCGCCTGGCTCTGGCTCTGGCTCTGGCTGCTGGTAGAATTGGCCTTGGACTCAGCGACAGGCGCTGGAGCTGGCGGCGCCATTGCAACGACAGCAGCAACAGCAGGAGCCGCCACTGGTTTCCTCTGAGTCAACGGCGGCGCCTCCGACTGGGTGCGTCGATGCACATTGTAACTGTGTCGCTCGGCGGCCGTCTGGGAGCTGGAGCGTTGCGTCTGCGGCACATAGGCGCGTGAATTGGACTTCATCAATTTACCTGAGGAAGAGTTATAGCTAGAGATGAGCTTGCTCCTGCAGAGGATCTGTCTACTTACTGTTGCCTTCGCGCAGATCATGATTGGCCTGTGCCTGGACGCTACGCTCGTGGGTCTGCACAATGCCCGGTTCATATGTGGTCTGTGTGGCCTTGTAGTGGTGCGTCTCCTGGGCCTGGGCGCGCTTCGATTGCGCCTGTATGGCCAGCTTGATCTGGACCAGATCCTGGCTGCGTGTGCTGCCGCCAAAGGAGAACGCCTTGCTGACCGGTTTGCTATTGTTGCGCTTAAGATCGAGCGGCTCCGTGAGCCTGGCCATTGTCTGGATCTTCTTGCGCAGCTCCAGATCCATGCGCTGCCAGGCTGTGACACGCATCGCACGTGAGCACTGCCTGATGAGGCACTGCTCCACGGCATAGACCAAGGCGCTGACCAGGCGTATGTACTCGGGCTGCCAGTCCAGCTGCTCCTCCTGCAGGCCCTGCAGCTCCCTGGCCAGCTCGCCCAGATTGACCGGCATCTGGATGAGCTTCGCCTGGAGCACTGTATTCAGACGCGTGACGCGCTGATAGCTGCGACAGGCCTGCTCCGGCGTGAGGGCAGAAGCTGTCTGCAGCAACAAGGTCTCGAGCCGTGGAATGTGGCGACTGCGATCGTGTCCCAGCGAGAGGAACGAATCGCTGGCAATCAAGCTGGCGAAATGGTCGCCCACATAGGCATAGGCGGCGTCCAGTATGTCCCGCACCAGCTGCTCGCAGACATGGCCCCAGCGATAGGCGGACAACTGCGCCAGCAGATGGTCACAGTCGAGCACCGTGTCCAGCACCGACTCGGAGGTCTGTCAAAGGATGGGGCAACCATTAGCAAGGGGAAGGGCTGTGGGGGAGCTGTTAGCACTTACCAAATAGGCAACGATTTGCTGACGACAACGTCCGAGTATGTCTGGGGGGAGTTGAGCAAATTGACGGGTGGGCCAGACCTTGAGATAGTGGCGACAGGTCCAGCGCAAGCACTTGCGATAGAGATCGTCCAGGGCATGGTTCAGGGCGACGGGCAGCACCTGGAGTATGCCATCGATGCAGCCGGAGCAGGGCTTATGGAAGTTGTGGCAGTAGTTCGTCTTGAGCGCATGGGAGGTGACCTCCTTGAGGCCCTCCAAGCCGAGCAGATCGGCAAGTGCAGCTAGCTCCATGAGACTGATGCCATCTGGGGGATGGGAGGCGCCCGAATAAATGTGGCAGAGGGCAAAGTGAACCGCTGCATAGGAGTAGCCCTGCAGGGAGACGACGCTCTGGGAGCCGTGACCCGCCAGCATGGCGGCAAAATACTGACAACGACTACGTAGGATGCACTTGTGGGCACGGATGCGACGTCCATGCACCTCCACCAGCATGTCGGTGGCAATCTCCTGCAGGAACATCTTCAGCAGATCCTCGCCCAGCCGACGCGGCTGCCGGCAGCTCAACGAGGACTCATCCATGCCGGAGCGACTGAAGCTCGAGGCCAAGCTGGAATCGGCGCTCAGATCCGTCTGTATGTAATCCAATTGCGGCTGCTGCACACCATTGTCCAGGGTCATGTCACCTGGTAGAGAATTGGAGAACTCCTTGCTGAAGTTCGGAAAGAGACGCGACAAACTGCGCAAATTGTCAACGGAGCTGGCAAAGTTCTGGATATTGTTGCTGCCGCCGGTGGAGCGTGTCATGGCCCAGGAGTGTGGACGCGTGGCACGAAGCTGTTGCTCATCCCGATAGAAGCGTTGGCTGCTGCTGCGCTGATTGCCCGCGCTCTTGCTCATCGCATCCGGCGATTGCAGCTTGGCCACGGGTTTGTCCATGTCCGAGAGCTTGACGAAGTTGGCCGGCTGATCCGCATGCTCGTTGACCGTTTCCAGGAGCTGTTTCTGCTTCTC
This sequence comes from Hirtodrosophila trivittata, assembly GCA_035045065.1. NCBI lineage: Eukaryota > Metazoa > Arthropoda > Insecta > Diptera > Drosophilidae > Hirtodrosophila > Hirtodrosophila trivittata. The sequence continues at coordinate 7,726,183 of JAWNNK010000813.1, read as the reverse complement.
GATGGTGGCGTGCAGCGTCTCCATGGTGTGACCATTGGTCAGGGTTGCCGGCTGCTTCTTGGGCGATGCTGTCTCTTTGGCCTCGATGATCGTCTCCATGATGGAAGTGCGATTGGAGCTGTTGCTCAGCTGCAGCGGCACCAAATGTTGCTGCTGCTGCTGCTGTTGTTGCTGCACCTCGCGCAGGGCGAGTTGCTCATCCTGCTGGAAGGTGAGATCATCCGTGTCTGTATTGGAGGCCGGCGACATATCCTTGGACAGCAATCCCTCCGTCATTACCGACGCCATGCTGCTGCTCTTGTCGTATGTCTCGTTCAGCTGGACATCGCGTCGACGCTTCTTGAGACGCGCCGCCGCCTGCTGCTCCTCGTCGGAGCAGCTGCTCGCGCACCAGCATTGGAGCCACCGCGCATCAATCGTCAAGGCGACAGCGAACTGTCCACGGACAAGGATGAGGCCTTCGATATGATGGGCAGCTTGTCTATGATGCTCATGAGGCCACTGCCCGCTGTGCCGCCTGCTCCCTGATCTCCTCCGTTCGCTGTGAGACTGATGGAACGCTTGTAGTCGCCCACTGGTGGCGCCTGCTCCTTGTTGCTATTGTTGCTGCCCCAGCTGTGCCGCTTGCTCGGCTCGTGCAGCTGGTGGTGCTGCTGCCGCGACATGCGACGCAGTGCAGCAACGGTCAGCGGCTGCTGCGACTGCTGATCCACCAGGTTGCAGTGGTAATCTAGGGATTTGCTCTCCTCCCTAGGCGGCAGTTGCGTGCCGCTTTTGGCCATTAAGGTTTCCGTGGAACTGGCGCTGGACTTCATGATGTCCTCGCCGCGACGCTGGGCAACGCTCAGGGAGCTGGACAAGCGCTGGGCCAGGTTGAAGGGCTCCTTGCGTCCACCGTTGATGGAGCGCGACTTGGGCGGTTCCCCAAAGTCAATGAACATGCTGAAAATGTTGTTCTTCTTGTCCTCCTCAGTGGCCGCCTGCTGGGCTTGGTTAATCTCCTCCAGCTGCTGCTCCGTTTGCTGCTCGTTTGACTTCTCCTTGGACGCCTGGTATTCGCTCTGCGAGAGATTCACAAAGAAATTGGCTGCCTTGGGTGCTGTATAGGATTTGCTGAGACTCTGGTGAGGATGCTGGAAAGGCGCCTGCGGCTGGGATTGCTGCAGCTGCTGCTGCTGCGGCAGCTGTGGCTTTGGCTTTCTGTCCATGTCATCCAGTGACACATAGAAGCCACAGCCACTCTTGTGCGAACTATTTGAATCGGAACGCTCGCGAAAGCGCGCTGGATTCAGTGCCTCCAGGCTGGATGTGGAGCTGCTGCTCTTGCGTCGCTCCGAGCGACAATCGCTCATGTCCACCACCCAGGAGGCGATGGCAGGCAGTGGTTTGCGCTGTTGCTGATTGGATTTCACGCGCAGCTCCACGCCATCCAGGTCCGCATCATCATCGGTGGCAGCCTGGTGATGTCCATGCTCATCGTCCTCCTCATCCTCGTCGTCATCCTGCAGCGGACGTGTGGCCGCAAAGTCCAGGGAAACAAAGCCGCCCGAGACAATGGGACAGGCATCGGTGCGCCGCTTCAGGCTGGGGCTATCACATTGCTTCAGGCGGAAATCCTCAATGGAGGCGCCGCCAGAGACAATCGGATTGGCCTCATCGAACTTGGAACGCTTCGGTGTGCGCGGCAGGGGCAGAGGTGAGTCTGTGGCATCGCTGCAATAGGCCCCGGAGTCGCGGTGATGCGACAGGGACGAGCTCAATGTGTAATCCCTGTGTATGGAGCTATTGTTGCTGCTGGACACATGCTCCAGCACGTGCACCATGGAATTGTGTGGCGTGTCTGTTGGTGGCGCCACCTGCTGCTGCTGCTGCTGCTGTTGTTGCTGCTGCTGCTGGTGCAGTGGATGTTGCAAGTGCTGCTGCTGCTGCTGCTGGGACTGCGTCTGCCTGCCCTGCTCCGACCAGACGAGACTGTGCGCCGGACTGCTCGAGGAGTAGTCCGTGGTATAGCTGAGATCGTGCGCATGATGTGGCGCAAACTTGGGACTACTGCCCAGCGGATGGACACTAAACTGTTGCGTATTGTGCTGGAAGCTGTACGGCACGGACATGGGCAGAGCGGCTGCGGCGCTGCGACGTCGTCGTGCACTCAACGAGGAATCGGAGGAGTCGGCATCGGCGGCCAGGGAGACGCTGCTGGCTTCGGTGGCATCTGTGGCGCCATTCGATGCCGGATGCTGCTGCTCGCGCTTCCAGAGCTTCTCCTCGTCGGACAAATTGTTGGTGGTGGCGCTGTTGGAGTCCGGCTGGGGATCATCGTCCGCTTCAATGTCGGAACTGCAATTGGATTGACTGCTGCGTGGTGCCTGCGTGGTGACCTGTTGACCTTTGCACTTGGCGAATGCCTTGTGAAATTGCTCCAGTTCCATTTCTGCTTCCGGTTTGGCCAACTCAGGCAGCTCAGGCAGATCAACCAGATCCGGGTCCTGATCTGGCAACATGTTGCCATCCAGGCTGGGAAATGACAGCACCTCGTCCTCATCGCGCAGCGAGGAGGCGTCTATGAAGCAGGCACTATTCGTGGAGCTGCTCAGCGGCTGTTCCCGCTTCTCGAACTCCCGCAACAGGCAATTGGCGCTGATCATCTCCGGCGCCTGCGCCATCAGAACGTTGTTGACAACGGCGTTGGGATAGACGGACTCCCAGGAGCCGGTCTCTGTGGAGACTGTGGATGTTTCCATGCAGACAATCTCTTCGTTCTGACGCTGCTTCTCCTCCTTCGAAGCTGGCTTCAGTTTCGTCTCGTAGCTCTTGTTGTCCCGGCTGGTGGTGTTGCTGCTGTTGGTGTTGTTGGTGGCGTTGCTGTTGCTGCTGCCGCCGGCAACAACATGAGCTGCCGCCACCAGGGCAGCCGCTGTGCTGTTGCACTCCGGACTGGAGATGGGTGAGAACGAATCGCGCTCCTCGCCCAGATCTAGCTCACAGGTTTTGTTTGAACCGCTGCCAGATTGCGAGCCAAGAACGTGATGATGGCCACCGCCGTTGCTGGTCGAGTTGGCCGCAGCGCGCACATTGGAGCTGTAATGCGGCGCCGAGGAGGAGGAGGAGCTGCTGCTGTCAGAGGCCGCCGAGGGGCTGCTGGGATTGCTGTTGCTGTTGCTGCTGGTGCTGCTGTTCGTGAGATTCGAATAGTGTGAGTGATTGGGCGAGCCAGCAACAGGCTCCTCCGGCTGATCCAAAGACCTGGCAACTGCTGGGGCTGCAGCTGCACCTTCAGCTGGAGCTGCACCTGGATCGGGCACCTGCTGCTGCGCCTGCTGTTGCTGCCCTTGCGTCGGGTCCATTGTTTGGAAGAGGATTTTGGAGTAGGATACCAAAGAATTCTAAAGCATTGGTAGGCGGCAGTGTGTGTGTGTGTGTGTGTGCGAGTGTGTGTGGTGTGGTGTGTCTGGGGGAAGGGGTAGGGCAGCTCAACTCATCGACGCTTTTCCGGTACGCTGCTTGAATACCAAGTGACTGCCAAGTGACAGCCAAGTGGCCAAGTTGCTGCCTGCCGCTTGCCACTTGCCACTTGCCAGTTGCAGTTGCTGTTTCACTTCTTGTTGCTGTTGTTGTTGTTGTTGCTTCTGGTGGTGCTTTGTGGCTGTCTGTTGCCTCTACATGGCCACATGCTGCATTCCTGGCAGGCGTGGGCCTCTAAGCCATAAAATGTATCTCACAGATACACGCGGCGGCACTGTGAGATACCAAAATAGCCAGAAAAGCGAAATCGATACCAACGGATGCGCTGGCAACTCTCCTCCCTCCTGCTGCTACTGCTACTAATGATGCAGTGCCTCCTCTTCTCTAGTTTTCTTTTTTCTTTTTTTTTTATTTTGTTTGTTTTCGTTTTCGTTTTTTTCGTTTCTATTCCCCTTCTTGTTTTATTGCAGTGTCTGCGGAAAGTTCAAGCGGCGTCTCTGTTGTTGCTGCAACAGTTGCTGCCACTGCTGCTGTTGCTGCTGCTGCTGTTGTTGCTGATTTATCGCCAATTGTGCCAATTGTTGCACTTGTTTTTGTTATTGTTGTTGTACAATTAAACTGCAAGCACAAAAAAAGAGAAGAAAACAATAAACAAAGTGTTGACAAGACGAATCATTCGTTTCTTAAGTACTTCTCGCACTTCTGCTTATATTATATACTTATTACCAATATGTAGTACATATATATATGTAAGTATATACTATATACTTAAGCTGGCAGATAATTATTGTAAACTTTATCGACAAAACAGCAGGAAATTAAAAACCGAAAGTTTTGCTTTAACTTTAACTCAAAACACACAAATTTATGAGTCAACCTTGAAAAACTGATGACGAGGACCTTAAACTCATGAATCCACAAATAACAACTGCGATCTTCTTTATATATCTTAATATATATATATTTATATATATAGGGAGTATCTATATAAAGTCGCTTCTTCTTTTATAAAGCATAATTTATTTAGAGCGTTTCATATGCGAGATTCGCTCTCAGGTCGAAGATTTATTTTTGAACTGAGTTTATCCCGGAAATGTTCTTTAAATATCTTCAATTATATATTAATTATAATTAATTACTGATTATTAATTAATTATCTTTGATTGTTTATTAATCGTCTTTGATTACTTGGAATTAATTGTTATTATTTATTATCTTAAATGTTCTTTTCATTTATTATTTGTAATTATTTCTTTATTATTATCTTAAATTATTTATTGTTTACTTAAATTATGAAATATTTATTTATTATTAATTGAAGTGAATTATCTTTAAAATGTTTGTATTTATTTATCATTATTATTTATATTAATTATATATTTTTATATTATTATATTTTTATTTATATTTTGTATTTATTGTATTTTATTATTTATTATCTTTAACTTTTTATTAATATTAATTTTTTATGTTTTGTATTTATTATATTTATTAATTTCTTTAATCTTTTATTATTTTGTATATATTATTTTTTTTTATATTAATAATTGCATTATATTATTTATTATTATTATTTTATTTTAATAATTTGCATTTTTATATTATTTTTATTTATTATTATTTATAATTAAATATTTATTATTTATAATTATTTATTATTTTTTATTTATTATTTATTATTTATTATTTATTATTTAAAATTAATTATTTATTATTTTCATTTTTTAATTTTTATTCATTTTTTTATTATTTTTTATTAATTATTTAATATTTTTTATTTAACATTTTTTATCTATTATTTTTTATTTTTATTTATTATCTATTATCTATTATTTTTTTTATTAATTAATTTTTTTTTTTATTTATTTTATTTATTATCTATTATTTTTTTTATTAATTATTTTTTATTATTTATTTATTATTAATTATTTTTATTTATTATCTATTATCTATTATCTATTATTTATTTATTATTATTTATTATTTTTTAATTATTATTTATTATTTTTTATCTATTTTTTATTATTTATCATATTATATATAATTTAATACGCCCTCCCAAAAATAGTTTGCGCTTTGCAATAAACTTTTTTACCATTAAAAGTTGAAAATTTATGAAGCAATTATTGGTAGTAAAATGCATTTAAGATCCGTTTCGATAAAATAGCAAAGAGATCTATAAAGAGTTCTATAAAGAGATCTATAAAGTGTTTAAGTATTTCTGCTGTCACTTTGTGCAATAAACTAAAACTAAACTGAAGGTCAAAGGTATCATAGAAGCTCGTTTAATTTAGGAGATATAATTGCATAGACATAAAACCATATTTGCATGAGGCGATAAAAAGTAATATTCAAATTTGAGTAACAGATCGGGTTAGGGAGTTAAAGTCACGTACTTAGATGCAGTTACATATATATATATCTGCAGTCATATATAGTTTATAGTGTGGCTGCGTTCAGCACAAATCTGATGATCTATTGTGAATATGTGCATATCGTTTGTCATTCACAATTGAATCACAAAATAGTCATAAAGTCAAAGGTGGAAGAATACGAGATACTCTAAGCTAGTCTACGGATTGCAGCTAAACTTTATATAGTCTACCTATAATGTTCCAGAATAGATATAGATTGGAATAAATATATAAACTGTAGAAAGAACTCCAAGGATTTCTGGCTTATTGGCGAACTTCTTCTGAGAAGTTTTGATCAAACTTCCGCCTAAGGCAGCTCTTCATCTGTAGAGTTTTTACTCCTAAAAGTCGGTGCACTATATCAACTTCATCACCATAATATATATCCCTTTTTGAATCTACTACTTCGATACATAAAAATCACTCAGCGTAAATCTCTGCAAGTCAGCGTTTACTTCTGCTGAACGCGTCCTAAATTAGACTCAAATTTGATGCATAGTTATATATATAGATATATTTGGTCGTAGTTCGATCCATTTACAATCCACTCACAGTGAGTACTTCAATGAAATCAATTGACTTTTATGCATGCACAATACGCCGTATTTTGGGGCTTGACGTCAATGCGACACACCCAGAAACGAATATGGAAACCGAATCCGAAACCCCAAGCGTAGGTTATCATTAGCTAAAGGTTTACCCCAGTCGGAAACCGCAATAACAAAATCATCGACAGATTGACCCTCGACCAAATGATGGGTACGACTCCCACAATCCCCACCCGCAAGCTTCACCCACATCCGCAAGTCGATTCAATGTTTCGAATGGTTTCCCGTTGCTTCCTTTATCGGTTAGCTGCTCCGCTGCGTTCCCATGGGCAAACATCTAGAATATCAATTTGTTATCTCGGAAGTTGCAAGTGCATGGAAATTTAAGCACCTCATTTGCTTAATGTCTCTCAGGGTGAATGGGTGGTTGTCGGGTGGGGTTGGGGGGTGGTTGGGGAGGAGGGACAGCACGTTGAGTGGGAAATGACATAAAATTTGTCACCTAAAAGCCTTTAAAAGCATTTGCTTAAACCCCAACACAAAGTTTAAAGGCATTCGACGAATTCGAATTTCTTACAAATTTGAATAGTATATAGTATATTTATATATATATATATATGCGATATCTCTTCTACCTAACCTCTATAAATATTTACATACACTTTACTGATATTCGTCAAAAGAATTTTGCTCCCTGCTTTCCCCATAAAATGCCTCTTTGTCTGTGCCTCTCGAGGGCAGCGAGAGAGGGAGAGGGGGGCAAGAGATATCAAGTTTTCTGTCTATGGCACCCCCCTCTACCCCTGCCCCTACCCTGTGTACCGACGAGACTAGAAACGGGAGTTTAGTAGTATTATTATTATGAATGTTAATATTTCTGATTTGCATACAAAGTCGCCTTATGAATCCCAGCGTTAAACATGATATCTTAAGCTCAAAACATGCAAATCGTGGAAAAAGTTGTTTAAAGTGATCGATTGATATAATGTTACAGTTCGTATATATAATACACACATATATATATGTATTAATAACTCAATAAAAACGTTTATCAATCAATAAAGTGACGGTTCAATCAACCTAATTTTTTGTAAGTAAAATAAAAACAAAACCCCAATTTGATATCGAAACAAAGTTCAGACAGATCAAAGACAGAACAAGCAGCAATCAGAGATATATATATGTATATATATATACAGATATATCAATGTAAGATAAACAAGTGCTGCAATTATGTAATTTATGACTTATTGCACGATATTTTCATGTTTAAAGAACAACAACAACAAATCAAGTCAAGACTCAAGCAGTTCCACAATCAACAAAGAAAAACATAAAAAATATAAAAGAAATAAGAAAACAACAACAAAATCATTTGTAACCTGATAATTGCACGTTTGACCAGGTAAATAAATAAATAAAATAATAAAAAACAAAAATAATAAAAATAGAGAGAGAAAAACTGCTGAATAACTCGTAAGTTTTGAAATTTTGTATATGGTTTTCGGTTTTCTCAAAACCTTTAAAAAAGGTTAAACATTTTATATAGAGTTTGTGTTATTTTATACTTAAAGCAGCTACTACCTCATAAGGCATATATATTCTTGATCAAAATCAATAAACATAGCGATTTCAGACCACTCTGTCTGTGCGTCTGAGCCTTTAAGAGGTAAAGATACAAAATTTGTTACAAAGGTTCCTCAACAGAAGTCGAAGATCGAGTCTGATATTACCTGTATATATATAGCTTTAACTTCGATATATACTTTTTCTCTCTTGAACCATAACAAGGCAATAATAAACAAATGAGTAATACATTTTTTATATATTAAAAAACAATCTAATAACAATCTAATATTGTCGATCTGCGATTGTTGAAGATTCTCAGCAACATTTCTCAGCTTTAAAGTGTGTTTAAATGTGTGTGTATATATACCTGTGTGTATGTGTATCTGTGTTACTTTCAGTAGAGCACTGGAAGAAGTGATTAAAGGGTATCTTGCAGTCGTTGATAGGAATCTTCGATCCAGTTGTTGCCAGTTCTTAACTTATCGAAACGCCTTTTACACGTTTTGCCATATAAAGCAGCTGATGAGACAGTTCTGAACTATACAAATATATATAATAGTATTCCTATAGTCATAACAGTATGTAGATGTATCTACTACATATATCAGAATGTAAGAATATATATATAAACAACTATAAGTACGATGTATGCATAGAAAGATACAAAAGTCCAAAAAGATCTCTAAGAATATTTTTCCTAATGTTCCCAGTCCGATTTTCAGGACTTTTCCAAGTTTTCCTTAGTTGCTTGTCTAATTTTCCCCTCTTTTCCTCTAATATAAGCTACCAATCAATAAGATTTCTAACTTCCTGACAGCTTGTTAACTGATTTTTTAACTCGACTAAGTTTAAAGTCAACAATTTCTCAATAGTTTCCAGCTGAAATGAAATAATCAATGAAAACTAGCAAAAACTATATAAAGTTTTAAGCCCAGGGATTATAATAGTTACTTCCCCTATTATGTCTAATATTTCTCTGTGTTAATTAACCGATTTTATTATGAGCAAAAAACATAGTTAAAGATTCGTTTAGCGTTTGATTAATTTCATAATAAAAAGGCAAAAAAAAATGGTAAAATGAATTGAATATTTTACTATTTTATGTATTTAAATGTGCGAATTCATTGTGTCTTATAATTTGTGATGATAATAAAACAAGTAAATAAATGCAGAATCATTTATATACTTTAGCTGCACACACACACACACACACACACACACTCACGACACGCAGGGCACACGCACATCTCTAAGAGAGGCAGAGACACGCCCCGCAGGCGTTTTTTTTATGCACAATTTGTACAGCAATTTGTATGTTGTGTGTGTCTCTTGTTGTGCGTGTGTATTGTGTGTGTGTTGTTGTGGTGTTTAGGCGTTGATTCAAGTTGTCGCCGTTGTCAGGAGAAACCAAAGGCGGGTCTCTTGCCGGAGGATCCAGTCTTGAAGCTGCTCTTTAATAATATTGCGAACTCATCGCAGTTGCCGCCACACGACGTTATAATAATGATCATAATCATAATGAAGTTCTCGATTATCATTATGATTGTGTATATAAAATGTTAAGGTCTATTATCCATTGATACTTTAGTCTTTGTTTTATCACTTATTCCTTTCTTTCTCACTATCTTTCTATCTGTTTGCCCTCTCCCAGGTTTTCGACAGGTTTTTTTTTTTTTTTGACGGTTTCTACAGATCGAAAGATTACTCGGATCAGGCATCTTTAATATTCGGCTCACGTTGCAACTGTCTTTTATATCATAAATTAGACACACACATACACATAAGTACTTATTATATACATATATAATTGTTGATTCCTGATTCGATTTGAATCTGCTTTGCAGCCTGCTCTTTTGTTCCCTCTTTTTTTTTTTGTATAGAAGACTTGATGTTTTGACTTTAAGACTTAAGATCTTTCTACCCACACTTCCTTATGTCAGATATATATCGTTATATTATATTATATTGTATAATACTTTGTTATATTTTGTTATATTATGCCTTACTGTGCTTTGTTGTGGCATTGCTTCGCTTTGATCGCCACACACTTATGTATATTTACATTATTTTTTTTCAATCTTATACAATCTATAATTTACATGTTTATAATGTGTTGCTGTTGTTGTGATTGTTGTTGTTGTTGTTGCTGTTGATAGTCATCGTCATCATCGTCGAGTTTATATAGTCGCGTCAACTTGTTACGCCCATATTTGGCAGCAAATTCAAATCTTACGTCTCTTTGATTGCTTTATCGAATGTTTATAATCTTGGATCTGGCTGGATTGTTGCTGTCTTTTCTATCTATCTATAGACTGGCTCCTCGATGTGTCTGGGCTCGTTCTAAACACAAGCAACAACAACAACACAACAACCACAACAACAACTCAGCGCATTAGTCATTCCCCACACGACCTTTGTTTAATAACGCATATATATAAATAGTATATAGTATATATGTGTTTATATAATGAATAAATATATACTTATATGCATAAAACTATATATATATATATAATATATACGATATATACAGACATAACATTCAAATAGCCAAATGAGTTTCCTTTCACAGAAAGAGAAGATCTTCTAGATCTTTAAAGCTGACATTGATTTTCCTTATGGAAGCAAAAAACTAAAGAAAATTATATCACAGCAATCAAAGAACTTTAGCTGGAATATAAATATTTATATATATCTGTGTATTCTACATGAATAAATATATGTTAAGGGAAGTTATAGCGCAACATACAGTAATAACTGTCAAAACTGAACCATAAATATAGTTTGATAAACAGTTGGGAAGGTAAATTTAACTGTTATATATATAATTTTCTTTTTACACGAAAAAAAAAAAACACTACTATTTTTGTGAACAACACCATTTTTCAACTGAATCTAGAAATGGGATCGAGATATAAGACTGAAATGAGTAGAATGTGCACTATCAAAGTTCGTTTTCCTTTACCAACTCCCAAATTAAATCCTATCTAAAAAAAAGTACCTTAAAAATTCTTGAAAATCAATAAAAACTGTTATCTTTATATATAAAAATATCTTATGTTATCTTTATAATAAAATAAATATTGCATTTATCAATTGATTTCAGCTGCTATAAAATAGTTTGACAATATCAAGCGATTGTTATCATGAGTTACAGACTATATACAATAGATAGTATCTATAAGCTATATATATAACCATATTTAAGTGTAGATCAGCCTTGAAACTTGATCAAATATAGCTTATATATCTTATAGAAGTGAAAAGTGGACCCTAAGTTAAATATACCTGGGTTAAGTCTTAGAAAAGCTAATTAAAACTTAGCAAAGTCCGAATTTACGATACAAGTTTCGGAGTAATTGCAACTCCTAAAACCTTAATCGAAGAGGCTAAGTTTTTGGCAAGAAAAATATATATATATATATATATATAGTATATATTTATATATAGTTATATATATGTATGTCTTGTCTGAGGAGTAGAAAGGTAATTAATGGAGATTCATCGTTGAAAGACTCGACTTGACTTCAACTTGATTTGTGGCACTTAAACGTAATCCATGCAATTTACTGAAAGTGCTGACGCGTTGTTGCAACTCGTTGCAAGTAGTTGTTGCACTAACGAACGGCTTGCCAAAAAAAAAGCACAAAAATATATATATAGAAGAAACAAAGTCAATAAATTTGATAGCTTTCGTGCTGGCGGCGAGAGCGAAGCTCTACGGTTAAAAGCAATTCACTTTCGTCTGGTGGCCCAGAAACCAAGAAACCAATTGAGGCGTTGTCGACTTGGCCAACGACGTGTGGCAAGTGGCAAGTGGCAAATGGTTGCTGCTTGTTGGTGGTTGGTTGTTGGTGGTTGATGGTTGATGGTTGTTTCTGGAAATGTGGGTCTTCATTTCGCATTTTCTATTGCAGAATACAACTGAAAAGTGTTTACGAGGTCAGTAATGGGCCCTGATTTTTATAACCAGAGTTGTCAGGTGTTGGCAGGTATTCAAGCCAAGTTGGGAATGGGCTTCAAAAGGACCTTGTTTGCTGTGGCAGTAATGTGCATAGATAAACATCTCGCATGTGAGCTTTACGTTAAGAACATCAACAAAATGGGAAAACAACAAGAATAGTTACAGTGAACATTCAAATGAAGACCGTCGCAACTCATGTGGCAAACAACAGCTGCAAACTGACCCTGAGCACATTTCAGTTAACAGCAATCACAAAAGATACACAAGAAAAAAAAAAACATAATACCTTCTCGGCAATAAATCAAAATACACAATTTTTTTTCCTTAAATTAACTGCAAAACTTGGCAGCTTCGCGAGCTCCGCTCAATCAGCCGGAACAAGACCACATGATAATTAAATAAAAATTTATGAATATATCATACATATGGTATGTACACATATATATATATATATATATATATAGTCGTATATATGTATATAGATGATACATTACATTGTCGCCACACGATCTTCCCAGCCTTCCCCATTAACAGCCCCTTTTTTACTGCTTATTAACGCATCTTGACCCCTGGCATTGACATTTGCTTTGACCTTTTGTCAAGCAACGCGAAGACAGACAAAGACTTGCATATGGCATAAGATACGAATGATCAGACAGATGCAGAAGACACAAAAGATACACTCTTCCCTAGACAAACTTCAGCAATTGCAAGGCTTGAAAAACTATTTTTAGATAATAATTAAATAATCAGCGAACGTTTCTTCCTCTGCTCTGCTCTCCACCCTCCTCCTAGAACAGCTCCCGTTTGATGTGAGATCACTAAAAGAAGAAACTGCAGCTTTAAGCTTTAATGTACTTTCAAAGTTGTATTCAAAGATGCATCTATGTGCCAAATATATATCTATAGTTCTATTCAAATAAGTAACTATGAGCTAAATTTAAGTATTTAAAGAAGAAACTGCAGCTTAAAGCTTTTAGTAAAGCTTTAATGTGCTTTCAAATTTCTATTCAAATAAGTATCTATGTGATAAATTTGAGTAATAAAGGCAGAAACTGTAGCTTTAAGCTTTTGAAATTTTAATGTGCTTTCAAAGTTGTATTCAAAGGTGTATCTATGTGCCAAATATATATTTATAGTTCTATTCAAATAAGTAACTATGAGCTAAATTGAAGTATTTAAAGAAGAAACAGCAGCTTAAAGCTTTTAATAAAGCTTTAAAGTTCTATTCAGTATCTAGGTGTGAAGACAACCATTTGTGAGTTTATGAAATTTTTTTGGAGTGCTACTCGTATGGACAGGTATCTAATAAAGGGGAAGAGAAATCGTATTCTATGGAATAAATGTGGTACAACTCGTTTTCGCTTGAAGTAAAATGGGAACAGCTGTTGTTAGAATTATTACAAATTCTTAATTATATTTTAGTATTTCTCAAAAGCTCAGTAAATCTATTGATTATTCCTAGAAAAACAGATATCTTTGCTTATATCAGCTGTCAACTCTATTAGCCATATTGAAGAACAAACATATCATTAATCTTAATCTTATACATAATATGCCACATTTGGTAAAAAGATCTCACAGTCAGTCAGCCAGCATTTAAAATGAACTAAATTCAGACTTAAAGAACGAGTTCGTTGAAAACGGAGCCAAAAATCGAAAGATGCACAAATTACGAATATATTTGATCATCGACAAAAAGAAAGAACAAAACGTTATGTTATACATATATATACATATATCGAGGTGTGACATAATGTGTTGAAGTTATATATGGCATATTAAATCCGAATATATTCTGAATTTATGTGAGACACAAATACTATAAGATACTGTAAGATAGTATGACATACTATAAGATACTGTAAGATAATCGCAAATGAACCCTCGCAAACGCTGTGGAAAAATATAGATTATGAGCGTGTGTGGGCGAGGGGAGGATGATTGAAGGAAAAGGGGAGGCAGCGGCAAATTTGTAACTCAATCAGGCGTCAAAATGTGGAGGCCCTTGAAGTCAAATGAGACGCAGAAGAAAAAGAAGACCAAACAAAACGTAAGTCTAAAGACAACTGCAAAAACAATGAGCAGCTCAGCTGTGAGTGTGTTTGTGTGTGTGTGTGTGGATTATATTAATTGTGGTGTGGAATGTATTTGGATTTGAATGTTTATATGTTTGCTATAGTTTCCAACTGGAATTCGTTCACACACATTAATTTCAATGCATATTTAATAAAACGCGTGTGCGGCCCACGCTTCAATAATTACACAGCATATTTTGCATTTATTACAAAATATTATTAGCAACTTGTCTGTCTCTTTCGCTATTGTTTATTTCAATGGCTTTGCCATATAAAGTTGTTGCGGAAGTTTATAAAGATTTGTCAAGGGCTTTTCAAAAATAAAAATACAAAAAAGAAAAAAGCAATTGAATTTTTCGGTTTAATTGAGTGCAAACAACGGCAAAATACTTTTGCTGATTAAAAGTCAAAACAAAAAAAAAAATTCACAAAAAAACCAAAAAAACAAAAATTTTTTTTTTTAATAGATTTCGTGTCTTTTCAATTCGCTGAAAATTTGTACAAACTAATATCAAATTAGAAACTAACAATCAAAGAGAGCCAACAAAGCGTGGCAAAAACCAGCAAGAAGATTATTTATTTGGTTAACTCGACGTATATTTGAAACAATCGTCTATCGATAGACGCGATCCGATGACGACGCGTCAACGTAACGCGCGCACGCAAAGCTAAAAACACACTAAACTCGCGGAGTCGTCAGTAACGCCAGCAGAGCCCCCACAGCAGCTGTCTGAGAGAGTTGGTGACAGTGTTGAAGAGAGTGAGAGAGCGGGAGTGGGTAAGAGAGCATACAGCTGCTGCGAATTTAGGAGAGAGTGTAAGTGGGCAAGTGCATTGATATTGAGAGTGGGCTGTGGGTTGTGTGTTGTGTGTGGAGTGAGTGAGTGTCTAGTTGTCTGTTTATGTGTGTCTGTGTGTCCGTCATGTGAAACTTTATGCAAATTAGACTGTATTTGTACAAGTATATGCGGAAAATAAAAATAAAAGTTTATGTCAGTTTCTGTGACAATAAAAACAAAAACAAAAAACTGTCGCTGATACGGTACAATGAGTGTGTGATACGGCCAAGCTAAATTTCAAACGGCCTAACACAGCAGCCGCACCAGACAAGAACCTGCCTCAATTTGTTGTTGTCATGTTCTATATATGTGTGTATGTTTGTGTATGTATGTGTGTGTGTATGCTTGCAAAAAAGTTCATTGTACGTTGATTTTAGATTACACAAAACAGCAGGGCTATAACAACAACAAAAGATGTAACTATAATACGTTTTTATTACAAGCATAAATCCAAACACAAACACAACACACACACACCAGGTGGGACGCTGCTTTTGGTACGTGCTTTTCCGCCTCGCGTTTAATCATTAAAATGACCAATGAGCTCAAAATTACACACAAAGTAACAAGTTACACAAATGTTTGGGTGGCTGAAAGTTTTATCTAACCTCCCCCCACCTCCTCATCGCCCCACTCTGCACTCTTTTTTAGTTTGCCCACCGCGTTGGCTGCTGATGTCATCCGCTTGCTGGAAGGCCAAAGGCGACTGCAGCGCACACAGTGCATAAGATACTCCTCGTATATACTCAATATACTGAGCCTCCCTTGTCCAGTTTCACAAGGAAATATGAAAAATTATTAGAAAATCGATGCTTTTATACCCTTCCATGTACTACAACACTAGCGAAGTTAAAATGTCTAAGGGCTTATCTTACAGCGGATTTTTCCTATGTAGCTATATGATATAGTTTGCAATTTTCAATCGACTTGCCAGCCGATTTGGGATCTGATTTAGTATATAACTTCCTTTCATTGCGTTGCACATTTGGTGAATAATTTAAATACCCTTTGTAAGGGTATTATAAACAGAAGAAATTCGTTTGGCAATAAAAACGAAATTCAGTTTTGATATGCAAATTCAGCGACGCTTCAGAAAAGACTCTTGCAGAAATTTTATATGTATGTTTCTTTTGCCTCTTATTTTTGAAACGAAAATGAAATATTTATGGCCTCGAGGCGACAAGCCAAAGACGCGAAGTACAAACTGTGAGCCTGGTCGACTAACAAATATCCTGTACCATGGCCTATAGAGCCGGATGCCATGAAAATGGCGTAAAACGAAATTGAAAGTTCCTAAACTTTGGGAGAAAGTAAAAAGGCAGAAAGAGACTTTTTCAAAAATGGATAGGATTGATGAGGAAATATATGTAAGTATGTTTACTTTATAGGGTAGAGGATGCCTCCATCTATATGTTTAGGGTATAAAAGATACAACTAAAGAGTGCAATCTTTTGCTCCTGCTACTGCTGGGGTGTCTGGGGCTGCATTAAAATTTTTATGTCAGGTTCGGCGACAAATGAGATGAGATGTGGCCCGTCTGTCTGTCTGTACGTCCAACCGTCTGTCCTTAAGCGTGCGTGCCAAGAAAAATATTTGATACACATAACGACCAGAGATGGGCGATACTGCTACTTCGCTGTCACGGTGACAACTGCGTCTGCAACATTACAATATCTGTGACAAATATCCAATACTTGGGCTCCAAAAAGTCGGTGGACTTACGCATCTGTGTAAAACATCAGTGATATGACATATCGCCCATCTCTAATTACGAAAGGTGTCTGTGAATACAATCTAATTGTTTCTTATAGATTTTAATGCAAAATCTATCAAATATTTCCCCAACTCTCCCCCTCTTTTTGTACATACATATGTGTGTGTGTGTTGTATGTGTATTTGGACTACGTTCAAGGTCAGCGCACGATTGCGATCAGTTTAGAAGCATTTGGGCAAAGCACAAAGTAGAAAAAGAAGCAAAAAGATTAATTAAAAGCGATACATGGAGGGGCAGTACACGACAAGAGCGAGCTGCTAGTACCAGTAGACGTAGACAGAGATAGATAGCCAAAAAAACTATTGAGAGTCTTGTATATAAAACAAAAATTGGAAAACGTCAACACAAAACGAAACAGGCAAAAACGCGTTGCAGTTGCGAGTCTGTTCGACTCTAAGAATACCCTGTAGAGGTTTATTAAATTTATAAATAAAAATTAAACATCATTAATAACATATAAATATAATTTTGATTATGGGAAATTATATTATTTATAAGATATATATATTGTATAGATGTATGTAAAAGTGGTTAAATATAATAATATATATAGAAATGTACCCAAACGAGTTAATATGCCCCCCTCTTTAGGCGTAGAGTATAATAATAATAATAATTTACCGCTGATACAGTAGACCACAAAAAAAAGTAATTATTATAAATAATTATTAGAGCGCAGTGGCAGTTATACATCGCCCACAAAGCCGACGCTGAATAAGCTATTGTTTCAACATGTACATAAAACACTTTTCTAAATATTTTGTTGTTGTTGCTGCTGGTGTTTTTGTTGTTTTTGTTGTAGGCCTTGCTGAGAGCATAAAGAAGTGCTTTGCGGAGCGATTCAAGCACATTGATAGATAGACCGGCCACAGACCGTTCCATGTTTCCCATTCCCCGTTCCCTTGTTCTCCGTTCCCTATTCCCCGTTCCAACGCTTACTCTCACACTCCCACTAGCACAAGTACTAGCACTTAAACACAAAGTCACACACACACACACACATACACATACCGACACTCTGCACAAGATTTGTAGCTCTAACTTTCCATATTGTAAATTTTCCATTGTTTATGATTAAAGTTATGGCGCTTGCTTTTGTTTCCTTCTGTATGTAAATATGTATTTATTTATGTATGTATGTATGAATGTTGCTTTGTAATTGTTAGTGTATGCACCACCTTAGATGCAAAGTGCGCAGATAAGCCGTTGAGGCAAAATGCAAAGCTCATTAAGCGGCTCTCGCTCTTTGGCTTTCGCTCTTCCGATTCTCTTTCTGTCAATGTTTTGGTTTAGTGAGCTGCAAAGCCTAATAAGAATACCCTTGCGCAGGGTATTATGATTATTTTATATGAATGAAGCACTTTCGATCCCACACATATTATATATTTCTTATCAGCTCCGAACGGTCTAAGATCAATTAAAATTACTATAGTAGAGTCTCGCTTATTCAAATATGGGCTAGTTCGAACAAAGTGAATTAATCAACAGCTTTCAATAGGGTCCCTTGTAATCTGGATCGACCACAGTTTCGCTTATAGATTTATTGTTTCTTATAATTAATGAAAAAGTATTAAAAATGGTTTTCCTTTAATATTAATATAAGGCCTGCGGTAATCCGAGCACCCGCATAATCCGTGTTGGGGTTGGTTTTTATTGATTCCGACTAACGAGAGTCTACTGTATTTGATTATGATTTGTTTGACCTACGACTTGTTCAGCTTTTGAGGAAGATCAAGTTTCTTTATCGTCTCCAATCCACAAGGGTAAATAAGCTTCGGTATTAATACTAAAAAATTAGTGTTCTCTCTTCTTCTATTTTCTGCTTAAGCAGTGAATAATGCATTTTAATAGTCGCCTTCAACTATGCACGAGAAAATATACAATAATTTCAAAATTTACCTGACAGTGGGCGTGTCAGTCGCATTTGCATATGAAAAAAAGTATATATATAGCAAAAAAATAATAATAAGAAAAAACAAAAACAACGAACGTTGTTTGCTCATTTGTTAATCTTTGGCTTTTTTATGCGCCATTATTATTCAACACTGAATGCTCAGGTACCGTTACGTACATAAATCCGACAGCTAATGCTAACCAACTCTTGCGGTTGTTGTTCGTCTAAGACTCTACCGTTGTTACTACTCTTCTTGTTGTTGTTGTTCTGCTATTGTTGTTGTTGTTGTTGCTGTTTGCTCTGTTGTTGCTAGGCAAATGAGCAAAATGTTAATAAACTTTTATTGCGCAAAAAAATGCCACTACATTATTTATAATTGCGCAAATTTTGTCTGATATGCCTCCAAATGATTTCCATACTTTTCATTAAATGATGCTATTTTTTATTATTA
Organism: Hirtodrosophila trivittata; assembly: GCA_035045065.1. Lineage (NCBI taxonomy): Eukaryota > Metazoa > Arthropoda > Insecta > Diptera > Drosophilidae > Hirtodrosophila > Hirtodrosophila trivittata. The sequence goes on along the minus strand of JAWNNK010000813.1, from coordinate 7,707,190 downwards.
TTTTTTTTTTTTTTAAATAAATAAACGAAAGTTGCTTTAATAGGCAAATGTATGTTAAAGCATATATTGATTAAGTGAATGATAGGATAATCGATAGCATTAAGTTGGCTGCACTGACCTTTCGATGAAGAAAACAAAGTTGACAGCAACCCACACACACACACACACACACATATACAGGCAGGCAAATTACATTAAATGAATAATTACATAGCCACAATTAAACAAATGCGACAAGTACACATAAGGCACCATAAAGCAAAGCGCAGACGCCCACGCAATGACGACATCGCGTACTGTTCTAATGCCGCCCAAAGGCAACCAGCGCGAGGAGGAGTTAAGAGAAGGGGAGAAAAGAAGAGAAAGGCAGGGTAGAGAAGAGAAAACATACGCAGCAGCCTGCCTATATACAGGCAAAGGCCCAAGCTCAAACTTAAACATAGGCCAAAGGCAAAGCACCCTGTAAAACGACCAATGCAGCATTGAGCATGCTCGACGCACATGTTTGACAAAGAATGATGCTAGACGAACATGTCAGCGCGCGCGTGGCTTTCCATTGATATTTGTATCGAACATGTCACAGATCGAGAGGATGCGTCTTGCCATCCACTTTCGAACAGGTTCTTTGAGGATTCTGTTCATATTTACCAAAGGATGCTTGCAATCATGCACAAACACTATCTAACATGTTCGACGAACATCGCAAAATTAGAAAGATGTTCTCAAGCAGCTCGTCGAACATATTCGATATTAGATGGGTCTCTTAAGGCGCACACACACACACATACAGACGCGTTATACAATGTATACAATGCGTACCAAAAACAAAAACTAAGAGCGTTCGACAGAGAGAGAAACAAAAGAGAGGTTAACGAACTTCTGAGCAGGCGGCGTCGTCTCACTGGCCAATTTTTATTGCCTACAAGTTGTATACTTTTCAATTTGCTGTAATTGTGGCTCGCAAGCTTTCAATTTGGCTCAGTTAAACGAAGCGTTGAATTGAAAGCGAGCGGCGGAGTCCAAAAACCACCTCCATGTCCATATAATTTGCTAATCACATTTGGTAAATTATGTTGTAAGCTCCACAATTGTACAATTAAAATGATGTGTGAAGCGACACACACACACACACACACATACTGAGAGAAACACACGCACAACCATCAAATCAGGTTGACAAATTTCCATGTCGAATTTACCAAAACTGAAACTGATGCATGGAACCAGGCAAGAGCCAAGAGATCTATGTTAGTAGACACGAAAGGAAAGCAGAGTGAATGAGGCAACAGAAGTTGCCGCAAGCGGTTAAACAGTTATAAAGAACATGAAATGGAAATGAGGAAAGAAAAATCGCGTGAATCATATGCAAAATGCTAAAGAAAACTTTAACACGTTTATTATGGCCAAAACAGCCAGACGCCCCACTGAGCTGGCCAACAACAACAACAACAACAACACACAATAAACAATCAATCTTGATTTGTTCTGGCAGGGGAGAGGTTATTGGAGCTTACACACTCCCGATAGGTAAATGACCAAAGAGTCATCGTCATCGTCATCGTCATCGCCATCGTCGTCGTCGTCGTCGTTGTTGTTGCCGCTGCGCAGCAAATAAATATTTGTCGTGCCGCCAAAATGGATTAATTGCCTGTTATTTTATTGATGGGCGACATCAGTTTTGGGCCTGTTTTGTTTTTATTTTATTATTATTATTTTGCTTAGTTTATAGTTTAGTTGCTTTTGATTTATGGCCAACATGTAAACTTGCTGTAAATCAAATGCTTTTAAATACCATCGCCGGGGGATACTAAAATTTGATTTAAATACTAATTAATAGCCAAAGCCAATAGATTAATAGTAGCCGTAAGATAACCATATATAAAACATCTACGTGTATAGCCAAAAATGATTTAAAAAAAGGTAACAAATTTCTTTAAAATGTACCAGCACATACAATATTTATATGTTAGAAATGAAATGGGCTAAACCAGACTTGCAGACACATTTAACTGAAGTGGAATATGGCCTAAAGTGTGGCCAAATTTTATTGGTGTATAAGAGAACCTAGAATCGGAATAAACAGGCTAAATCGACTCGGCAGTTGATTTCAAGAGAGAATATCTATATACTATACTTTATGGGGTCGGAGGTGCTTTATTCTGCCAGTTATATGCCAATTTTCAATGACTTAAAGGTCTAGAAAAGTACCTAAAAGTATCTGATACTTTGGTACCAAATAAGATATAAGACGAACCTTGCAAAATGGACTGGACAATTGATGCCGAGCAAGTATATATATACTTTATGGGTACGGAGATACTGCCTTCTACCTGTTACATACATTTGCACAAACTTATGCCAATGCTCAATGGGTTAAGGGTCTAAAAAGAGCCCAATGTAAACAAGAAGTACCAGTTCTGATACTTTAGTACCAAATGAGGCAAGGAAACGGACATGGGGGAATCGACTAGGCTATGGAACCCGAACATGAATATATATACTTTATGGGAAAGGAGATGCTTTCTTTTACCCGTTACAACCATTTGCAAAAGCCTAAGATCTCTCCTTTTTCTATGGTTCAGCGGGTTAAGGGTCTAAAAAGTACCAATTACTAAACACATTTTTCAGCACTTCTTCTTGAATGTTTCCCAACACAGAAAAAAGCTAAAGTAATTACTTTTTCTAACATTCCCTGGGAATAAAGAACTTTCTTAGACGCAAGCTTAAAGCTCAGCGCAGGGATGAAGCTTAGTTGAGGCCATTATTTATATTATATAAATTTAGACTGCATTATGGATTAAATGTCTACTTGCACTCTTCTTCACTCTCCCTCTCTTTCTGAATGCCCTCTAACCTTTTGTGATTTTATAGCTGCTGTGTCATGCAGCTTGAGAAGCGCCTCGAAGGGCGCCCAAAGGTCTCAGCTCTTTCAAAATTCGTGCAACCCAAGCAAACACTTAAGTGGATGTGTATTTTTTCTTTTCTTCATTTTCATTTTTACGGTATATTTTTTCTCGGTTCTTCATATTGTATTTTGCATTGCAGCGATCCGGCGCCTTTAGCATTAAAAACTTTTGATGTTTGTCTAATTTGCATAATTTTGCACGCGAGAAACACTCAAAAGAAATCGCATGCAAATTGAAAATTGATTTTCGTCATAATTTTTGATTTCGTTGTTGCGCAAAATTTTAGGTGTTGAAGGTTATTGATAGTTACTCGCATTGTTATGCATACCCTAGGTCCACTTAAAAGTGGGTAAAAGGGGTATAACAGGCAGTGGATACTTATGTTGATATATTCTTTATAGGTCACTTGATCAAAGCTCTTATAAATCAGATTTAAAACACAATTTCAAAGTTCGAGTTAGCGAAATTATGAATTATATGTAGAGCAGAATCTTATCCGAATAAGGAACATTCCGAATCTAATTGTAGTCCGAAAAGAGTGTTGCAATCGAAAATTTCCGGTAAGTTCTTGTTATTACGATAGAGCACAGTTTAACTCATACGAATTGATATAATATTATATATATCCTGCATAACTTTTTGATAGCTTCTTTTCCTAACTTTTTAAATTAATCCTAAATTTATCTATTTTACATTACTTTATTTTTGTTTTTAACATTTACTTTGAATTAATTGTTTTTCTTGCATATAAAATAGATTTTTATTTCCTATATTAACCGAAAATGTCAGTGAAACTATTTTTCCTTACTCCGAATTGTGCTCACTTTTAACTGATTCGGACTCTTCTCTGATAACTTAGGTAATTGCATAGTTCTTTATACATTTTACATATCTTGCAGAACATTTATAGAATTTGTAGAGCATATAAAATGTCAGCAATAAAGATAAACCTTTCTTTTTATATATTTTGATTGGCCTAATTGGTTTTTCTCGCTTGATTTATGTGCTCCGAATTGTCGATTTGAATGATTGATGAATTGTTTAGCTGGCACTTTAACGGGACTTGCATAATGAAGCACTCAATTGGGTTTAATTGGGAATGGGAATCGGAATATGAATACGATGGATGGCTTATGCCCAACTAGATACTGACCACAGTCAAGGGGAAACCCACCAAGAGACACCACCACCCACAAAAAAAGCCAAAAAAATATTTACAACTTCCGCGGAATCTAGACAAATTTGGCGAAAACTCGTAAACGTAAGCTGAAAGAATCTATGCCAAATAGTGTATAAATCATAGCCATAAAAGCTAGACCTACGCATTCCACAAGCTAAACGTAAACACACACACACACACACATGTGTGTGTGTATATATAGACAAAGCGTGCCCAAAAATAGCTCAAGTTTAGCCGATTAGCATCAGTAGCCAACGCGTTGGAACGTGATGAGCTGACATCTCCTACTCCGTTGCCTTCACCTTCTCCGTCTCCGTCTCTGTCTCCTTCTCCATTTCACTTCATCTTCACCGTACCGCAGGTGTGCCCAGGTTGCGTGACATATTTGCCAATCGGCCACACTGGCTGACAGCTAACGCATTCTACAGTGCTTTCTGGCTAATTGTTCACACCCGCCAGATGGGCCTGGCCACACCCAGGGCGCCCAGTTAGCTGAAACTAATCTGTAAACAATTAAGGCGCGTGGGTGTATCTACATATGTATGTATGTATCTGTGTGTGTGTGTGAAGATGGGTATCACTTGCAGCAACACGTTCCACATACACTCAAGCAATTCAAATTAATTTGCAACATGTGCCATTAAACTAATTAACTTTTAAATGGGCCAAAGCAATCTATATAAATAATTAAAATAATTAATTAGCCACACAAAAGGGTAAACAATTAAGTTACATTCGTTGCATGCAACAGGCAACAGGCAACTTGCCTCGTCTTCTATCTTCCTAATTCTCCCTCTATTTTCTTTTCTTCTTTTTCTAACAGGAATGGAAAAATACATAAAATAAACGAATCTCTCTACGAGCCCCGAAATAAAAATAAATTAAATAAAAGAGAGCGATAGTAGGAAACGCTGATAAGGCAGACGAAAAGAAAATAAACAAAACAAAAACAAACTAATGCAATCAAGAGGGAGACGGATAGACACAGAGAGAGAGGAGAGAGTGCATCACCGAATCTCCAAGCGCATTTAACTCACTTTCACACAAACAAACAGAAGACAAAACAGAATAAATTCCAAAACAAATAAAAATCCAGACAAAGCAGATCGCCTATACACATACCCTACCTATATAAATATTTATAAATATATTTATAATAATAATAAATATTTGCGGTTTTTTTCTAATAAATTCTTTAATAAGAATTACAACAAATGCAAAACAAAACAAATTTCTCCATTTGTTTAATCACTGCAAAAAAATGTGTGTTGCGCTTCGACAGACTTAAACAGACCTCTGCGATTGTGTGTGTGTGTGTATTGTAAACACACATATACATATACAATCAGTAACTGTAAGAATAGTAAAATATATATACCTATGTATTATAATCTATCTCTGTAAAAAAGTGTTTACCTTGCGCTTACAGTTTATTGACCATAAATCTTATTTTTATCAAAAAGAATTCGGAATGAAAACAATTATATATTTCAGAATATTTCAGATCTCATAGAGGCAAATCTCGAAAATCTGAAATATCTCAGATATATCGATTACACAGAAAAATATATAGGAAAAACGATTATCGACTTCATCAAATGTCCAGCAGCCTTGAAATGGTTTTTAAATAAGTTCAATTCATTATACGATCGCTATGAAATTTGTATATATATGTATACAATATAATCATATATATATTTTATATTTTATATATTAATATTTAATATTTTTATTTTTATATTTTAATTTTTATATTTTATATTTTATATTTTTATTTTTTATATTTTATATTTTATATTTTAATTTTATATTGTTATATTCCTATATTGTTATATTGTTATATTTTATATTTTACATTTTACATTTTCATATTTTATATTTATTTCTTATATTTTATTACAGAGTATTCTAAAGTCGACCAGCATTAGTTAGTATTTTGTTTTTGTATTTATATTGTTTGTTGACTTTTGATTGTCTTCTGTTTGTGTGAAAGTGAGTCAAATGCGCTTTGATAATTCACTCCATCTCACTCTCCCCCTCTATGCATCTGTCTCCCTTCTTCGATATTGTTGATTGCATTAGTTGTTTCTGTTCCCAGCTGGATTAAGGGCTTCTCGTAGTCGACTACACTCGAGTATGCCTTCTCATTTATTTCGTCTAACAATTGGATTGTTTATAAATCTTCAAATTATAACTTATTGTTAGTTACATATCTGAGCCCATGTATGCCATGTTATGTACTATATATATGTATGTACGGGATATGTGTGAAAGTAAGATTATGTAAAGGTTTTCTATCACTTTTGTTGGTTGTTGCTATCGTTTTCCAATACATCATCCGTGTCTCCGGGACTATCGCCGGGTACAGGAGTAGTAGGATTTTCATTATCGTTTTCCAATTCGTGAACACTTTCCGTAAAGCTACTGCCGCCTACACTGCCAGCACTGCTAGAATCTTCACTATAGTCGCTGCTCATACTTGCACTTTCACTCTGACCGCCGGTGTGATCAACCCAGATGACGTGCTGCTCGTAAAACTGTATAACGATTTGTGGACATCTGACATTGGCCAACGAGGCAGGCACCAGATCGACGTAATTACTGTCTTTATATTTCATTAGGAACATAATATACCCAAAAATGTCGGTGGCACCTAGAATCTTTAAAGCCTCCAAGCCCCGGTCAAAGCCAGTTAGCTTCTGGCCACCCGCTTCCTTTGCCATTGAGGATTAGGTTGGTAATCTTTGGCCAATCGAAATTTCTGAGATTCGAAATTTTTCGACTTGTAAGATATTTTCAAAACATTTATAAAGCTTACTACAAAGTAATTGTTTTTGTTCAGTTCTTTTTGATAAGAAATGTTTAAACAATAAACAGTAAACGCAAAGCTGAATATTATTTTACAGAGATAGTTTTTAATACACATATACAAATAGCTACTCCTACAGTTACAGTTGTATGTGTGTGTTTGTTTTGTATCAGAGATCTGCAGTGAATGATTAACTGCGTTCATGAAAAGCTCATGAAGATTCATGAATGAGCCTCAGCGAGCTCACACGAAGAGTGAGCCTGAATATTCAGCGTTCACACAAAGCGAATACGAAGGCTCATCGGCTGTCGAAGGCTCACGATCGAGAGTCCGAGCGTTCACAAGCCTGAAGATTCACTGAATACACAAAAAAATGTGGAATATTCATGAAAACTCGTGAAGATTCGTTGAATCATGAATATTCATGCCATCTGTGTGAGCCTTTTGTGAGCTTTGCATATGTGTGTGTGCCGAAAATTGTGTACATGAGCGAGCCTCAAGTGAGCCTTGCATATGTGTGTGTGAAAAAAATGTGTACACTGCAGTGCACTGTACACTGTACATGCAACTACTGCGCAATATGCATTGCATATGTATGTGTGCAAGAAATGTGTACAAATGAAACTGCTAGATGTCCTTTGGCTCTTTCTAATATCAGCTAAGCATTATCATGTATGTTCTACATAAACACACACATTTGCAATATTCATGAAAGAGTTGTGAATATTCACAAGCCTTTCACGCTGATTCATGAAGAGCTCATATTCACTGCGTATGAGCATGAGCCTTGTTCACGCACATTGATTCATGAAGTTGAGAGAGTGAATATATTTCTTCATGAACATTTCATGAAATTTTGAGTGAACGCACAAGCTCACTGATTCATTGCAGATCTCTGTTTTGTATGCATGTTTACAATACACACATACACACAATCAAAGAGGTCTGTTTAAGTCAGTCGCAGCTCAACACACATTTTTTTGCAGTGATTAAACAAATAGAGAAATTTGTTTTGTTTTGCATTTGTTGTAATTCTGGTTAAAAATATATTTTAAAAAACCGCACATATTTATATTTATAATTATATTTATGTAGATGGAGAGCTAGGTGTCACTCTAACGGTAAAACATATGTCCACTTTATTATGACTGCAATTTACTTTTGTCAAATGTCAGCTGTTGGCTCACTTACCCTTTTGCAGCTCACACACACACATAATCACATACACACACACTTGTGAACAAGGCCCATTGAGAGTGTGGAACGCAATATGGCGTCATTTCTTTGGCAGCCGCAGAAACGCAGTCTACAGTGGACGTGACAATTAAATAAGTGAACGACATTTTGAAAGAGAAAGAGAGAAAGATAGTGCATAAAAATTCTAGGTCAGCATTTGAGATGAGCGCGTGACAAAATATGTGAGTGTTAACACGATATATGTGAAAACTCACGACAATTCGACTAAATCAACAAATTGTTCATGTTTACCCTTTTCTTTCTATTTTCTATTTCACATGTGAAATCCCCACCCTAACTTTCAATACTCAGCGATAAAGGAACTGTATAACAGCTTGCATATCGACACAATGCGCATCTATTGTTCACTGATAACGTAACCGCCCTCCTTTTGTTTTTTCTTCGATCGTTGTACGATAAGTAAATAAATTCGTCTGACACATTAAGCACGCGTTTGCTTTTGTTGTTGTCTTTTTCTTTTTTTTGATTTTGTTTTATTTTTTGTTTGTGGCGCCGTGATAAGCGTCGCATGTTTAATGATGTCGCTAAAGAAATATCGCGTGCGATACATTTGTATACGCTGTTTACTGATCGATTGCCGGAAATTCGGCTGAAAATGGCAACAGAAATAAGTCCATTAGATATAAATAGACCAATTTTTCACACATGCTTTCCACAGAATTTGTTTCGCCGCAGTTTAATTGAAACAATCAACGAAAATGATATCATAAGCGAAAAAACTAAAAAATTCCAGTAGCGAGTGATTATTTATTTATTATTATTATCTCTCTTTTGTTTTTGTTAGTTTCTTATTGGGGAAAGCGGGCCAAATGGAAAATTCCTTAATTGCTGTTGATGTTGTTGTTATATTATTATTATTATGTTTCTCACTGGCGGTTGTTAACTGCAGCAGCGATAAGAAAAAGCTTGCATTCTAGCGGCTTCTGCGTTAACGCAAACCAAAATCCACTTGACTTTTGACCAAATGAGATGCCCCCACGTTCCAATGGACTGGACACCAATCTGATTGGCATTAGCTAACCGAATGTGTCATTCACGCAGCGTGTGAAAAAAAACGCTGAATAAATTGCTAAATTTGAAGATTTCAAATCACTTTATTTAAAAAGCGGATAAAAGTGGAGGCGAATGACTCACAAAACTTTTGGTTAAATTCTTATTTGTTTTTTTAATTTATTTACCAGCATGCAGTCATTTTTGCCCCTTTTCTCTCCTCTCTATTGATGTCTTGATATATTTCTCTTTGTCTAGTACACTTGTTCCTGCTCTCTTCTAATCACACATCATCTGTCTACCATATTGAAATTGGGTTAATAACATATGCACACATACATATTTAATTGTTTGCTAGGCTGACTTTTGCTTTCGGTGCTTTTATTTAACAGCTCTCTAACGTCAGCAGTTTTATTGATTTTTCTTATTTGCACAAAGTGCATAAGGGGGAAATGCACGAAATGTTGCAAACAACTCAAGTACATACATACATCCACATACATATTTTCATTTACATATACTGAACATGTTAACATCGTTCAAATTTGTATGCCATAGAATAGGAGAGAGTGAGAGAGAGAGCGAGACCGACCGAAGGGAGGGGCGGTGCGGTTTGCGGCAGCCGCCAAAAATACGTTGGAAAACGTCGGCGTTTTTACATTGAGCGGCTTATTTGTTTTATGCGGCTTACACATACATTCAACCAAATACAAACGCAAACAAAAAGCATATACACGATGTGCAAGTGTGTGTGTGTGTGTAATTCCTACCCCAATTACGTCCTGGGCTCCACGGCCCACGCATCACAACAGCTGCAGCGGCGCTGATTTATCGATTTTTCACTCTTACCGGATTTTAATTTGGCAATTATATAAAAATAATGCACGTATAGCGTATAAAAGCCGATAAGCGATAAACACAGATCAAAACAAAACAAACAACAGTTTTTAATACCTTTAGCAAGGAATATAATTAGCACAGCCAAAATTAGCAACATATTCGCTAAACCACCTGCCCCGGGAGCGACATCGCGCGACGCATCGTCTCCTCTCGTATTTAGTTTTCTGCACAAGAACAAGAATCACACGTATAATTTCTAGCTGCCCTTGAGTCTTATTTATCTATCTATCTAGCTCTTCTACCTGCTTTTTTGCACAAACACATACACACACGCACACTACATACACAAAAACATACGCAGAGGCGGCCGCCGCCTCTTTAAGTTTTAGAGACGCCAAAAACCCACACACACAATGAAAATAAAAAAAAAAAGTTAATATAAAGGCTAGTGTGCACATGCATTTTATAAGTATGTATACTTGACTTGTACTTACTTTTATTTTAGCAAGAAATTTGCTAGTAATCGGTATTTGGTAGTAAAATCTAAACGGGGCTGGGGGGACCTTTTAATTAAAGTTGTCATGGAAAATGTAACCTTGTCTGGTTATAAGTTGGCCATTTATTGTTGCTGTTGACTTGTTGTTGCTGTGCCCATATAATTAATAAGCGTTAAAACACTTAATTTAGACGCATCGCACACCACTTTCATTTAACATTTTTTGCCCATAAAAATGAATATTTTTTTTGTTGTTTTTGCTCAAAAAAAAAGGAAACACTCCGACTCCGAATACATAACTGGTTTTCTTTTTTTGCACTTTGCTTTTCTTTTTTGCCTTTAGATGTGCTCGGTTTTTAGGACATTTTAAAATCTCACACAGTAGTTTGTACTTTTACCGTTTTGTTTATAAATCTAGCAAAATAAGCAACTTGCATTTAAAAAAATCAAATTTTCGGCAGCGGACAAAATTTCTCATTGTGCGTTCAACGCGCTTGTGTCGAACCAAATAAAAAACAACACACATACAACAACAAATCCCAATGTTTACATGAAATGTTATTAACAGCGAACATCATTATAACTTTCCGGCATGCGCTACAGCCCTCGTTTAACAGTGTTGAGAAAAATCAAAATAAAACGTATGTTAAGGTTATGTGGCGTTAAAAATAGTCTATTCAAGGTTTTTTTTTTTTCAAATTTTGTTTTAAAGAAAAAAAATCACATGTAGTTGGGCTTTACATTTATAAATATCTTACAAAGTCAAATTGCTACCGTTAACATAAGTTATTATTTTATTACCCGTTGCACACTCTGTTAGAATTTGGATAGTTTCATGTTTCAAATGATCTAAATAATATCGATATCTAACTCGATATATTTAGATTAAAAAGTTTTTAGCTTGAAATTAAGCAATTTACTTAATATTTGAAACGTCAGCCTGGAATTAGTTTTCAAAAACAATATATATTTTTATAGTCTACAATTTTATTTTAAGCCATGAAACATCACAATTACATTCTTTAATGAATATCATTAAATATTATCAATACAAACAACTAACACTTTATACAATTCTCAAATACATGCAGAAACTACATTAAATTTTTCGAAATAATTGACCATTGACAAAATTTGTATGCTGCACCTGATATAAAAAAAGTACTGCGCAGCAGGTGCTTGTAGATATGAAAAAAAGCGGTAAAAATAAAATAAATGCATTTTCTTTGTCATTTTTGCACTTTCTCTTAAACGGGCACATTTCAAGCGGCATTTCTTAAGTAAGTATACACGACCACACTGTACAGACGTGTCATTTGACGACGGGTGTAAATACATAAGTTTTTTAAATTTACGGCAATAAATTGGCATAATCTCACGTTGTGAAGTAAAATTGGCGCATGGCAAACTGGAGCTAACAAAGGGCTCTTTAAACATTAAGTCATCCATTTGATAAAATACCGGAGACACGCGCTGCTTCAAACTGCCAGCTTGCCATCAGCTGAGCCCAGCCAATTTGGGAAAAAAGACCCTACCAAACCCAATCAGTTAAAAGAAACAACGCTGCATTTGTAAATAATTAGAGGGCCGGCTTTGCGGCAGCAACAACTTCAATGGCGGGTCAAAAGTTTCAATACGATGAAAGTGGCGGAACGTTTTATTACTTTGTGCTATCGTTCTTAGCATTAGTGTTAATACCAACAACGATTTACTATTGGCCACGTAAAAAGAAAGAAGGTTAGTGCTGCTGATTAAAATCACACTGCAGCTATCTCAGTGTATGTGTGCCTGTGTGTGTGTAAGTGAGAAAGATTATAAGCAAGCTTTTCCCCTAATACAAACATGTGTCTTAAATGGACACGTTCCAATAAGTTATTCTAACAACGTTGACGAACGGGGCTTAGCAATGTCTTCGTGTTGGTGAAAGCTGCGATTGCAACAACAACTGAAGCCAGCTCACTTCACAAATGGGACACATACACACACGCACACACACACTCACTGGAACGTGAGTGAGGCATATGCATTGCTCTCACGATCTCAATTTGAGGCTATCTCTCTCTCTTATACTCCCGCTGCACATTTTCGATTCTAATCTTCTTTCTCTCTCTCTCTTTCTCGCTCTCTGGCTGGCGCTCTCCAACTCCTGATTGACACAGATGCCACAAAGCAAATAGAAGAATGCCAATGTGATGACTGCTTAAAGAAGAAGGTCGTTTTGGCCAATGCCGAGCCTTACCGACTGGTCAAGTCGTTTGTGATTAAACTGACAATTGTCCTTGGGTGGGCACTACTATTGCTGCTCACCTATCGCGTCTCGCAGTTTGACTACGAGATGGCGAGCTTCGATCCTTTTGAGATACTTAATGTCCCTCCAACGGCGACACAGGCAGAGATTAAGAAGGCCTACTACAAGCTATCAAAGGTACTGCATCCCGATAAGGAGACCGGTGATGAAAAGTCCTTTATGATGTTGAGCAAAGCTTATCAAGCGCTCACAGATGATGTGGCCAAGGAGAACTACGAGAAATATGGCAATCCCGATGGTCCAGGCGCGATGTCATTCGGTATTGCGCTGCCCTCGTGGATTGTAGAGAAGGAGAACAGTGTTTGGGTACTTGGATTATATGGTCTCGTTTTTATGGTGGCAATGCCCTCCGCTGTGGGCGTCTGGTGGTATCGATCCATACGCTTCAGCGGTGACAAAGTGCTATTGGACACCACGCAAATGTACTTCTATTTTATACATAAGACTCCACATATGCTGCTCAAGCGCGCTCTGATGGTCCTGGCGGCCAGTCTGGAGTTTGATAAGCGCCACAATTCTCAGGTGACGGAGCGGCAATCGGATAACGATGAAGTTCCAGCGGTAAGTTCAACACGTAGTATATAAATGTTAATAACAGGCAAATGTTATACTGTAACAGCTCTATAACATACAGTGGAGCTTCAATTAACATTGCTGTTAAGTCTTACATAACATGCATCTGTTATTAACAGTCCAGTTTTGATCTTTAAACTTAACTTTTCCTTCTCTCTTTTGGGTACCTCCCACGCCTGCAGCTTATACGGCAGCTACCTAATCTGAACGAGAAATGCAAGGAGCATCCTCTGTGCCGGATGTACTCCATAAAGACGCGCGCAATTCTGCATGCGCATCTCACACGGATTGCACTTAATGCCGATACACTGGAGCGTGATCGTCAATTTATTGTTAAGAAATGTCCCTACCTCGTACAGGAAATGGTCAGCTGTGTCCACCAGCTGGTCATGATGGCCTATGCTCGACGTGTGCCCCGTCTGCCGAGCATAGAGACAATCGAGAACTGCATGAAAATGTCCCCAATGATCATACAAGGTCTGTGGGAGTTCAAATCGCCGCTGCTTCAATTACCTCATCTTACTGAAGATCATTTATACTTTATGAACAAGAAGCGACATGTAAAGAATCTTCAGCAGTTTGCGCAACTTAAGCCGGAGGAGAGTCGCACTCTGCTGAAGAATATATCGGACTTTGAATACCAAAACGTTATGCGAGTCCTGGGCAAGATGCCACTCATTGATTTCTCCATCTGCTGTGAGGTGATCGATGATGAGAACACGAATGTGGTGACAGCTGGTGCAATTGTAACGGTTACTGTTACGCTGGAACGAAAGGATATGAGGACGCTATTTGGTGATTCAAGGGCACCCGAGAAACAAGGCATCAAGGATGACAATAATGAAGAGGGTGCAGGCGATGATGATGAATCAACGGCTGCAGCATTACCCCTGAAGAAGGCATCCGCCTGGTCGAAACCACGAAAGGGCGGCAAGGGTAAAGGAGGCAAGAAACCTGTTAACAATCAAAAGAAGAAGACGCAACCAAAGCAGGCGGCGTCTAACAGTGCTAACAACACGACAACCACCATTGTGCCGGCAACAACAGCGACGACATCAGATGACCAGACGGCGGCCAATTCCGAAGCGGAATCCGATGCCGGGGAGCATAGCGATGTTGAGAGTGTTGTTGGTTCTGGAAGCGAGGATGAGGATAAGCATAATAAGAATAATTCCTCATTGGATGATGATGACGATGAGGAATGGGAACGCCTGCAGGCAAAACTTAATAAACGGGAACGCCTTGAGGGCAAATCTCGCATGTCGCATGCGGTCCACTGCCCCTACTTCCCCGAGGAGAAGCAGGAGTACTGGTGGACGTATATATGTGACCGAAAGTCACGCACGTTACTTACAGCGCCCTATCATGTAACAAATCTCGTCGAGAAGGAGGAGATACAGCTTAAGTTTACGGCACCGCGTTGGCCCGGTGTCTACACCTTTACGGTCTGCCTGCGATCAGGTGAGTGAACCCAGAGTTAATCAATCTTAATATCGTATGTAATTGGAATCTTCCTTCAACAGATTCGTATCTGGGCATGGATCAGCAGCAAGAGCTTAAATTGGATGTGCAAAAGGCACCCGCACCACCGACTGATCATCCACAATGGGATCTGAGCGAATCGGAGCCGGAGCACAATGATCAGCAGGAGAACCTAAGCGATTACACGACGGACACATCCGATGAGGAGGATAGCGATTAGATAACAGAAATGAAAATCAAAAAAGAAAAAAGCAATCAATCGTTAGGACACTCTCACATGACATGCCTTTAACCCCAAACCCTCATCAAGAATCCTAGTTCTCCCTGTCCCAGCGACTGAATTGAGACACTCCTTCAACCAGAACAACCCCAACACCAACCACACCAACAACAACTTGATTTTGTTTTCCATTTTAAGTAAATGATTTTAATTTGCGACAAAGTGTTCGCATGTTTTTACTAGTTATTGTAATGAATGAAAAAAAAAGATAATGAAAATGGATAAGAGCCCGAAACTAGTAAATAAACCCGAAACCGTAAATAAATAAGTAAAGAAAAATTCATTTTAATATATATATATATATATATATATATATATATATTGTGTGTATATATATATATACATCTGTACTAAACATATTTATAATTGTACTGTATATTTAATTATTGGGATACAAAAGAAACTAAAAAGAAAAAAAAAATGTGTTTTTTATTGACAGTTTCTGGTCAATAAGTGAAAAAAAAGAAAAGAGAAAACTAAAAGAAAAGTTAACAGTTGAAATTAAAAGACAACACTTCAAAATAAAAGGATTAAAGATTTTATATTGTTAAAAGTTATCGTTTGTTTTTTTTCTATGGGTTTATATCTCGTTTATTCTCTATTGCGCAGCTGCGGCGCGTTCCCCGTCCAAGAGCTGAGCCGAAGCCGAGTCCTTTGCTGTCCTGCCTGGAGCTGTTGGTGGCGCACTCTCTATCGTTGCTGTCAGCTTGGGGTAGGTGGGTGGTAGGGGGTTGGAAAAAAAAGATGTTATTGAAACGCGTTTATAGTTAGAATCGTCGCACTGCACTCTGCACTCAGTATAATAATATTGTATTATCCTTCACCAGCGTTTTTATTATTATTAGTAATATCTTTGTTCTCTTATTTACAATACATGTACATTATTTGCTAGTGTGTGTGTGGGTGTGTGCAAGTGCATGTGATGTGTGTGTGTGGGAGGCGGTGATAAGGCTACAGGTGCGTTTCATGTGTGGGTGGTGCGTGGTGGGTGGCATTGTCTGTTTGGTCGTTTTGTTCGTTCGTTGTGATCTTGGTTATAAATTGGCAGTTTAAGGTTACTCTTCTTCCTCTTCTTCTTCTTCACTCTCCTCTTCCTCAGAGGATGATTCCGCTTTGTCATCGTTTTCTTTCGTTTCTTTTTTCGTTTCCGCCTCAGTTTCTTCTGAGTTTGCGTTCGTTTCGTCTTCTTTCTCTTTCTTCTCTTCTTCTTTTTCATTCGTTTCTTCGTTCGTTGTAGAATCTTCTTCTGGTTTTTCTTCATCTTCTTTCGTTTCTGATTTCTCTACCGTTTCCTCTTCTTTTTTCTCCTCTTCAGTCGTTTCTTCTTTATTTTCGTCTTCTATCTTCTCTTCCGCTTTCGACTTTTCTTCAGTTTCAGTTTCTTCTTCATCATTTTTCTTTTTTTCTTCTACTTCTACTTTTTCTACATCTTCAGACTTTTTATTTTCCTCTTTCTCTTTCGTTTCTTCATCTTCATCTTCGCTTTCGTCTTCCTCCTCTTCTTCAGAGTCTTCTTGCGTTTCAGCTTCTTCTGACTTTTCATTCGACTCTTCTTTCGCGTCTTCGGATTTCTCCGTAGCCGCTTCTTCTGTTTTCTCTTCCGCTTCTTTACCTTCCTCATTTTCACCAGACTCACCACCTTCGTCCTTATTCTCATCGACCTCCTTTGTCTCCTCCTTCTCCTCATCATTTTTATCATCATCTGCTTTGTCTGTTTTAGCGTCAGGGAAAAGTTTAAATTATTGTCCAAAGGATCACCTGCTCTACTTTACCTGTCGATTCCACCTTTTCTTCCTTGGACTCAGATTCTTCGTTACCTTCTGTGGCTTCGGTTTCAGTCTGATGTGGTGGTTGGTAATTATATTGTGAATATGTTGAGTTATATTCAAAGTATGGGGAATATGGTAAAAATGTTGGTAAAAAAAAAAAAATAGTGGGAAAATGTATATACAATATCAGTAGGATCCTGGTAATATACTACGATCTTACTAGAACTCAGCTTCTACATTGCAGTAACATGCCAGATTAGCTCATCTCGATTGCATCTATGGGTCTAATGTTAGCCTCGGTTTTTATTTTTTGATTCATGCATCATCTACTATTTTTTAATATTGTATTTCGTTTTACCTTTTCTTCACTACCCTCTTCGTTTTTGTCTGCATCTTCATTTTCTTCGTCATTTTCTGTATTCTCCTTATTGTCATCGCTCGTTTCTTCGCCGTCTTCGTCTTTATTCTTTGAAAATTTACGATCATATTTTTAACGTTAGCTTTTAAAAATCGATCAACTCTGAGTGTTACTTAACATGCGCTGTTAAACAACTGCTAAACAACTGTTAAGCGCTGCTGGTATTTAGACGCGGCTGGGTAAGTGTGGTTTAGTGTGGGGTTATGAAAGCTTACAGTTTTTGTTTTTAGTAAATACAAATATATTTCGTTTTTATTTCATATGTACTTATATATCCAGCGGATTTTTATGTTTTCGCATTAACATAACTTAGCCGCACAAAACGTTCAGGTTTTAGTTTACTACACTCTCTCATTTAGGATTAGGATTAAATCAAATCAGAAGCTTAAGTAAATTTAAAACTGGGTTTTTCTTCTTCTTTTTTGCGTGTCAGTGTTACATACATACAAAAGGTGTGTGTGTGTGAGTGTAAAGTTTTAATAATAAATATGTATTTGATTAAAAGTGTAATTTTCTTTTTTCAGCGTGAACACAATCACTTAATGAAATTATTTTGTAGTATGCATGTCATTATATATATATATGTATATATACATATATATATGTATATATATAATAAAAATATAGTTGCTTAAATTAAAGAACCGCAGTCGTGGTAATAGAAGCCTAAAATCTTAAAGACAGTTGCTCTTGGCGCTGAATTATTGAAATGCTGTTAGATTACAGTTTTATGTTATTACTACTGTTAACATGGCTGTCGTTGATTTATTGTTGATTGCTTCTCGTTAGTAAAAAATTTGTTGCTGTTATGTTATTATAATGTTATTATTGTTGCTTTTTTTGTTTTGCTTTTTTAAGGTTGCTTCTGTGCAGGCTTGTTCTTGTTTTTTATCATTTTTTTGTTTTTGTTGATGTTGCTTCATAACAGTAAAACAGAAAAGTACAAATTGCTCAAAAGCTTTCAAACCTCTGCCTTTTCCTTGTCCGTTTCACCTTCCGCAGGTGCCTTCTCCTCCTCTGCTGCCTTCTCACCTTCCTTGGCCTCACCGTTTTCATGCTTCAGTTCAATTTGAGCACTGCTAACGGCTGTTGTATCGGCTGGTGCCAGTTTTAGAAACACTTCCAGCGTGTCAATCTCATTGGCCATATCGAAGGCATCGTAGTCACCGCAGTAGTCTTCATCGTTAAAGATTTGAGGTGGCAATGGATGTCTGGGCTCTGGATCGCTTACTGTGCCGCCATTGCTAGTCGATTTGTTCTGCATAAGCTCCTTTTCGCTTTCCTTTCCGGGCTCTGTAATGTCCACAGTATCATACTGAATGTTCTTACTATCCAAGATCATCAGCACGCGCTGTTGGCGTTTCTTCACCTGTAATACAAACAAAACGGTACATCAAGTTAAACCGCTTCCCAATAAGCCAATCAGAATGAAGTCAACCTGGGATAAACTTGCTTAAGCAAAAGCTTCTCATGTAACATTTGCGCCAATGTTTATTGTGTTGCTACGTTGCTCAAAGTTCGTTGCCATCCCTGGTAGCTAAATGCCGGCAAGCCCAATCAAACACACACATATGCACAAACACATATATATATATAAATATAAATGGGTACGACGAACGCGCTCTCAAATTGATATGATGGGAGTATGCAAGAAGTTGAACTGTTTTCTTAGTGTAAGTGTACATGTGGCTCTTCTTCTGGCTATCAGTGCATGGGTGTAATAAACTTCTGATAAAGTGTTGTTTTTATTAATTGCCTCCAATCTCATAGATATGTATGTACATACGCTATTTTAGACACTGACGCATGGGCCCCCTCCCCCCACATATTCGAGCCAGAACAATAAACAACGGAAAACAAAGCGCATTCAAGCTCAAAGCGTCGCTCTCTTTCACATTGGGCTCACGCCCTTTCTTAAGCCTTATTGTTTTTGTTTTGCACAATGACCGTTGTTTCAATTCTTATTGGCAATGCGGACAACGGCGACTCAAACAAAGATGGGGGAAAAAGCGAGTCACACAAGTGAATCATACACACACACACTCACACACATGCACATAAAGAGATAGAGAGACATAATGCATGTACCCACGCATATTGAAAAACTGTGATCAATGAATTCTTTTACGCTCCACAGTCCACAGACAATCAAATAAGCTTATATGGATATGTTTGCGGTCGTTGCGCTGCTTCTTTCCACCACCATCAAAGAACACGCACACACGCACACTTGCACACGCCAATCAAAATACCCACTTGCTGGTCTGTTTTGTTCGGAGTAGCCAAAGCTAGAGGGAGATGACGTTTCGACTGTACGTACTACATCATCATTTACACACACACACACGCACAATTGGGCATACACTGAATGCAAACAAACAAGAGGAATGCTGTGCATAAAATAGAATATGCAATTTAGTATTTATACTATTTTCTTTTTCATCTAGCATGCTTACTAACGAAGCATTCCATTAACATGACACTGACTCCCACAAGTCAATCACATAGGAAAAAAAGAAAAAATATACTTATATAGATATGTAATTGTGTGTGAGATGTTCAGCTGCCCCACCCCGCTCCACACCAACATAAAGAGTGCAATACTCACCTCCTTGTTGCCGGACATGCCGCTGACGTACACTTTCAATACCATTTTTGCAATTAATAATGCGTCGTTGGTCTTTAATTTAAAGCTTTATTTGTTGCGCGAAAAAAAATATTCGACTTTCACGACGATAAAAATATTTTTAGAACTTTCTTTCTTTGCTCTGCTTTTGCTTTGCCTGCTCTTGGCCCCTACCGCGATACGTAATGTTGATAATTAAGATGCACGCACTGGGCTTATTGCTAAAAATCGCAGTCAGTTCGTTAAAAAACGCGTATAAATAGTTGTATTCTATAAAAGAGTAAAAATATTAATAAAAAATTAATTGCACAAATTCGCTGCGAGCTCTGCCTTTTATGCCTACTTTAGTCGTTCGAACCAATGTGACCTAATCGTGGCAAGACGATAATCCGTAATTTTTTTTTATCGAAATATACCAAATGCTTAAGCTCAACGAATTATTATAACGAATTCGCTACTTTTGCTTTTACTGATCGTAGAGCTCTGATGATTACACAATATGTTTTTTTTCTAACCTTTAATGGCTTTGAGATGTGTTTAGTCATCCTAGTAAAAAGGTATTCGCGTTGTGTAATAAATACCATAAACAAGTTTTCCCAGTATTTTTATTATGAATAAATTAAGCATAACATCATTAGTCATTTATCTTCTTTTTGTACATTTGAAATCAATTAAATTATTAAATAGAACAATCGATAAATGATAACTATGATTTTACCCAAAAGAAGAAGTCAATTTATGGCATAATTTGGTGGCGAAATACTCTTGGCGCGCTAATTTGTACTATGTACATGGACCTGCATACCTTGCTTAACGATCGAGAACTATCGATATGTCGCAGAGTTGATTAAACAGCTGCATTCGTGACTACAGCGTGAAATTGACGATGTACCATCGCTAAGCTTGCCTCTCTGTTCACGTATCGTCGTCACGCATGCATCGGTCGTCCATTTTTCGTAAGAATCCAAAAGAAAACTAAAAATTACATCGCAAAAGGACAAAAATATCACAAATCAAACACATTGCAACAACTTTTAAGCAACTAAGCACAGTGCATTTCAGTGGCCTTCGAAATACTGCTCAACCAACCCAATAAGCAATAGCAATACATATAGTTTTACAATATAACTCAACTGATACTTTCGTGCGTATGTACAATAAAATAGTAAATAAAGCGCGTGTGAAGTGGCAAAGAATTTGAAGCGGAAGTAAACAGAAATAAACGTAAGTGCGACGGCGTACAAATATGGCTGCGCTAGGCGTTTTTTTTTTTATATTTTTTTTAATGCTATCTTAAGAGCTCTGATAATGATATGCGCTGCGACCATTTTTAAAATTTCACGAAATCAAAATTCCAACTCACAGCTGCAAGTGTATGAGTGTATGTGTGCGTGTGTGTGTGTGCGAGCGAGACAACCATTGAACGCATAAGCTGCTGTCATTTTGTTTTCTTTGAAACGATTCTTTTTTTTTGTCACGTAAAAACCACTAATCATTTATTATGAAAAAAAAAGTTTAAAAAAAAAAACCTTTTGAAATATTTGTGTAAATGACGGTAGAACGAATGGGGTACACATGCGCTAATACAAATTGATTTTGGGTTCATTAACAGCGTCCCTGTGTGACCGTACATGTGCGTGTGTGCGAGTATGAGTGAGAGAGGCTCTGCTGTTCGCATTGTGAAAACAGCTGGTACAGCTCGAAGGATACGCATACGCGTTTATTGTTGTAGTTTGTAGTGCGTGTTTGTATATATGTGTGAGTGTGTTAATGTCAGTGGCTGGCTGGCACCGCTTACTGTTTTCTTTGCCTTTTTTTTTGGGTCTGTTTCTTGCATGCATTGCTATGCATTGGTGTGTGGTTGTTGTTGTTGTAGTTGTAGCTGTAGTAGTGGTGGAACAGTGTGTTGTCGGCCTGTGACCAGGCGAACACTCCCTTTAATTGCGCATCACTACTTCGTTTTCTTTTGAATGCCTTTTATGGTTAGGAGTCGGCTTCCTCTTCTTCCTCTTCCTTCTTAAAGCGGCAGCTGCCAAGTCATAAATCGCTGCACCATTTTCTTTTATTTTTTTTTGTGTGCGTATGCCTGCATGTGTGTGTGTATATGTGTGTATGTCAGGTGAATCCTGTTTTCCTTTAAACCAGTTTTAGTTTTCAAATTTTGTTCACTCTCAGTTGGCTGCTCGACAGTACGTATAGTATCGACAATTCTCTATATTCATTCTTACTTCTCATTCGTAGCGAACGCTTTCTACAAACTGTGGCAATAAAAATCTACAACCAATCTATCAACTATTAGCACTTAAAGAAAAATAAAGAAAATATATATACATATTTATATTATATAACTATATATATACCTATATATTAAAAATAAAATATATATATATATATCAAGAGGAAAGAAGGAAATTTATATCATAACAATGGCATGTGCAACACTTAAACGCGCATTGGACTGGGAATCGCTTAACCAGCGCCCACCAAAACGCCGACGCTGCAATCCTTTTGGACAGTCGCGTAGCAATTCGCCTTCCCGGAGCGGTAACAGCGATGGAGCCAGCTGTAGCTCAACAATGCCCGGCAGCCGCTATGGCAAAGACAATACTGAACCAGGTCCATTCTCTGAGGCTGCATTGGCCAAAATGTCACCAGGTAAGACGGATTTACAAGTATACTCATAGAATTAATCTGCATGGATAATTATTTTCAGATAAAATGGCTGAGAATTTGTGCAATGAAATTAAAAGACTTCACAAACGTAAACAGCTGCCTATCACACCGGCCGCTTTAGAGCGTATGCAGGATTCGGAATCAAGCGGTTCCGAAATGGGCCCAGAGAGTCCACATCGCCCGGACAGCCCACCGAGCCACCTAATGCGCCACCACAACGAAAAGGCTCTGTTCACATTCAAACAGGTGCAGCTCATATGCGAGGGCATGATCAAGGAGCGTGAGGATCAGCTACGTGAACGATACGAGTCGGTGCTTACCACGAAACTAGCCGAACAATACGATGCCTTTGTGAAATTCACTTACGACCAGATCCAGCGTCGTTACGAGGCTGCCCCTAGCTGTATGTTGACCATCAAATCCTTCCATCTTTTATTTTTATATATTTATATATTAATATATTGTTTCCTTTTCTTTAGATTTGTCGTAAGGCAGCGCATTCGCCGTCTTCGTCGTCGTCAACTCTCTCAAATTAAATGCACTGCGATCTTATGAGGCGGCGCCCCAAGCCGCACCAACAGAAATAATGCAAAGAAGTAAAGAAAGATAAAGAAAAGAAGAAAAAGAAAAACAACATAGAAGCCCTCATTTAAAAACAACAACAAATACATTGTGCTTATTATATATTTTGAAATAATAATAATGAGTTATAGTTTAAAACTAGATTTACATATATACAAGTTGTATTGAAAAGCAACAAAGGGAATACTTTAGCTAGCGGCTTATGCGCAAAGCAAACAGCAAACAAAAAAAATTATATATATACATATATATATTATAAAAAAAAAAATTATTAAAAAAAAAACAAAAATCAAAAAAAAAATACAAGAAACAAACAAACAAACCGACAAACCGCAAATCAAGAAACAAAAAAAAAAACTTGTTACATTTACGTTTTTCACATAAAGAGAATTCTAAATAAAAATGACAAATATATAGTACGTACGGACACTATGTACACAGAACGCTAATTATACAAACAAAACAAATAATAATAAACGCTGAATAGGCGTGTGCAACAAAAGGATGTGGAAAGAAGAGAACACAATTCAAAGAAACCTCAACAGTAGCTTCATTTATATATATATATGGTATATATATATATATATATATATATAAATATATACAATAAAGAAAACAGCAAGAGAAAAGTTGGTAAATATATATATGTTAGGTAGATCTAGCAACTAAGTATAATGTAAAACGTATATCAAAAACTATTGTATTTCAAAATAGCAATGATGAGAAGAGAACTAAAGTAAACTGCAACAAAAAACAAAACAAAAAAAACGCAAATCAAAAAGAAAACAAAAAAAACCAGAACTACTCATGAAATATCATTTTCATAGTTTATTTTTGCATAACAATTATTTTTTCATAAACAACGTAAGCGAGAGTGAATAGCAGAATCTGTATAAAAGAAAAAAACAAAAACCTGAAAACAAAGAAAATAAGTTTCGAGTAATTCATAAATTTTTTTTTTCTTTAAAGTTTGTTAACTGTTTCTTCCTTTGATGTACATTTTGCAAAGTAATGAAAACACACACATAAATACACCAACAACACACATGAACACAACTAATAATTCATTCGCAATGTTTCATTTGATTTAAAAGTATAAAACAAAATTGAAAAGAAAAAAAACTATACAAAAACAAAAAGAAAAAAAAGAAAAGAATATAAGAATTATTATTTAAGTCGACTTGAATGCTTTCATATATATAAATACGCTTGGCAGAAGACGTTTCATGTTCATTATAAATATTTTTCACTTTATATATATACACAGATATATATACATATATTTTTCAATTACCGCGATCATACATACTTTACATTAGTAATTTAAACTAAATATTAGTAAAGAAATGCCATTTTTATATTAAAAAAAATAAAAAAAAAGCGATGAATTGAAATCCAAACTACTTTTTACTGGGCACGCGAAACAAATTCAATTAACCCTTAACCTTCCGACAATATATAAATAAATATTCGAGGTGAAAAACGGAAAGGTAAGTGTTAAATATATATATTGATTGAAGGTGGGTTTCAATTGATAATAGCAAAGCTCTTTTCGTTTTTTACACTAACAAATTAATTTGTTCTCGAACGGCGTAAATAGCGGTTTCTCAAAGGCGTTGTCTTAAACTACTTACTAATTTGAAAGAAAAATGACTAAAATTCGCCCAATTGTGTACAACAGACTTTGTTTAACGTACTAATTTGACTTGCTTTTTGTTTTTGTTATATATAGTTTAAAATTCCGTAACGTCTTTTTTGGCACGGTGGTTTAAATTACCAGAAAATACTGGTTTTTTCAGAAATTGGCGCACATTTACATTCAAGTTAACAGCGTTATGTTAACGCGAAAGACATTCTATGTAAGCTTTAACCCACGTTAGCGGTTACACCGTCACGTGAAGTTGGCTGTTTGGTGTAGAATATACTGTACTCCACACATAACAGTTGTGCTCCCCAGTTAACAGCAAAAAGTTGACAGTACAATAAGAGAAAAAAGAACAACACAAGCAATCGCTGGAATTTCGAGAGCAACAAAATTCAACGTGTGTGTTTGAACAACAAATGTTAAAAAATTATGTTGTAAAATTATGTGCCGACGATACTAAGTGGGCAATCAGCTTGCCTGAGCCTAAAATGCAGCACTCGCGTATCCAATCCGCAGCATAACAAAAGTCATCAAAATTTGTTGATTATCGCAAATAAATATACAAAAACCAAACACAAAAAAAGAAAGCTTTAACAATGTGCGACGATGGCAGTGAAATTTGTGAATCGGTGACTCAGCAAGCGGTGCAAGCCTCGCCGGCGACGCCAAAAGTAGCAACAGCAGAGGCTCAAACAGAAGCTGATTTTCATGGGCACATGCTATTGACCAAAAAGTCATACACCTATAACAGAATCACGCCCGATCTGCTTAAGATTGCCCACTGGCAGTTTGATGAGGTGCAGCAATGGATCGGCACCACAGAGAATTTCTCACGCTCCCTGCTCGAATGTCTGCGAAATGAGGCGATTGATGGTCAGGTGTTGCTCGCGATGACTGAGGAAGATGTGCTTGATATGCGCTACAAACTGGGCTATAAGCTAACATTTGGTGAGCTTAAAAAGTTCTGGCTAACGGTATCCGATCTGCAGCAAAAATGGCAGCTGGATAGGCATCACGATATGCAAATAAAGGACGAAACCGGCCCGCAAAAAAAAACATCAGCACCATTAATACTGGGAATTGCTGGTCATCTGACACAAACGTCCTTTGCAACGGGAGGAAACGTTTTCATGCCGCTAGCCATGACAGCCGAGCCATGTCCCTGTCCCCCAGCACAAGAAAATTACGATAGTGATACACTTCAAAGAGGCAAACGTTCCGTTGCACCGGAATACTTTAAAACAGCAATTAGCTTAGGTGAGCATGGTCGGGGTTCATAGGTCTTATCGGTCGTTTGTCCAATTATAAATAACCTTGATATCATTCATTCATCATAATCTACAATCTGTTACTCGACTGCAATCTCTTCTACGTTATTATCAGTCTTTCAATTCAATTATCAAACACACACATGGACACTTCTTACCGAAAAAGACACTTAAATGCATTAAAACATACGTCATACTAATTATAAATTTAGTTACAGTTTTATTACGACAGTGACGTGCTTTACTGTTATATATTATTATTTGGAGGTTATATATATGTAAATGCATGCATCTCACTCACACTCATGCTTATACACTCTCTATCTTTGTCTTTGCCCGCATGTATTGGAATTTTGTATATGCGCTTTTGTGTAACTTTGCGTGCACAAATTGTCGAATGCCTGGCACTCGATAGGCGATAGACAGAGAGAGCGAAAGAGAAGGGAGAGTGCACGTAAAGAGCGATAGAGCGCATTATCACTGTTAAATCTGTAATCTTAGCATTTACAATTCAAAAACATTGGATTTTTTCGAAATTTTTATTTGTATTCCTCATATTGCATTCACTTAAATGCAATTTCCAGTTTTTTTCAGCTAAATGATCCCCAATAAACACACATGACGCACACTATATAAACTTGACCATATCAAATTTTGTATGATTTCCGGATTGTTTATGTTTGCCTGAAAATCAGCTTATTTCAGAAGATTCAATTTCGATTTCTTTGCAGGCTACTCATTTGTCGTCACTTGGATAACATCGTTTGTGATGGTGATCGTACACGAGCGTGTACCCGATATGAAACGCTATCCACCGCTGCCAGATATATTCCTCGATAATGTGCCCCATATACCTTGGGCATTTAATATGTGCGAAATCACCGGTTCGCTATTATTTACGGTGTGGCTCTTTGTGCTCATTTTTCATAAGTATCGGATGGCTTTGTTGCGTCGGTTCTTTGCGTTGGCGGGCACCGTTTTTCTGCTGCGCTGTGTCACCATGCTGATTACGTCTCTGAGTGTGCCCGGCACGCACTTGCAGTGTAACCAGAAGGATTTTGCCATAGATGATCCCAATGTGGATATGTTTGGGGCGTTGGTCATACGCATGACGCGTGCCTATCGCATCTGGAGCGGCCTAGGCATGTCAATACAGGGAGTGAGAACCTGTGGGGATTACATGTTCAGTGGACACACCGTAGCATTGACGCTACTTAATTTTTTTATCACTGAATGTGAGTACAGCTCTCTCGCTCTAATTCATGTTATATAACTAATCCCTTACGATTTTCGTCCCGCAGATACTCCGCGTAATCTTTACTTCTTGCATACGCTCACATGGCTGCTTAACATGTTTGGCATCTTCTTTATACTGGCTGCCCACGAGCATTATTCAATCGATGTGTTTGTAGCATTTTATATAACCTCGCGTCTCTTCCTTTACTACCACACCTTGGCGAACAACCGGGTAAGTATTTGCAATGATCTTAACATGATATATTTGATATTAATCCCTTTGCTTCCTCAGGCTCTTATGCAAAGCGATTCCACGCGCACGAGAATCTGGTTTCCAATGTTCAGCTACTTTGAGAACTCTGTGGACGGCATTATACCGAACGAGTTTGATACGCCTGGCTCTCTAATCGACTCGCTGGTTCACCAGATTTTTAGGGTCAAGGATCATATTTGGTTGATAATTAATCGTTATTGGTTTGCTAAATCAACCTCTTCGGGGAAGTCTTCGTTGCATATGTTTGGCAACCCAGAGACAGACCTACGCAACCATACAGTTGCCTCAAATTATTTCAGTCCGCCCCAGTCACACGGGAGCAGTATGACCAATGGTCGGATGACTAGCGCTCCAATAGCTGCAACGACATTAACATCGCATATGCCACAGCAGCAAAAACGGACATCTGTCGATGTCAGCGTCAGTCCGTATTCTAGCGGTGTTGCAGTCACCACCGGAATGGTCAAGAATGCTTCAAGAGCTCCGCTAGCGGAGAAGAAGTTGCTCTGATTCAGCAGTTGCCTTGTCTTCCAACTGGCTATAATTTCTTTTATTTGTTTATCGTCGTTTTACGAAAAAAGCAAAGATTGCGAAAAAAGATACCGACTGATAATTTTTATTTTAAAATTTATTTAAATACCTTTCCCATTGCAGCAGCAGCTCCAGTATCTGTATTATCTATACCACTCTTAGTGCCTTCCGGGTAATTTCACCTCATATAGAATGCCCTCCTTCTCTTAGGTAAATAACACTTAGTTTAATAACACGATTTATATATGTATATATATAAATATATATGTATATATTTATATTTATATTTATATCACCGATTACATGAATATGTGCTATGAAAAAAACATTTGGCTAATTGATGGTTATTCTCATTCTCATTCTCATTCCGTTCAGTTAAGTTTTATTATTGAAGACTTTTAAATGCATTATTATGTAATTCTAAGCATGTGAATCAACTTTTTTTTAAGTTATTTAGTGATAAGTTATAAAGCTTTTGTTAACAGCACAAAATCTAATAAATCAAAATTGAATTAAAACACCAGAAATTTGCAGTAAACAATTGTGTATAACATTCGTGAATTGATCGTTTGATTGAGGTCAATTCTTAAATTTGAATTTGGCGCCTTCAAGTGCTTTCAAAAACTGTTTGCTTGATTTAGCAACACTAATGTTTTGTTCTAGTACAGCTTTCGTGTTTTTCATAAGCATCTTGTTGTGGTATGTATATGCGTGCATCAATTAAAATTGTTATTTGTTGCATATCAATTAATATTTATTTGTTTTTCCAATTGACAGCAACGGCCATTACGAACAGCTGACCTTGTCTAGAGAGGAGCTACATTTTGCCATTCACATTGGAAAAGCTGAGATTAACAGAAAATAATTTTACTAGAATAACGTCAGGACACGTGAAAAAAACCGAAATTTAAACTATTTTAAAGAATGTAATATATATATTTTTGAGAACAAAATAAATTTGTATGTGGTTATGTATGAATTTCATGTAAACAGTTGAGTTTTGCGGTAGGTCCGATAGTTTGTTGTATCGTGCAATGTGAATGTCGATAACTTCTTTTTTGGCGTCGGCGTCGTTTGAGTAGCGGGCAACGCGAAGTTATTCTCGTGTGGAATTTTAGATCAGATTTAATCCACACAGAATATGAAGAGGGCCAAACCGCAGTTACACGACCATTTGATAACCAATCGTGTCAAACAGGTAAATTTGACAGTTAATTGTCACAATTAATATCATGCAACCAGCCGGCAAATCAAAGTAGGCGGCCAGACTAGACAATAGCTCAAAAGCAAG
This sequence comes from Hirtodrosophila trivittata, assembly GCA_035045065.1. Taxonomy (NCBI): domain Eukaryota; kingdom Metazoa; phylum Arthropoda; class Insecta; order Diptera; family Drosophilidae; genus Hirtodrosophila; species Hirtodrosophila trivittata. Next base: position 7,677,756 of record JAWNNK010000813.1, on the reverse strand, counting down.
GTTAGAGTCTCACAGACAATTGCAATTTTGATTTTAATTTCAGTATCTCGAAGAGCATATTGATGAGACCTATTTGGATGTAAAGCAAATGACCAAAGAGTTGATGCGCAAATATCCTGAATATTCGCGACGAAAATTCGGACCATTTAGACAACTTGTATATCAAGGTAAGCAAAAAGTAAATACAAACTGTCTATATCTATACAATGTATTTGCGCATGACGCCAGCGCATAGGGTAATGTTACAAGGCAATTGGGTTGCACGCATGCAATTATTAAAATTTCATACGGTGACCAAAACAGACCTACCACGGAGCATAATTTTCATGTTGAGCTTCATAAAAGTTTTCCAGTAATCCATTAATTTGTTTGTGTTAACAGTAATAACAGTTGCATTGTGCATAGTATAAAGTTTATGTTTATGTTGTTGATAACTCGTTAATTAATAAGAATAACTGAATATATATTAAATAATATCAGCTTGTTGCATTTTCGCACTCCTGCGCTTATGCGTGGGAGCTTGCAATTGTCCTTGAGCGCACTCAGAGAGCGCATTTTGTATCTACTTGTGAGAGAACTCCGCTTGCAGACATGCTGCGTAGATGCACAACTTCGTATATATATACATATATATATATATATATGTATATAGAATTTTAATTTTGTGTTCTCTTCGTTTTCCAGCATTTTCGATTGTTTCAGACAGCTATAACTTAGATAAGGCGAGTAGCTCAGACGAAGAGGACTATTTGTCGGACGAACCAGTAGCGCCAAATACAAGCATTATGAATAATATGATGCAGGGTTTATATGGGGGTAGCCATTCGGCTAAAAAAAGCATGATGTCCTCCAAACAAACCTGCGAACCGATTGACATTTCCAGCGGCGATGAGACCGACGACGAACCATCGACCAAAGCCCAGCATAACCCACCAAATGGTGGTGGTGTCAAATCAGACATACCTGACGCACCACCAAAAGCTTTAAAGCGTCCATACGAGTCTGGCTCCTCAGACCCCGCTTCGGAGAACAAAAAAGGTAAGGAGAACAATTTTCACCAACAGTAATGCAACAAATTAAATACTTTTCTATGCATTGACAGTTAAAGCAAATATAACTTATGGCTCGTTCACAGGCATGCGTCAGGATAACAGCTCAAACCCCATTACTACCCAGGCGGCAGCTATCATCCAAAAGAAGCGTAAGTATATCACCAATATGTTAACATCCCACTAATATAAATCTTTCATATATCATAAGCTAAAACACATTTTTTTTAACCCTTAGCATGCAACTTTTGTTGCGAATTTAATTTTTTTTTTTTTTTTTAATAAAATTAAAATTAAAGTGAAGAAATTAACGAATATCATAGTTAAGCCTAATTTTGTGATGTGTCTGAAAAACAATATAAGATTATAAGAAGTCGAGAAAAGAGAAGATTTGAGTGCTTTTCCAGACGGTGATTGTGATTATATGTGATATTGAGATTATGTGGAAAGCGGCTTTTCCAACAGCAGTTGAAAATGGAAAACGTTTATAAAATATGTTGCAACAGAAACAATTCTTAGTGCACAGTAAACCAAAGATTAAAGTCCAAGCAAAATAATATATATATAAGGTTTTTGTGTGCAAATTATATTATTTTTATATAAATATGAAAAATAATAATAATAATTAATAATAATAAATCCTAACCCATTCTAACCTTCTTCTATATTTAACTAGATCTTTATAAATATATTTTATATATATTTTAATTTCAAGTTAATCTTTTTAGTTTAATGCTAACCTATTTTTTAATATTCTGAGAATCTTTTTTTATTAAAAAGTTTTCATTTGTACAGCGTTTGGTCTCGCTGTTAAAGGCAATGGCGATAACAACCGGAAGGAGGTGCAGCCTCACGGTGGATCCCATCTATTTCCACCACAACAACAACCATTTCCGCAAAGCGAGCGCGCACCACCAGCGAGTCGTTTACGAAAATTCCGTAGGGAATTGGAGTTGATTCGCGCCACTGAGAGTTTCCGGGATATTGGCGGCATGGATGGCACTTTGAAAGAACTGTGCGAAATGCTCATACATATCAAGTCGCCGGAATTTTACTTTCAGCTTGGCTTGTTGCCCTCACGTGGACTCTTGCTCCACGGACCACCTGGTTGCGGCAAAACTTATTTGGCTCGTGCCATTGCTGGTGTAAGTAGTCCATATAATCCTCCGCTCCCTCTGGTTATTTCATTTTTATGTTTTTTGTTCAACAGCAATTGAAAATGCCTCTTCTGGAGGTGCCGGCTACTGAGATGATTGGCGGACTATCTGGCGAATCGGAGGAGCGTATTCGCGATGTCTTTGACCAGGCTGCAGATAATTCGCCTTGCGTCCTATTCATTGATGAAATCGATGCCATCGCCGGCAATCGTCAATGGGCTGCCAAAGATATGGAGCGTCGCATTGTGTCGCAACTGATTACAAGCTTGGATCAGCTTAAATCAACTGAATTTGGACAATCAGTTGTGGTCATTGCAGCCACAACTCGACCGGATACACTTGATCCGGGACTTCGTCGCATTGGCAGATTCGATCATGAGATCGCCATACACATACCATCACGTAAGGAGCGTCGTGAGATATTACGTATACAGTGCGAGGGTTTATCCGTGGATGCAAAGCTCAACTATGACAAAATTGCTGAGTTGACACCTGGTTATGTTGGCGCAGATCTACTGGCATTGGTCTCTCGTGCTGCAACCATCGCAGTTAAACGACGGTCAATGAAAAAGTTTTGCGAGCTGCATTTAGCCAACGAAATGAACATGACCACTGTCACTCTGGATGATGATGATGTCAGCGATGATAAGCCAGAGGAGCAGGCAGAGGATAAGTCGAAGAACGATAAACCTGCCAAAGATATCCCGGTTAAAGAGAATCCGGTAAAAGATAATCCGGTTAAAGAGGCTCCGGTTAAAGATAATCCGGTTAAAGAGACTCCGGTTAAAGACACTTCAGTTAAAGAAACTCCGGTTAAAGAAACTCCGGTTAAAGAGTCTCCGGTAAAAGAGTCTCCCGTTAAAGAGTCTCCGATTAAAGAGTCTCCGGTTAAAGAGTCAACGGTTATAGAATCTCCGGTTAAAGAGTCTCCGGTTAATACACCGTTTAAAGTTACTAAATATTCCCCAAAAAATAAAACTACCGCGGTTAAAAGTACAATGACTCAGTGTTCCATGATGCACAAGATCAAGCACGGTAAAGATAAATCCGATAAGAAGGCTCACAATAAGACAGATAAGGATAAGACAGCTAAGGATAAACCCGTTACCGATAAGCCAGCTAACGATAAACCCGTTACCGATGAGCCCGCTAACGACAAACCCGTTAACGATAAGCCCGCTAACGATAAACCCGTTAACGATAAGACAGCTAAGGATAAACCCGTTAACGATAAGCCAGCTGACAATAAGACAAGCCCCCAAAAGGAGCCTGGAGCAACAAATGGCAAGAAAGCAGTCGAAATAATCGATGAGCCCATGTCAATTGATGAGGACGATGATGTGCCAGCTGCAAAAGCATCCGTCGAGGAGCCGCCTGTCAAAGTTGAAGTCGTGCCACCACCACCAGTCTTTAATGTTAGCGATATCTATGAACCAACATTAGCCGAGCTGACAAATTTCCTCGACAATCCCCCAGAGGAATTTGTCGATCCCAATTTCTGTCTTACGCTTGCCGACTTTACGGCTGCCATTAAAGTCATGCAGCCATCGGCCAAGCGTGAAGGCTTTATAACTGTGCCGGACATCACCTGGGACGACATTGGCTCATTGCAGAACATACGCGAAGAGCTCAAACTGGCTGTCCTAGCCCCGGTTAAGTATCCCGAAATGCTGGTCCGTCTTGGACTAGAGGCACCATCGGGTGTGCTACTCTGCGGACCACCTGGCTGTGGTAAAACTCTTTTGGCCAAGGCCATTGCCAATGAGGCAGGCATCAATTTCATATCCGTCAAAGGACCCGAATTGATGAATATGGTGAGTGCGCCCAGGATAACCCCATGTATCCATAACTCATGTAAAGCAGAAAGCATGAAATCATCCATCCTCTTCTCACTCAGTATTACTTCTATCTCTATCTCACTCTGTTCCGCGAATACACCTGCTGCGTTGCTCATCTCGCTCTTGCTTGTGTCCCTTTCATTCTTATTTCCCTTTCATTCGTGTATCTCTTTCATTCTTGTGTCTCTTTCATTCTTGTGTCTCTTTCTTTTTTATGCCAATTGGAAAGGGAAGCCATATTATGCTAAGCTTCTCTTTCGTTTTGGCCATATCATTCGCTGTTTATGGAATCTTAGTTCGAAGGAAGTTATGTTCCAAGCTTGGAAGCTTATTAAACTCATATAAGATTACCATCAAAGTGCATCCTTCTGGTTCTGGCCAAGTCTGAGACTGGCTTTAAAGTTTGCTTCTCATATTTCCTGGTACATTTTTGAAAGGATTTCTATATTAATATTGCTTTACCTAATATCATTTACAGTACGTGGGTGAGAGCGAGCGTGCTGTGCGCGCTTGCTTCCAACGTGCCAGGAACTCGGCACCTTGTGTCATCTTCTTTGATGAGTTTGATTCGCTGTGCCCCAAGCGTTCCGATGGTGGCGATGGCAACAACTCTGGCACACGAATTGTCAATCAGTTGTTGACCGAAATGGATGGTGTTCAGGATCGCAAAGGTGTTTATATACTTGCTGCTACCAATCGTCCGGACATTATTGATCCGGCTATCTTGCGTCCTGGCCGTCTGGATACCATACTCTATGTGGGCTTGCCGGAAGAGGCGGACCGTGTTGACATACTCAAAGCCACCACAAAGGTTAGTTTTTTAATCAGACATCGACTTGACCAATACCTAATGCTATTTATGTTCTGTAGAATGGCACACGTCCGGTGCTGGCTGCCGATGTGGATCTTAAAGTTTTGGCTGCCAGGACTAGTGGGTACACCGGCGCTGATCTGGCCGGACTGGTTAAGCAGGCTGCGATGTATTCTCTACGCGAGTCGCTTAGCGTGGGCGATACCAAAGTCGAGGAGATGTGTGTGCGCAACAAACATTTCGAAGAGGCTCTAAAGAAGCTTCGTCCTTCAGTTACCGAAAACGTAAGATATATATAGAGTATATAAATCGGAACAAGTTTTTTTTTTTTATTTAAGTGTATAAAAACAAACTGTATTTATCCAATATATATATATAATATTTAAGTCAATTATTCAATGCACGTATCCATCCTTTCGAATCTATAACTAAATGTATCTTTCTGTTTCTTGACAGGATCGCAAGGTTTACGAGAAGTTGCGTATTAAATATGCCGCTCCATCCGAGGCCAACTAAACAATCTCCGGCCATGGAAGCGTGCAACCCAACAAGATTTGTAGTGTTTAAGAAAATATTCTTCAAGAAAATCAAAGATCTATGGAAAGCAAAGAAGGAGATAGGAGAGGAGGCAAAGGATATGATGATATGATATGATGAAATGAATAGCAGCCGTGCAGCATATTCCTCACAATTGATTTGAAATGTACAAAACAAAGATTAAGTAATCCATTGCAATGGAGAAAGAACCACATAATAGAACAAAAAAAGAAAATTAAAAAAAAATAAAAAAACCCAAGCAAAAGAACTTTGGGACCAAGCCCAAACGGTTATACAGCAGTTGTAATTTATGTACACACACACACATGGGCGCACCGCATCGCGCACATACACATATACACACACAGTTAAATGTATCCTAGGATGGCATATCGCCTTGACCAGCACGTGGTGCTGGCGGTGCCGTAAGCGCTCGTTTCGACTTGGAGGTGACTGCAGCTTTGTGGCGCTTCTGCAATTCCAGAATTTCGGCATGTTGTGTAAGTAGTGAACGTTTGGAACGCTTCTTGATTCTTTTTTTGAGCGGAAGTGCCTTCTTTTTTGCATCATTGCCGCTGGTATCACCGGAATAGCTATCGCCAGCGCCGGATTCGACGCGTGGCGGCGGCCTTGGTGCCACAGGCTCATCCTCACGATTGATACGCTGGCGCAGATCAAAGGCGCTCTTGCACATCTCACGTATGCCAAACCAGCTCTCGTGCCCAATTTGACTGATCATTTCGACGGGTGGCTGAAAGCCAAGCTCACGCGCTGGCAGCTCCATGACCAGTGCCATTGGCGCCTTTAACACACCATAAACATAGTCCACAACGGATCCGGCAATGGTGCGTTTTGTCAAGCAGCTAATGCTGCCCGTCCGATACTCGCGTCCATTGTATGTCTTGATGGCGGTGCGTCCGGCGGTCGCCAACGTGTAGTTCGCGCCAATGATATGGCTGCTCACGACAATATCCCCAAGGATACATAATGCTCTGGCCATAGGAGTGCAGTGACAAAAAGAACAATAAATTCGGCGCAAGACTATCCAATATGTTGCGCATGGCGCGCGTCTCCGGCTCGGAAAATGGACGCTCGCCCTTATATGTGTTACGATTGACCTTATTCGGACCGCACTCCCAAAAGATGTCGTAGTTCCGATTGCAATCGGTACCCACAAACTTAGTGGCCTTATGGGGTCGTCGATTCTTGCGCCAGTTTCGATTCTATATATAAGAAATGATTAGAGACGGATTCAATATCCGCTAGGGATCTGTGTATCCATCTATTTGCAAGCTTACCTTAGTACGTGAGAACTCGTAGCCGTCGGGATTAACCAGAGGCACAATAATGAATCGCAAATTACGTAGCACCTCGATATTCCGTGTATATCGCTCAGTCAGTTGATATATGCAATTTAGACATGTGCTAACCGTAATCCATTCACGCGCATGTGTGCCTGCCTCAATGAATATGATATTGCGATTTCTATCGCCGGGCATTACCAATGGACCCTTTGCGCCATTGTTATTATGTAGCTCCGCTTGCTTGGCTGCCTGTATACGCATCAGGGATGGCAGCTCGGAGTTATCCGCATTCATCCAATTTATTTCCAAGGCGCGCACCTCGCGCTTCTCGTGCGTAATACCCAGCGTATAGAGCTTAACAAAATTTGAGTATCGATGGACTATATACTCCAGATACTGATTAATTTGTGAATACTCCAAATAGGTGTGCAATACATCCGGGCGGGGTATTATAATGCGACGTGGCGGCAATGTGGGTCCTTTGATGATAGTCGCCCTGTGGGCAGCGCGTGCTTTTGTCTTCTTGACACGTTTCGGTTTTGAGGAGAGCATATTAATTTAATACGTTTATATATATCCAAATAATTAATAGGAAGGGGTTAAATGGAAAGGGGGGGGGGTTCGGGCGAAACAAATAAAATTGCGAAAATCACTTAAATTTTGAAATACTTCTTCTACACACGACAAACAAGCAATACAAATAATAAATAAATTTTAAAAGGCTTTGGCTTTGGCTTTGATTTAAATACTGGTCAAATTCCTCTTAGCCTGCTTTATAGACAGCAAAAAAAAGTCCAAAAATCAAAACGAAATAATTTAAATGTGTATAGAATATAAGTATAAATATATATATATATATGTATAGAGAGAAAATTTCACCTGATTCTCGATTTGTAGCAGCTGCTCGACGATGACGAGACGTGCGAGCCCTTTGGGCCTGGCTGCCATAGTGCTGGCCATTGGCACTGGCAGCAGGAGTTTTTATCAACATTGCATTATAAAAGAAGCTCGACAGGAATAGGAATAGTAGAGGCAAAGCAACTGGAAAGTGGCACAGCCACATCATGCCCTCGTGGGGGTGTCCCATGGAAGGAGTTCTCAAACGCTAAATTGGGACAGCGACAACGTTTAATAAGTTGGGCACGGCAGCATGTAATATGGAATTGGATTTGTACTGCGACTACGAGTATTCCCACTATCCGGCTGCAACTGGCTGCCACAAAACGCAAATATGCTAAATGTCAGACTGCTTAAAAGAGGGGAAGAGCCAACATGTTGGGGGCTGGTGGCTGGTGGCCAAATGCTCAGGCTCAAGGCACGTGCTATGCAAATAAACAAGGAAGCGTACGACCTGGCCAGAACCCTCCCAACATTGGCGTGCCATTTGTAAACGGAGCAATCCTCTATAGTCCTCAACGTAGTTGTCCCGTTGTCCTCTGGAGCCAGTTCTTAAAGCTATCTGCAGAAAAAACATTTCATTTTTTTCCCAGATTACCTCGAAAAACACTCTGCTACAGGATCTGCACACAGAAACACACAACCAGCTGTCTCCAAGTCAAGCAAAACTAACGCATACTAATGCAATTATCCTGTACACTGTTAAAAAAAACCATCTATGTTTTCTTATGTTCTCATCTCGTGTAACGCAGTTTTGTTTGACAGTGTAAATTTGTGCCCGACAAACGTCATGTCAACGCAGAAGTCAAAAGTCGGAACTCAGTCAGAACAGACATGTGTACAAATGCATACAAACTATCATATATACATATATATATATATATATATATGTGTGTATATATATTTTATATATATGCATATATTTAAATATATATTTAGAGGAATATCGCCCACGACGCAACCAGTTGATTTAACTACACAGCACAAAGGTTCGTGTTGATTTTCATTTAACGGTCTTTTAGTCAACTTCCTGACACAGTGACTGCCATATATTTACGTCTGGCTATAACAACAATACTGTACCCTACAAAATGTTTGATAGTGCATATTAGTTAATAAAATAATATATTTTTATTATATTTAATATAAATATATGTGGGAAAAGCTTTGAAGCTTGCGAATAAATTTATAGTTTTTGTTTCTAGAATTTATTTTGATATTAATTGCGTCTTCTATATTAATATTGAGTATATATACTAAGAAGAATAATAATATTGTGTGTTGGAATTGATAATTTTATGAAATTTGGTTTATATTTATATATTTAGAAATTATTTCTTAAAAATTTGGGTTTCATTTGAGTTCTATTATTATCTATTTTATTTGATACATTATTTAAATTTTTTTCAATAAATTTTAAAAAATTTATTGTGTTATCATCAGAGCTGCTTACTTTTGTACTACACTGTTCGAAAAATCCTAATTTTTTCTTATTATATATCACACCAATATCTTTCACCTTTTTAAATTTCAAAATTACTTTTAAAAAATATATTTTATATCATTTTCAACTTTTTTTTTAAATATGTAGTTATATAGTTTATATATTTAGTTACTAAAAGTTATATGGTTTTTAGCTTTAATATTTTATTTTTATATTTATTTTTAATTTTAATTATTCCTATTTTAATTTTATAGCTTAAATTTTTAGTATTATTCTTTTTTCAATATTTCCTCTTACTTTAAATTTAAATCGTAGTCAGCTGCTCTTAGTTGAGTTAATTAAATAAATAAAATATTAAAAATCAGTCTTATAGTAGGGTATCTGCTAGTCGACCGCTACTTATTTGCATGCTTTCTAATATGTTCCTCTGTTTTTTTAAGTCGCTCCATGGCAGAGACACGCAAGGGCCCAGACAGGTTGGCAGCCAGTTGGTCCCGGGTTCCTTGTCCCTGGTCCCTGGTCCCGAGTTCCAGGTCCCGGGTCCCGTTTGGGGGGCGTTTCTGAAGTATGCACATTATGTCATTAGCATGTTGGCGAAAATAAAGGGCTAAAACTTTGTTGTTTTTTCTCGTTTTCCTTCTTGTTTTTTTCTTCTTTCTAGGAACGCCTTACAAAAAAAAAAAAACAGAAAAAAAACAAACGTCTGGGGTAAATGTTCCCAGTTGTCGTTTGTTTGTCTCTTTGAGCTGGCGCGTGGGGGTGTGGGTCCTTGGGTGCTTGGGACTTTGGGATGGCGAATTGTTTGTTACCATAAAACTGGCTACAAATTAACAAAATTCCACCAATTATGCCTGAAACAACATAAGCAAAGATTGGCAACTCGCTGCTGACAGCCAAAGGACAACAAGGACAACACTCTGACTCCAACCTGCATATTTATGCATTTCCTATGCCATGGCAATTTAACTTTTTGTAATTCAGTTTGCCATAATCGGAAAGCGTCTAAAGTTATGTTGATTATGCACATGTATATATACGTATATATAAATATATATATATATATATATATATATATATATAAGAGGGAGTTAACTTGGTTATTATGCAATTTTAGCTAACCTACTGGCATAATTTCTTCAGTTTTCCTTGACAGTTCCTGCAGACTGGGAATAGAGTTAATACTCCTTCTCGTACTGCCATCAAATGCATTCGGCAATCCTTGTTATATCCTTTACTGAAACTGGCTAAATGGAGAAAGGGTATATTAAACTTGGCTGAAGAAATCCTATGAATATATATTCTTGACTAGTATCAATAGTTAGCTTGAATTGTGGCTATCCACAGTTCTTCCTTTCACCTAAAAATTTAAGTTTCTTCACTTTATGTTCGGTTCTGTTTTTAAATACATTTTTTAAATAAGGTAGATAATTTAATTTTTAATAATATGTCGATTGAATTTATTGTATAAATATCTTGAATAAACGGGAGTGTTCCTAAGGGCTCCTAGACAGAAGGCTTCACCCGATCGATCTTCCTAATGGAATGCAATACTTATTTTCTTCACTTGCCGCTTACCCCTTTTCCCCTCCTCCACCAACTTTTTCTCACTTATTTCCTGTAACATTTAAATAAAAAATAAATAAAAACCAAAATATTTATAAATTTCTGCTAAAGTTTTTGCATAACGATCAGTCACAAAAAGAGAACAGAATTTAAATGTTAGCAACAATTTAGTATACAGCACCACAGGGGTAGGCAGCAGTGGAGTCGCCGCATATTTTGGAATATCTCAGTGCAGTTTCCAGGGTATTTTATAGTCGATAATACGCGGCTAGTGCAAATTTTGACTTATTTGTTGGGGACATGAACAAGGCGCAGTCGGAAGATAACTTAGAAACAGATTAAATGGGAATTTATCTTTATCTGTGTATAACTATTTTCTTATAAATAGGATTTATTAACTTAATTTGGGAAATTTTGCATAATTTATTAATGTAATTTAATATTATCAGATGAAGAAATATATATTTATTTAAACAGGTATACACATAAAATTAGGGGAGGAGCAGGTGTAGCAGCTGCCCTCCCTTTAATATAAACCCAGTTAGTTACAGTTTATATATATATATATATATATATATATATATATATAATTTTTATATATATATATATACATTTTTATATAATATAAGTTCCGAATAGTTTATAATGCTCTAGTTAAGATTTTAACATATAAAATTTCTATGATTTTCTTGTCTACATTTTTATTATTAATTGGTGTTTATTTATTTGTTTATGTTTATTTTATAATATATACTTATTTTATATACTTGCATATATTTATATTTATATTAATATTATATTAATTTTATTTAAAATTTTGTTTTTTATAATTTATATATATTTAATTTATAATTTATACCTATTTCAAATCTATGCATATATTTTTATCAATAATATTTTTTTTAAATATTTTTCAGGTGTGTTCTAAAATTTATACTTTTTATATATGTATTTTTTTGTTTATTTTATAATTTATATATTTATTATATAAGTAGCTTGCATCTATTGCTATTGATATTTTTTTTTTTATTATTTGATCATTTATACTTACTCTATATACATATATGCATATATTTTTATTAATATTATATTTTATTTTTATTTATTTTTCTTTTGTTTTTTTTTTTTTTTTTTATTTTTAGTTTTTTTTTTATAGTTTTACATATATGCAGAATTTATACTTATTTTCTCTAAAGATATGCATATATTTTTATTATGTTTATTTTATAATTTATACCTATTTTATATACATATATTTCTATTAAATTTATAATTGTTTTTATTTAATTATTTTTTATTTTTATTTTATAATATAATATACACTTTATTTTTATGTACATGTATGTTACATTATACAAATTATATATGCATATATTTATATTATTTTTTTCTGTTTATTTTATAAGTTTTACATTTTATTTTTCTTAATTTTATTTTTATTATTAATATTATATTTTTATTTATTTATTATTAAATGTACTTCATTGAGTTAACATCTCCTATGGCAGCGCCTGGCTTTCGTTTCGGTTTGCCTTTCGCGGATGAAACTGTGGGCTTGTTGGGAGGATTCTTCTGGCCTTTTTTACTATCTGTAGCAGGGTGTTCCAGATTTTGGATACGTTTCATAATTTGATCAAGATCGGCAAATTCTTTGGCTCTTGCGTTGCATTCACTAACTTTAGCATCGGACTCGTCCAGTTTCTCAAGCCCCTCTTTTAACTGGTTTTCGATATTGGCGACTCGTTGTTCCAGCTCCAGTGCCTTCTCTATATTCTTGTTTAGCTTCTCGTATAGCTTTTCCAGGTGGTCCAAGCGTTTCAGAATATCGGCTAATATCTTATCGTTAATGAGCTGCGCGACTACAGAGCTCGAATGATTATGGAGAGGCTCTCCACTATTTCTTGCTAAATTATATGATGTTTGCAGAACTTCCGTCAAACGTTTTCCCAAATCTTTGAGATCTGCGTCTAAATTGTTTATATGAATTGTAAAGCTGATATTCATCTGTGTGATATTCAGTTGTAACTGTTCGACATTCTTGGCCAAGTTATCGATGTCCTTACAGCAATCTTTTGCCATATTCAAATCTTGCTGCACTCCAGGAATATTATTATTATTATCTGTCCCTTCATAGCAGGTTCTAACAGATGATTTGTTTGCTTTCAATCTGTTGAGCTCTTCTATAACTTCTTTATTTGACTGTTCCAGTTGTTTTAGTCTCTCTATCACTTCCATTTCCAAGTCTTTTTCATCTGTTTCCGTTACATTTCCTCCATTTCCACACGCCTTTTCGCAGGTCTCCTTAAGGCTTTGCATATTTGCAGCTTGTTTTTCACAGTCTGCTTTGACGTTGTTTATCAGATTCTCTTGTTCCTTTTGTTTATCCGGCAGCTCTTTAACCCACTTCTCCAGCTCTGTAGTTTTACTTTCTCTCTCTTCTTTAAGTGTCTTAAGTTCTTCTGTTAACCTTTCGTCCAATTGCTTGCAACATGTTGCATCATTCGATGTCTCAGTCTTTTCCAGCCTATCGATGCGTCCTGTTAGTTCCTTGAGGTTTCTTTCGAGTTCATCCTGATTATGTTTCGCTTCCTCTCTTTGAGCTGTCTTTTCCGCGTTGGTTTCGTTGCATTTCAGCTTGAGGGCATCCAATTCCTTAACCATATCCGCCTCCAGCACCTTCAGATCGTCCGAGACTTGCTTGCAACAAGTTTCCAATTCTGTGCCGATAATTTTCTTCATGATATCCAAAATGTTTTCCAGGTCTTTGCCCATTTCTCCACTTTGCTGTAGTGGCGCCTCCGCGGCAAGTCCCGTATTAATCGAAATGTTATTAATGCTCATAAAGATTCTATCCATGGTGTTCTTCTCGTAGAAGCAACAGTGCTCATCGCTGACCTTCTCAGTGCCATTCCCACTGCCAATCAGCGCATCCAAAAGCTCTCCCAGCCGCTGATTAAACTTGGTCAGCTTTGCATTCCGTATCACCTGCTCATTGATCCAGCGTCCAATCTGCTCCTGATCCTCACACGTGCTGCCCGGAGGACTACGTGGATAGCTATGACCATATTCATAGGGCTTGATGAGTTCCACTGAGTCGTCATCATAGTCTTTGTATTGGAATGCTAGCGTTGGCCTCAGGGCTGATAAGAAGAGGAGCAGCAGTTGCAGTTGCACTTGGAGTGAAGTCATTAGATGCTGTTCATATCAATTGTTTAAAGGGTGTTATAGTATGTACACACACACACACACACACATACACACACTCACCATTGATTGCGTTTCAACTAGAATTTTCTTGCTGCGTTTCTTGTTGTGTTTCCTCCAAAAGAAACCGTCAAACTGAGCGCCGTTCGGGAGCAATTTTCGAACTCTTTCCAAAGAATAATCAATTTTCATGCTAGGCGAGAGTTGTAATAAAAGTATGCTAAAATAATTACAAATCAGACCAACCGGTACAGGTATAACTGGTGGTAGAAGACTGCATCCAAAGATAAAAATAAACATTTGGTTTTTCTGTTCAGAATTGCAATTTCATTTGGAATTTACACAAACAAAAAACGATGTTTATCTTTATGTTTATGCTTTTGATATCCAAAACCTATATATTGATAATTTGTAAAGAAACTATCTATAGATCGGTTCAGGTTTATCCGAAGCGTGAAACAAGTTAGTTGGCATTATATCGAGTGCATGATGATTATTTTCATGGTTAAGGTCAAATAAACAAAGATCTCTGATCTCTTGTTCGAGAGGCCGTTTTTCATATGCTAATTACGGTGCACACAAAGACGAGATATAACTTATGAAGATATAATATATATGTATGTAAAATGATGTCTAAGAAATACCTTCCATATATACGATATAAATCCATACGTAATGTGAATACCAATAAATAAAAATAAAAAGTGTGTGGGGTAATAATATATTTTGATTTTTATTTTTATAAAACGAAAAGTTGAATGCCCTGTTCTGCGATAGAACCCATTAGGCTGCTGAATATGATTTAGAACTTGAGACGAGTTTTAGTATTAACGACTAAAAGCTATTAAGCATAATCAGCTTGTTTAAAATTTAAAATGCAAATTCCATTTTTTTCTTTTGGTTTCTCGGCTAACACCGGAAACACAATAGATTGTTGGCTACATGTTAAGTATCCATAAACGCAACAGTTATAAATCTTAATATTTGTCGATCGAAGATCAAATAAATGAAAATATCTTCGGCTCAAGCGGAAGTGCCCCAAGCGACAGCCAAGTGTCATAATTACGCACCAAAAACGCGAAAAACGCAAAGCTAATGTTCAACTTAAATGTTTATAATTGTTAATACCTACACAAAGATAGACTCGTACACGTATACATCTATATATATATATATATATGTGTGTATATATATGTTCGAATCATCTGAAAAGAGCTGCTACGTATATTTTGATAAGTGGCTTTCGATGATTTGTGAATGGCTTCTGTTAGCCATGAGGTTGGGTTACATACAAAAAATGTTTAGGACGGGTACTTCAGGTTTTAATGAACTCGATCCACGCATAATCTTCAGTCCGTTTAATAGTTCCAAGCCCCATCTGCTGCCTTTCTAAGCGATCACTGTAATGGATCGATCACAGGCATATAAGAGGGCCGCAAAGCAACGCTTCCGGTTAACTGGACCGATTTTGACCTTGCACATCGCAATTAAATATATATATATATATATATATAAGTGTCTGGGCTAAAAACAGAATTAGCTGATCGAGTGGAGCGCATCTTGTGTGTGGCGGAGTGGGAGGTGGCGTTATTTTTAAGCACTCACATCAATTTCAATCTAGAACAGGAATCTGAAAATTTGCCCCTCATATCGTAGCCGGCGGCTCTGTCTTACCATGTCAGACCGTGACATTAGGAAGACAAAGCGACGCTAAGTTGGCCCAAAGCATAAGCACACACGTACACACACACACACACACATCGCAGACAATTCAAGTTCCTCTATAAAAACCAGTAAATGAACAAGTAACGGCTTCAGAATCGTTTCAAAACCCGCGACACACGGATGCAAAACGCATGAAAGAGCAAAACCGAAATAGACCCAAAAGAACTGAACACAATTGTGTCTAGAAGTGATCAGAAATGATCTAAACTAGTTTCCAAATATAAACGAGAGGGAAACAAACATAAAATAAGCCAATGATCTTTAAATTAAAAAGCAAAAAACATAAAATATAAACAGAACGATAGATTATGGCTTCTTGGCATTAACATAAATTATGCATTAAGTTAATTGGAAAGAAGCTAACTAATTCTGTAAAAAACGACGCGTGCCGCGAGGGTCTATAAAAACAAAACAACAACAACAAAATAAATAAAAGTATATAAAAATAAAAGTAACATATAATTGATAAAAGGCTTTCCGCATTTTGTCTCGTGACGCGTTTACAATCGCCCACAAATCGCAGTCGCTTAAAGACGTTGGACGGGTCTGGACCATACTACAGCTGACCTTGACACTCACATTTCTAAAGAGCCATACACATATATATATATATATACCATATATATGAACGATACGATATATATTTATCGGGTTTTTGGCTTTGGCAACGTCTTCTTGCTCAGTCGCGCTTAAAGCCGCTCGACAGTCTTTGCCCGAATCGGAGTTAAAACACATGAAACGGGCTACGTTTAGTTAACTCTTTTTTTTTTGTTTTCCATACAACTTGTGGAACATTTTACATAAGTTTCATACAAGTGCAACGTGCGAATAACAATTAAAATAAAATATATTAAACGAGCATCTCTATAAAAGCAAAAAACAAGTGAATCAAGCGCCAAACTTTTGCATGTCTATGTTTTATACGGCGCAGCTGCATATTTTACAAAACAATAAGAAATAAATAATAAGTGTTGAATATACATATATATACTATATACATATATATATATATATAGTTAATAATATTATACACGAGCAGCTGGGGGCCAATTGTTAAGTGCAAAAATGTGCCATAAAGTCGTGTGCAGCTTGCTGCTGCTTTGTCTCGTCGGCTTCGTATGCTCCAGCAGCTCCAGCAACAATCTGGCCGGCTATGAAGGGTAATTAAAACTTAAGAGAAGACAACAACAGTAATAGAAATATACAAAATAACATACATGTTAATATTATACTTTATTTTTAAAACTCGAACTCGAACTCGAACTTGAGGCACATCAATCAGTCGGCTTTAGGCAGTCATTAATTTTCTTTCTTTTAGCCGAAAAGAAGCGAAAACATCAAATAAAAGTAACATTTAATGGTTTTTAATTTAACGGCTAGTTAACTGGCAAACTGGTAAACTGGTTTAGGGTTTAACTTAATATAATCCGCGCGTCTCATTTCATATCCGATAACATCTTCTTCTAACTCTCCTGATTCCACCTCTAACCCAGTCTCAACGCCCGCTCCAGACATCTGAAGGTAATCACAGTAACACTCGCATAGAACAGCCAAACATCGAAATTGCACAACTCGTGTAGATCCGCTTTGAATGATAGATAGGGTATAGTCAATAGGGACATGAACTGTAGTCCGTGGTATAGATGCACACTCCAGTTCTTGACAATTGTTTTCAATCTGCGATTCATGTTGAGAAACTTCTTAAATTCTTTTGATTTTGCGTTTTTTTTTTTATTTATTTTTTAATTAAAATATATAACTTATATAGGCACTTCACGTATGATGTATGAATGCTCATACGATGTATATTTAACACAAGTATTTCAATCTGATAACTGACAGCTTTTCCTGTGAAGACTAGGAAATTAAATAGTAGTGGAAATTTTCTCTTATTACTCTTTCGATTATCTTATAAAAATGATATCAAAATCTGTTATATACTTTAAACACGATTCGATAAATGAGTTCAACTATGCGTGTGAGCTCTTGTTTGAAATAATTCAGCTTATTAAATCAGACGCATTTAATTTATATATATAATTGCCTTTTAATGGCTAAAATTATATATCAAATATCAAAAAGTTACTTTAAGCAATATAGAAATATAGAAAATTAACCAAATTTTGTGAAAGAAATTTAAGCGATTGTTTGAAGGCTTTAACTTATAATATATTCATTTATTTATTAACAAAATTTTACAAAATATAATATTAAATCTAATACATTAGGGGGAGAGTGCTTAGAGTACTAGTAAAGGGATATAATATATAAATATAACTTATAATATAACTTGGCATTATATAATAACACTTAGCTCCTTTGGGTAACTTAACTAATTGGTTGATAAGGCTAATATATGCAGCTAATCGAGAGGTCCTGGTTTAAATTTCCAGCTAGGATGGATAAAGTCAGGCAGAAGCTGTGGCTTCATCAAAGAATTTTCTAGCCAGAATTTACACAAAATCAGTTCACATGCCAATTTTACTTAGCAAAGGAGGCTACGAAATATTTATGGCATTTTTTGTATAAAGTTTTAGTGTCAGTTCGGCATATTTTACTACACTTCAGAAAAATCTAAAATATTCAGTAAATTTTTCATCGATTAAACCGGGTACTGCTCTAAGGAATTCGTGTCCCAAATTTGCACATTAAATTGCAACGTGTAGAGAGCGCTTATATAATATATATAAATCAGCAAAAAAAACTAGTTAGCAACAGTTAGTAAAAGATATTAATATAAGTCTTGCTAAGCTAAACAAAGTTTACGATATTGTTTTCAGGCAACTATCAATAAAAGTTTCACTATACTATAGTCTGTATATAGGCCATCGATTGTGAATCTTTAAATCATTATCTGTTAGCCAAGTTGTAGCTTAAATTTGTACAAGTGTTAGGGGCAATTAGGCAACAGGTTTTAGTAGTAGTCTAAGGCAGATGTACTCGTACTCGTACTCGTTAGTGGAAAAGATATTCAATGTCAGATAATTAGAAGGTGTCATTAACATTTAGTTAGCACTTATGCTAAACGTTGCCCACTTTGGGCGTATAAAGCAAGCCCAAGTACGCCCATGATAAACAGCAGCAGCTGATACTAATACTGTTGTATATTGAAACAGCAATTCCATTGACAACATGACACACACACACACACACACACACACAGTCTCATACAATATGTAACCATATGTAAATGCCAAGAGATCTCAGCGCAAATGTTTGCCAAAGAAATCAGAAATCAGAAAATCAGAAAATCAGCAAATTGCACGACGTCTCAGTCCCAATCTGAATCTGAATCTGCATCTCAGTTTCACTCTCTTTCTCTCTGGCTGTTGGTTATTTGTCAGGGGCGTACGCGGCGTATGAGTGATGGATGTGGGCAACTGTGAGTTTCGTTTGTGGTTTGATTGGTATCTTAATGAAAATGAAAACCCAAACACAACAATTTGATATTTAATTAGTACGGAAAATGGTTGCTTCCTTCCGTTGCTTTGTGATTGAATTGGCACTGAGTTGTTGCTGTTGTTTCTGTTGCTATTTCGACACCTTCTAATGTTCGAAAAATAGATGTTTTATATGCACAGATTTGTGTGTTGTTGTGGTTTTTCGGCAAGGCCGCACACACAGCAGCTGATTGAAATCAGCAGCCAACAATAGCGCTTCATTTGCTTATAATTTTTGTTTAGGAAAAAGCATAAAAATAATTAAACAAAAATAATAAAACCAACTTAATCACATGTAAACAGTTTCTTTATGTAAAAATGAAAAATTAGTTGGATTCTTTTTTCTGCCCTCATCTCTATGTCTCTATTATTTTTATTATTTATCTTGCCTTCTGTTTCTATGAGCATAAACTTAACTGGCGGGTGTTTAATTAAATTATATATCATTGTGTGCCGTCGACTGCCACACGTGATTAGCTTCGTCTTTGTCTTCTGTTTTGCTAGCCACTTCCTCCGCCGCAGCCACATCAACACAACAGCAGCAGCCGCAGCCACTGGCTTTGCTTGCGTCTTTATCTTCTCCTCCTCCACATCTACATCCACATCCACATCCACTTGATGCTGCACAAGATGAATATGCATAGATTTTCAATATTTGTAGCCAGCTTGTTGCTTCATCTTGTCGGTGCCGTTGTGGAATTTTGTGAAATGATAAATTGGTCACAAACTCATGCGAGGTGGCAAAACGCCAATTGGCCAGTCGACGACATCGAGAACGAGGCATTCTGCATAAATTTGTGAATCAACAACTCATTTTGGGCGCCACAAATTAATTTTGTTGTCCAATTAGCCACAAGACATGTGTGGAGCAATCGTATTACACTCGGGTTTTTTCTCAATTTTTTAATTGGATATATCCATTATCTTTCCAATTAGTGAGCAGCAATTGTACGAATTCATACTAATAGGGATTACCCATTGCTCGGCCTAGGCCTATGATATACTTAATTAAGCTGTATAGGAAGAGACTATTTCTTACTTGTACCCTTTTCTTGAACTCAGACCTCTTAAGGGACCTTAACGGCTAGACGGTACAATTATACCTAGAAAGAATAGAAGCATATGCCTGGGTATATATACTACTATATACCTAGTTCATTTTTAGCTTAGCGTTTACATAAGTTCTAGGCTATTTTTAAGCGGTTGTACTAAAAATATGCACAACATGTACCGAAACACATTCGAAATGTACCAAACTTAATTTCAATGTACCATTAGAAGAATGAATTCAAAAAAATTTTAAAAAAAATCCTACGAAGTCTAACCTAAAAATAGAGATTCTAACATATTGTAGAAAAATATCGAATAGTCCAACAAAATAATGTACCAATATTTGTACATTTATAATGAATGTACCAACATGTGTACCTATTGTTTTTTAGTTAGCTTAGAGACAAGTTTGCATAGATTCCAAACTATTTTTTTAGAGATTGTACAAAACTGTACAAAACAGACCAAACTCATTCAAAATGTTCCTAAATCATTCTCAATGTACCATTAGATGAATCAAAATTAAACAAAAATAAATCAAATGAAGGAAACTGTACTATTTAGTACCATAAAGCTTCAATGTACCAGCGTATATATAATGTATTCATTTTGGTACATTTATAACGAATGTAACAATATAGGTACATATGTACCTACATATTTTTTTTTACTTAGTGATAAGTTAACATATATTCTAAACTGTTATTAAGCGTTTGTACCATAAATATATACATTGTGTGCCAAACT
The DNA here is from genome assembly GCA_035045065.1 of Hirtodrosophila trivittata. Lineage (NCBI taxonomy): Eukaryota > Metazoa > Arthropoda > Insecta > Diptera > Drosophilidae > Hirtodrosophila > Hirtodrosophila trivittata. The sequence goes on along the minus strand of JAWNNK010000813.1, from coordinate 7,656,990 downwards.
CATTCAAATTGTACCAAACTTGTTAAAAAAAATGTACCATTAGGTGAATGAAATCAGTTTAGAATTAAAAGAATACAAATCAGATGAGAGAAAAAGTGTCCCATATAGTAGAAAAAAGATCTAGTGTGCCAGCGAATACATAAAGTACCCATTCTGGTACATTTGTTGCTCAAGTGAGAATCGCCAATCTGTTCTGACTTTAAAACTGTTTAAATTGTAGCTTTACCAAGTACACGGTGCAGCATGGGGATGAGGATGCCTTCAAGTACATGGTCGATCTGCAGACAAACGATTCTGGTCTGGACTTCTGGCTGCTCACACGGAACATGTCCGTGCTGACGGTGAGTCCAAAGCTGAAGCCACAGTTCGAGTCGCGTCTCTCCCAGCTGGGAGTTGACTACCAGACGCAGCCACTGATGGAACTGATGGCAGCACTGGAGGCTAACAGTACGTACGCTGATGGGGATGCCGATGTATACGAAGAGTGCCAGTCCGGAGATTGCGAATCAGAGCGTCCGCGTAGTCGTCAGCGTCGTCAGGCCCGCGGCTTCTTCTCCCATTATCCCCGGTACCATGAGATACTCAACTTTATGAGCGGCCTGGCTGCGCGTTATCCCCAGTACTGCCGTTACGAGTCTCTGGGACGCTCCAATGAGGGTCGCCACATTGCTGGCCTCTCGATTTCATTGAGCACACGCACTCGTCCACGCAGAGTGGCCTACATTCAGGCTGGCGCTCACGGACGGGAATGGATCACGACACAGACTGTTTTGTACCTCGCCTACGAGCTGCTCAGCAATCTGCGTGCCTTCCAGCGTGTGCTGACTGATGTTGAGGTGTTCCTGGTGCCGCTGGTGAATCCCGATGGCTATGAGTACACGCACACAACGGTAAATACGACACAATATGGCTTAAACGAGACTTGAGCTGATGCGTTTTCAATCTTTCAGGATCGCTTCTGGCGCAAGAATCGCCATCGTTATGGCGGACACGCTTGCACTGGAGTGGACATCAATCGCAACTTTGGCAACCACTGGAACTATCAGGGTGCCAGTCAGAATGTAAGCGACCTGTTGCATATATATATTTGACTTTGACCTTCATTATTTTATGTATATTTTCCCCTGATTTCAACCCCGTTGAAATCACAAACAAAAACACCAATAAACAGCTCTGCTCGGAGGTCTATTCGGGCACGGCGCCAAATTCAGAGCCGGAAACATCGGCCGTGGTGCGCTATTTGGAATTCAATCGTCATCGTGTGAAACTCAGCCTGGATGTGCACTCATTCGGCAAATTCATTTTTTATCCCTACGGCTATGCGAGGTGTGTATAAATACAAGTGCGGAGTATGGCCTTTGGGCTCGGACCAACGGCTGAACTGGCTGAGCGGCTTCTGGCCGAAAAGAAAATTCAATTTACTTTTCAATTAATTGCTAAAAGCAATTAAAACCGAATATTTTCTGCCACTGTAGTATCCATTTAAATTTTCTCATCCATTTCGCCTATACATATATATATGTATATTTGTAGAAATACCGTGCCCCCAACTGTGGCAACACTGCGCTCTGTGGCACTGCGGGCCGCCAACCAAATCGGCAAATATCGCGGCACACGGTACACCATCGGCACCTCAGCCTCAATTCTATACGAGGCTTCTGGCAGTCTGGATGACTTTGCTTATGGCAACCTGGGCATACCCTTGTCCTACACGCTTGAGCTGCCCGGTGACGAATTCCATGTGCCCTCCTCGGATATCATACACGTCTGCAAGGAGACATTCGCCGGCTACGTCGAGTTCATCCGGCATGTAAGCCTCTATTAGATAAAGCTCTCGTAGAGTACTCCTCTTGCTAGCAATTAAGCAATTGAATGTATATACATATATATGTATGTATGTATGTATATATGTATGTGTGTATGTATATATGTATACTTATATTTGTTAATTAAAGAATTTAGTGTCATCGTGTTGTTACGCATTAAAGATTAAAGTGAGAAATGTTAGTTAAAAAAAAACAAAACAAAAAAGTGGAATTATTTATACAGTTATAGTTTATAAAGTCGGTTACAGCTATAGCCATAACTGAACTATCATTTAATACCGAATCCTAAGAACGAGTCCCAAGACTTCTTACAATCAAGCCCTGGTTTTTATTATTATTATAGCTATTTCTGCTATATTTATTTCCCATTTTATTGCCACAAACAGAAGCATAAAAGCGATATCTAGACTTATGGGTATCGTAACCCTATCATATATATTGTACTCCTATCTAGGAGGCACTATATGGTCGGCAGCAGTTCCAATTAGGTAAAAGTAGCTCTATTGATTGCCATATATCTTAGTCTTATTGGAACTGTGTAGAAATGATATTGTTAATTCGTTGGGCGCTGCTGCTGCTGCTCCTAAAGAGCAGTTGTCTTTTGGCCTGGCAGGATTACAAGGATTATAAGGTCTTTGAGTTGCAACCCCGCGATGACGGGGAGCTGCGATTGTTGCGTCAACTGGCCAGGGAACAGCCCCGGTGGGACTTTCTAGGCCCACGACGCGCTTACAATGAGACAGGGCTGCGGCTATTGGTGGGGCCCAAGAAAGTTGACAGTGTGCTGCGACTTTTGAAGACGCATCAGATTGAACACCAGCTGCTCTTGGATGATATCTCCACATTGGTTAGGGCACAGCGAGCTGAGAATCAGCGGAGCAAGTCACGCTTCCAGTTGCCTCTGATTGATGTCCTGGGTGGGTTCTACACGCATGCCGAGATCAACGAGTACCTGGACAGTCTGCCTCAGCGATATCCAAGGCGTGCTCAGGTTAAGCTATTCGGCTGGAGCTATGAGCGGCGTCCGCTGAAGGTACTGACCATCACCAACGGAGATGGACGTCGGAATAAGCCTGTTATCTTCATAGATGCCGCCATGCACGCCAGGGAATGGATTGCACCCTCTTTCGCACTGTATATCATACAACAGCTATTGGATAACTACGCTGAGAATCAGCAGCTACTCGAGGACTTCGATTGGGTTATCTTGCCAGTCGTCAATGCGGATGGCTATGAGTTTAGTCACACGGATTCGCGCTACTGGCGCAAGACACGGAAACCCACCTGGGATCCAGATCATGTGGGCACCGATCTCAACCGCAACTTTGGCTTTCATTGGGGCAATGATGACGGATCCTCTTCAGATCCCGCCGAGGAAATCTATCGCGGCGAGCATGCCTTCGATCAGCCAGAATCCCAGGTGGTACGCGACATATTGCTCCAATACAGCGATCGCTTGAGGTTTTACCTTTCCCTACATTCCTACGGCAACTTCTTCCTCTTGCCGTGGGGTCACACCAAGTAAGTCCAACTTAAATTACTGTTAGGTTAACACAAAGCAATGAAAGTAAACAAAGCAAATCGAATGGTATTAAGTCAAATGGAAATTGATTGAATTAGATTCCAAAGTGAAGATAATATAATATAATGATTAGACTACAATGGAATGAATCACAAATCAAGTAAGTTTGATAATGGAATATATTTTCGATACATTTTCCTTATGAATCACAATGAAATATATTCCAAAGAACAAGGTACAATATTATGATTAAAATGGAATAGTACGATACTGAAATAGGGGAGAATATATCGATCGAATGGTATATAATCGAAAAGAATGAAAGAATTAAAAGAAATAATAGTAAGGAATAGAATGAAATAACAGTGTGTATAAGAATTGAAAAGGAATCATTAAATATCGATTTAGGTTTATAACATAATAAATCGAAAAAGTCGAAAGCAATAAATTGGAATAGAATGAAGTAGAATAGAACAGAACGAGTGAAAGAGACCAAATACTTTCATTAAATATCAATATACGTTTATAATACAATATATCAAATAAAATAAACTCGAATGGAGCAGAAAAGTATACATGGAGATAGGAATAAATTGGGAAATAATGGATTGTAGCGGAACGAATGGAATATAACGAAAGTGATCATAATTGATATACGAATATAGGCCAATAAATCAAGTTTTCTACAGCAATAAATTTAAATACTAGAATGAAATAGAAATAGAGTAGAACGAAATGAGTGGCACGGAACGGAATGAGTGGAATAGAATAGAATAAGTGGATTGGAAATGAATGAGTGGAATGGAAAGGAATGAGTAAAGTACAATAGAAAGAAATGTGTGGACTAGAACAGAACAAGTGGAACAGAACGGAATGAGTATGCTCCACTCACTCCGATATACGTATATAACACTATAAGTGGAATAAATCGGGAAAATCAATAGAATGAAATGGGTGGCACGGAACGGAGTGAGTGGAATATAATAGAATGAGTGGAATGGAAAGGTATGAGTGGAGTGGAAAGGGAGGTGTTAAATACAAAGGAATGAGTGGACTAGAACAGAGCAAGTGGACTAGAACAGAACAAGTGGAATAGAACGGAATGAGTATGCTCCACTCACTCCGATATACGTATATAACACTATAAGTGGAATAAATCGGGAAAATCAATAGAATGAAATAGAGTGGAACGGAACGGAATGAGTGGAAAAGCAAAATAAATATATATCTTTATTACAGAAACTTCCCGGATAACTACCAGGAAATGATGGACGTGGCAGACGCCGGAGCCATGGCGATAGTCTTTGCCACCAATGGCCTTTACAGCTATGGCAGCGGGTATTATATGATGTATCCGACGTCGGGAGACTCGACGGATTATGCGGTTGGCGTGGCGAATGCCACTGTGGCCATCACAATGGAGCTACCTGCTGGGGGCTTTCTGGGCTTTGATCCATGGGTAGCACACATCGAGGGCATCGTAACGGAAAGTTGGGTGGGCGTGCGGGCCATGGCCGTTGAGGTGATAAGACGTTACCAACGCATGCACTAAATAAATCGGATTAATGTCCAAAAAACCATTGATTTTGTTTTCGTAAGAGATAGATTTAATCGGTTTTGAGATAAGATATAGTATGACTCGACAAGTTAAACCACTAGACGGCTATTTAAGTAGTTGGCTTTGTCCACGCGCTTCCATAGTCCGGTGTACGCGCAACTATGTCGCGTAACACTCTGTTGGTACTACTGCTGGGACTGGCTCTAGTAGCTGCCGAGTATAGTTATGAGGGGTAAGTAAGGGAGAGATATATCTAAAGCAGGAGGTTCCTAAGGAAACTGTCACTTGCAGCTATCGCATCTATGAGGTAACACCAACAAATGGAGCACAGGGGGAGCTATTGCATCAGCTCAGCCTGGAGGGTTACGACTTCCTGAGTTTAAGTCGCTTGCTGGGACATCCATCCAGATTAATCATCACTCCCAAGCAGCTGAAAAGCTTTGAAACATTGCTCTCGGAACATCAGTTGAGCCACCAACTGCTCAATAAGGATCTGGGTGCAACCATTGCCAAGGAGTTCGCCCAGCGTCAACTGCAGCGCCAGCTCTCGCCCATTACGGGCAAGGGTCGCTTGAGTACGGAACGCTACTACTCGCACGAGGAGATCAACAACTACATCGATGACTTGGCCAAGCGGTTTCCCACACGTGTCTTCGTTAAGACTGTGGGCTGGTCATTTGAACGGCGTCCAATGAAGACAATCACCATCACCAATGGGGATCATCGCGCCAATAAGAAGTTGGTCTTTATGGACGGTGGGTTCCATGCTCGTGAATGGATCTCGCCGGCAGCTACGCTGTATGTGATTGAACAGCTCACGGAGCAGTTCGAACAGTATGGTTACCTGCTGAAGGATTATGATTGGGTCATCTTGCCCGTGGTCAATCCGGATGGTTATGAATACACCCAGACAAGCACCGTTGCACGCATCTTCCGTAAGACTCGTCAACCCTATACGTATCTGGGTAGGACCTGTCATGGCGCTGATCCCAATCGCAATTTCGATTTCCATTGGAATGAGGAGGGTGCCTCATCAATTCCCTGCACGGACACATTCGCTGGACCCAAAGCCTTCTCTGAACCAGAGACAATGGTGGTGCGAGATCTGATGCATTCTTTAGCGGATCGCGGCATTATGTATCTAACCATTCACTCCTATGGCAACTACTTGCTCTATCCATGGGGCTGGACCAGGTAAGTGTCTGACAAACCTTTAAATGTCTAACTTGTTCTTATGCTTGGTTTGTTTTCCCCTGCAGCGATTTACCGGAGACCTGGAAGGATCTTGACGATGTGGCACGCGCTGCCGGCGATGCCATTAAAGCAGCCACTGGCACCGAGTACGAGGTGGGCAGCTCCACCAATGTGCTATATATAGCTGCTGGCGCCAGCGATGACTACGCCTTCTACTCTGGCTTCAATATATCCATTACTATGGAACTGACTGGAGGTGGTGCCACAGGCTTTGATCCGCCAGCGAGCAGTATTGATTCCTTTGTAAAAGAAACCTGGATTGGCATTCGTGCCATGGCAGAAAAGCTTATCGAAAAGTATTAGAAAATACTTCTTGCTCCCCGATTAATGCTCATTTTGTTGGCCAGTGTACCTCTATAATAAATACACTACTCTTAAGTCCAATTCTTAAGAGTACTGCGTGTTGTTCTTATCAAATTTTATTATAACTATTATTTTTATTGTCCTACGACGCCGATAGAAGCCTATCGAAAGCTAGTTCTGTATCTTTATCTGTCACTGAATCTTTAGCTATTTTTCGATTCTTTCGTAGAACTTGTTGATAAATAAGCTTGATATATAACTACGTATAGTATGTACATATTATGGTACATTATGTATATACTTCAGGGAGCTAGGGCTGGTATACACTGAGCGCTTTCTGGGTATGTCTTTGCGTATATCGTATCGTATATCGTATCGTATATCGTATCGTATATCGTATCGTATATTGTATCGTATATCGTATCGTATATCGTATCGTATATCGTATCGTATATCGTATCGTATATCGTATCGTATATCGTATCGTATATCGTATCGTATATCGTATCGTATATCGTATCGTATATCGTAGCGTATATCGTATCGTATATCGTATCGTATATCGTATCGTATATCGTATCGTATATCGTATCGTATATCGTATCGTATATCGTATCGTATATCGTATCGTATATCGTAGCGTATATCTTAGCTCAAAGTTATATATATGAATATATCGAACAAATACTGAACTATAAACTTAACCAATAGAATTCAAATCTATATACTTTATATCGTATACGGTCTAGTGCTTATCGTTTGATTTATTAATATACGGTATATAAATGCTACAAAGTTTCTCCGGTCCGTTAACAATCTATCCAATTTCTGTGATTATACAACTAGAAGCTTATGAAAAGCAAATTTTGTATCTGTATCTTAAAGTTCATAATTTTAACGAATCAGCCTGATACACAAACTTTTTATCTACATACATATTAAGATATATTATGTATATACTTAAGAGAGCTAAGACTGACATGCACTGACCTCTTTCTAGGTATATCTTAGCGTATATCGTAATGTATATCGTAATGTAAATCTTAGCATATATCTTAGCCTATAGTTATACATATACATATATCGACCTTATACTGAACTATAAACTTAACCAACAGAATCACATATATATATACACCATATATCGTATACGGTCTAGTGCTTATAGTTTGATAAACCAATATACAAAAGCTACAAAGTTTCTCCGGGCTGTTAACAATCTATCCGATTTCTGTGATTCTACAAGCAATTTATTGATTACTTTAAGTGGGTTGCTCTATGTTCTCATTGATAAGAATCATGATTAGAAGTTATGGGCTGGAAAAGTTTTGATAGTCGTTAGTTCCCCTTAAGTACGCAACGTTGAAAGATGAAATTACTGTGGCTCGCCCTGTGTGGCCTCTGCCTTACCCAATCCCAGGCCAGGGGAAGTGTCTACGATGGGTAAGTCCAACTATATTAGATCATTTGTGCCTAACGTAATCTAACATATTCCGGGAATCATATCAATCAAAGATTTAAGATCTTTGAGGTGGCCACAACTGGTAGGTCTGCCGGTGCCGAGTTGGTCTTATCGGAGCTGGCCAAGAATGAGTCATACTATGACCTGTATACAAGCAATCAGGCAGCCACCCGTGTCCTGGTGCATCCTTCGGCACAGCCCGACTTCATCGTCCTGCTCGATGAACACACCCTCAACTATAAGGTCATTAATAAGGACGTGGGTCTCACGTTGCGTCGCCAGTTCGAAGCGAATCGCATGTTGCGCAATTGGTATCCGTATCAGGGCCGCTTGAGCACGGAGCGCTATTATAGCCACGGTGAGATCAACCAGTACATTGAGCAGCTTGCCCGGGAGTATCCGAGTCGTGTGTTTGTCAAGACGGTGGGCAAAAGCTACGAGGGACGCCTGCTGAAGACGATACGCATAACCAATGGAGATGGACGCGCCAATAAGAATGTGATACTCATGGATGGCGGCTTTCATGCCCGCGAATGGATCTCACCCGCAGCCGTGGTCTATGCCATTGGCGAGCTGGTGCACAACTTCGAGTCATACAGGCATCTGTTGTTAGATTACGACTGGATCATATTGCCCGTGGTGAATGCTGATGGTTATGAGTACACGCAGCTGTCGGCGGACACAAGATTGTGGCGCAAGACGCGTCAGCCAAGCAGTGCGAATTGCATTGGCACCGATCCCAATCGCAATTTCGGTTTTCACTGGAACGAGTCTGGCGCCTCATCAGATCCCTGCCAGTCGACATACGCTGGACCAAAGGCATTCTCCGAGCCGGAGGCAGTTGTAGTCCGCGATCTCATCCACAGCTTCGCAGATCGTGGCAAAATGTATCTAACCATCCACTCCTATGGCAACTATGTGCTATATCCCTGGGGCTACATCGAGTAAGTGGCTCACTTTTGTTTTCTAATCGTTTTCTATATATGCTACTCTCTTCGCAGTGAGGTGCCCGAGACTTGGAAAGATCTCGATGAAGTTGGCAATGTTGGCGGTGATGCCATTAAAGCAGCCACCGGCACCGTCTACAAGGTGGGCTGCTCCACCAAATTGTTGTACGCAGCTGCTGGCGCTAGCGATGATTACGCCTTCAGCAGCGGTTTTCCCATATCTTTCACCATGGAGCTGCCAGAGGGTGGCAAAGACGGCTTTGACCCACCTGCTGCGGATATCGATAGACTGGTGAAGGAGACCTGGGTGGGCATTGAGGCCATGGCCAAACGCGTAACTGAAAAGTATCCGCTGAAATAAAGTTGTCTATAACATTTGATAATATATAAAAGTATCTAACAAGTTCTGATTATTCTGCAAGGGAAACTTAAGCCGCTTAAGCCCAGTTAAAGGCCAGGCGATAGCTTCAAGTGCAGATTGGCCAAGTGTGTCAGTGTTGCATGCCACTCGTATCGCACTCCATGGGAGGCACTTATCAGCCGCAGCAACAGAAGTAGACAAGTTTGTGTGTTGTAGGTATAAAATATTGTTGTCTTTCTTTTATTTTCGTTTTCGGTACATAATGTTTAGTATTTGTCGATGATCTTCTGGGCCATGGCACGAATACCAATCCAGGTCTCGGAGACGAACGGATTGATCTGTGCATTTGAGGGATTGAAGCCGGAACCGCCAGCGGGCAGCTCCATGGTAATGGCCACTGGGAACTTGGCCACACCGTAGGCATAATCATCGCTGCCACCAGCTGCGGCATACAGAACATTCGTGGAGCTGCCGACAGTGTACTTGGTGCCAGTGGCGCTTCTGATGGCATCCGCACCAGCCTGGGCAACCTCGTCATGAGCACGCCAGTCGCTGGGCAAATCACTAGAAATAAGTATGTGTTAGTTGAAGCTGATGAATCACAGTTAGATAATCGAACTCACGATGTCCAGCCCCAAGGATAGAGGAGATAGTTGCCATAGGAGTGCAGCGTCAGGTAGAACTTGCCGCGGCCTGTCAAGCCCTTCAGCAGATCGCGTACGGTTTGGGTTTCGGGCTCCGAGAAGGCGGATGTACCGCGGAAGGTGTCGGCGCAGGCAAAGTTGGAGGCACCCACCTCTCCCCAGTGGAAGTCAAAGTTGCGGTTGGCATCGGTGCCGAAGCAGTTGCTGCTCACAGGGCGGCGGGTCTTGCGCCACATGCGGGAGCTGGTGTGGGTGAACTCATAGCCATCGGGATTAACCACAGGCAGAATGACCCAGTCGTAGTTTTTCAGCAGGTTGGCGTTGGCCACAAAGTTCTCCACCAACTGATAGATCGCATAGAGAGCTCCGGCTGGTGCAATCCACTCGCGGGCATGGATGCCGGCATCCATGAAGATGACTTTCTTGCCAGACTTGCCGTCTCCGTTGCTAATGGTAATGGTCTTCAGATCGCGTTTCTCAAAGGATTTGCCCACAGTCTCCACCTTCACGCGGCTGGGGTATGCCTTGGCCAGCTCATCCAGATACGCATTGATCTCGCCATGACGATGGAACACGTTGAAGCTGATGCCGCGTGCGGTCTCACGCTGGGCCACCAGACGTTGGCTTTGGTTCTCCAGGTGCTCCTGTTGCAGCGTCAAGCCCAAATCCTCCTCAACCACCACAAACTCTATGGCAAACCGCTGCAGCAGCTTCTCGAAGCTGGGCTGATCCTTGGGCTTGACCATGACGCGTGCAGCAGCGTCCAGGGAACGTGGCAGGTCAAAGAAATCATATTCCGCATTGTTGGCCAGACGCAATAGAATCTGCTTTACAAAATTATTGGGCGCAGTGATGTCATAGATCTTATAGCTGCAAATGCGGATAAGTTAATGGAATCAGCTATGCACAATCCGGATCCGGTTTCTACTCACCCATCGTAGCTCTCGGAGGCGCCGAGCGCAATAGCGCTGCACACGAGCAGCAGCAGGGAAGCTTTTAAAAACATTTTCATACGGCTCTGTACGGTTCCGTGGGGTTCCGGCTCAAACTGTCGATTCAATTGTAATTCCACAGGTGCCGTCTTTATATAGTTGTTGGCGTGCGCACCACTTGACGTATGCGCAATGTGGGCTACGTTGCTGATTGATAAAGTGATCAGAATATCAAAAATCTTATCAGTCCTATTCGTTCGTACGCATTGTTTGTGTATGTCAATCGCTCGACTAAACCCATAGGAAAATCTCTCAAAATTTATAATACGTTTTGTTGCTAGATGACAGCAAGGTTTCTACTGAATTTCTAGCCTTACTCCTACTTAAGCCTAAGCAAACGTGTAAAAAGTGCGATTGGGTTAGTGAATCAATTGAGAAAACATTTACGCGACCAGCAGATACGCTCTATTTGCGAGTGTTATAGATGATTATATATATATATATATATATATATATACATACTTGATTCCTAGTCTAAAGTTTATTGAAACTTTGCATAGTTGTTGGCTGAAAAGCTATCGTGATGAAGTGCTTCGGTGAGAGTTATCAAAGTTGATGTTTGACTTTGTCTTATATAAAGGCAGAGCCTATCTTTGAGATATGAATGATATTCTGGTGTAGATATATATCCTGCTGTAGATATGTATCCTGGTGTATATATGCAGCTTATGTAAGCTCAATGTGAACAACATCGAAATAGCTGCTTTGGATCTACTTTGTATATAGGAACGACAATCCAGAAGCGCCTTCCAGCTGAACCTAAACTTTTATGGGTGAGTAGATTTAGAATATAGATATAGAATATAGAATATAGAATATAGAATATAGATATAGAATATAGAATATAGAATATAGAATATAGAATATAGAATATAGAATATAGAATATAGAATATAGAATATAGAATATAGAATATAGAATATAGAATATAGAATATAGAATATAGAATATAGAATATAGTTATAGATATAGAATATAGAACATAGATATAAAACATATATCTAGAACATAGATATAGAACATAGACATATCAAATTCAATGCTGATTCCAATTTTTTCGTTTTTACATTTTTTTACATTTTTTATTTTTTTATTTTCTATTTTTTTATTTTATTTTAATAATTTTTTAAATATTTTTTTTATTTTATATATTTGAATAAATACGCAAGATTAATATTTTATTATTTTAATTATGTTAAAAACTTTCTTCTATTAATTTTTTTATTCAAGTCGATTGTTATTAGTGGACTTCAAATAAATAAATAAAAATTAAGAGTATATTTTTGTATATTTTATAAATAAGATTAATGCTTCGCATACTTTCTTTAAACCTCTTTATTAGAGCTATAAAATGTATATAGAAATATACAATTTGTAATCATTTCGATTTGGCAGTACAGCTGCACCACAAATAAACTGTCTAATTTATATATATATTAATTGTCAATCAATTACATATTATAAATCGATAAATTACTTAAGAACTAAAACAAAGTTCTTAAAAAAAATCCCACAATAAATAACTAAAATTGCTTTAATATTAAAAATTCCTCACAAAATTCATTGTAATACTTTTGGCTTAAGAGTTTACAATTGTTAATTCTTTTATTGGGTTTAGTTACAGCAGTTCGAGAGCTCATAAAAGTGGGACATATTTATTGAGAGACTGTTGAAATTTGTGTCAATAGCAAAAGTTTTCCCCTAGAAGTGTCTTTGTTTTTTGCGTTGTTCATTTTATTTGAGTTGCTCGTAAATTTGTCACGCGACTTGCGCAATAAACATTTGATTTATTGTGTCTTTGGGCCTCGGTCAGTTTTAGAATGGGGGTTTATCAGTTGGTTCGTTTGACTTGCCTCTGCAATTCACAAATTCACAAATTCACAAATTCACAAATTCTCCAATTCAACATTTCTGCCATTCAAAACAATGAAAGCCCATATACGTGAGAATAATATCTGCAAATTTAGGTTTGCTTGCAATGCCGAAGCTTGAATACCCTAAAATGATTACATTTTTTATATTAAGAAGGGAGATATATAGATTGGGCACAGATTTTCATATTTATGAGACTATTTATTGACATTTTGATTGATTTTTAATGATGAGAATGGAACTGAATTGAATGTTTAAAATAGGAATCAAAACCAATACATAGAAATCAAAAATATTCTCTTAGTTTTTTTTCCATTTATTGTACACTAGGTAAAGCTTACTCTTGAGGCTTAAGTATAAGATTATTTAAACGATATAACGGCATAAACGATTAATGTAGAAAATATTTACAAATCCCCTGGGAATATCCTCTCAATAGAGGAAACTTCACTAGAAATAAATACGATCTTCTCCTCCGACAAAGTTTTTGTTCCTTCAGTTTCAAGCTCAAACACTTTTTAAATCCCAAACTGATTTGTTGAGTTAGTATGTTACATATATCCTGCCAAAAGGATGTGCATCCAATGAAAGTGTAGGGAAAAAAAAGCAAACAATTTATAAAGAAAAGAGATTGGAAAAAAATTGACTGTTCTGGCGCACACACAGAGAAAATATATTTGAAAATTTATTGCATTCCATGCGTTTTTCCATATTTGTCTGCATTTGTAGGCAGTTTTGGTCAACAACTTTTGGCGGCTGCTGCACAAACAACAACAAAGATTGAAAACAACAGCCACAACAACAACACCAACAACAACATGAATAGAGGAAAAGTTGCTTACTTAAAACTGACAATGAGCGCATGGAAATGACAAAAAACACTGCGGAAACTGTTGGCTCGTAATTTTGAATGGCCCATTGGACGCGACAGGCAGAGTCCTACTCCTCCTCCTCCTCCTCCTCCTGCCACCCCCTCACTCAGACTACTCCACCTAAGCCACAATGCAGAAAAGTTTTGATACCCTATAACGAATTAACCGAAGTAGAATAGAGTATGCCAAGAATTGTGGTCAGAATCAAACAGGCAAGAGAAATAAGTTAATTCGAGTTGGCAAACATATTCTGGCGATTGTCAGATAGAAAGTTCAATGACATTAGCCGAAAGTGTCAGTTAAGCTTCAGTTGAAGCCTACAGAACTCAGGCAAATTAGTTGAGGCTTGACGCTATAATATGTTTCTATCTAGAGGTATATTGAGCTGTAGACAACGTTTGGCTTGGGCTGTCGGTATCAAGATCCAATGACACTAGCTGATAAAGTAATCATTTAATTTTTAGATTAATCTAAAGGAAAACTTGTTGTTAATATCTGAAAGGTTTTAATTGAGGTTAGCCAATATTTGGCAAGTCTTATAATAAACCAACTTAATCAAGAGAATAATCTTGCACATATACCCAAAATGGGTTTCATTTTATGGAATACTATGTATATCAATCTTTTCCAATATAGGAAATCATATAGTCAGTCACAGGCTCATAGTTTTTGGCATTGTGGGCTACACGTGACTGGCCGGAAGTGTGTGTGTGTGCGTGTACATTTGAGTGTGGTCTGAGTTTTTGTATACTCGCATTCGATTCAACTTTTTATTTTTATTTTGGCATATTCTTGTTTTAGTTTTTGTGTTCTTTTTATGCGCTTAACACATTAGAAATGGGTAAAAAGGGCATATAGAAGTTATAGAAATCTGTGTATTTGCTATATACGCGATCTTAGGTACTAGCATATAGCCTATGTATAAGCCTGAGCACCGCAGATCAAATTGGGAAAGACTGAGAGAGACTTTGGTCATAGACTAGCAGCAGATACAGAGTTTAGTTAGGCATATTTCAGTTGCAGGTTAAAGGTATCTCGTAGTCGGATTCACGATATTTTCCTAAAGCGTTCTTAGTTGTGTTTTTTATTGAAAACTTTGGTAAAAGTTGTACTGTTCTCTGTATTTGCATTGACAAAAGATAAAAGATAAAACGGCATTGTTTGCAATTTGCTGTAAATTATGCAAAATTATTTGCTAAGCATTTGATGGGGCTGAGAGAGAGGGAGAGAGAGAGATAGAGAGAGTTGTATTAAAGTCCTTTTGGCTTTAATTGAAATTAATAGCCTCAGCCGAGGATGTCAAATTACTTATAAGTAGTTTTGAAAATTCATTAGACAGTCATTTGCATAAATATTCGCAAACATTTTCGGAAAGTTTTTCAGCGTCGCTCTTTAATTTTCATTTTGCATAAATTAAATGCTGACAATGAGTAAGCTTGGCCACCACAAAAAGGACCTGATATCCTTGTCATGAACTTGCGGCTTTATTGCTCTATTAACGACCCAACCCCCTTCTTCTGCCCACCAAGTCGAGTGTCAAAAATTTACCACGGAACAGCAGCAGCTGAGGTGGGGGTGAACCCGACAGAAGGGTGAAGAGTCGGGGGCAGGGACAGGGGCAGGGGGCTGTCCCGGTGGCGGGACTTACTTGCAAGTTGCGTAGCACAAAGATTTTAATTAAAATTCATCTTCACATTTAATCAAATCATGCCCGAGCAGAGCAGAGCTGCCACTGACATCGACACTCGCTTCTAATTAAGTGCGAAAAATCGTTAAATGTAAAATCAAATCGTGCAAAAAGTAATTGAAGAACTCGCCCGCAAAACCAAAAGGGGTGTAAGGATTGAGGGGGAGGCAGGGGAAGCAAGGGTAGCACGTTTGCCATGGCTTCAACATGACGACTCACCTCCAGGCCGACCTGTAAATTGAGTGGAGCATTTTGTGTTGTAATTGTTGTTGTTCTCGCTGGATTAAGGCCACAACAATAGCCCCACCCGGGCTTGAGGGGGTTAAGCGAGAGGAGAGAGTGCAATGATTTCAACCTGGTGTCAAATATTTACAATCTATTACGTACTGGAAGCGACTACTACTGCGAGCTTATTTGTTGCTGGGTGTTAAGGCCAACAATTGGCTAATTAAAACTGGCGCTGCTTCAGGCCAATTTTCTTAATTGCCAATTGAAAGTATTCGGTTACTTTGCATCTTATATAATCGTTGTCTTATGTCCTTTCCCCGCAATTGAATAATTGAAAGACTTCTTAAGGACACAGCTTACATTTTATTAAGTGTTATTTATTTACAAGTATATTGAATGTGTTTTCTTTATTTTATGTCAATTGTATACTTTATGTTCTTTATTTATTTTATACATTTTATTTACTTTTACATTTTATTTACTTTTACATTTTATATATTTTATTTTTTATCTCACATACTTGGTGTGTTTTATATTTATTTATTAATTTCATATATTTTATATGTACAACTTTTTCTATATTCTATGTATTTTAAGTACTTTATACATTTTATATATTTAATAATATTTTTATATATTTTATATATACTTTATATATTCAACAAAATTAAAAATATATAATAGATTAAAGTTCATTCTAAAATTTAAAAAAATTTTTTTACTTTCTTTTAAAAAATCACCGGTTTCTTTTCGGTCAACCCAATATATTATATAGTTTATTTTCCATATTTCTTAAATTTTTTCTTCTATATTTTGTGTATTTTATATATTTTATTTAATTCATATAATCTATATATTTTATAGATTTTACGTGTTTTATACACTTTATTTATTTTATATATTTAATACATTTTATTTTCAATATTTTTTTAAAATGTGTGTTGTATATTTTATTTATTATATATATTTTGTATATTCTATTTTTTTCAACTACTTCATACATTTTAAATATTTTATATATATTATTTTTTTATATACATTTTTGTATTCTATTTATTTTATTTAATTAATGTAATTTATATATTTAATATATTTTATAGACTTTATATATTCTATACACTTTATTTATTTGATATATTTTATAAATATTTTCAACATTTTATTTTATATATATTTTAGACAATTCATCTATTTTTTATAATCTATTTATTATAAATATAATTTTATGTATTTTATATACTGTATTCATTTTTTATATGTTATGTGTTGTATAAATTTTTTATACTTAATTTATTTTATATATTCTATACATTAGTTTCAATACAGTTGTTTTTATTTTATTTTGTATATTTGGTGTATTGTTTATATTATTTTTATTTATTTCTTATATTTTATGTATCTCATAAATTTTATTTATTTTATATTCTATATAAATCTTATTTATTTTGTATATATATTATATATTTCAAATCTTAGATTATTTTATTTATTTATTTTATATATTTTATAAATTTTAAATATTTTATTTCTTTGATATATTTTATATACAAGTTATATTACATATAATTTATATATTTTGTGTACCTTATACCAAAATTTAAAACTCAAAAGCAAAAGCTGGATATTTTTTATATTAGAAATATTCTGTGAATAGTTTCTGTTTATAAATTATTTAAATTAAACTTTCCACTAGTTCAGCTGCCACAAAAGTGCTTATATAAAAATGTTTATATATTGCATTAGACTCTTACTTAAGCACCAATTAATGATCAGTTAATATATGTCCTTAGCTATATGGCAAGTTGCTTGAAATATATCTTGTGTTGACATATGAAGTATTCTTTTGGTTGAAACGGGTAAAGGATGTTTGGATTTGCATATGACACACATTCTAGGCACACTTGAGTGCCTTCCCAGTCGGCTGCATAAATCTAATGGCAGTGCATGTGCAAGCATTTTAAACAGTGCCTGCAAGCAGTATTATACAGTCAGTCAGTTCGACGACAATACTACCATCAAGAGTGAGCGCTGGCATAAATTAAATACTGTTTGCTCTGTGTACGCAGTGTGAATATTGTAAGACACAGATACATTTTAATTGCAGAACGTTCTCATTTGGATTTATTGATCAGCAAACAATGACAGAGAGCTCAGCACACACACACAGAGAGAGACACACACACATGTGTAATTTATACACAAAACTCAATTAGCTTGTTTGAGCTCATTTGTAGCGGCAAATGTTATTTGAGAAATTAAGCTTTAATTAAGCCAAGCCCGAGGATTGCAGGTAAACCGAACAAAAGCGGCTGCCACTGTGGCAGTAAAAACATTAAAAAAAAAAACAGCAACAAAAAAAAAAGAAAAGAAGGAAAAGTAAAACCCTTGGTGAAAAATTAAAACAAACCAAATAAAAACCAGGGAATCAGGGAATCAGAGAAAGAGCCAAAGCAAATGCCAAACAAACTGCACAAACACGACACTCAAACACACACACACACACTGGAATACACACACTCGAACACACACAACAGAGCCAAGTAAGTCGTATTAAATTTAATTGGATTTGAGTGTTTACCAGCGGCACAAGCCGTCGGCAAAGCCACAAGCACCAGCTGAAGCTTCCCAGTTCTCTTAGTTTCTTCCAATGCGTGCGAGAAGCGACCCACTTTCAACTACCCTGTACTCATAACTGCCCAAAATAGGGTATACTACAGCACAGCAACTATATGTGACATAAGAGGCTCTGAGGTAAGAGGCTGAGCGAAGTTTCTCTATAAAAAGTCCTGCAGTAAGGAACATCCTTCGCTTGTGTATTTCGATTCTTTAATACAACTTTTTTTTATAAGTATTACATTATATATATACAATTCTAACTTTTGATATCCAAGACTGAAGTCTGGATATTCATATTCTGATATATAATCCAAAAGAAGTCGAAATCCTTCATCCGATGCAGTTGATAGAAGTGCTGCAGGCTGCGTTTGTGTTTGAATAGCTTACAGAGTATTTCCTAGTCTATCAGTTCTGAGTGCCGCATTCTCATCATTTTATTTGTATTCGCATTGTTGCATTGTGTGTGTGTAAAAGTGTGTGTAGTTGTTGAGTGGCAGCAAAAATTTCATACATATCACAGGTAGCATGCGGCTTAAGCCGGATTTTATAGACTCACAGCTCAAAGCCCCAAAGCGAGCGACAGAGCGCGAAAAAGGGACAGAGATAGAGAAAGAGCGAGAGAACGTGCACAACAAATAAAAGTGTGGTGTAAAAAACGCTGGGACAAAGCAGATATTGCGTATACGCAGAGGCTGCCAAAAGCAAAAACAAAAGCAAAAGCCAAGCCACGTGGTCAGCTTCTGTCTGGTTGTCAACGCGATGCTTTGGGGTTTATAAAAAAGACCAATTAGTGTTATAAGTGAATACAACTACAGCCAGTCAATCTGCAGCATATGCATTTAACATATTTCTTGCACTATTACCTCTTAACAATATAGTTTTTAACATAAGGATAAGGATAAGAACTCCTGCGGTTAAATTATATAGGAGCAGGAGTACTATATGCAATTTTGAAGTGCAATCCATGCAAATATGATAAATCACCGTCATTATTGGGCCATCAATCAAAATTATGTTTGGGGGCTGTTTCTCTTTCTCTCTGTGTTGTGTATGTGTGTGTGTGTGTTGGGGTACAAAGTGTCTAATTGAATAACGAAGCGTGCAAATTGAGCCGATGTCTGTCTCAATATCCTTCTGCCCATTTGTCTGACTGGGCTGAGTGTCTGCTTCTGTCTATTGTCTGTGTGTGTGTGTGTGTGGGAGGGTGTGTAGGGTCTGTGCCTTGTCCTTGTCGTTTACTGGCAGAAAAAGCGTTAGCCGGCGGCAGTTAACGACACATCCGTAGAGATTTATAGAGACAGAGCAGCAGCAGCAGCAATGACACTCTCAATGTCTGCGGTTCGAGATTGCCCCTTAGGCACCGTTACTTGTTACTTGTACTTGTGTATAACTTGCTTTTAAATTCGCTTAAATTCGTATTCATAGTGTTACTTATACACGTAGCGAACACACACACATACACACACACACACACACATTAACATAGTTTTAGTAGCGGCTATGCAAATGGCGCTAGAGGTTTACCAGGTTTACAACAGCTCTCGGATCTACGGACTAACAAAGCCGCAGAGGAAACTGCAGAGTAACGGTTACCGGTTGCCAGTTACCAGATACCAGTTACCAGTTGCCAGTTGCCAGTTACCAGCCGGTTACCGTAACACGGTTGCTTTTTAATCCCGTTGCATTTGATTGTATGCAGCTGGTAGTCGTACAAAAAAGTAATTTAGTTCGAGAAAGGCGATGACTATGTGTGTGCCTTAGTGTGTGTGTGTGTGTGTCTCTGTTTAATTTGCAGCATGTCAAAAAACTGGCCAGTATGTGTGTGTGTGTGTGTGTATGCTTAGTCTGTGTCTTTGTATGCATATAATTATTGCATTTCTGGCACGTTCCGAGACTGAAACCGAAATGGAGCTCAACTCTCGAGTGTTTGTTTTGCAGTTGGCAAATGGCACATTTCCCTCGCTTTGCATGGCTTTCATTATTTTCCTCTTGCTTCACGCTGTTGTAAGTATTTTTTAATGATACATAAACTAAAAAGATACACAACAACTATATATGTGTCTCTCCTCTCTCTGTGTGTGTGTGTGTGAGGCAACTCGTCTAAATTATTTACACATCCGTTTTACATTTTCACTGTTTGTTTTGCCACGCATGCCCTGCACTTCAAGCATTTCCCATTTGCCATTGTTGTTGTGTGTTTTTCTGTTGCATTGTTTCCTCATTTGCAGCTCAACACTTTCTGTGTCATTGTGGTGTCTGCGTTGGCAACAAACGCCACAGGCTCTAGCCTCGTTTTCCGTTTTTCCAGCTTTTGTGCCACTGCCACATAATGAATGCAATTTTTCACTACCCTTTTGCATTGAGTGGGTCGCCTCTGAATACTTTTGAATACTTTGAATACTTTGAATACTCGGCTTAGGTTACAATAGACACACATTCTATACAAAATCAAACTTTAACAAAACAAATCAAACCGTTTTCATTAGAAACAAAGCTGTTAAGAGCTGCTTTCATTGGAGTATTATAAATTTATATTTTCATTCTACAAATGTTGCAAATATTACTTTAAATTAAATATAACTAAATCCGTTATAGATTTTATTTTATTATTATTTATTATAATTTTTTTATTTTTATTATTATTTTTTTTATTTATTTTATTATTATTTTTATTTATTTTTTATATATTTTTTCATTATTATTTATGATTTTTATTTAATTTTTACTAAAACCCATGTAAATTTTATTTTATTTTATTTGTTTTTATTTTGTGATTATTTAATATTTTTTCTATTACTTTTTTTATTATTCGTTATTTTCAATTTTTTTTTATATATTTTTTTATTATTATTTATAATTTTTATTTAATTTTTTCTAAATCCCTGATAGATTTTATTTTATTTTATTAATTATTATTTTCTTATTATTTAATATTATTTATTATTATTTTTTAATATTAACTTTTTTATATTACTTCTTATTTTTATTTATTTCTTATACATTTCTTTATTTTTATTATTATTTATTATTTATTTAATTTTTACTAAATCCCTTACAGATTTTATTTTTGTTTATTTATTTTTATTTTTTTGATTATTGAATAATATTTATTATTATTTTTATTAGTTTTTTATTACTATTTATTATTATTATGTTTTTGTTTTTATTAATTATTATTTTTATTTATTTCTTTCTATTTTTATTGCTCTTCGATTGACCCAAAAATCGTAAAGAATTATTGCTCAAGTCTGTTTTTTTGTGGCCAAAGACACTTCTGGGGGAGTGCCACTTTGGGCTTATGTCACTGGACTCTGAGTAAATAGAAATAAGAGCCGATAGCAGGACGATTATGTTGTCATCGTGGTATTCATTACGTATCCTGTTCCTTTTTTTTCCTTAAACTGAATTGAACTGAAAGTCGCTCAAAATAATTGGACTTCGCTTTCAGGGCTAGTTGAGCCTGGCGATTAGGTTATGTCGACGAGTGGCTGGCTAATTAAAACCATACAGAAGCTAGTGAAGCCCCCAAGCAGATCCAAAGTCGAGTTCCAGTTGTTGTTTATGCAATTAGAGGGTAGCCGGAAAAAGGCCACCCAAAGATTTGTAGCACACTTTTAGGCTAACAAATTATTTTCGCTGTCGTATTTCAACTGTTTGGCTGATGTTGTTGTTGTTGTTGTGGCTAGTTGCAGTTAAGTTAAAAACAAGAAAAAAAGTAACTGGCAATTGTTACGTTAGGCGCACAAACTAACACCAAAGCGAAAGGAACAGACAATGGCTTTAATTTAACTGTCGGAAGTGAAACACAATGCAAAATACGAGTTGAACTTACAAGCAATTTGCCTTATGCATTACCCGGCGAACTACCCATACCACAGACACGCCCATTTCTCACTCACACACACACACACACACACACATGGACAAAGACAGATAGAGAGAGACAGAGAGATATACACACATCTGAAGTCAAAGCAACAAACATACTATAAATCCTATGCCGACAAAAACGTGGCGCAGTTTCTGCACTGAATCCGAATCCGAATCCTGAGCTCCGTTGCACGCACAGACAGAGTTGTGGCAAGGGGGTGGGGGTGGTAGATGGGGTTGGTGTTGGGGTCAGGACTTTGACTGCAGCTCCTCGCTGCTGCTGCTGCTGCTTCTGTTGAGTTGTTCGTCGTTGTTTTTTCCGCCGACTTTTGCTTTGGTATGTTCATTATTTTTATCTTTCGCAATGAATGCAAACTACGAAACGAAACGAAACGAATCGTACAAAAACAACAACAGATCTGAAGACAGACAGAGTTCGAGGCAAGAAGAATGGTATACGGGGGCAACTACTACACACCAAGCTGGCATACAAATATGCAAAACAGTTAAAGGATTCATGGAGCTCAAATCTAGGCGTAAAGTGTGAATAACGCGTAGCAATGTGAATGAGCTGACGGCGCTTTGAAGCGAACCCTGACCGAACCAGTACCATTCGCCCAGTCTCAGTCTTACACACAAATATATATATAAAGGAGTATATGTGTATATATAGCATTACGGGGATCTCAGGCCCCGGGAATGCAATCAGCGGAATTGTAATTTAGCGTAAAAGGAAGTTGCGGCAACGCAAATTGAGGTTTTTTTTTCTCCTTTTTTTTTTTTGCAGTAGCCCCTGGAACAAAAAGCAGCCTGCAAGTAAACAACTTCCGCTAGATAATAGCAAATGCCAGAACTGCTACCCCCCGTGTATATCCACTGCTGACGTCAATCCACCCAATTTCCACCCAA
Organism: Hirtodrosophila trivittata; assembly: GCA_035045065.1. Classification (NCBI taxonomy): domain Eukaryota; kingdom Metazoa; phylum Arthropoda; class Insecta; order Diptera; family Drosophilidae; genus Hirtodrosophila; species Hirtodrosophila trivittata. The sequence continues at coordinate 7,634,067 of JAWNNK010000813.1, read as the reverse complement.
CCCAGAAATGTCATGTTAAATGCGCTGCAAAATTGCATTAAATACGCACGCTTGTCACTTTTTGATAAGGGAATTAAATTTTGCGGTTTAACGCTGGCGGCACACAAGACCCACACAGCCAAACAGCCAAACAGCCAGTTAGGAAGCCAGCCAGTGGCGGCCACCAGCCACGTAGCCAGTTCCGGCTGCTGCTGCTGCAGATCCCGCCGCATGCTGTCAACGCCGTAAACCAAACTGAGACGTCCCTGTCATCAGCTTCCTCATCATCATTTCTGCTTATTGAATTTGCGCCTTTTTCATATCTAAAAAACAGAAGGAAACCCGCGCAACAGTTTTTTTCTCTTCTTTATAGTTTCCAACTTAATTGACAAGATCCATCGAGCCATCAATCCATATTCAAACAATGTGAAATAATGAAAGAACCGAGCTGAACGCGTATGCGTATGAAATTGGATATGTTTCCGCTGTGAAAAACTCATTTCAACGGACATTTCCATCCATGTCACTTGACGCAGCTTTTGATGAGCGGTAATGAAGTTTCGCGCTGACCACATTGAAATCAGCTTATGTCCGGCTCAAAATTGAGACAAGAGTGTTTAATAATAGCAGAAAAGGCAGACTACCTTCAACTAAGAGTTTAATCTGTGGTAGAACCTTTAAGTCCATGTCCAAAACTTTTCCTCCGGTTTCCGATGAACTCTCTGGCAATTGCTGGCGATTCTGTTTCTTGAAGTTCCTCAGCACCTTCTTGTATTGAAGTCAGATTATATCCGTCTCAAAATTGAGACGTGTTTACTAATAGTACAAGAAACAAACCTCGTTCTGATAAGAGTTTAATCTGTAGTATAACCTTTTAAGTTCATATCAAATACTTTCAATTTTCCTTCAGTTTACGACGAAGTCTCTCTTTGGCATTTGCTCGTCGCGATTCTGTTTCTTGAACGTCCTCAGTGCCTTCTTGTATTGAAATCAGCTCAAAACTGAGACAAATGTGTTTAATAATAGTAGAAAAAGCCGACTTTGTTTAAGTAAGAGTTTAATCTCTAGTATAACCTTCAGTTCATACCGAATACTTTGGCTTTTCCTCCGGTTGCCGATGAACTCTCTGGCAATTGCTGGCGATTCTGTTTCTTGAAGTTCCTCAGCACCTTCTTGTATTGAAATCAACTTATGTCCGTCTCAAAATTGAGACAAGTGTTTAATAATAGTACAAAAAAAAACCTCGTTCTGGTAAGAGTTTAATCTGTAGTATAACCTTCAGTTCATATGCTCCGGTTTCCGATGAACTCTGTCTTTGTCATTTGCGCCTGTTTCTTGAAGGTCCTCAGTGCCGTCTCGTATTGAAATCAGCTTAAAATTGAGACAAGTGTTTAATAATAGCAGAAAAGGCAGACTACCTTCAAGTAAGAGTTTAATCTATGGTAGAACCTTTAAGTTCATATCAAATACTTTGAATTTTCCTTCAGTTTACGATGAAGTCTCTCTTTGGCATTTGCTCCTCGCGATTCTGTTTCTTGAAGGTCCTCAGTGCCTTCTCGTATTGAAACCAGCTCAAAATTGAGACAAAAGTGTTTAATAATAGTAGAAAAAGCAGACTACCTTTAAGGACCTTAAAGCTCATATCATTCTGCTTCCCGATGAACACTTTGACATTCCTTAGCGCTCAAAAGATGAAGTCTCTCTTTGGCATTTCCTGCACTGGATTCTGTTCTTGAAGGTCCTCAGCGCATCCTTGGATTGAAATCAAATAAAAGTAATAAAAACAGACCTTGTTATAGTAATATAACCTATTTATTTATTAATCTAGTATAAAGTTCATATCAAATACTTTCGCTCTTTCTCTGGTTTCCGATGACGTCTTTCTTTGGCACTTGCCCACGGCGACTTTTTTTCTTGAAGGTCGTAAGCGCCTTCGTGTAATCCCAGCTTGCTTCTATCAGCCACTTGCGGCACCAGGCCCGATTGGTTTTTGTCTCCTCCGAGAGCTGGGCTACCATCTGCTCCTGTTTCTCCTTTTCACTGGGTACGCACTGGATGACGAAACGCTTGACATAATTCTGGAAAAAGGAGCTGTCGGTGAGTGGGGCAGGTGTCGATCTAAGCTCCTGTGCCCAGGATCGACTGACCGTGCAAATGTATATCAATTCGTTCGAAATGCGAAAGTTCGGTGGGAACGATAAGGGCAGCGGCAGCAGAGCGAAGGAGCGCATGAAGTAACGCAGCAATGGCACCTGCTTCCAGTTGTCATGCTCTTCGAATACGCCAGTTATGGTGAAGCAGACTCTGTATGGCTCCAGTAACGTCAGCTCTGGGGTGATTGTCTCCAGCAGATGCTTGGTCTTTGGCCAGGTGCTGAACATCTCCATCGCGGAGGCAAGCGATGGTCGAAGCTTGCTCTCGCCGCCCTTGATAATCAGCCGGTTGTTATCGAAAGGTCTGTAGGGCTTGAGCCTGGAAAAGAGAAATGATTAAGGCTTAACATCGAGGGAGATTATAGACCTGAACTTGCCAGCCAGCAAAGGCATCCCTCGAAGTGGTAAGCGAGACAATTGCCGACTGCAGATAGAATGATTCGAGTCCGCTGCGCTGGGTGGTGGCATCGAAGTGCGTTAGAAATTCACTGACAAAGCGGTGCAGATCGGCATCTGCTTCGGCTCTACAGGGCTGAGACATTGGCCTCGGATCGGGTAGTGTCTCTGATACTGGCTCTGGCAGTGGTTTTGGCAGTGGCTCTGGCTCTGGTTTTGGCTCTTGCTGAGGCTTTGGCCTTGGTCCTGGCTCTGGCTGACCCTCCTCTAGTGGCAACACGGGATCGTCCTTCGGTCCTGTTCTCTTGCATAAAGGCTTATTATCCAAGAGGCACAAAGTGGGCAAGACATGCAGAAGTCTTCCAACCTTAATCTTAACAGGATTACCCTTGAGGTAGATCCTACGGAGTGGCAGCTGCTTAAACACAATCAATGAATTCAGGCGATCCAGTTCGTTGTCCACCAAAGAGAGGCTGTGCAGGTGGGGCACGTGGCTCGCAATGTTCTGAAAGGCGCTCAACTCCTTCAGATAGTTGCTGTCCAGGACCAGAATGCGTAGATTCGACATGCACTCCCCCATCACCTCAATAGCTGCAGCCATGCAGTTGTAATTTATAAAGGCGCAGAACTCGTCGTCCCACTGCGAATCACGGTGGAAACTGGCCAGATTGAGCGACTGGTTCTTTGACTCGTAGCGTCTGAGCATGGCCTGGCGCAATCTCTCCTTGTAAGCATCATCCACAGTAATCTGAGGCAAGCGATTGTTAACGCGCAGGCGCAATCTTGATCCTTCCGGCATTTGCATTGTCTCCAGTCTCATGGCCACGCTGAGCTCCTTCACGTAGAATGTGAACTTCGCAGTGGAGTCCTTAATTGCATCATTTTCGCCACCTTCGTGTAAATAGTATGGCACCAACTTGAATTTCTGCGAGTCAATACAGTTGTCCAGGTGATCCAGCAGGATCTGCATCAAGCCGGCACTGTCATTTGAAGGACTGAACCCCAGGACACGGTACCAGCCAAATTTGTTTCTGAGTAAACAGCTCTTACGTATCTGCAAATTGTTAACTTTTGGCGTTGAGTGACTAAGCGGAGGTCTAAAACCTTCATTCGGATTCGGATTCGGAGTCGGATTCATTTTCAAAAGTTTTTCTGTTTTCTCTAAAATAAATTTTCAATAAAACTCGCAATCCATAAACGCAGCGTTGGAAAATATAGACTAAAACTGAAAAGATGTTTGCTTCACGTTTACTTACACCTAAATGATTCCCACTGGGAAACTGTTTCCCAAAGTCGATTCATGATTAGCTGAACTAAGCCTACTTTTCTCTATTTTTTCAGATTATTGTTAAACATACTTAGATCAAGTTTTTAGCAATTTTGTTAACTATCGGTGAACAAGTTAATAATAAATGCTGCGATATTCAGTTAGAGGGCATAAAAAAATATAGAAAATATTCCAGAAACAAATTAATTTGATGTTGCACGGGCTGTGCGGCAGCGGCGGAGAATGACTTTGAGTGTGTGTCTGTATGTGTGTCTGTATTTGTGTGTGAATGTGTGTTCTTGGTGCAGTTAGAGTATATTTTAGGGCATATGCCTGCAGTGTTGAGCTTATTATGTGGTCTGACAAGCTCGACTGGAACATTTCAGCTTGTTCTTTGTCGAAACTCAAAACAAAAGTCGCAGCCAGCATCGGATTGCAGCATGTTCTGGCTTTCAATAGAGAAAAGGTAAGTAGAAACAGAAACTCACAATAAGAACTGAAATTTCGGTAAGTCTTTCCTATAAGCTACTATTATATCTTATATATATATTTTACTACTAATTCCTGGGTCTTAAAAAACATTTATGCTTGATTTTATTGCTTTTTTTCTGGATCTTTCCCAATCCTTGCAACAAATGTTGGATCAGTTTTATATATATATATAGATAAATATTTTATTTTAATAATTTTTTAAATTTTATTTTCATTTTATATTTATAAATATGTAGTACATAAGATTAATATTTTATTATATTAATTTTGTAAATATATTTTCTTTTTTCGACTGCTATTTCTTGACTTTAAATACATAAATTAATAAATAATAAATTTCTAGATGATTATGAGACTTAAAGAGCGATAGATATAGTCAGAAAAACAGTTTCTTGTGTTAACAGATTATAAAAGAACATTAAGGAATTCATTGTGCGCGGTTTAGGTCAGAGATTATCAGAGTATTTCTTACTATTCCCTTTTAATATTCAATATCTCAGAATAGGAAACTTCAGAGGGAGAAACTGGCACTTGCATGAGAAGCTTTCAGACTTAGCTTATATATGAGCATAGTATATAGTATATAGTATCTTTGATTATTTCTTTGTCTAGAGGAATGTTTTGTTCAAAATGAAGATAGTTTTTGATACTTTGTATTACTTCTTCTTGTGCCTCAAACTAATAGACAAAACACATCTCTGCTGCCTTAGGCCTTCCTCTGGTGGCCGTCTACTATTATTATATTTTTGCTTTAACCTTTAGCTTCCATAGTAAAAATACTTTATTGCCTAATAAATACTATGCAAAATGATTACAAATTGCTTAGAAAAGAGCTCAGCATGCATAAATCTAACTCTTTTAAAGAAACCAAGCAAAAGTAAGTCATATTTTTGTTTCCTCAACATAAATATGAAGATTTTTCATAGCTGAGGACAAAAATCCAAAGAGATGAGTGAACATATTGTCGACGTGGAGCTGTTTGCTTTGAAAAGGATTATAAACTGACATAAGGACATATTTATTGGAATCGTGTATAAAAAAGATTATGTATAGCAATTAAATAGAATATGTCGTACGAGTACGGAAATACTCTTACTCTGCGGTGTTCGCATTCTCATTTAACGATTACATTTGCATTTGCATTTCCGTCTATTTACATAGAAACGCAATTGCGCAGCTGGCAGTGCATAATTACCGCTATAAAGAGAAACCGCATAGTGGTTCTTGTAAGTGGGCCATAAAACAAACTTTTTACACACAAAACTTTTGTAGGCCCGCAGAATTAATGTGCATATGGCACGCACCGAATGTGAGAAGGACAGCCCCAGCCCCCCAACTACTTCTTGGAGGAGAGGGGGCAGAAGGGGGTTATATGTTGTATCTAGCACCAACATACAACATATAACAGGAGCTGGGGGTCAAAGGTTAGAGCTCAGAAGGGGCAGGGGGAGGGAGCTGTTGTCAAAGGCGTTGCTGCAGTGCGCCAAACTTTAATGAAAATTTGATTAATTTGATTAATTGGCCAGGCTCATAAATCATTAATTACATGCAGCATATTATTGGTGCCATTGAGCCGTTGAGGACCAGGAGCATACATTAACCCAAGCCTTACCCAAGGAAATCTCTCACAGGAAACCCACAATCGCCCCACCCCTCAGCCGCCTCAAGACTTGACAAATGGCATTTTGCGGCCCGACGTGCCGCTGAGCTTGGGCTAAATATTTTCGTAATTACATTTCCACGTAGAGTAATTAATTTTGTCTCGCTTTGGTTTCGTCCTTCGCCTCTCTTTTGCTCTCTCTTTCGCTCTACCAGTGCTTCGCCCCTTCGTTCCTTGGCGCCTTCAGTCCTTCAGTCCTTCAGTCCTTGCCGCTGCTGTTGACATTTGCCATTATGTGTTGCATACTTTTGTGCGCTTTTTGTGCTGTCGTTAAATGTCACAAAACGTTTGCTTCACGTTTGGATTAGTTGCAGGCACCCGCATTATTATTATTATTATTATTATTATTATGTTTTATTATTTGATGAGCACTTTAATAAGTACGAGCACACCAGCTCTTTGGACCCACTACACATACTTTTCATATAATTTCCTTGAACTAAATCTGTTTTATTGCCGGCTTCTTCTACCTTTGGGGACCGCACACACGTAGACCCGGACCCATAAAAACCTTTTGCTGGCCACTTAAGTCATTGCCAACATCAGGTAGCTCCAAAATTGTGCTGTAAATTATGCAACAAGCTGGCCCTAAGACAGACTCCTATGGCATATCAAATGCCAACGTGGCGTATGCTTAATTAAGCTCATAAGCAAAGTGAAGCCTTTTGTTTTGTCAACGGCGTAGCTCTAGTTGCATTAAACTAAAGGTCTTAAGACTTAACCTTAGGATTATCTGCAATCCTAGTACTAGAATATACTTTAGTTCTGAACGCTTTTCAATCAATGGGAGAATGGGAGATTTTCTTATTGTTGGTGAGCAACAGAAACCAAATGCAAAAGAGACACAAAATGATATGCATATTATTTTGACTCAATTCTTTTTTCTGTGGGTTAGGGTTACATACAAGATTTCTATTGCCAAAAAGACCTTGAAGTGGATTTCTGTAACATCGATTTTAGAATAATTTCGTTGGATTCTTTGCATATGCGGAATATCTTGTGATATCTGTTAGCATAGTTTAATCCATAGATTAAAACATTTTATAGAAAAGTCAGACCTTGGTGAAAAACTGTTTTAGGTGAAAATATACAGGGTGCGCCATCTAGTGCTTACTTGAGAATGCTTTAATCGATTTCAATAAATGAAGATGATTTATTAAATTTCTCTTCTTTCGGCATTTCCCATCAAGCTGGCCAGCATTTCTGGCGATGTTTCGGTAATTTCAGCACAAATGCTGGCCTTGAGCTCGTCAATGGTCTTTGGCCTCGACGCATAAACCTTGGCTTTGACATATCCCCAAAAAAAGAAGTCGGGCGGCGTCAGATCCGGTGAGCGCGGAGGCCAGTCAAAATAGCCAATTTTCCTCAAAAGATGTTTCGGGAACTTGCGACGCAAAACATCTATTGTGGCATTCGCAGTGTGGCATGCCGCGACATCTTCTTCCGGGCACACAAAGTGTGCCAACATCCAGCGGTAACGCGCTCCGTCGATAATCGCATCGGCCTAAACACGGACTTTGCGATCGCGATCTGGTGTTTCCTGAATGACATGTGGGTTTCCCGTACTCCAAATGCGGCATGACCGCTCCAGATAATGAGAAATGGGCTCCATCGGCTATCAAAGTTCTGTCCCAAAAGTTAGACTCAACTTCCACCATTCTAGCGGCCAATTGGCCGTATTGCAGACGTCTGGGATTGTCAGAAAAAATATCAAGATCTTGCTTTATAGTCCTCCTTAAAGTTGTTCCTCTAACTGTTACGATCGGCGGCGATTGGATGTATTCGGATCTCTCTGAAAAATAGAAAAGAAAATACAAATACTTTCCGTAAAAGGGGAAATTAATAGAACAGGCACTTACAGGCTTTGTCAATCTTTATAATACTGTTTTAGTTGGAAATATTAAACTCTTATGGAACTGAAGGTGCTGAGAAAACTAGATATGAAAAGTTATTTCTATAAGCAGAAAAGGAAAGCGAAAAGAAAGGAAGGAAAGGCCAGATTAGATTCTCAATGAAACAAAGACTTTTCGTAAAAGGGAAACTAAACTCAATAGAACAGGAACTTACAAGCTTGCTTAGTCTTTATACTAAAGAGAAAACTCTATAATGAATCATAGTAAAACCCAAAGAATCGGCACTATCTGATATTCAGATAAGAGGTTAAGTATGTATGAGTACTTTATAATTATAGTTCCGGCTTAATTAGTCGCATAGAGTAGGAAATGATTTGAAGGCCAATTAAGATATTCTAGTAGACAATTTTTCTAACCTAAATATAAAATAATGCTCGTATGTGTGTGTGTGTGTGTGTGTGTGTGTGATTTAACTTGACTCGTGCGAGTGCTCGGTGGATGCCTCAGAGACTCACATACTGTTGTCACATGTGCGACAACATAATTTGTTGTTAATGTACTCGGGAGTCGGAACTGGCACTCGTCCAGCAGCTGACAAACGCAAGCACACACACTAGCACACACACTAAAACACACACACACACACACGCAGAGTTGGCAGGTGACATTTTTAAAGTCCAGGCGACACATAATTAACCCAATTAGAATGTGTGTGTGTCAACGCTAAGCTAAATTTATGTGAATTTTTAATTATGCCGGAGCAAGAAGAGAAGAAGGTATCGTCAGGCCGCATCCTTGCCTGGTCATATCGTTGGGTTGGCGACCGCAAACCAAACAACCAAACAACCAAACAACCAGCCAGCCAGCCAGCACCAACCAGAATAACCAGGGCAGCACGGACAACAGAGGACTACAAAGAGACAAGCAGAACAAACGACCTGAACCTGGACCGGGCGTTCGGCTAAATGAAAAACGTAGTAAACTGTGCACAAAACACCTGAGGATTCACCATGGCGACCAGGCGACCAACAATGAGTGGCCAAGTGGCGGCTGCTGCTGCTCCTACTCCTGGTGCTACTCCTCCGGCTGGTTGCTTGTTTGGTTTGTTTGGTTGGTTGTTATAGTCAAGCAGCTTTGCCATTTCCGGGCGTGCCTTTTGTTTGTTCGTTTACCTTTTTCATTGTTTCTGTTGTTCTTGCTGTTATTGCTGCCATTGTTGTTGTTGTTGTTGTTGTTGTTGTTGCTGTTGTTGGTTTAACTGCAATGTGCCTTGTGACTTTTTGTGTGCTCTGTGCTGCAACCGCAAATAGCAAAGCAAAGCTGCTCCGTTTGCTACAGAGACTAGCAAAAGTTTTAAGCAAAATGTTGGCAAGTGTTTAACATTTTGTACGGTGTCAGTAGCTTCCTGTGTCTTCGTATGCGTGTGGGCACCTCAGGGACCACACACACACACACACACACACGTATACACAAACACCTGCTAATGAACTTGCCCGGTAGGCTAAGCGTGTGGATAAATGTAAATTAAACAATGGTTAAACGGGGGTCTGAGGCAGAGCTCGTCCTGGCAGACGGCACACGTTTTAACTGGCGTTGATTTCTGACGCACCCAAGTGGCCAAAAAGGTTCTCGCTACTCTACTAGAGCTGGCCATGGCTTAAATATATGGCTTAGAGCAACAACAACAAACGCATAGACAATAGTCATTGAATGCAATTCGTAGCTGAAGACAATACAACCAAATCATTTATACGTACGACTGACTGCGATAGCTTTTGTCTATGCTGCAGCAAAGCCACTTAATTTAATCCCCAAAGTTGATTCTAAACCATATTTAACTAAGATTTTAATGGGCTTACTTATGGCCAGACAATAGAATAAGGCGCACTTAAAGGTCTTAAAGGTCTCACTCCAAGCGAAGCTGAAAATAAAAACTGAAATTTCTTTGTTCGCCAAAGTCAACAAGTGGCTGTGGAAGGAGTTAGTTGCTTTCTTTAAACTGATTTGCTTAGTAGAAGCTACTAACTTAAGTTAAGGCCAAATATGAAAGTTAGTCAAGGATTGAAAGATTTTCATACTGATCGATTTCTTAGATATATTTTTGTGGCAACCCTCGCTGGTAGTGGAAACTTTTGATAATTTATGCCACCCGTTCAATTTTGTTGGTTTTACGCTGACAAATTGTGAGCAGATTTTGATTGTCAGTTGTCGGTTTTGGAATTTGGAATTCGGAATTTCATTAAAATGCCGCACACGGCCAGTTGATGATGTGACCAGGTCGGGAGTGCGAGTGTCCAGAGGCAAAGGTTAATGCCTGGGATGCTTGCATGTGTAAGCCAAATTAAAAGCAGTCCAAGCAGACAATGATATAAAAATTTATGAGGCAAATTTTTTTGCGAGGAGCAAAAGTCAAAGGACACTGTATGCTACACCCCCATCCCCCATCCCTCCGGTTACCCGCAAATCTTCTTTTATATTTCTGGGTGTTCCGGCCAAAGCCAGAAGGATAACACACGAACAGACAAAAGCCAGATGGGTAGCTGGAGGTTGGGATGTGGATGGGGTTGGCTGGTGTTTTTTGGTTTTTGGTTCAAGGATAATCATTCAACATCGCGTGCTGCTGAAATTCAAGGAGTGTGTATGTGATTTTTATCATGCAAACAGGCGGAAAATGACCGCCCCCATTCTGACACTCCCGACACCCCAGTTAGAAAAACGAAGCAGGGAAAAAAACGTGCTAAATGAGTAAGGTAAATGAAATTACCTGACCGAACCAGCGAACACACCTAAAAAACTGGACACACACACACTCGTACACACTCAGTGTGTGTCCAGCTGTGCGTGTGTTACTGTTTCTGTTTCCGTTTCTGTTTGACTGCGTTGCGTGTGAGAGTGTGCAAAGTTTTATTAAAGAGCGGAAATTACAAATTTGTCCGGCGCTAATGGATTTCCATTTCAATTTGACAGTGTTTTCTCTATTAAATGTTTTTTTCTTCTCTTTTCTTCTACTTTTTTTTTAAAGTGTTAAAACTCGTGTAAAAGAGATTTGAATGAAATTTGTTCTGGGCTGATTAGCTGCAGAATTTATGCGCCCTCAAAAAATGTAGCGAAAATTAAATTTTTGGCTTCTGTTGTTGTCGTTGTCATCGCCAACGTCGTCGTCGTCGTCGTCGTCGTCGTCGTCGTCGTCGTCCTTGCCACAAAACGCTAACGACTACAAAATTGCAAGAAAATTACCCGTTAATGTCCAACATTTATGGCCTGGCTGGAAGACGTTGTTGCCGCCAGAAGTGGAAGCCACCATGTCTGGGCTCCAAGTTTCCCTTGGTCTTGGGTGCTGGGCCCGCCAAGTAATCGCGGCTGCATTTTAGGCGAAATACTTATATATATATATATATATATATATATATGTATAGATATATATATAAAAAAGGAATAACTGGCAAAACTATTATGGCCCTTGTGCTTATTACTTGCTGACATGCAAACACTTGCGCTCTCTTTCTGTTTAACAGTAAGGTCTACTTTAACGGCTGTGTGAGTGTGTGTGTGTGTGTGTGTGTGTTCTGCCAAGGACAAGGACAATGTAGGAAGAGAGTAAACAGGACATTTCAGGGTTTCTACTTTAACCTCCTCGTCGTCCTCGTCGTGTTTGTTTGGGACTTTAAGAGTGGCTCCCATTAAATATTTAACATATTTTGGCATTTAATTTGCAACACACAATAAATAATAAGATGACACATATCAGCCGTAATTTATAAGCACAAATCGAAAAAGTAAATAAAATTGCTTTTCAACGAAACTTAGCGAACCTGCCACACATGTCGTAGAGTCATTAATAATGTACGTAGATGCCGCATTCAAGTGGCATTGCAACCACATCACAATGAAAATCGACAGCCAACCCCCAAAAATATCGAATCGTTTCGTATCGTTTCCCAACTCGAACCCAAGTGGAATGTCAAACGTGCCGCTTGCCACTGTCAACGTAAATTTATGCACCCATATGCCCACCCCCTAGTGTCCTGGTCTGGTCTGGTCTGTGCTGAGCTGAGCTGTGGCTTGGACTGGGTAAACGAATGCCAGGGAACTAAAAGTATTTTGTAGTTACTCGAATCTCAATCCTCATAGCACAACAACTTTTCCTTCCCCCTCCCCCTCTCTCCCCACGTGTTCGTGGCATTAAATTTGCGGCCTGACTTTTGTTTGGTGTCTGCAACTAATTTCAATATCATCAAAAATTAATTTCACTAATTCGATTAGGCGCATTTCTCTATACACACGCATATAGTATGTTCTACTACGATGTTAAAGCTGACTTCCTGCCTGGATAAATAGTGGGTGATTCGTTGGCCAGTCGCCTGGTCGAGTGGCTGCCTGGGTGCGTAGTCAGTCAGTCAGTCAGTCAGCCACTTTGTGGCCTTGCTCTGAATTCATTAATTTAAGTCAGCTCCTGGTCCAAGCACATTTACTACGATGTGGCAATGGCGTGTGTCTGCTTCCAAATGCTAACTTCAAGTCGATAATATATGAGCATTAGCTAAGTAATGGTTCCTAAGCCCATATCCAGCCAAGCTTAATCCATAAGCGTGACTCTTATTACCAAATTTCGTCTCACTTGCTAACTTTTCTTTCACTTCACGTCGTCAAAATAATCTCTAAATTCAAATCAGATTTTAGATACTTTTTGCTTGTTAATATAATAAGAATGAATGCTATAACTGGTAAAGTATATTTCGATCTTCGAGGTATCACACAACATATAGGAAAGTACATATCATATTTGTTATTTATAGTTTTTGTAGTCGTTGAAATCGGACAGAGAGACAGTTGGACAGAGGGGCAGATAGATGGACGGAGTGAGTGATATCTCGAAAGTCTAAAAGACAGACTGACAGACAGACTGAAAGACAGACTGAAAGACAGACTGACAGACAGACTGGCAGACAGACTGACAGACAGACTGACAGACAGACTGACAGACTGACTGACAGACATACAGATAGTTCAGAACTAAACTTGTGTATTATAAATATTATATGTACATATACTCCCTAGGAAAAGAGCTGCCAACTTTTGCTTGTTAACTGATTTTCCCATCTGAATTAGCCCTCTGATCACATTTTGAATGAGCTTTGTTTAAGGCTGAGTGGGATAACTAGGAGATATACTATAGCTGACGAAACTTAGTGCAAAACTAAATAGCAACTCTCTTCGAGCAATTGGAAGCAAGTGCAGTGACTAGAGAAGCACTGGACCTCTGGCCACATCTAAGTATGGCTTAATCTAAGTGGCTTAAAGAAGCATAAAGGTGTGGTCCCTGAGGCAAGTTTGATATAAAAACTATCAGAATCAGGCAGTATTGTTCATGTTAAGGCACTCAACAGATGGCAAGAGGTGGAAGCTATGCACTATCCATCAATTAATCTTAAGTCAGGACGAACTTCTTCGTTGACATCCAATCGGTTATAGAATTTGTGCTCCAATCCTGGCAGAAACTACTATATAGCACATACCCAAAGGATTCCTAGCCAAAGAAGCATTCCTCTCTCAAAGCAAACAGAAAAAGTGTCAAGTAACCAGAACTATGCACCAGAAGCTTAGCTAATCTCCTAGGGAGATTTACAGCCTGTCTCTCAGCCTGGAAAATCTCACCCGTTGGTGCCTGGAGCTGGTTCAAGCTATGCACAACTATCACAATCAAAGTTAATTGAAGAACATCGCAAAATCTGAGCTCTAGGCTTATAGAAGCCCTCAATCTTTGTTTGTGCAATTGGCCAGTGTCATTAGGGGAAAATACCTCCATATGCTAGTAGTAGACGTGACTCGAAGGTGTTTCCAGATGAGCCTCCTACGAGGTACTTGACTCTTCGCTAAGGTCTCAAAGAGCATAAAGAAGTTCTTATGCTAATGAATTCTTTGAACTCTGATATAGAAAGGAACTCTAATCAAGTCCACCTACTCGTACTAAATTCACTAAAATTCGGCAACTTTTACTTAATTAATGGAAATTGTTTTCATTTAGTGGATGTAAAAAAGTTGCGTTGAATCCAAGCATTGACTGAGGAGTTTTCAGGAAGTGCTGACAAATCCCACAAGTCTGCAATTACCTCTTAAAGTCTCTTGAAAGTCTTTGTCATCGTCGTTTTCCGACGCCCGTCTCCCGTCTCCTTCTCGTTCCCACTCAGCGAGCATTTAATTATGTCTCAGAAATAAACTCCATCTAAAAAGCAAACCTAAATGGCGAATTACACACAACATTTGTGAAACATTTGCGTTTTCATTTTAAAACATGCTCACGCAAATTAAATCCCAAGTAAAATACCTGGTACTCGAATCCTGCACTGGGTACGTTCCCCTCCCCTCCCTCCTCTCCCTTTATTTTCTTTTTTTTTATATATTTAATTTGGCTTTATGGGCGCTGGCGCACCTTACTTCATTCTGAGCAAACAAAGAGCTGGCAAATAAAAAAATGTTCATGTGTGAAAAGGCATTTGAAGGCAAAGGCAAAGCTGAAGCTGAAGCGGAATTGTAAAAAGCCAAAAGGAAGCCAAACATATCCACGTCAAGCGCCAAAAGTCACGAAGTGGGACAGAGAGTCAGGGTAAAAGGTAGCTCCCCTCCCCCTCCTATAGAGTGGTAGGTAACGGTAAAGGCGGACGTGCGCTTGGCTTTCACTAATTGTCTTTGCTGTGCGTGCGTGCGCGCTCTAAGGGAGTGTGTGTGTGTGTGTGTGTGGGTGTGTGGGTGTGCGAGTGTGTGTGGGTGGTGGCTGCATATATTTTACGGTTGTTTAGCTTCGCGTATGCGGCAGTTGCCTTTTATGGCCCTCTAAATGGCAGCCTCTTTCGTCCCATTTTCATTTTGCTCAGCCGCAAAAATTTACTTAAAAATTCCGAATGCAATGCAAATTCCCACACATACATACACATATATGTATATTATTTACATACTCCTCGCTCTCCTTGAGCACCTGGCCAATTATCTAATCTATATATAGGCTTTGGCAATTGCATTATTCACTTAATGATCAAAAATACATTTGAATAAAGGCAAGCATCGCGATTCACAATGTCAGACACTTCCGTTCGTTCGTTTGACTCATCAAGAAATTTCATTTGATTCGCATACCCCTACTATTAATACAGTACACACACATACTACTACTATTCGTTCCTTTACATAATTAGAAAGCAGAAGTGTGTAGGCATCAATGGAATGTTCGAGCTTTGATAGGGGAAACTTTGGATTATGTACGCCTGCACTTAGCGAATGTCAATCAAAAATCTCCAACTGCTTCGGCTCTCCCCAGGTTGCCGTTTATGAGTATTCACATTCACAGTGTATTCACGGTGTATTCACTGTGTATTCACACACTGTTTGTTTGTCATTCTTTTGCCTGTGCACTGCCAAACTTCGAATGCCAATTAAACGTTGCTTTTCGATTGTCATGCGACGCGCCGAGGGCAAAGACATTCATATGACAATAGCGTAACGGTAATAAGGCAATGTCAGCTATGTTGCACCGAAGGCAAAGGACTATTGTGTAGGATATGGCATAGGACACAGGAGATGGGGACCAGTCATTCAGTCACAGGACTCACAGGCTCAGCATGTGTTCGCATGTCTTGCCAAAGTAAATTAATTGCAGGCCGGGTGAGTCCACCCTCCCCTATCCAACAGCCAACAGCCAACCACCCAACCACCCACTCTTCATTGTTCCTGTGGCTTCTTCTCGTGCCCAGCTGATGTGCAAATTAACATTACCATCAACGAGGAACAGCAATAAGAATAAGTCCTGGCCTCTAGCACAAAACTTGCTTAGATTAATCGACCTGATTAGCCGCACGCAGACCCCGCGCGACCCCTAAACTCAGATCTCTCCCCGTCTCCCCTCTGCCCTCCACCTTGAGCGTAGGCTAAAACCTTATCCGCAGTCGCATCCGGACTGCCTATTCATTATGCAATTACTTTGAATGACTGTCCTAAGTGATATTTCCGAGGCATTTCAATGTGTATATTTCATACACTTTTCCTTCTTTTCCCTTCTTCTTTTTGTTATGTGGAATGCATTTCATTTCTTTTCCCAACTTTCTGCCATTTTTCTAACTGTTTTTATGCGTTAAATGCTAAAACGTTAACCTTAAATGAGTAACTGAATGTAATTAAGCTGAGTAACTATAAAAGTCAGTTCTACCTGTCACTCACTCAGGCGAACACAATGCGATACAATTATTGTAATATCATTCAGGGAACTTCATTCTATTCAACCTCTTCATGCAGAGAGACTTGTACATTGTTTTATTTAAATGAAATTTGATTATGATGTTTGTGATGGTGCGATAAGAGTAAAATGGCAAAATGATTTTATGATTAAACTCGTCAAATTACATGTTTCCATTAATAAAGGAACTATCACAATGGACTCAAACTAAGTTCAACATAATCCTTTCAAAGGATTGAGAAATTAACAATTTAATTAAATTTTTATTTATTTAATTTATTTTTGAGTCGACTTCAAGCAGTCGACTAACAGATTAAAGTTCAATCATAGAAGAATTTTTAATAGTAAACCCAAAAAAAGAAGTAAAAAAGTGATTTAAAACTCGTGTATTTGTATCTTTCACATATTAATTGTATCTTCAGGATAAACTTAGAGCTAGCTAGTCCGGATCTTAGCCTAACTTGGGTCTAAGTATGGTAAAAAGTTTATGCAGCTATTTGTTTAAAGGTTTAAGCCTTGTTTCTATGCTACTTTTGGTGTAAACTATTTAAATTTTCTGCTTCGTTTAGATTTTTCATATAATTTGCCTTAGAAATCAATTGATAATATTATTCACTTCCGTTGCTTAAGGTTAAAATATCTAAATACTATAGTACTTATTACGCTTTGATATAGCATTCTGGGTTTTCCAAAATCTTAGATCAATTCAGATTTTAAATCATTTTTCAAAATACCTCCAGATTTTTAACTTTTTACTTTTAAAATTTCCAGATTACTTTTAAAACTTAATATTATACAATTCATAATAAACTTTTATATTTTACTTGTCTGTTGTAGTTGACTCTAAATCCAAAAATAAATAAATACTCAACTACAATCTCAGCACAAAGTATACTTTTTGATCACTTTTAACAGTCCGACTTCTATATCTTATAGCACTTATATGAATAATTTCTAACATTTAAAGTTTATGCTCAGCTATTTTATTGTATCTTTTTAAGGTTATAAGCTTTCTAGCTAACTGGCTTTGCCGTTTAGGTAAAACTATGTACTTATATATATATTCTAGCTTAGAAATCAAGCTCAAAACTAGTTTTCGTCTTTCTCCATAGACGCTGGCACTTAAGCAATTCATCTACCGAGACAGCTTGAAGACATTTATCTTCTATTTTTAAACTATTCTTATGAAAAGTATATATAAAAGTATATACAAAATTTGTGCTCTATGTTTTCTTGAAAACATGGAAAGTACAGTATACAAATATATTTGTTGATCTGGGCTTAAGTCGGGTATTATCTGGCATTATGTATATAATAAAAGAATACCAAGAGAAGTTTATAGGTTTATATAAAAAGCACTTTTAATAATTTTTGGATTCCAAAGGTTAGAGCTAAGCAGGTAGTATTATCTACAGGTGTCTCTGCGATCTATTTCTATCGATATATCGCTCAAAGCGCTGCAGTGTTGAGTAATGTTGGCACTCAGTGTTACAAGCTACTGGAGGAAATCAGCTGTGTAACATTAGTCAGAGCCGACTGGGCGAGTGCTGTGCAATCTAATCTACGAGTGTATATACGAGTTTGCTAGTCATACGAATATTTACCACTTACAATTTATTTGCCATTTGTCGATGGGTCTGTGAGTGCATAAATACACAAGAGTTAACTCAGTTTTGAAGCAGAAGAGTGTCGGCTATTGCTGGAATCTACAATGGAACCTAAGGAGCTGAACATATTAGATCTGAATGATTATTGTCTTGGGCGGATACTCCAGTATCTGGAGGTAGAGGATCATGTGCAATTCGGGAAGGTTTGCACGCGTTTCCGGGAAGTC
Source organism: Hirtodrosophila trivittata (assembly GCA_035045065.1). Lineage (NCBI taxonomy): Eukaryota > Metazoa > Arthropoda > Insecta > Diptera > Drosophilidae > Hirtodrosophila > Hirtodrosophila trivittata. Next base: position 7,616,209 of record JAWNNK010000813.1, on the reverse strand, counting down.
TTGAAGGACTGGTGTGGTCTGCTCTATCCGGAGTACGAGATCAAACAGAATAGCGATACAGATCCGGAGAGTGTTGAGTCGCAGCTAAAACTGTTTTGCATTGTGAAAGACGTTGTCAGAAATCTATATCTAGATATTCAGCAATTAGATGATGAGAGCCCGGTGCATAAGAACTTCTCTGTCGATTATCTCTGTGCTCAAATTGAAAGTATGGAAAATCTGGAGTACTTTGCCATAAACGAAGGCAGTTTCTTTTCACCTCCGTTCATGAGATCGAATCCAATTCGTTCGAAGATCATAGAGAAAACTTTGGGTGCTCTTAAGAGCTTGCCCAAAATAAAAAGTGTTAGTGTCAGGTGTCGCAGGGACAGGTGAGAATTAATAATAGATATTTAAGATGTTTATTCAAAATTCAATTTCTAGATACAATGCCATAAGTCTGGTGGAAATGAACTGCCTGCAAGAGATATCAATAGATACGAAAATAAGTGCCGAAGATTTGGTTGAAATATGCAAATCAAACGCGAATTTGCGTGTTTTGTGGCTGCGTGAAGTTTCCGGAGAACTAAGCGACATTGTGCCGCACTGTCAGAACTTGGAGGAGATTGCTTTTCCCATGCTCAGCACACATAAATCATACGCTGGACTCGCAGAGTTGCCGAACATTAAAAAGATTATCATTAAGGGCTCAAACTCGACTTCCCCTGCTCGAAGACCATTGAACTTTTCAGTGCATTCGCCTCGAAAAAGCAGGAAACTCAGTTAGAAAGTTTCATACTATTCTCTAATTTGGATGCTGAAGAAACTGGCAAACTGATTGAATTGAATTTCCTAAAGGAGCTGCGCTGCTCCTTCGAGGATGCCAAGTGCATTGAACTCTTGACCGATCTGACAGAGCTCCAAGGACTCTATATAATGCTGGGTCGCACAGATGCCGGAGCCAAGGAATGCCTAAATATTCTGAAGTCATGCAAGAAACTGCAGCATCTACATATAAATTCCAACCTATCGACGGATTTTGTGGCCAAGGCACTGGAAGTATTGCAGAAGGTGCGAAATACCAAGAAGCAGAAACCTTTACAGCTCTATTCAACGGGAGTTATGCATCTGTGCAACGAGGAAGATGTAAGTAGAAAAAACCTTTCTGAATTTTTTATAAAATTTATTTAATTTTTTTCAAGTTATAAACTACTTTATAATATATATAAAATACTTTCCTCTAACTTGTTATTTTAATAAATATTTTTTTATTTAGGAAAAACTCGTGGACAACGCCTACTGCAGCTTGGTACAGAAATCCGAGCACCTGCGCGCCTTGCCTTGGAGATTTTCAAACTAAGTATTGGGAGTTTCTAATAGAACAGAAATTAACTTAAATTCGCCCATCTTATTCGTATTTATTGAAATGATTTAATAATTTACCTTATTTTTATACAAATTACATGTTAGTTTTTAATTAAAAACTCACAGAACACGAAATAATAATCTCTTGTCAGACCTTTGCCATATATCAGATATCAACAATTATAATTTATAATTGTAACAATTAAATCTTGAAAATTCCTCGCATATTTTTGTGTGGTAAAATGAATTATTGCACTACTCTCGTCATAAATTGAAACGAAATAATGAAATATTCTCGAATTTTTAACAACCGGCCGAGGCCCAAGCATACACCCATATAAATATTTATTTACACACTCAGATGTGCGTGTGGTGTATTAAATGTTGTGAATAGAAAACAATTAAAATTAGGAGAATATAATTGTAAAAATGCACTTACTTTATTTATTATGCTTTGTGCAGTCCAGGGCCAGACATCAGTCGATGTCTGTCAGTCGGGCCACCCTCGCAGTTGATACATAAATTGGAACATGGACATCATGTCATGATCTAGACTGGACCTGAGCTACTTCTAACCCCCTGATTGGTCTTTGGCCGTACGCCAGGTGTGTGTGTGCTGTCGTATTTTGAGGCCCGAGCATAATGTAATTAGTTGCAACAGCCCAGAGCAACAACAAACAAGAAAATTCTTAAAAAGACTAACAAAAATTAGCAGCATAGAGACTGCCCAACCGGATGATATCCTATGAAGTATCTCAAGCGAATATCGTAAGCATAAATGTGATTGACTGCGGCTCAGTTGATGGTAACTTTCAGCTATGTTTATTCATTTTAACGTTTGTTGCAATCTCTTGCTGAACATTAAAGTACCCTCTTTTCTCTTAGTGTACAGGGTATAGCAGAAATCAAACTGAATAAATTCTCGGGGAACGTGCATAAAAAATTATTTGCTCGCACGCATGAACGCTACTCAATGAAGACTTATATTATACGGTTTCTTTTTTTTTATATAGATCGAGATGCTGTTTTTGTTGTTAGATAATTTGGCAATGAACCAAAAAGCAGGCACAACAACAATAACAACTGATTTGTACAGGTGCGAAAACTCTGTGATCAGAGTACGACGGAAAAGCCAAGTCTGCCCCGGCTACCGGGTCATCTACGTGAGAGATCATGCCCTTAATGCTACCGCTGGCCGCCTGGCATACCCCGTGTAATCCTTTCCTGTCCCAATGAATTGCCTTTCATATATATATTTTTTGATCTTAGCGCTCTCGCCTCGTGACAGGTCGAGCAGCATTTCAAATTCGAATATATTCTACTGTATATATCGCTCGTCTGGTCATTGTTGTTGCTGTTTCCTCAGGTTTTTCAATTATGATGATCAGCGTCCGCTTGTTTATTTTCCAAGCGTCTTTTGATTTTCTTTTTATTTGGGTGGGTTTTTCATTTATTTCTTTCGATTGTATTTATAGTGTGCCAAATCAGTGGTTGTTTATAATTTCTACAAGTTTTCGATGCAGCGATGCTTACATATTCCGGACATTCTGTAGTTGTAATTTGATTGATTGTGAGCTTTTCATGGGGAAAATTCTGTGACACATTCAATAAGTGTTTCTTAAGCTTAAAGAACGATCTTGTTCCAAGTACTTAACACTTATAGATAATAAAAGTAATAAACTATAGTAGAAAGTTACAGAGAAGTCTTCAACTTTGGGAGGCCTGTTAAAAAGTTCCTGTGCCTGTTCTGTCGTGTCTGAGCTTTGATTCCTATACATATTCTATATTCTAGTCCATAGCTAAATCGCTTTGATTACCCTTCAGGAATCACGCACTGCTGTCGAAAATTTCATTTATATAATTGAATTTGAAATTGGTGTAGAAGCGGTTGATCCACTCAATTGTCGGGCAATTATTGTGGCTTGGCCTTTGAAAGTTGAGAAGTCAACGTTAAACAGATTGCCCAACGCACGCATCGCTTGGCCACGCCCACAGTGTGTCAAACACGCTAATTTACTGTTACATTATTTACATACATATATATGTATATACTAACACACACACACACACGCACAGAGACTGAGGCAAGCAGCGATAAAACTGAAAGGTTGTCACTTTGGAGGCGTTAGGCGGTCGTTCGTCGTGCGGTGTTGCAGAGGGAGACACATAATAAGAAAAACAACGAAGAATGTTATCAAAACGAGGAGGTGGCAACAGGGCGCATGAGCAATGCGTTGTGTCGTTGGCAACATGTTGAGAGTGTTGCCAAGCGAAAATACTTTCAACTTTCGCCCAAAGGCCTCAAATATAATAATTGAATAATTCTTCTACACAAAACTGTTGATATTTATGATATAAACAATTGGCCAGAGGCTCGGGTTGAGTTTCCTCTAAGAACTATCATAAAATACACAAAATGTTGCTAAGCCGTGAGGAGTCGACACGAATGGCATCCACAAAGTTTCCCGCCAATTGCAGGCCAAGCCGAAGTGTATACAAACAAACGCACACACACACAGACGCACAAGCACACAAACACATGCAGCAACCCCAAAAAGCCGCAAACCAAACAAGGGTGAGGATGGCCAGAACGAACGGCCAGGGGAGCTGCGGGGAGCCGAGGGGCTTGAGTGGCTTCGGTTGGTTTGGGTTTAGTCGTCACCTGACGCTCAGTCGGTTGCCACTTCGTACGGCGGTGGCAGCGTGAAATCTGCAAAGCTCGAGCTGAAACCAAAAGCCGGCAACTGGCTGTGCCCCGATGTTGTCCCTATGCCACCCACAACCACCCCCCCTCGGTCTATGTGTGCCGTACTGTTATTTACATTTTGTTTTGCCGGCATTTCATCTTCGTCCGCCGACGCACGACCCACGACGCACGACGCGAACGAACGACGAGCCCGAGCGCTGGCCGTCCGAGCGATTGCGTTGAGCCCTTCGGGAGCGCTCGTGAATGCTGTTCGCATTTACCGTTTGCTGCGACGGCCTGCAGGTCCGAATCAGTTGGAATATCGCTTCAGTTGGCCACGGCCCGGACGCTGAAACAGACGTGTTTCTGCTCGAATTTTTGATTGATGATTTTTGAATAAGAAATTTTTGAGATTCCCTGTGTATATTTTGAGTTATCGCGATTTGCATCTAAAATTGTGCAATTAGTGTCGCTAAATTTTGTGCAATGAATTGAGAAATTGCCTGGGCAAGCCAGCCGAAACAGAGAAAGTATTGAGAAACATATTCAAATATTGAAACAAAGTGTGTAAACATTTCGAATATCTTTGTGTCAAGTCGTTTTTTAAGTTTTTTTTTTCAAGTGATTGTGCCTATTGATCTATCAACAGTCAGCTGATAAAAAGCTAAAAGGTAAATCTCTAAACCAAAAATATTTTTGAATATACTTTACAGCACATTTTCTTAGAAAATGTGTCACACAAACAGAATCAAAGAACACAAAAATACAAAATCCAAATCCAAACCGAAACCAAAGCGCGTCTGTTAATTAAAGACAGGCAGGAAATTTTCGAAAAAGAAATGTTATTGAGGGTGCCATGGCCAATCCATCCATCAATCAATTGACTGTTCAGAATTTTGGACTTTTCTTCTTTCTTCTCATTTTTCAGCTGCGACATGAATAATTCTCTATTTGTTTCGACTTGTTTTCTTGTTTCTTTTTTGTTGTGTGATTTTATTTATTTGTATTTTTTTATATGTTTTTTTTTTTGTAAGCGCCCCATAACAACTGTGCATTAAATTTAATTTTGAAATTTAAATTGAGAGCATTTTCGTAGCAGCAGCAGAACAACAGAACAACACAATGCACATGTGTTTTTGTTCTTTCTATTATATTTTGTTATTGTTTTTGTTATTTTGTGTAGGATTGCGTCAGTGTTTAGTGTAGCACCATCCCATCCCATCCCATCCCATCCCTGTGGCACACACTCAATCCAGACCCTATCGTCTGACTGTTAACGATAAATAATCAGCAGACTTGGCCAGCCGCTTTGATTTTTGCGTTAGCCTCTTGCGTCTGCGTCTCTGCGTCTGCGTCTCTGGCTCTGTCTGCTTTTATTGGCCATAAATATTTATGCAACTGGACGCACTTGTTTAAACTGTGGGCCACTTCATAGGAATCTCTCCCTCTGGGTGTTTGTATTGGTGTTTGCCTCCGATCGGTTATGGATCAATTACGAGTGGAGCCAGTTGGCATATCATAAATGAAATTGTTTATGGCCTTATGCAATTTGCCTTGCCACGCCTCTCAATTAAAAGTTATAACTGCCTTCCTGTTGGCAGGTGAATTTGAAATTATCCCTCATTGTTTTGATGTTATCAGTTGAGCTGTTGTTGTTGTTGTTGTTCTCGTTGTTGTCATTCCTGTCACTGTTGTTGTTGTTTGGTTTTCCTGCGGTCTGTTTGTTGCATGTTGGCTAACAAAATAATTGACAAAACAAATCATTTACGTGGCAAAAGTTTCAGGCCCATCCCGCCGTAGTTAAACTGCACACGGCGGCAAAACACGCAACATGTACGACTATTTCTCTGACGACACAAAAACAAAAGCAAAAACTGCAACACACACACACACACACAAACACTTATACACTCAGACAACCACAATCAGACACACACCAAATTTCAGAGGCTAAAACAAGTAAGTATAAATAACAGCATAATAATGAGGGACAACAATATAAATACGAATGTTGCAATCTTGGGAGAAAACTTGGGGGCACGCGAATTGCACGGACATTTTCGGGGTAATTTGTGATAGATTTGAGAAAATTAAATCGAATTAAACAAATTATATATTGCCAGAGATTATAATCCTCTTTACTTGATTATAATCTCATAGTAATTATTGGCTCTAAAATTCTATACTTATAAGTCCCTGATTATCATCATATTTTATATCCGATCTCAAGTCTGTCTTCGTCTTCCTTTAAAAAGTAATTTCTTTGTCTGTTTCTGGAGTCTTTAGTCCGATATATGAGAGGGTTTCTTCTGTCTCTCTATCTCTATCTAAACTATACTATGCTATGTTCTATTATCAATTCAAATTCTATACTTATAAGTCCCTGATTAATACCATATCTTATCATCCGATCTCAAGTCTGTCTCAGTCTCCTTTTAATACGACTTTTCTTTGTCTGTTTCTGGAGTCTTAAGTCCGATATATGAGAGGGTTTCAATGGGTGTTTCCACCTGTCTCTCTATCTCTATTTAAACTATACTATGCTATACTCTATTTTCATTCCAAAATCTATGCTTATAATCCCCTGATTCATATCATATCTTATCATCCGATCTCAAATCTGTCTCAGTCTCCCTTTAAAACGACTTTTTCTTTGAATATTTCTGGCATTTTTAGTCCGATATATGAGAGGGTTTCCTTGGGTATTTCCAACTGTTTCCTAGTCTAGTCCAACTCGACCCCTTCCCTTTGGCATTCCTCTGACAGCTGTACTATATATTGATACGATCCAGCTGTTTGCGATATATGTACTACCAAAACCAGCTAGATCGTATCGTATAGCTGGCATGGGAATGATCGTTTAGTAATTAAGTCTTTATATGATAAACTATCTCTGACTTTGCAGCTCTCTCGATGATATACAACAGGTAGGTCTAATTGCTCTTCACATATCCATCGATCGCATATATCATATAGCTTTTTGTTATCCAAACATTGGGTCTTGCTTAAGATCAGTTTCATGGAATTATAACCAAAAATAACATTTGATTCCTGCTAAAAGTTAAATTACAAAATATTTATTTTAGTACACAAAAGTTTTATGAAGAAATCTTCTAATTCAAATGATATTTTAGTTAGTCTCTTTAGATAATTAGCACTTAAGTAGTTTCTTATTAATATGAACGATTAGCACTTATTGTTTTTATGATAGGCATAAATTATATATGGCACATTTGCCATATAGATATGTTTGAATAATGGTTAATAAATTTAATTGTGTGATTTATGTCTTGGTTCAAAAATTATGTGCTTAAATGATTAAATTCCTGGTAAGAGATTGTGCGTGAAACATCTGCTGGGCAGCAGATTCCGCATTCTGTTTTGGCCATAAATCTTATTGTCTGTCTCTTGAATCGGGCCAAGTGCCAATGCTACAAAGTAATTGAAAATTAACTTAGAATGAATCACTTTCTTTTTGATTATTTTGAATAATACTCTTTGGGTGTAGGGTGCTCTATAGATAACATTGATTTCATTGGAAATGTAATCGAAATAAATGCAAACGGCGTTTAACCGCAGTTTAAATCACATTATGGCCATAACCACAAATTTGCCGCCTGTGGCTGGAAATGTCAAGGGTGTTTATTTGGTTTGTGGCTCACAGTCGATTGCCTGATTTACACACACACACACACACACATACATATACATGTGGAAAAGCCACACACTGCATCAGGCAACATGTTAACAAGTTGTTAAACACAGACTGAGGGGTAGCGAAATTTTTACAGCCTATTTTGGGTAAAAATCCCAACATTTATTGCTATTAGTTTTTGGTTATTGCCCGCGTCACGTTGTTAGTGTCGATGAACGAAACACCATGAGGACCTTCTCCTACTCCTGCTCCTACTCCTACTCCCTCCCTCCTCACTCTGTGTACATGTGGTGTTATGGCATTATGCCCCACAAATGGCTCCGGGCCTGACAAATGTCAGCTCAAGTGCCTCCGTCCAACCCCCCGACGCTCGGCGCGGTTTGTTTATTAAAATCGAATTGCGACTTATTGGGCGCACGCTAGAGGCAATTGTTTACATTGCAATGCCATTTCCCCATATCCGTAACATAATGAGGATAAATACATAATAAACACACACATCAATGCCAGGAGTCATTTTAATGGTCTATCAAACTGTAGTGTTTGCATTCGAGGCGAGTTTCGATTTCGTATAAACTCAAGTCTTAGAACAATATTCAGGCATTTGAGTAGAATTCCTAATAAGAAACATTTCAAAGAATGTTATACTAATATGAGGTATCAGTTTAGGATTATAGAAGGAAAATTGAACTTGGAGAATGTATAATAATAAAATTGAAGATCAAATAAGCTAATCGGAAGGTCGAAAGCTCCTCAAATCTTTTCGATTTTCTTCATTTATTTTTGTACTCAAAACATAAGCTAAGAATGATATGAATAGTTATGGCTTTATAGCTCTTCGGTTTATGACCTAAACTTATATCATAGCAAGCTGACATTAGAATAGCTTTCATATGAGTTAAGTTGGGTTTAGTTCTATGAATGTTACTCCAGGACTTCTAACAATCTTTTAATTAACTTTCATGGAAACTGACTGAAGTTGCTCTTCTGCTGACTAGTCAGAAGACAGAAATTATAAGGATATGTTCAAAATATTTTATTATATCTTGTAATATAAAGAATTATGTTATCATCACGGCCCTTGGGCTTAGTAAAACTCCTTTTCTTAGCAAGTAAAAATATAGTAGAGAAAAGTTAAGCTACAGCCAAAAAAGTCAAAATAATTTCAAGATTTGCTGGTCAAATGAAAGACATCGATTTTAATGAATCACTTTGACTTTTTCAACACTAAAATTTGAGTTTTTTCAGCTAAACTTAAACTTAAAAATAATAAAAAAAAGTTTGTTATTTGGAAAGATAAAATAGAATGAGGAAAACGTTGCCAAAGAACTCAAAAAGATAAACAATTTAAATTTTGTTTTTTTAACAATTAATTTTCAGCTTTTCCAGCTAAACTTGAATGGAAAATCTTTGCTTTCTACTTATTATTATACTTCATATATTTTATACAAACCATTACTTACATCCCCTCATTAATAAAAGATTTTGTAATACAACCAGATTCCGGTACCTTGTTTTAGTTCAGTTTTCCTAGCATTAATCTCACTTTTTCAACTGGCACCTTTTGTGCAGAGTGCAGAGGAATGTTTGGGTGATCAGTGATCAATGAGAGGAATGATCAATGGAAATGGAAATAGGTGGCGTCTGTCCTTGGGAGCATGTGTTTAAGTGACGATTGCACAAATAAATAGTCTGGCCATATAGTTTATATTGTCTGGAAATAGTTTACGGCGCCGAATAACGCGTGAAGAACTTTATGGCGTTTTAATTGTTTTAGTAGAATTGCTTCACAGTTACTTCGACGATGGGTGGGAGTAGCACGAGGAAGTGTTCGTTTTTGGGAAATGAGGCCAACATCTGCATAGAAGAGTCTTCCGTGTCTGGGAGGCTGTCTCAGTCAGTTAGCCAATCAAGTTTTCTTCGCCGCTTTTCCGGCTAGGTGTTTATTTGTGTGTGCTTAATTTATATTTGTATTCTGGTTAGCTGCTTTTCTAGTTGAAATTGTAATGATAATATAAAAATTTCAACGGCTTTGTCATCGTCGCCTTCCGAAAATTGTACAGAAACCGAACACAACCAAAAAGTCAAACACACAAAAATTTCAAAATTTCAAAACCAAAACCGAAAACCGAAAAACGTATACTGAAAACTAAAATCTGAATCAGAATCAAAATCTCCCACATTACCTGCAAATATTTGTGCAGTTACAGCATCATCCACAGCCCCCATAGCCCTCCCCTCCCTATACCCAATCTCCAGTCCAATTGGAAGGCCTTCGGAGGGGTTGCCAGTGCGAGATTGCAGCATCAAAGCAGCCGTCGTCGAATTAACTTTTCATCTAAACAGGCACCCAAAAGCTGCTTTCGGCAAAACTGCAGCTATTAAAATCAAAAATTGTGTTTATTGGGTGTGAGGCGAGGGAGAATGATGGAAAATTCCAAGCATATCAAAACCATTTGGGCCACAATTGCAATGCAATTGCAATTGCAATTCGCAGGTGCCGAGATGCTCGCTAATTTATGAGCTGTGCATTGTGGGTTAATGTAACCGTAAATTGCCAGTTTGAATTGAACAAGATGCCCTCCCACCACATGCCCAGCTCACACACAGACAAGGTCGTAAGTATATCCCCATGTATACTCGTACTCGTACCGCCGAGGCAATGGCAAACAGCAGAGAAACAAAGGCCCAAATGGCCCATGCTCCAGTTGGCAACAATGAGGAAACGAGCCAAGCGACAAAGCGCCTGAGCGTTTGAGCCCAGTTAAAATACGGTTAATTTCTAGGTCGATTACGGGTTACATTCCTCTGGCTTCCAATTGATTAGCGCAACTCTTCAAACAGCTTTAAATGGCAGACAAAATTTGCATTCAATTGAAATTGCTTAAGTATAATTTACAGCAATTAGTTTTATTTCGAAAAATCTGATTCAAAATCAACTTTTTGAATAGTAATCGATATCATATGAAGGTACCATAAGGAGAGAAGTCTCTAAGAGGTCTTCAGATTGGTTTTAGAACTTAGAAATTGTTGTAGAACTTTGAGTAGAAAAATTTCATAAGTTCTCATCGAAATAATTTCCTTTATAATGTTTGGGATGAAAGTTCATAACGTTTTGATCAGTATATATTATATCGATAGATAGATATTATATCGATAGTAATATCATAATATCGATAAATTGCTTTTATAACTGAGAAGTTGTTGTAGAACTTTGAGTAGAAAAATTTCATAAGATCTCCTCCAAATAATTTCCTTTATAATGTTTGGGATAAAAGTTGATAACGTTTTAATCAGTATATATTATATCGATAGATAGATAGTATATCGATAGTAATATCATGATATCGATAAATTGCTTTTATAACTGAGAAGTTGTTGTAGAAGTTTGAGTAGAAAAATTTCATAAGTTCTCATCGAAATAATTTCCTTGGGATGAAAGTTGATAACGTTTTTATCAATATATAGATATTATATCGAAAGTAATAACATAATATCGATTAATTGACAAGATTTGTCTGTTTTTGGTTATCTCAACTAGTCAGTTTTGATAAACTTAATCCATATGCAAAATATCTATAAGAATTAGACTTTTGGTAAAAGAACGAAGACTTCTCCTTTTGCCTGTAACATATGGTATATCTATTCGTTTGATCTACTTCATTCGATGTCTTTTCTAGTATATAGAATACCACATATCTATTTAAGCCTTTTACTAGGCAAAAGTATAATTTATATAAGTTCAGTTTGACATTGGAATCTATGAAGAAAAGCACTTCATCAGTTCTAATGAAAATCATCTCGTCTTGTATAAAATTTAAGCAGAAAGTGTTTGATGAGTTTTCTCTCAATAGATATTTTATCGATAGTAATAACAAAATATCGATAATTTGACAATTAAAGTCTGTTTTCAGTAATCTCAAGTATTCAGTTTTGATAAACTCAAACCATATTCAGACTTTTGGCAGTAGTAGATAATTGAGGGTAAAAAGAAAGAAGACTTTTCTCTTTGCCTGTAACATCTGTTTATTCCTATATCTATTCATTCGACTATATAACATATATTCTATTTTATCCGATTTTTAGTCTATAAATTTCCAGACATTTGTTTAAGATTTTGACTAGACAAAAGTATAATTTATATATCAAATGAGCTACACTCAGTAGAGTACATCGAAAAGGCTTTCGCTTACTTCAACTGGATTGAGCTCATATTAAATGGATAAAAACAAAAGTATATATCATATTTAGTATATATTATGCATTAAGTAGTATCTGATTGATGTTTTCCTGTCAGGAAATCATTTGGCAATGGCGTGAAATATACCCTCAATACTTTTTTTGTAGTAGTTGTTGTTAATATTGTTGTTGAGTGCTGTGACTGCTGCTATTTCCATTGAATATTGGAGTTGGGAGTTGAAGGTTTACGTGTTTGGTTTCATGTGCCAAGAGTTTGGATCGAATTCTCTTTTTATTGATTCGAGTGTGAGAAGGCACTTGAGGTGGATAAGAGTGAGAGTCAGAGTGAGTGGTAGAGGGGGAGGGGGAGAAGCGAAGGGAAAGCGAAATAATTAGCAACTAACTCGAAATGTTGGGCCATAAATTCAACGCTGACATTTCATGTCAAGGATCAACGGCAAATCGATTGATAAATTAATCAAAATTAGGCCTTGAAAGTGCATAATAAATATTTATAGGATTGCTATGTTGCTGTTCCTCTATTCTCAATAAAAAACAAATCCACTTCTTAGCCTGGCGTGTCCTGACGGCAAATTTTCAATTTCAACTGCAATTTAAACGTCCATCAATAACCCGACGTGGCAGCCAGGGTGTTCCGGGCGGGCAAATCGCCAGCAAAACGTTAAAGCACAGATTAAATTCTACACAGTATTTGTTGCGGGCCATATTTCAAAAAATATACATACATACATACAAAGCCGAGAAATGAACTCAGTCTGACAACGAAGCCACTTAAGCCAACTCGGAGGCATCGCTCTCCGGCCCAGAACCAGATCCAGTGCCAAGTCCGGACCTAGTCCTGGGTGGGTGCGGCTGACAAATGAAGACTGACATTTACAAAACAGCTGAAAAACAAAACCAAATCATTCTCCTGCAACTTGTCGCGACAGTTGAGTTTTTAAAAGCAACTTGTTGTCATAAGACCGAGCCGCGAGCTTTTTTTTGTATCTCATCCTCGTACTGCAATTCTGTATGTGCGGGGCATAAGTGGGGGTTAAGTGGGATTCTTTAGGCTGTGCGAGGGGAGGGTGGGCTGAATTCAGAGTTTCAGTTTAAGGAGTTCGCATTTGTATTGTTGTGTACGTGAAAGATTTAAAATAAAACCACTTAGCGGCAGCTTCATTTTTCGACAATTGCTTAAGCCCTGACATGGCGTGATAAAGTGTCCTTGGAGATTTCCACTGGCACTCCCACTCCAAGGATGTATATAATATTGTGAAAATTATGTCATATGCAAGAGATAATTGTGACACGCGGATATTCGCTATAGATTCTTACCAATTAAAACAAAATTATGCTTAATTAGAAGCTTAAGAAGTAGAAATCTTGCAGTTGAACTTTAGATAGAAAACTATACTTGAAAAATATGTTAATGAATGGGAGATAGACACTAGGATCTGAGGTCTGATCTCTATTTATGAACTTTAGATGAAAACTATTGTATATTAGCAGAAGATGTATATGAATGGCAAACAGACAGAACGAGCTGAGATTTAGTCTCTATTTGTGAACTTTAGATGAAAACTATATAGGAAAAAGATGTTAATGAATGGGAGATAGACACTAGGATCTGAGGTCTGATCTCTATTTGCAGCTTATATAGAGATTTTCAGTAAGTTTTGGAGTATCTATGGCAACTTAGAATGTGCTTTTCATACTCCTATTTAGATTTAAAGTTTGGAAGTATCTATGAGTACTCTGAATGTGCTTCTCATACAATTTTCCAGGGGTGGTTTACCTTTTTTTTATATCAATTTAAAGCCCCATTTCCGCCCTACAAAAAATGAAATGTATTTTTATACCCTAAATCCAATTAACGTGGAAATGTTATCCTTTTTGGGTGTGCTTGTAATTTTGTCTAACAATTTTAAATTAATTATCGTTGGGGAAAAGCACGAAGTGTCGAATGGATGTGCCTGTGCATTGTGTCTAAAAATATTCGAAATAATTATCAATCAGAATAAAACACGAATAATCGAGTTGCATTTCCAAAAATAATTGTTATGTTTTGGCTTATTAATTTTATTAAAGTAAAGGAACGTAGTGATAGAAAGGGAATCTGTAACTGTTGCTGGATTTAAAAACTCCGGAAAAAAGTCTTTTTATAGGTGAGAAGTCCTCTGCAGAGCTCTCAGGCAATTCGTTTAAGAGTTTAACTTTTAGAGTAGAGCGAAAGAAGCAAAAGTAAAATGAGATTGATTGAAATAAGAAATCCGAAGAATATATATAAATAAACATATATATTCCTATACAGCTTCTGTATGTAACCAATCCTATCGACTGAATTGTTTAGTTAAAAAAAAAGGAGAATTTATTTAGTTTTTTGTTGCATTTGCCGAATTGAATTTGAATTGAATTTGTTTATTTTGAGCGCAATTGAAACAATTAATGTCAATCCGCAGACAAGTTAAATAATTGGGTTATTCGAAGTATTTATAAAATTTGTGCCTAATCAAATTAATTGAATTTCATCCTGTGCTCGCCACATTTCGATGTGGCACTTGAGGCACGTTTAAATTATATTATTGTAAATAAAATTCGTTCTGGTTGCGAAAGTTTTTGTGCGTTATTTAAATATTTATAAAGAGCTAAGCATAAATATAAATAGCCAAAAAATATTTGAACTGTGTTACAACAATTGCAACAACAACAACAACAACAACAACTGCAACAGCAACGATATCATCGGCGGGGGAGGCACCAAAATAGCAGCAACAAAGTACAACAGAAATTCAGAAAATCAGAAAATAAAGAAAATTATAATCTATATATGCACTCGTTATCCACCTGCGGTGCAACGAAGTGGTTCAGGCGTCTGCCCCAACTTAATTATGTACTCGTACATCAGCATCATTATCATCAACAACATCAACAACATCATCATCGTGATTGCCTCTTGGACTGTCCATTTCAATGGATTTCATTTGTATTTTTAGCGTCGTTTTCATTATTAACTAAAAACTGTCACTTGGACACATACCTATTGCATGCACACCTGCAAAAAGAAGAAAAATCAAAGCAAAAAAAAAGAAAAGTTAAGGAAAAGAGGGAAAATATACTTGTGTATAGTATATTTGCAGTGAGGCGGTGATTTGAATGTCAGGCTGGCAAGTTTTTAGCTTTGGGCGGGTTCGTCTGGCGGTCGAGAGCGGAAATTTTTGTACATGTTGAAAGTTGTCAACATTTCAAATGCAGAATGTGCAACAAGTTGCAAGCAACAAAATGGCGGAAACGTGTCGCTGTCACTGTTTAGCGTTGGCGTCGCCCAGACACTTGAATCAAAGTTTTCGACTCTCATCGAGGGGCGCTACTAAATTTCTGAAATGAATTTTTAAACGTAACTTTAAACTTTTTTATTGCTTTGAGAGTTGCAACACAAGCAACAGGGCAGCAGCAGCAGCATCAGCCTCGTACCAGTTGCTCCATCCTAATTGTGGCAAACTTTCGTATTCGCTTCATATCCTGGCCTGACTCTGATAGTCTGCGATGCTCCCCCCAGGCCTGCTCCTGCCTGGCCTGGCCTGTCTGTGTTTGGTGAGCCGCCTGTCGCATTGTCCCTGTCCCTGTCCTTGTCCCTCTCCCTGTCCCTGTCCATGTTGCAGTCGCTGTTTCTGTCGCTGTTCATTGACTTTGGCATGAACAACAGCAACGACAGCGTTGTGCATATTCCAGAGTCGGAGGCAGCTTCAGGACACACGCACACAAACATAGCAAAAACGCACTGTGACTTTGTTTTTAATACACTCCAGTGGCCGCTGCATCGATCGCCAGGACAAACAAGACGCCTGTCGTTGTCTGCCAGCCGCAGTTCATTACTCCTCCAGCATGTCCTCTGGCCAGCCAGCCTGTGCACTGACTTTTCATGCTCATATTTTGCCATGCCACGCCACGCAACGCCATGTTATCCTTTAGCTCACGTCAAGCCATGACAAAGATTATCAATAACCAAGCCAAAGACACGTTGTTCCTTTTGACTGCAACGGATATTGGCCACGCTTGAAACTTGTTGACAACCTTAATCCACTATTCACAATCCCCATCAATTTCAATCCCAATTGCAATCGTAGCCCCTTCTCCTCCCCTTGACAGTGCCTGCCATATTTCGTTTATGTCAGTCTCGTTTTTATGTAAATTCATCGATTAAACGTTAAACTGTAATTACCACATTTAGCCGGAGCATTCACACTCCGAGCAGTCCCCAGGCAACCCTTTGGGTTAGCCATCAGCTCGCAGTAACATCAAGAAACCGCTCAAGAAACAGCAAAATTCATCTAAGCAATAACGAAGCAAATAATACACTAACAACTAGATTTATTATCTAAATATATTCAGATAAAAATAAGTTAATAGCTCAGTTTAGTTTTATTTTTGTATCTTTATTCATGATTATACAACTTTATTTATAGTGTTCTCTTTAAATAAATAAAATAAAATAAATAAATATATAGCTTAATTTTCTTTATTATTTATCAAATAATCCAATAATAAAGCTAAAAAATAAATATATAAATTATATTTACACAAAATTAGCTTTTACACAACAGAAATGCGTTTTTTCTTCAACTTTATCTACTACAACTACTTTTTTCGTCATCAGAAGCAATCCCAAGAATTACCCGTTTTAAGTGAGTCAACGACCCTTCTCGTCGATTCTCAAATGTAGTACTTAAGCTCATGTAAGGCCATGCTTTTTGGTGTCTTCTTGTGTGAAAGTGTGTGTTTATGTAAGTGAAGGTAAGTATGTAAGTGTGTGTGTATGTAAGTGTGGATGAGTATGTAAGTGTGTGTGTATATGTATGTATGTATGTGTATGTATGGATGTATGTGTGTGTATGTATGTATGTATGTATGTGTGTATGTGTGTGTATGTATGTATGTGTGTGTATGTATGTATGTATGTATGTTTGTATGTATGTATGTATGTATGGATGTATGTATGTATGTATGTATGTATGGATGTATGTATGTATGTATGGATGTATGTATGTAGATACATAAGTTATTCAAGCGTTTTAATTCACAAATTTCTTTGATTGAAGTTTGCTTTTAGCTATAAACTAAACACATTCAATTTTTTAAAATAATTAATAGCGTTTTGATTCAAAAAGGCAACTAACATGGTGAAATGTCAAAATGCTAAGATCGTTTTTTTACTATTTAATTTTTAAATTCTATCATTGCATTGTTTCCCAACATTTTTGCCTTGATTTCATGTTATGCTCACATACATTTCCCCTTTCTGTTCATTATATTGAGTATAAGAGTTCGTTATAATTATAAGATACTCAATGAATTTGTTCTATTTTTTTAATTTTATCTAGAGTCGACTACAAACAGTTGTCGAAAAGATGAAAGCTTAATTATAAATTGTATAATATACAATTTTTTTTAAATTAATCTCGAAATTAAAGAGATAAAAATGCTTTGAATTGATTCAACATTTGTTCCAAGAAATAATTATCTTTTGTTTAGAAACAGAATAAAACTGCTTTAAGTCAGTAAAATGTGGAATTTTTTTATAGTATATATAACTATTATAATAGCTTTCATTCACAATAGACAAAGTATAACAATCACATAGTAATTGTAGTTAAAAGTAGATTTTTAGCCGCAGCCAACTTAATGTGTACGATATATATAATTGATGTTGCCGGATCCGTTAGGTGTCTGTCCGTCTGTCTGTCTGTGTGGCAATAAAATATGAGAAATATGTTTTCTTGTTCCGCCGTTGCTTATGTTGCCACCAACATAATGATAAAGCTGTGATAACTTATCTGTGGCAAGGGTGTGTGCGAGCATGGGGCATGCTCGTTTACGAGTATCCAAGTATCCAAGTATCCAAGTATCCGGGTATCCGCGTCTGTTTTATGTTGGAGGACTTTGCACAACGCACCGGAATATTCGTGTGCTTGGGATGTTTGGAATTTTGGATGCTTGTAGCAGCCACAAGCCGCATCATCATAATTTGTGAAAGGCACACTGGCAGGAAGTTGCCGCTGAAAATATGTATGTTGAAACAAGTAGCCAGTAGCCAAGTGGTGGTAGATGGTGGTGGTGGGTGGTGGGGGGGTTGAGGGGGCACTGTCTGTGGGCAACCTTGTCATATCCTGTTGACGTCGCTGACAGACGCGCAATGCTCAGGTGGCCGCTGCCTTTCGCCTTTGCCTTTCGCCGTTGCCATTGCCTTAGCCTCAACCACTGCCACTGCCACTAGAACAGTTTTTGCCACAGCCTTTGTCAGTGGCACGGCGGAAGTGTGAAATATTTTTAGAGCGCTCTTTTACCTTCTTCAAATGGAATTTTTCGTTGGAGCGTATTTTATTGGCATTTTGCAGAAAATTTGTGGCTGGGCTATGAAAATGCCACGAATTGCGTTCTACACTTGCGGCCCAGCAATTTTCCTATTACATTTTCTTTTTTGTTTTGTTGTTGCTTTTTTTTGCTCGGGTACTTTCAAAAATGTTCGTTGGAAATCTCAATTAAGCTGAAAATGTTGTGCATTTCGTGTGCGCAGCGCGTATAATTGATTTAGCCAAATTGTTAAACGAATCAAAGTTGGCAAATTGCGCGTGCGACTAATGTGCACCGCGTTGCACCGACGAGTGCTTGTTACGTTGCAACAACATGTCCTGTGCTTGTCCCGGCTTCAACAAGGACACCGCCAGCCAGCCGATGTTACGTGGCAGCCTTCTAATTTTACGCACACTCTGCATAAATTGCTGCCATGTTGCATAATTATGCGACAGTTGTCAATGAAATTTGCATGCGATTGCAATTTTGGATTTAGAAAAGTTTTCACCAGAGATTTCAACTCACGCAAAGTCCAGCCAAAATTAACCAAAAATTCAATTACCAAGTGAAAATACCAAAAGTATTGAAATTACTTTGACATCTCTATTTCATTTACTTTCCATCTGTTTACTATTACTCTATACGATAACTAGCCTGATATTGTGATTTTTCATTTCATGAATGAATCTAAATAGTTCTTCAATTATGTTTGACTACGAAAATAGCAAAAATATTTAATAACAACGCAGAAAGCTGCAGTTGAGTGTTAGAGACTATGCGAATACTCTTTACCTACGACTGAAATACTATAAACTTAGTCCTCAAACACGCTGACATGCCAAGATTTGGTTATAAAGCTGAAATACTGATCTATAACCTTATGGCTAAGAGAAGATTCACATAGCTTTTTTTTTTATATGTTTTGGAACTATGAATAATTGTTACAAACTAATTTTCATCTGCAAAGACAACATCTTCTTTAAAAGTTGAACGTGTCTCTAAAGGGTATTTCATCGTCGTTATATTCTGCTTTCCCGGCTAGCCGAATAAGAAAAATCACAATATTTATTTTAATTTGCTTCAATTTTATAACTGAATGAGAACAACAACACAAATAAATACACAGCGTGCTTTGGACAGATATACTTGTATGTATTATATACTCAAACGAACTGAAAATTGAATCTAGTGGAAAATCTTGTTTTCTATTAGTTTTCCTTCCTGTTTTTTGTTGTCACTTATTATATTTCTTATTTCGATTTCCTTTTCATATGCCTTCAATGTCAGTTACTGCTCGGAAATATATCTAATAGAAGCAATAAAATAAGTACTAGAATTTCAGTCAGTTTTTTTTGGCAAAGCTTATATCAATTTTAAAGGGTTCGCTGTAAATTGTTTAGATTGATGGGCTTACGGTTCGAATATCGTAAATTATAACAAACAAAAATTGTCGTACATTCCGCGGCTGTCAGCGCCAACACAATTTAGCGGCATTTTTATTACGGATGCTGTCGAAAATATTTGCTCTCTGTGTGTGTGAGTGTTTGTGTGTGCCAAAGGTGCATGTTGTAGTTTTTCTACATATATATATAAATATATTTGCTTATTGCTAATTAAATAAACTAAGCCCCAAGCAGTTGCAGCAACAATCTCTGTTGCATTCTGCATTCGGGTTGGGGTGAGCCCAATGTTTGTCCCGCACCTTTTTCACCGTTTGCGCTGCGTTTTAGCTGTTGACGCTTTGAAATTTGGGTCAATTATGCGATTTGTCGCGCCACAGACAAAACATGACGACGTTGACGACGACGCACATCCATCAGTCGCAATACGCACATGTGTCACTGGCATTGAATTGCCTTTGTGTGGAAGTGGGGGCGTGCCTCGAGCTGTTGCTACCGCTGCTGCTGCTCCCCAGTTCTCGGGGCAGGGAGTATGTCCTCCTGTCTCTAGCAGACGCACAGCAGGTTGCTTCTCGTAATTATTTGTCAAATTCACACTAGGACTGGTCGCCACTAACGAGCAACAGGCAGGCAGACTAACAGACAGACAGTTGAATTGGCAGACATACAGACAGATACAGGCAGGTCGCAACTCATTCCACCACCTGGTTCCGCCCACGCGCCCCCAATTGGCAATCAATCAACAATTCTGGCGGTTGCCTCATTATGACCAGTCTACAGTGTACAAATAAATTCATATTGTTTTTGATGAGGCCGATAGATCAGAACTTTCAGTAAGCTACCGGAAGTAATTATCAACAGTTTGTGACTAATATTGATAATAGCCATGCCGTAAGCAGAAATAACAATTTTCAATGTGTATCACTATGAGATACCCTATAAAGAGATATTCAGGCCAAAGTTTATTTCTATAGGTTGAAGCACAAATGTTTCTAGTTGAGTTTTCTTTACCTTTCACTGCTGGTTCCTCTTAATCTGTACTATAAATCAATCTGATTTCAAAACTAGTAGTAGGAGTAGAAATAGTAGTAGAAGTAGTAGTAATAGTACTTCTTCCTATACGATTATCAATAGGGACTCTACTACTGCCCTCTTTTGTCGTACTTTTGTAGGAGTTTCCTTTAAGATTTGAATTTGCCGCCAAACGCCCAGCCTAAAAGTATGCAATTATTTCGCAGCTTAAAATATTTTAATAGTTTTTTATGAAACACCCACTCCAAAACTTGATAGAGCTGTATCAAAAAATGTATATAATCAGACATAATTCATAAAAATAATCAGAAATTAGCTGTTTTTTTTTGTTGTTTTTATTTACAGTTTTTATACTCTGTTTTTTTTTCTCTCGTTACATTTTTAACAGTAAATTATGTGTTAATATAAATAAATTGTATTATCTTGTTGTTTATCAGGATAAATGAGTGTTCAATAAATTTAAACACAAAAGCACATTTTGGCAAAAGTAGTCGCATGCATTTAATATTTGTCATATTTAGTTGCTTATATTAAATATTTAGTGTACACATAAAAATCATTAAATAAATAATAAAAAAAAGCTACGTTCAAAATGCATTCAAAGGCATTGTTATTGTTTTTTCACAACTATTTTTTTATATATATTTTTGTTTATTTATTGTTTAAATTTTTTTTTCTCTCCTTTGTTTATTGCACTCTGCAAACACGGAAGACCATCAAAGCTCATATATATATATAAAAAAAGAATTACGAGTATATGAATTTAAATTGAAACAATTGAATTAATCTTTTAAACATTTCCTTTTGTTAAATAGACCATTTAGGTTATATTGGGGTATTTATAGGCATGTGCAACAAATTTGCTGAAATCGATAAGCGTTATGTACTCATAGTCTATAACGCTAGACTTTCTTATCTTTGTATTACCCAAGTTTCAAATCATCTAGATTTATTTACAATTAATTATACCTTTTTATTTTTATTTTTATTTCGTTTTCATAGAAATTCTAAGCCCATTTGTCATAAAATTGTTTCTTTCTCTCTGCGCCGTACGTATGTACATACATATATATATTTATTCATATGTATATAAATATATATATATATTTATTCATATGTCAACTCGTAGGTTGAGGCCCCCCTCTAATGATGTGCGCGTTCTGCTTACAAATTTAATGATTTGCCCCCCACACACATATGTATGTACATATGTATGTATGTATAAAAAAAATGTAAAAAAAAACAAAAAGAATACTTTGCTCTTGTGCGTTTCTCTCTCCCTCTCACTCTTGCACCCTCGCGTGCCGCTTCTTTCTTTCTCTCTCACACACACGCACATATGTGTAAGCAACGACATACACAAGGCTGTAACTGTAACTGTAACTAAAGCGAATGATTATTATTTTTTATATTTTTTTTCGCGAACTTTCCTCGTTCCTCTTTCCCTCTCGTAGCAGCAGCAGCAGCAGCTGTGGCGGCAGAACAAAAAAAAAACAACAACAACGGCAAAGTTCTGCCTGCTCGCCCGCACTACAGCAAGATGCACTTGCGCCTGCGCGTCTGACGTATGGGCGGACAGAGCACCGAGCGTATGGCCTCGTCGAAGACCGTCTTGAGGCCCTTCTGCGTCAGGGCCGAGCACTCCAAATACTTAACAGCCGCAATTTCCTTGGCCATGGCCAATCCTTGTGGATAGGTAATGGGCGTTAGCTTCTTATCCTTGAGCTTTTCAATCGTTTGCTTGTCGTCACGCAAATCGAGCTTGGTGCCAACGAGTATGATGGGCACATTGTTGCAATGATGACGCACCTCGGGAAACCATTTGGCGCGGACGTTCTCAAAGGAGGCGGGATTCACCAGCGAGAAGCATATGAGAAAGACATCTGTTTGTGGATAGGAGAGTGGTCGCAAGCGATCGTAGTCCTCCTGTCCAGCCGTATCCCAAAGTCCCAAATTGATGGGCTTGGCATCGACCATCACATTCGCGGAGTAGTTGTCGAAGACAGTGGGTATATACTCCCCGGGGAACGCATTGGTCGTATAGCTGATCAGCAGGCAGGTCTTGCCCACGGCGCCGTCGCCAACAACAACACATTTGATTGCCTGCATGACGTCGTCGATGTCGTTGTCGTCGTCGTTTCAGTCGTTGTTGCTGTTGCTTTAGTTTCTTTGTGTATCTTTTATAGGTAGTTTATTAATTTACACTCACACACAGCAGCAGTCACAGTGAACAGTGAGCAAAGTGTGAGGGAGGTGGCGAGTTCAACAAGTTTTGGCGATTATACAACTAAATTTTTTGCTCACGCACAGATCACACAGATACTCACAATCACACTACGATTCTCTATGTACGTATGTGAAGTTAATCTTTGGTTTTTGATTATGAATCGATAGCTCTTCTATGCAGTTTTGTTCTTTTCTTTTTTGTCACTTGTCTGTGATTTAATTGTGCCCGCATATAGAGAAATTTGCACGAACAGCGAAATAAAAACACACCCAAACGTTGTGAAGTCGACGCTATTACTGAGCGCAGAGAGCGTAAAACCGAAAATTTTGTATTGCTATCGCTGTTGTTGTTGCCCAACAGCTGCACACACACACTGGTCGTCCTTGTCGCGCTCACATGCGCTGGCGGCTAGAGCAAAGTATGTCGCGCACGCTCCCACACAAAGAGCAGCAGCTAACAACACTGGCGTCGCGCACTATCGTCACAGTGCTCATGAGTCATCAGTGCTGCTGCTGCTGTTGCTGATGTTGGTGACGTTTGATCTGTTGAGCACAAAGAGAGCAAACCAACTCGAGAGAGAGAGAGAGAGCGTGAACGGAAGAGTGAGGGAGAGAGAGAGATCACTTGTCGATCAGCGCGTTTTACTTTTTACCTTGCTTTGGTCTTTTTCGATGAGGTTTTTCTTCTATATTTGTATGTTGCTTCCATGAAATTTTCTTCGCCAACATTGAACGCACCGTTAATCTGAGACAATTATATATCTTTTTTTAACAAAATCAGTTACATATGTACATATAAGTATTTATGTATATGGCATGTACATTTTCAATGGTCATCAGTGGCATTGTTTTTGTCTCTGCGGCTGATGCTGCTGCTGCTGCTGACTGTTTTAATGGACCACAAAAATGCACGCGCTTGCAAAACACATCGACAATCGAAAGGCAGCAGCAGCAGCAGTAGCAGCGGCAGAGGCAGAGGTAGTGGCTGCAGCGACAGCGCGGACAGCGACGCTCTTGTTGTGGTCACTAACAACGAAACCGAAACCGAAACCAAGCCATAAACCTAAAGCCAAAAACCGAAAAACCGAAAACTGAAAAACCCAAAAGCCAAAATCCGCATCCGCGAAAAAGCGGCTAAAAGCGATAGCAAAGCGCTGTTTCTGCATGTTTCCGCATCTCCGACCACGCCCCACACTCCCCCTTCACAGCACCCACAGCAGCCACAAAATTTTTGCGTATGAAAATTTTAAACTCAATTCAACAACAACAACAACAACAGCTTGTGAAATATTTTACATTTGAAGTTAATTTCTTTGGCGCCAGTAATTGGATAATTAAATAGGCGCTTGAAATTGTTGTTTATTATAAATTTACATAAATGTATTAAGTGGATAATGGAATTGATAAAAATAATAAAAATAAGTTTACAACAATTAAATCAGCAATGCAATTGTTCATTGTGACATAAATGCTGTGTGTGTACATGTGTGTGTGTGCGTGAGTGTGTATTCTGCGTACTGCATCCTTATCAATGGGTCGTTTTTCTTTATGCCCTATCAAAGTTTTAAGTACTGAATGGACTACAATTGAGTCATAATTGAATTATATAACATAATATAATCCAATCAGACTTGTCATGCCATTTATGCAAATCATTTAATCATTTTATTATTCATATACAAGCTTAAGATATGTGTGTGTGTGTAAGTAATTTAAGGATTTACCAAATCAGATCTAAAAACAAATCTATTTTGGTTAAATAGATTCCATTATACTATTTCCTAGGTAACACGCGATATGAGAAAGTGGGTAATAAAACCATGTGCAACCATTGAAACTGGTAATTAAGGCACCTGAGATTATGTTTATAGCAGCCCATAAACAGAATATACAATATATTTTAATTATGGCCAAATGATATAGAAAGTCATAAGATTCATTTACGGAACATATGGTTAAACAGGTGGGAGAGAAGCTTTATAGAATAAATACAGATTTCTCAAGAAAAGTTATTAGTAGTCCATACTTAAATAGCAATATCCAATATCTTTTATATAAACTATCTGCCTAAAATTGGTATAAAGAAAGATCAAGAATGTATCTGAATAGCCTACATTCGACTACTGATATACCTATTATCTATTATATAAAGATTCTGCTTAAAATTGGTATGAAAAAAGGTCACGAATACTTCTGAATACCCTACATAAGACTAGTTGATGATAATTCTGATACCCTTCTTCGTTTTGCGTTAATAACTTTCTTTGCTTTTTATTTTATTTATTCTTTATTTATTAAAGGAAGCTTTTTATAAAGTTAAAGCTTAATCTATGTAATTAATATTAGTATTAGTACTTCCTATTTTAGCTTAATATTACTATAATTATATTTGTATTTCTTATTTTAACTAAGTCTTTTGGCTGGCGTCTCTATCTTCTGCCAACTGTTGCCAGGCGATTTCTGTGTAGCTCGAGCCTAGAATTATATCAGCTGGAGTGGAAGTTAAATTGCTGTAAGAGAGTGTCCAGGTTCAGATCTCATTTCTGATATACCATTCTCAGCCGGTCATCATTCTCGACATTTTGCTTTGGGCCATCTGAATTCGTTGGCTTTGGCTGTCAGCAGCCAGTCCCCAGATTTAACAGCCACATTTCCATATGGGTGCAATTATTTGCCTATAAAATGTAACCTTGTTGCTCAGAGGAAGCCAATTAAGGCAGCTCTTAGCCGCATCCTTATGACTGAAATGTGATCAGTAAAAGTTAAAGTGCGATCTAATTCGTTGAGTAAGAATAGTTGGTGGATAATAACTAAGCACTAAATACGTTTAAGTCAATGATATGGATACTTTTTAGCGTGGATTGTCTTTTATTGTTGCAGTTGGGTTAAAGCTTCCTGCTTACATTTTCATTTTGAAAAACGGAAAACTGTGCAAATAATTTAAGGAAAAGACTGAAATATATGACAGCAAATGCAACAATTATTTGATTACTGTCGCAGTCGTTGTCTGGTAATTGGCGAAGTGAAATATATACGTAAATTCCAGTAGGGATACTATATTTGTATATGTATGGACATGATACCACCGCACCGCCCACTTAGGCCTCAACCACGCCCACATATTGCCACAGCTTGGGCCATTACGAGTGTGTGTGTGTGTGTGTGTTGGTGTGTTGGTGTGAAGGGAGAATGAGTTATTCATAATTGTTGTTGCTACAAAAGTGGCAGAGAAATGCATAACAAACTGAAAAATATGCACGCCATTTTTATTGCAACACCAGACGTGCACCACACACTCACTCACACATACTCCCACACCCTTAACACACACACACACACACAGTACATAGCACATACTCACATTGTCAGACTATAATGAATGAATGCGCAGCTAAAGAACCGCAGCCTGAACCGATGCCGCGGCCGATGTCGACCCAAAAACAAATATAAGCCGCATGACTGCTGACCAACAATAAATTTAACACTTTAACTGCTGTGTAAACAAGTGAATGAAATCCGAGCAGGGTAACGGTAATGCCAGCACTCGTACGCATGTGTGTTCCCAAAGACGTAATCTCCCCAAAATGCATCCAACTTAACCCCCAGCGAACCCAAAGCTCTCAGTTTAACTCCCAAAAATGCCTCAACGTGAACTTTGACACGGCTTCACAGTAATTCTACATAAACCAAATTTAAATTTAATACCCAATATAATAGTTAATATATAATTATTATATTTAAAATATATATATATATATATATATATTGTATATAACCTTCATGAGCATTTCATACTTTTCTTATAAGCTGCAGTTCCTAGAAATTAGTTAAGATTTCGATTTGCTGTAAGCAATTTCCAGTGAATGTGGGTGGCGGCTTTAAATAGAAACATTTGTGGTTCGCTAAAGGCGAATTCAACTTGTATTTCAAATATAAGTATATATAACATCTTTCTAATAGAAAACCTTTATACAAATGCTACTACTAACATTGCAATATCGAATAGCTATCATAAGAAAACTTGGTTTGAAATTGAGACTAATTAAAGGAAAAAGTGAAATCAGGAATGAAACTGAAAGCCTACGCTATAGATTATAGTTCAGAAACAAAGTGTCCTGGATGTCCTGGCTACTTGCGCCCAAGAATAAACTGACTCTGGAGCATAAATCAAAAATGTACAAGTCTATCCTATCTCCAAGCTTTCTGTACGCTGTGTATGGAATTGCAGCCAAGTCGCAATTGCAAGCCAGAGCTCAAGGATTCTCCGTAGATGAGAACCAGGTATATCGAAAGAGATCTTAACGTTCCTCTGATCGGTGACCGATGTATTGTACATATCAATGTGTTGCTCATAAAGTGACAGAGAGACTAGCAGCTAATCCAAACGACTGCGCGATTTCGGACTAAGGCTAAACGGAAGACTTAAACGATCTTCCACACCGGGTCTTGACTTTATAAACAAATCCTTTCCCTATAATATAACTAGACTTTAACTACTAAGTAGCTACAAAAATGTATATATTATCCTAGTTTATTTAGTCACAGTTCATTTTTAGTTTAATTTGACATACGTTTAAGTAAGGGAATAGTAAAAAAAATAAAAAGTTGATTATAGTTATAGATTATAGTTTCATACGATAGATATGAATTAAGTACTTAATTCTGGGTTCACTTCATTTGAGTTTGAACCTTTAATCCTTACATTTATCATTCGCTTTGTCTCCTGCTTCAGCAAACTATTAATATCGACGTTCTGAGTTATTTCTCGTGGACGCATGAATAACTCTGTTTGAAAACGCTATAGATGACATTTATAGCCTTATTACGTTTGTTGATGCCTCTTTCTCTGTCTGTGTGTGTCCAGCGATTTCATTGAATTTACGGTTAAGCGATAAAAGGATACACAGGATAAAAAGTGTAATAAAAGCATTAATTTTGATCATGCAGAAGTTAAATATGTTTTTATCTTAAAGGCTGCGGCTCAAAATTGTTTGCAGAGCAACGTTGTTTATTTTTGTTGTTGTTTTTATTTTAAATGAAATATGTAGAAAAGCGTATTTCGTATGAATAATTTCATATATGATATGTGTCCCGAGGCGGTTGAGCTTCGCCGTTTGTAAATTTAATTTGTTTAATGAGAAACGCAATAAAATGCATTCTCTGTCAAGTGATAAAATGTCATTTTACTTTGCACTGCCTGTCGCTTTATTATATCCATATGCACACACATATATATATATATATATATATTTGTATATATATTATATATGGTGAATATATATTTCATTTATACGGCAGATGTCGCCAGCAGCTCCCAGTTCCCAGCTCCCAGCTGCAGCCCAAGCTGGCCACCGCCTGTTGACATGTAGCAATTATTAACTTTTATGCGGCTGCTGCCATGGAGCCGTGTGTTTGATATTAATTTCTTGTTATTTATGCAAATAGTTGGCACTTAATACGCTTGTAAACTTTTTGCTGCAAATTGCTTTGCGCATTACAATAAATTAACAGCAACAACGAACAACAGCATTTTGGTAACAAGCACACACACTCACACACACACACACAACAATTCGGGACACGTTTCATGCTCATCGACAAGCGCTTCGCTGGAATTTAAAAACTATGTTGCATACGTTGAGGCGCTTTGCCAAATTCGCTTCTATAAACTCGACTGAGTTATCGCAGGCAGACGTGAAGTCATCTCTGAATGCTGACCATATACATATATATATGTATGTTTGTATATGTATATAAATTCCATTCCTGGACAGCTTCATAGTTTTAGCATCTGTTTGGCTTTGGCTAGGGTCACGTCTGCCTGGTCTGGGTACGGGTCCGTCTGCTTATGAATAAAGTTGTTGGCTGGCCTGTCAATACACATATGTATGCCTTTTACCCAACGTCATCATCATCATCATCATCATCATTGCAGTGAGCTGCTGCCCCATGCCGTTGCCACCATTCAATTGGGGTTATTTGTCGCTCTATCTAGCACGGTCTTGTGCTACGCTTTGTTGACTTTTTGGCTTTCAATGGCCCCGGCGTCTATTCAATTTTTTGTGCGACGCTATTAGAGTCAAACACCCTAACCACAAGCCGAACTTGATAGCGAACAGCCAACCAGCCCACCCACCCACACCCACACACAATCACCCATCAAGTCACCCCTCAAGCAATTTGAAATGAAAAGTTGTCTGCCATATAAACATACATACAGAGTAGTAAAAAAAGAAAAGAAAAGAAAAGAAAATAAGAAAACAAGGAAAATACTCGTCGAAAGGAAACAAAAATGATATGTGCCGCCCATATTTGTAGGCAGTAAATAGCAACAGGGCTCGGTGACGAAATGTGTCCTTTGACATTTGACAACGCATGCCACCGATGGCTGATAATCCTGGCCAGAACCAGAACCAGAACCAGAGCCAGAGTCAGAGCCAACGCCAGAACCTTTCAGCAGCTTTTCGGCCCGCTTAATGGCCTGCTGCATTATTTAGCACGTCGCAAGCCAATAAAATTGCTTTAAAATACAGTCCGTTAAGTTGTTGACTTTAAACCGTAGACAATGCAGCGCATTAAGCTTCGTCTCAGCCAGCTAACCAGTATAGCCCACGATGCTAGAATGCCAGCCGGTAATTACGCTTCTCCCACAAAGAGTCTAATAACATTTATATGCAGCTTGCCCAAGCACTTAGGACTTCAATTTTATAAATCTATTAATATATTTCAGTACTTAGCTAACAAAGTGATTTTCATTCTAAAATGGATAAAAGCTTGTTTAGCTCTTATCCTTGCCAGAGAGAGATAGAGACAGGCAGAGGGAGAGTAGAAGCTGCTCCTATTTCTATTTGGGCTTAAAAAAGTTTTTGTGACTATCAAATTGAAAGGGTTAAACGAGTCTTGATCTACATACAAATGATTTCATTATGTTAGTCTGTCTACTATGTAGCTTTAGGAGCATAGTGTATCTAGTCTTCGGCTTGGCTAAGACCAGTTTCAGCCCTCAATATATTTCACACTCAATTACGAAGCTCGCACATGTGCCTGGGCTCTGCTGTATTGGCGTTTTTCAAGTTTACCCGCGACGACTTTTACTTGTGCCGGCATCTTAATTTACTTTTGTACTCAGGCAGCTGGAAAAGAAGTGCAGCCAAGGCCTAAAACAACTGCAGTTAACACAGAGTGGTGGAGGGCAGGAGGGATGAGGGGGCAGCAGCTAGATTTAGTTGGAGCTTGCAGATGGGAAAAGGAGTTGGAGGGCAGAGGATTACGGCAATTTCCTGCACAATTTCTTGTGGTTGAACTTGCCTGGCAAAGTCGTATGTTAACAGATGAAAGACGCTAACACCCACACACACACACACACACACACATATATACACACACACACTTTTGAGCTGGCGCTCAGCAGTGCAGTTAATTATAATTAAGACGAGTTAACTAACCACTTGCCAGGCACTTAAGTGGATGCTGGGTGTAAAGGTGGCCTAGGTGTGTGCTTGTGTGTGTGTGTGTGTGTGTGTGTGTGTGTGTTTGGTAGGGGCTTAAATTTGTCAGCGCTAGCTGCTGGCATCGTTATTTGTTGGCTTTAATTAAAGCTGCGTTCATTAAAATGGTTGCAGGCAGCGCCAAAAAGTAGGCCACAAAAAGTGTTGCATATTCAA
This sequence comes from Hirtodrosophila trivittata, assembly GCA_035045065.1. Classification (NCBI taxonomy): domain Eukaryota; kingdom Metazoa; phylum Arthropoda; class Insecta; order Diptera; family Drosophilidae; genus Hirtodrosophila; species Hirtodrosophila trivittata. The sequence continues at coordinate 7,585,672 of JAWNNK010000813.1, read as the reverse complement.
ATGCGGCCCAACGCTCGACGACGGTTATTCAATACGGCTTTGGATTTCGCCTGTTGTTGTTGTTGCTGGTGTTATTGTGGTTGTTCTGCTGGCATGCAACAATGGGGCATGTTAGCCGTCAAGGAAGCTGCGAGCTGTTATGCAAAGCTGCCAACGGCGACGTTCCTTCATTTGCAAGGACAATGCGACAACGTCAACGAGAAAGAAAGAAAACCAAAAGGGTGAGTGTGATGGGGTGATAGAGGGGTGTTGTGGGGAGGTGTACAAAAATAGAAAGCGCTGAATGAATGAAACGGCTGACTGAATGCAGGCAGGACACGCTGATGGCAGCTGCCAGGAATGCTATTATAATAAATAAAGCGCCTTTCACTCATAACTGCTGCACAATGCAGAGCCAAAGCTATGAATATATATACATATATATCCTCCTCTTGTCTATAGCTCTTTATCTGTGCATCTGTATGTGTGTGTGTGTATCTGTGTACTGTTTGATTTAAGCCTCTCAAACAATGCAACCAATTTTAATATGGCTGATGGCAAATGCTTTCAATCGATGGCTTTAATCAGCCAGACTTCACATAGATTCGACTTAAGGTGCGCCTTTAGCAATTAATGACAACTGCTGCGCCCATAAATATGCAATAAATATAGACACACACACACACACACTTACAGGCAAACATATCAAGGGATATTGCATAAAAATCACATTAACAATTTGCTAGTACAAGAGTATTTTATTTTTATTGCTGCATGTTTTATTTTTATTTCATGTGGCGCCTTTTGTACTATGCAAAGCACTCGCACACACACACACACACACATACTTATGCACACATGTTGCCAGCAGCAGTAGGAGAAGAAGCAGCAGCAACAGCAGCAGCTGCAGAAGGAAGCACTTGCTGCCGGCTCTGATCCTTGTTGCCATCGAAAAGCGCAATAAAAACGCTTAATTTTTCACTTTAACACGAACGTGAATAACGCCTCCATTGTTGTATTTCTCGTTGTTGTTGTTGTTGTGGCTGATGTTGTTACTGTAGCTGTTGTTGTTGTTGCTGTTGCTGAGAGGTGTTGACTGTAAGTGTGAATATGGCTCCGAGTGTGCTGTCGCTTGTGTGTAAGCCATTTAAAAGTTATTTAATTTAATAACACGCACAAAACATGTTCCAAGTAAAAGCAAACGAACATAAATATGACACACACACACACACACACACACACACACACACACACATACATGTGCACTCTGGTGTTGGCTTAAAGGAGCCAACAACTGGCCAACAGGAGGGGATTGCGTCTGCTTTTTGTTACTCGCTTCGTGTAGATACTCACAATATCTTGCATGGAAAAGCTATAAAATCTCCATGAAACATATGTATATAAATATGTATAATAAATATATATATATATAACATATATATAACTAATAGTTGCCACAAATGATGAGCAGATTTTGTTACTTTTAACTAGCATAAGCTCAACTAACGATTTTTTTGGTATTAATTGTGGGATCAAAAATTAATCTTTCGCTCGTATAGAAATATTGTTTTTTGTGTATGAAAATATATTTTGTGATTTATTGAAGGACTCTTAAACGCGTTTTTTCAAAAAGAACTTTAACAAAAAATTGTGACTTTCAATTAAAAAGGCATTTTTGCATTTTAATTGCGTTGCGATAAGATTAAATTCGGAAAAACAAATACAATGGAATATAAATACGCAGACAGCAAACGATATGCCTCGAACTGACTGCTGCCGATACACATTGATATTTAAGCCGCAACAACAACAACGACACCAACACACACAACGGCAACACACACAACAGCAACGCACAACAAGCGAAACAAACAAAAATGATTGTCAATTTGTATTGATGTTTGGTCTTATTTTACAGATTTAACAACGAGCCGACAAACTGCGCCCGTTCACAGATTTGGATTCGTTAAAAAGTGAAAAATCAGCAGCGCAGAGAGAGTGGGATTGACCCAGACCCAGACCCAGACCCAGAGCCAGAGCCAGAGCCAGAGCCAGACCTAAATCCAGGTCCAGACCCAGAGGCCATATGCAATAAGCTGCTGCAGCGACACACACAAAGCCATAAACAAAGCGCAATCTAAGCTCCAGGAGCAGCCAGAGACCAGGAGGAGGAGCCAGGGACCAGAAGAGGTAACAATAAACCAGAAACTTGGTTGACAGCAGCCGCCAGGATTGCTTTCTTGTACTTTGGTAAGAGGTGCGCCGCGACTGCGCCGTTGCCTTTGCCGTTGTCACTGCCGTTGCCGAGCCCGTTGCCGGTGTCCTTGTCATCAACGTCATCTACGCCAACGTCTACGGTAACTGCCGCCACAATGAAGCTGTCAAAGCTGTCAAACCAGACGAACTCGCAGGATCCGCAGGCGGTTAACTCGCGTATTTTCGTCGGCAATCTGAATACATTTCAATGCTCCAAAACGGATGTGGAGCGCATGTTTCAAATCTACGGCCGACTGGCAGGTAAGTCACCAGATACCCTATACTATTCCATGCCTCAACCCAAACACTAACATATCATTTCATTTATACTCTCCTCTCTCTCTCTCTCTCTCTTTCCATTTCCCATCTTCCTCAGGCATCTCCATGCACAAGGGCTACGCCTTTGTCCAGTTCACCAATCCATTCGATGCTCGCAACGCCTGTCATGGCGAGGATGGCAAGACGGTCCTTAGCCAGACCCTAGGTAAGTTTTTCCCTAAATTAACTATTATTAATACATATATATATATATCTGTTTATATATTTGATTTGTTTTGAGTACCCTTAACGATACATAACAAGCTGCAATCGAATATTTGAAAATCTCTTCAGCAAGTTTCTTTTTTTCGATTATGATTTGAATTATATATATGAAATATATAAAATATATATTAATAATTATATATCTATATAATCTGTGTATATATCTATATATTTGTGTATATATTTGATTTGTTTTGAGTACCCTTAACGATACATAAGAAGCTGCAATCGAATATTTGAACATCTCTTCAGCAAGTTTCTTTTTTCCGATTATGATTTGATTTATATATATGAAATATATGAAATATATGAAATATATATTAATAATTATATATCTATACAATCTGTGTATATATCTATATATATATCTATATATCTGTGTATATATTTGATTTGTTTTGAGTACCCTTAACGATACATAACAAGCTGCAATCGAATATTTGAAAATCTCTTTAGCAAGTTTCTTTTTTCCGATTATGATTTGAATTATACATAAAATATATGGAATATATATCAATAATTATATATCTATATAATCTGTGTATATATCTATATATATATCTATATATCTGTGTATATATTTGATTTGTTTTGAGTACCCTTAACGATACATAAGAAGCTGCAATCGAATATTTGAACATCTCTCCCGCAAGTTTCTTTTTGTCGATTATGATTTGAATTATATATAAAATATATGAAATATATATAAATAATTATATATGTTTAGTTATTTATGTTTATAAAATGAAAATATCAAATATATAAGCAAAAAACATAATCGTTGAATACCCTTGATGACAATTTTCTAGGTTCCTTTCCAGACTAAAAAAATTAAAAGAAAAATAAAAGCAAAAATACTTTAGATCATTTAATCTAAATAAACTAAATTAAGTCATAAATTAATAGTTAATTTTCTTTTATTTTATTATATTTATTAATAATATTATTATATATTTTTCGTTTCTTAAGACTTTAGGGTATTTCTTAGCCAGTTTGAGCCGACATCTTTCGTTCATGAGTTGGTTGCAAACTTCTCAAAGTTTTTTTTCGCATATTGTGTTAGGTACTTGTATAGAATTCTTAGTGACTAGAGTGTGTGTGTGTGTGTGTGTGTGTGTGTGTGTGTGTGGGGGTGTGTGTGTGTTGACTTGTTTTGCATAGACATCGCAGACCTTAACCCTCGCATAGTTACATGTCCGATGTGGTTGAGTCGCCAGGTTAATGGCCGCCAGTGCCGGAAGCGCAGCACTAAAATCGAACAAACGCGCGAAGAGGCAACTTGCCGGCTTGAGGCACATGACGAAGGTTGCATACTATTCTAGTAGTAGTTATAATGATACTAGTATTAGTTGAAGTTGTAGGATCCCTGGACTCCGGCCCTGGCATGTGTAGTGGCCATATCTTAGCGCGCCCCGTCAACTGTCTGCGTATTTTGTGCAACGGAAGTCGCTGCAGGCCGCAACTTAAAGTGCGGCCCAACATAAATCCTTGTGCGATACTTTTAATGAAATTTCAATGTTGTGCGGGTATGCGAGGAGAAAGTTTCTTACATTATGGTACATATGGATGTCTATGACGACGCTTCTGACTACCTGGCAACTGACAACTGGCAACTGGCAACTGACTGTTTGTCGATTTAATTTAAACGCTTAATGAAATTTCAAGCCACGTCGCGCGTCACTTGCAGCTGCAGCTACAGCTACAATGCAACAGAGAGACACACAGAGTCAGAGTGAAGGACTGAGGGAGAGGCAGTCAGCGCGAATGAATGGATGAATGGCGGGCAGGAAACCAGTAGAGATTCCTTTGCATTCTTTCATGCGTGTCTCGTGTGAGAAACAACTTAATGCACTTAGCGCGCTATGTCAGTCGATGGCGATGGCGATGACGCTGACGCTGATGCTGAGAATGGCGATGGAGATAGCGAGAGAGACTGGGACTGGGACTGGGACCGACAATGACAACGCTGCGTATGCGGATGCTGTCATATTCATACGCCCCGTTGGCGTGAAATGAAAACTTTACAATGCTCATAAAAAGCATTTATCGAGCTAATGTTTTTTACACTCGCTCTCTGTGGAAGAGTCTTATGCAAATTCAGCATGCTAATTTCACTGATTAGAAGAGACAAGCCAAACGAGTCAAAAAAAGAAAAGAAAGAGAAGAAGCAAATAAAAATAAAACCAGAACGAAAGCAAGAAAAATAATAATACAAAACAGAGCTCTCAAGTTGAGTGGCCGCGGTAATATTTCATTGCTACGCGCCATTGACTTTTAAGCAGAGAGAATTGTGGCTGGGCCAGCGTTAAACCGATTTACTGGCCAATGCCTTAAAACTTGTGGAAATCCTTCTTATGCTTTTATCCTTAATCTTAATTATAGCCTGCCGGCAGCAGGCAGCCAGGCAGCCAGTCAGCCAGCCAAGAGGCGAGTCAGACAAACACAGCCAAAGAAAAGAAAAGAACAGAAAAGACTAGAGAAAAACCAGTGGCAACAACAACAACAACAAATGCAAAGCCTCCACAGCCCCCCCACCCCATAATTTGTAGTTATAGCAACTGTTTCTCAACCTCCCCTCGCAGCCAGTGGGTCGTGTCTGTTTTTGGGCGCGTTGCTTTTTAGCCACCCTGCGGCGCAGCCGTCGCACTTCAAACTTTGTCATGAATTATGATGAACGAGCGCAGCCCCCACCCCCACCCAACCCCAACCTCAAACCCTTCAGCTCCCAACTCTCCCAGAAAAACCTTCGTAAAAAACCAGCCGCCCGTCGCACCCTTTTCATTGAAAAATGAAATGTTTAATGCATTCGGGCACGATTTCGGCTCTACTCAAAGCTCAGTCCTGAATGCCCTTGCTTGGAGGCATCCACAGTCGATAGCTCTTATAGTTTGTAGACATATTAACTAAAATTAATATATTAATTAAGTTAAAGTAGATATAATGTATAGAAGACTCCTTCGAATATCTTTTAGCTAAGATCTCTTTCATCGATAGAAAAATAAAAGTATTGAAAACTAACTGAAAACGTTTCAGACTCGCCTTAATAAATTTGGTGTTATATTCTAGATAGAATCGATGATTTATATATATCTATATATATATATATATAACACTTACTGGAATAAACATATATATTAATTTTTATATTTTGTTGAATATTTGTATATATATTTTAAAGATTTATTAGTCTTTTTTTAATTAATATAAATATCATTTAGTCTGGAAATAAATTTCGTTTTCTATCTAGAATCGATAGTAAATTTATACAAAATAAAATATATATAAATAAATAGAAATATGTAATAATAATAATAATTAACCTGACTCTTTATACTAACATTTTATTTTTAAATATTATTTTATTATTATATAATTTATTTATTAGTTTTATTAATATAAATATCATTTAGTCTGGAAATAAATTTGCTACGAGCCAAAGATCACATTTCATATTCCAGATGAGAATAAGAGAAGATCCCTATATATACCTGATTCTTTATATATATAACTGACTCTTTATGCTAACTGCAATAGAAACATATTATTTTTATATTTATTTTTATTATTTATTATTAATAAAAATATCTTTTAGTCTGCAAATTAAACTAAAACTTTTAATAAGATTAATAAAATAATGAAAGGAAGTGTATAAAAGCTTCGGCTTGCGATTGTTGTTTACGAATTGTTCGACGTGTTTTATCTTATGTAAAATCTGGGAATGTCCTTCGACGCTGTTAACAGTGTGTTGAGTTTTATTAAGATTAATGATTTGAAGTCAGATTGAATTATGAGTATTAAAATATTTTGTAGTACTGCAGCTGAGAGAGAAAATGCACAAAGAGGCTTTATTTAATCACTAAGAGAGCTGCTCAAAGACATTTTCATAATGAAAAATCAACAAAAGGAATAAAATATACAAATTTCTAAGTCAACAAACAATGGAAACGAAAAATGCCATTGTCCTTATTGTTTATATTTAGAACAGACACATCAAAGGAACCTAAATTTGTTTTGTTTTAAATAGAAGTGCATATTTGCCTTTGTTGGAGCTGGAAAAAAACAAAAGAGCTTTCCTTGATAATTAAGTGCGAGTATAGTTACTTATCCTGTGTGTCCTTTTGCATTACAGATGTCAACATGGTGGCTGAGCCGAAGGCGCATCAAATTGGCAGGAAGCGTCAGAATGTCAGCAAGACTGGTAACGATTGGTGAGTGGCTGAGAGAAACAATTTCAAACACAATTTCATGCTTCACATTTTAATTTAAATAAATGCCAGCGTTTAGGCCAAGTTTTTGGACAATTTAACGCTGCCATGTGGCGCTCATTTCCAGTTTATTTACATATCATTTAACGGCTTCGACTGGGGCCAGGACTAAGTTTCTGTTCGCTTCTTTTTTTTGCCACACAAACAAATAAATAAATAAATAAGGCACAATCCATCAGGGCATGGACATGGTCTGGTATGGCATGGTATGGCAGTGGTATGGCATGGATATATGGGCAGGGATGTATATCCTTTGTTTCAACGCCGCCTCACATAAAATATTTTGGCTGTCAACTCTATGTGAGTTTCGTTGCCACTTCCGGATCTCTGGACTCTGACTCTGACTCTGAGTCTGTCTCCGTCTCCAGCTCCATCTCTGACTCCAACTCCATCTACTTCTTCCTTTGCTGGCTTTGTCAGTGACTGTATGTCTGTGTCTGGGTCAGTTGTGTGCTGTTTCGAGTGCTGCGTCAACACATAACACAACGAAACTGTGCAAAAAAATAGCTGCCGCTGCCTCTGCCTCTGCCTCTGCCTCTGGCTCCGGCTCTGGCTGTGACTGACAGTTGCAATGTATGCTATAATATCCTGGTCTTGCTCCTGTTGGTGACATGTGCACTTGTTTGTCCCTTACGCTGGGCTTAATGATGACTGAGCGAGCGGCGTCGGCTACATTTACAATTTATTTGGGCTACGCCGACTTGCCACTCGTGTGGAAATATTTAATTTAAGCTTAATGACGCCGAAAGGAAGTACTTTAAGGCTTTTTAAAGGACTCACACACACACACACACACACACAACTTGATTGTAATTAAAATGCAAACATGTCAGAGCTGTTGCTTCGGCCCAGGTGGAGCCACCGTGTACCATGTACCATGTACCATGGATCATGGCCTCATGTTTGTCATTTAAACGCCAGGTCAGTCCATTTACCGCACACAAACTGACCAAAAATGCCACAATTGTTGCCTCCCACTACCACGCCCACTTGGGGGCGCCAACGATATGAAAACTGCCTCAATATTTGACCACAAATGGATGGTAAGGCTGGCTGGTTGTATCAATCACAGGCAACACAAAACGAGCAGTCCGAGCGAGAGAGGGAGGGAAAGGGGATGAAGTCCGACATAATTGGCAAATGACAATTGAAACGGCTTCATTGGGTTCGGGTTTGGGTTGAGTCCTAAACAAATATTCCCTGGAAAAGAGGCAGACAAATAGACAGGCAACAGTTGGCAGGCTGTTCATTCTTTTTGTTGTTGTGGTGTTGCACACATTTTTTGGGGGCAACGTTGACACTTCAATTAGAAGGCAAGGCCAGGCAAGGCAAGCAAAGCACTTACCGCATCTAATGAGCTGTCACTTTTGGAATCGTTTTGCAGGGACTACTTCTACGATAGCTACTGCTCATCGACGCTGCTGCGGGGCGGTGGTGGTGGCGGTGGTGGCGGTGTCAATGGGGTGCGACCCAAGAAGCGTAAGCGTCTGATGACCAACAACAACAGTTTGGCAGCGGCCGTGCAACAGCAGCACAATCAGCATCATCACAGTGCCGCTGCTGTGGCCGCTGCCGCTGCTGCGGTTCATCATCAGCAACAGGCACAGGCGGTACAACACCAGCACCAGCACCAACATCAGCATCAGCAGCAGCAGCATCATCATCATCAGCAGCAAGTGGCCGCTGTTGCTATGGCGGCCATGGCCAATTTGTTGCCACAGCAGCAATTGCTGTTGCATCAGCAGAATTTGCTATCGAATGCGGCTGCAGTGGCCACCACGGCGGCTACGACACCGGCGCCCAGTGCTCTACACTGGTCGCAATACAAACAGGAGCCGCAGCAACAGCAGCAGCAGCAGCATCAACAACAGCAGCAGCAACAGCAACAACAACAGCAACAACAATTTGTGGCCGCTGCCACGGGTTTCCAGTTGAAGAGCGTCATCGCCGGACAGTCAACGACATCGCCACAAAATGCAAAGTCAGCAATAATTGCTAATCAAACATCGCTTGTGGAGCCGTTCGGTGCCTTTTCCCAGCAGCCGTCGCATCACCAGCATCAACAACAGCAACAAGCACAGCAGCAACAGCAACAACAGCAACAACAACAGCAGCAGCAGCAGCAGTTGGGCTGCCTGCTGCAGCCGTTGACTTTGGCATTGTCCCCACAGCAACCGCAGCCGCTACAATTGCATAGCCAATTGATGCAGCAACAACAGCATCAGCATCAACAACAACAACAACAACAGCAACAAGCACAACAGCAACAACAGCATCGACAGGAACAACAACAGCAACAGCTACACCAACATCAACAGCACCAACAGCAGCACCAGCATCATCAGCATGCACAGGAGCAATTAAGTTTGCATCAACAGTGGGGACCATTCAAAGTCTACAGTGAGTACTTGCAGTGGCAACAATTGTTTGCTTGTTGGTTTCCTGATGCCAGCAATTGTTTGCAATCTTCAATTTTTGCTTTGATTTATAATTAGCATTTGCTCTAGCATTTACTCAGATCTGTTTAGCTTTTCCCTATATCCCATTTACTTTCATTCATTTGTCATAACTGAGACCTTCTGTCAATGGAAATGTATCTTAGAATATCAGAAATGTGCGAAAGTCGTAGCCTTGGCGTTAAGACACTCCTGCCCGCTATTCTAATCGCGAGTATCCTGCAAGTCGTCTATGCGGAGCTGGAGCCTCAGCCGCAGTCCAGTGATAGTGGCTCACTGCAGCAGTGGTCGAAGCAGCAGCAGCGGCTGCCGCCCGCCTATGTGAATGGCGTCTTAAGTCTCAAAGGAAGTCTCTTGGCCAGCAACATGCAGACGCGTCCGGCCTTCTTTGGCTTGGGCGCTGTTTCACCTTCAAATGGCAAACCGAATTTTCGTGAGCTCAGCTCGGATTTAAGCAAGATAAAGGCTTCGAAGGAGGAGGATGCAGTTCCAGAGCAACACGCTGAAGCCAAAGAACCTTTACACCAGCAATTGGATCAGCTGCAAAAGGATCTGCAGAAGCAGGATACTCATTTGCAGGACATACACCTGCCGGCTCAGGTGCAACCCAAGCCCCAATATATATCTAATGCCCAATCTGAACAGGTTGAGCCTGAATCTCAAAGTGCCCAAGCCAATACAGGACTCTCTTTAAACACGCAACAAGTGGGACAACAGGAATTGCCAAACTTGGCCACATCCGTGCGTGATGCCTTGGCTACGCAAACGAATACAGATTCCAATAACGCCGCTAAGATGCAGTTGCTGCATCAACTTGCAGGCTATTTCGGACAGCAACAGCAGCAGCAACAGGCACAGCCACAGACACAACCGCAACAGACCCAACAACAGCAGCAATTGCGCTTGAGATCTGCGAAGATGCCACCGGCTGAAGCAGCCCTTCTTCAGGGCGACGACGAACAGGTCCTTTCCGACACTTGCACAACGGAGGACGATTCCGAGCCATGTGTCACAGATGCGCCATCGCAAACGAAAAAACCTCCGCTTAAAGGAACTGAAAAAGCAAACACAGATGAACAAAAAGTCGAAGTTAGGGTATTTACTACTAAAAGTATGGCCAAAACAACGACTTCGACTTCGACTACGATTTCACCAAAGCAAACCACTTGCAGTAACAAGAAGACAACCCGCAAGCTGCCCTGTTGCACCAAGCCGAGCAAATCCAAAAATAAAACGACTACCGCCCGCCCACAGACGGAAGAGGATAAAATAATTCGGTTTAGTCGATATGCCATAGAGCCCAATCTGAGAATTGATGCTATAGCGACATTACTACGATATCGCAATAAGCTGCCTGAGCCAAGTCTAACTCCGGGTAAGCCTAGCGAACAGCTAAAGGAACCCGTTCAAAAGACTCATCCGGGCAATCGCAGTCGGGCGTCCAAGAGAAGGCGGAAGGAAAAGAATTCCCGAAAGGAGCGGCGCGCCATCGATAGAAAGCAACTGCTGCAGGCTGAGATCAAGCTTTGGCCCATCAAGATATCACATTAGGATTGCATAGCACTCAAACAATATTATTTATCGTTCTTAATATTAATATATATATTTTATAGTTGCCTTTACAGATGATCTTTTCAATAGAAAAACCCCTTTTAGGAAGAGTTAAAAGAAAGTTCATAGAAGTAACAGAGATGTTAATATAGTAGACTATGATATATCCTAGACTTAGATCTGAAAATACCCACTGAAAGCTGTTGCTTACCTCAGTGACTTCAATCGACGATTCGATTATATGTTTTCCCTATAATTACTTCATGGGATTAAATGGGGTTAGACCCTATTCTGTTTGTCCCCTCTTTTACACAGCTGCAATATATTAGGGTAATGCAATATATCAGGATATTAGAAGATAAAGCATAGAATAACCATTGAATCAGGTATGCTTTTAGCTAGAAACTATCAGTCTGACTGAGCTATATATAGGTAATGGGTCTAACTCATGATTCATCCTGTTTTCTTCCTCTACAACAACTCATTTTCCTATAAACTTATGCAGCAGTTGTTTGTTAGCTTCAAGTTGAGATATATCTATAAAGATTTAATAACTTCAAGAATCAATTACAGTTAATTCAAACTCTATCCTAAGTCCTTCAGAATGTGTAGTCTAGTCTTCAGAGTGAGTGTCTAGTAGGAAACTTTTGTCAATTGAGTGAATCCTTTCGTAGAAGGCTTCCACCCATAGGCTTCAGGAGCTCCAATTAGGGCTGTGTTGGTGTTATCTACAATAGGTTTGAGTAACTCTTTTAATATGCTTGTGCTGTCTAGGAACTTGTTCTAAATAATTGTATTAAGATCCATATTTTATGTGTCTTCCTGTTTTGCAGGCAATCCGGATACATTAATCTGCGGCAATTGCCGGGAATGCTTCAACGAGCTGACTGAGCTATTGGACCACAAGAAAAGTTACTGCAAGCTGAGGTTCACATGCAAGTGCCAGGACGTGGCCTTTGCAGCAAGTAAGTCATCCAGTTCTTCGCCAGAGCACCATCAAGGCAGCAGGCGTCTTTTGGGGGTGTGGCGTTTTCTGTCGGGCAATTAATTTATGATTGTTAAACACTTTTTGCCGAGTCCAAGTCGAGAACGAGCTAGAGCTTGGGCTCGTCCTTTATGTCCATATGTGTTTATCTAAGGCTCATTGTGTGGAAATTCCTTGTTGCAAGTCAGCAACATCTGTCTATTCGGATGGGGCATGTCCTGCGCCTGCGGCTGCCTGCAAATTCATTTAAAATTGAGTTATTTATGCGACTAAGCCAGCCCCGCCCGCAAATTCCAACTTAAATAACTAATTAATTCTTGCATGTTTCGCACACACTCACACACACACACACAGAAACTCCACCAACGAGCGCCAAATTGCTTTGCGCCGTTTGCAAGGATGCATTCGCCAATCCTTGGGATTTGATGGTGCACGCACAGGCCGCACACATGGTTAACATTTACGAGCTGGGCGATGAGGCCGCCAATGCCACCGCTGCCAATGGCAATGGCAACGGCAACGGCAACGGGAATGGCAACGGGAACGGCAATCCCAGCCCCGGCTGCATCAACAACAATGCAAACGATGCCACTGGAAATGCAACCAATGGACATGGAATGGCCACGGCGTCCTCAAGCCTCGCTTCTGTCACTGCCGCTGTCGCCGCTGTTGCTGCTGCTCTGAATGCTACTGGTGCTGCTGCTGCTGGTACTACAACTACTGCTGCTGCTGCTGCTGTTGCTGCTGATGAGGCAACAGCCATAACAAAGCACATGCCAACGTCAGCAACACTTAACAAGGAGCCAAATAACAATAACAAAATTAGCAACAATAACAACAGCGGCGGCTGCAGCAGCGGCAGCGGCAACAAGAACAACAACAATGGACACATGTCGCCCTCAGTTGGCAGCGAGAATGTTGCAGTTGCAGCAAATGGCAATGATGTTGCCGCCGACACCAGCAATGCAGCTGCAGTTGCTGCCAACGATGGCCATGCTGCCACCGATATGGAGACCCACTGCATGGACATCAAATTTGGCCTCTGTGCCATTCCCAAGGAGGTGTGTGAAATGTGAAAATTCCAGACGTCACACTTGCTATAGGGAAATGTTTCTCTTTTTCTTTTTGAACGCTTCTTGCAGGAGCAGCAGCGCGATGATCTCTCGCTTGATGGACGCCTCTCCATTAGCTCCCAGATGCCACACTCGGATGACTTAAACATGAACATTAAGCTTCTAAGCGGTTCTGTCTCTTCCCGTGGCAGCTCGCCCATTTTGGAGCACGATGAGCCGCCCGCAACTCGTGCTTGCATTGTGCGAACTTTGAGCATTGTAAGTATTATTTGTATATCGTAATATTATATATCGGATTTAGAATGGTTTAGAATCGTTTTAATTGGAATTCGAATCGGTTTTGCATCGGTTTAAATTTAGTTTCAAACGGATTATCGGGTTTTGTGTTGGTTCTTCATCAATTTTAAATGGGCTTAAATTCTTTTTAAATGGCTCTGGTATGAGTTTGAATCGGTTTGAAATGGGTTTTGAATAAGCTTTGTATAAATTTTAAAATGGTTTCAAATGAGTTTTGTTACGTTTTAAAATCGGGTTCAAATATATATTAAATGAGTTTTGAATGGCTTTCAATCAGTTTCAAATAGGTTTTGAATATGTTTTGTATCAGTTTTAAATTGCTTTCGAATTAGTTTGAATCGATTCTGAATCTGGTTTGAATCGGTTATGAATCGGTTTGATATCGAGTATGAATCGCTTTTGAATCAGTTTAATCAGTTTAACCCTGACATAAACATCCTAAAAATAATTAAGTGTGATCATGAACCGAAGAATAAGTCAAATATTGAACTTAGAATCGCTATTGAATTGGCTAGAAGCGGATTTAAAGTAAGCGCAAACTATTTCAAAACTGCTTATTGTGAGGATCGGACTAAAATTTGTATGGTTTAAGATCAACTTTGAATCGATTTATGAATATTTAGGAATATCTGGGAGTTGTTATCAACTGGCTATAAACTAAATATAAGCATTATATTCGAAGTACTGCTTGAGTATTAACATCATCTTTCATTTATTTTCAATCTATTATAAAATCATCTTTCAATATTCTTTATACACGTAAAGAGAAAACTTCACTTAAATTATGATTTTCTTTGCTTTGATTACTTTCAGGAGGCCGCTGGAACTGCATCCACGACCACTGCTAGTGCTTTGAGCTTGATGTCGAGTGGCATTGGCCTGGCCCTGGCCCCACAGTAAGCCAACTTTGAAGGAGGGAATCCAATGCGATTTGTGCGAACTTCAGAATCCACGTATATTATGAATTTAGATACTTACTATCGTATGTCTTAGACTTGTGTGCAGTTGCAGTATTTAAAATACTCGTATTGCTTTGGCTTTGTGTAATCGTGAATCTTAAAACGTGAATCTTAAATTGTGAATGTTATCGTGAATGCGATGCAAGTGCTATTTATTCAGTATTTTTCTACTAGACTTAAACTGATAACTGTTTAAACAAATTGAAATGAAATGAACGTAAAATTACTTCAAAACATATCATTTTAAATTAGCAACTAGATGTATTACTATCAAACATACTTATAACTAACTATCTTATAACCATAACCATTTACTTATATATGTGTGTGTAATACAAATAGTACATATGTACGAATATCGTAATCAATATTAATATGCGTATATAAATATACCATATCTATATAAATGTGTATGTGTACGAGTATATATGTATGTCTGTGTCTCGAATACTATCTTTGTTATTGATTATGGATCATCAAGCAAAAGTATTTTTGGTTTCAAACTGCATATGAGAACAAATAGGTAAAAGCGTTGAGAAATACAAGTTATGAGTAAAAAAAGAAAGAAAAAACCCCCCGTAAAGCAGCTTAACACTGTAATCAGTATGAGTATAAAAAAGTTCATGAGTATCAAATATTGAATATCGTAAATCGAATATCGTAAATCAAATATCGTAACCCGTAAATTGAATGTCGTATCTCGAATATCAAACATCGTTAATTGAATATCGAATATCGTAAATCGAATATCGTATCGCGAATATCGTAATTCGTAAATTAAATGTTGTGTCTCGAATATCGAGTGTTGTATCTCGAATATCGAACATCGTATAGCGAATATCGAATATCGTAAATCGTGTCTCGAATATCGTAAATCAAATATCGCAAATTATGTAAGAGCTAGCTAAATGGCAATATATATAGAGCAAATGGGCTTTGTATATATACATAATACATACATATATACATATATAGTTACTGAATACAAATAATAAATAAACACATACATAAAAAATAATCGACAACAAATAAAGCTATTATTATTAATAATATAATTATTATTAATATTATTATTAATTTTATGATTAACTGACATACATAAATGTGTGTATTACCCCAAGAACCTCTATTTTATATATGATAATATTTTTTTTTTTACATACATACAAAAGTATATAACAAGCCAACAATATTATCTAAAATATATACGGTATAAAACAATATTAAATATATCTATGATACTTAAAATATACGTATTGTGTGTGTATCAAGTCTAGCTTAGTGACAACAGGTGTTTCAAAAACAGCAGCAAAACATTTAGAAGAAAACAGAAGAAGAAGAAGAAGAAGAAGTTTAAGAAGATGATGAGGAAGTCTCAAGACCCCGAAAAGGCTTAAAGTTAAATAAATTACATAAACGTATTACAAATATAAAATATTAATACCTACTAAATAAATAAATAACTATCTTACATACAATATACAATATACAATATACAATACATATTTATATATGGTACAATACTCGCATGTATGTCTATCTGTATGTTTATGTGTGTATCGAAAACTAGCGGTCTATGTCTAAGGTTTAGTTATACCAAATTGAAATATTACTGTAAACGGTAAAGTCAACATTCATTCTGTGTCCTCCAGCTATAAATGTAAACAGGCATTAAAATGTATTAAATAAAATGAAAATTACTCAAAATACTCAAAACAGTTGAAATTGTGTTTTGTTTTTGTGCTTTTGTGTGTTTTTGTGCTTCTGTTGTTGTGGAAAGCCGATTAAATTGTCGAAATTGAAGTAGGAAAATCTACTAGAAAATGCATTGGCAAGGGTCGCAAAGTCGAAAGCGAAAGGTATTTGCCACAACCTCAATTGGATCCTTGCAGATGCGAGGTAATGCTGCTCAAGCTGCTTTCAGCAAATTTCAGTTTCGCAACACATTAGAAATTCTATTTCCAAGCTCATTAAAATAAATGATGATCAACTGCACGAGACGACGACGACGACGACGACAACGCGGCGACAGGCGACGCAGTGTGTAAACAGCAGCAGGACAACAACAAGGACACTGCAAGCGCTGTTGAAAGCAAAGCGCACAATAATGAAAAGCGCCAACAAAAGGTGAACGCAAGTGGGCAGCCAACAAGGAGACTCTCCCATCCTCCCATGCTCCCACTTTCGCCCAATCCTTTCGAAAGTTTTTGGACACAATGCCAAAATGCAGTTAACTTTATTAAAATGCGCAACGAAAATGGCTCGCAACATGTTGTGTACGAGTATGTGCTCGTCCTTGCCGCCGGCTCCTGTGCACCTGCACCTGCACCCAAACATTTTTATTGTCGGTTAACTATAGCTCCGACTCGACATTGTCCGTGTATGCGCCTGCAACGTGTGTCGGCCGTTTAGTTTCTGTTTCGAGGTCGAGTTAAGCGCCTGCGGTCGACTCCGGTCCCTGATTTAAAATGCATGAGCAAAGAGCACAAGGGCAGGGGATATGAACCAGGAGGCAGGAGGCAGAAGGCGGAAGGCAGGATAGCTGCTGGCTGGCTGGCAGAGAGACTGCAGCAGCCGCTATTCAATTTTCGCCACACTTTATACTGGGGCTGGGCAACCTTAAAGCGCACAGCGGCTAATTAGAATGCCTCGCCCAGGTGTCCAGTTCTCCAGTTCTCCAGTTGTCCAGTTGCCAAGTTGCACAGTTGCCCAGTTACCCCCAGTTGCCTGGCTATCCAGTTAACCAGTCGTCCGGTCGTGCAGTCACCCAAGTGCCGCAAAGGTAACATTTATCCAACTGAAATTACGAGTGGCAACTCCTGCTAGCTGGGGACCTTGGACCCTACTATCTAGCCCGCAAATTACGCGAGCTTAGCCAATGAAGTAATTGAAATTATACCGAAAACTAGCGTAAACTACTTAATTTCACACATTTCACATTTCACACGGCGTATGCGTGATACGGTAGCTGCGTGAGCTACCCCCCACACCAAAAGGCAATCCCCTTTGGGGTAACTGACCCAGAAGAGTGGAACCCGTATAACCAACGCCCGTCCGAAATTGGCTATATAAACCGATGTCTCGCTACTCGCTCGCCTGACTAAGTCAACGTAACTCAAGCAAGTCGGACTATTCTGCAACCTGGACTCCATCATGTCCGCGAACAGCACACAGCCACCAACACCCATGGAGGTGCCCAAACAGGTGAACCTTAATACTCTGGCCAACTCGAATCAATGGAAGCGTGCCGCTTTGATGGCCAAATCGGCCTCTGCCTGCCGGGAGACCAACTCGGATGACAGCGAGGACGAGGTGGATACCAAGCAGCAGATCAAATACGGCAGCGGCTTCCAGGCGGCCAAGGCTATTATTCATGAGTACTGCGACTACAGCACCATACACGGTATACGGTATCTGGGTGAAAAGAAGCGTCCATGGCTGGAACGTTTGTTTTGGGTCAGCGTGTTTCTGCTTTCCATTTGCACCTGTTTTAAGCTGACCCTCAATATCTGGGACAAGTGGAACAACAATCCGGTAATTGTGAGTTTCGCCGAGAAATCCACGCCCGTGTGGCAGATACCTTTTCCCTCAGTCACCGTCTGCCCGGAGACCAAGTCACGCCAGCGGGCCTTCAACTATACGGACATTTATTGGCAATTGCGCGATTTCCGTAACAACGTCAGTGGCGTCGTTGATTTGACGGATAAACAGTGAGTAACTCGTTCTGGTCCAGACCTAATGGGAGACTATCCATTGCTGGATAAATATACGCTCTTCACAGAAAAGCACTGTACGGCTCGGTGACTCAAGTGTGCGATCCGCCTCTACACGACATTGACTATGGCTACAAGACCAGGAAGGGCATCGAAGTTATCGATGGACTCAGCGATGTTTCACCCCTGTTCGATGAGACCTATCTGGACTGCAAGTGGCGCAATGCACCCATTAAGTGCAATGAGATCTTCCACAAGTTTGTAACGGAGGACGGCGTCTGCTATAGCTTCAACTCGTTGAGTCCCGCTGAGATCTTCCGATCCGAAGGGTAAGTTCCAAGTTGTTCCAAGGGTGCAGGCTGTTAAACGTGGATCTCT
The DNA here is from genome assembly GCA_035045065.1 of Hirtodrosophila trivittata. Taxonomy (NCBI): domain Eukaryota; kingdom Metazoa; phylum Arthropoda; class Insecta; order Diptera; family Drosophilidae; genus Hirtodrosophila; species Hirtodrosophila trivittata. Next base: position 7,567,217 of record JAWNNK010000813.1, on the reverse strand, counting down.
GCAGCGTCATTCCTGATTTCATATTCCGGGAGGAGAATCGCCTGGCCACGGAATGGAACGTGGAGGACGGCTACAGCATGAGCGCCAATACAGAGACCTATCCGCATCGTGTGCTGGGTCCTGGCGCCAAGGCAGGTTTGTATTTGTTCATGGGCGGCATGGAGGTGGATTTCGATGATATGTGTCGTGGTCCTGTGCAGGGCTTCAAGGTGCGTATCCCTTGGTTCCTCTCGAAGCTAGCTGCTAGATATATTCTCCATAGATCCTGCTGCATACGCCTGGCGAAGTGGCTCAGGTTACTCGCCAATACTTCCGCATACCTTTTGATCAGGAGGTGCTCATTTCCATACGACCCAAGATTATCACCACCTCGGATGGCCTGAAGCACTATGAGCCCCATAGGCGTCAGTGCTACTTCCAAAAGGAGCGTCATCTACGCTACTTCAACATTTACTCCCAGACCAACTGCGAGCTGGAGTGCCTCGCAAACTTTACTCTGACCAAATGTGGATGCGTCAAGTTCTCCATGCCGCGTAAGTTCGAGCAGCTGTCCGGTGCTGTTTGGTAGGCTGATATGGTTTCTATGGTTCCAGGTAATCCCAACGTGCCCGTTTGTGGAGCTGGTAATCTCAAGTGCTGTAACGAAGCTGAGGACCAGCTGCTGCTGAAGGAGTTCGAGCAGGGCATGGCCTCCGAGGGTGAGAACTATCGCGGACAGACGGACTGCAATTGTTTGCCCTCGTGCACCTCGATTGCATATGAGGCGGAAATATCACAAGCTGATTTCGATTACAAAACGGTCGCCAACAAGGGCCATGGGGAGACCAAAGATACGGAGTCCAAACGCGAGGGGTAATACGATATTAAGCCTCTTATGCCGTATGGTAGTTCAATTCGTTCGCTTTGTTTGTTTGCAGCATGAAAATGTCGCGTGTTTCGATATTCTTCAAGGAGGCGCAATTCTTGACCTCTCGCCGCTCGGAGTTGTATGGCACCACCGATTTTCTGGCCAATTGTGGTGGGCTGCTCGGACTCTTTATGGGCGTCTCGACGCTAAGCATTGTGGAGCTGGTCTACTTTTGCACTGTGCGTTTGATATCGAATCTACGTATGCGTCGCAGGACCCGCAAAGAGCTGTCCCTGGCCGCCAGCAAAGAGGCTTAATTGGGGCTTGTAAACGCCAAAAGGACGACTGCTGCTTATCAATAAACCAGTGGCAATTCAAAAGGATTCGCTTCTCCCTCTCTTACTCTTACTCTTACTCTTATCCTTACGCTCCTCGCACTGCTTGTGTGCCATGTTAAATCTGCAAACAATGAAAATAAATTTGTACTCTCAGCACAGTCAGCAGCTGGAGACGTTTTCGGTGTCGAAGTCAGACTCAGAGACTCAGAGACTCACATGGAGTCTGTATGGGGCACTCATTTGATAGTTGATGGGATAGGACCCGCATGCTGCCAAAGTCAAACCTTGTGGTTTGTTGTGTGTGCATTTCAAATGGAATCAATTATTTTATTGTGTGATTTGCTGCTGCAATTCAATTCGATTCGATTGCCAAAAGTCAACAGACGCAAGTCGACGCAAGGCATAGAGCTGCAGTCCCAGACTCGTCTTAAATCTCATATGTTATGCAAGGACAGCCCTTTGATTCGCCTGCCTCTGCGACTGCCAATTGACTCGTCTCTGTTCCATAGGGCTGCCAGTATGCGGGAGGGATCCACTCGTACCTTTAGCTCTGTGCAAACAGCTCAGCTTCAGTTTGAGTCGGCTCAAGTGGAGTTGTGTGCGTCAGGCTCTAATGGAAATCCAATTGAATTAAGTTAATTATGTTGGCAAATATTTAAACAATAGCTGCAATTTATGCAGACCACCCACACCCACACCCACACACACACGCACACACACACAGCACTTTAGTGAGGTTGCTTTAAACTATGAGCTGCAGTTGTCATTTAGTTTAATTCAATTTGCATGCACGACTCGCGGCCATTGTTAGCATATAATTTGCAATGGTGGCACGCAACTGTGTAACTGTTGTGCAACAGTTGTGTGCTCGCTACGTGATGCCAACTACTGAAATATACATGAACTAACACACTCACACACACACACACACACACGTATGGTGGTCCGCGATGTTGAGTTCATTATGGCAACAAGTGTCGAAATGTGTCGAAATATTGCAAATAAAGTTGACACATTTGCATACCTAATAAAATTTTCCATGCATATGTGGAAAAGTTGATGCCACTGAGTGCAACAATGGTGCCCCTTGCCACCCCCTTTGCCACGTTGGGCGCCACGGGACGAAGGCTTTTTCCTGCCACAGGCAGCAGCAGGCATAAAACTAGCGTGCTCTTTGTGTGTGTGTGTGTGTGTGAGTGTGTGTGGCACTTACCACTTCAGCGCTGCATTCGTGCACGCCATACACAAACACACACACACACACACACATACACAGGCACACCCATACATACACATGCATACAAGTAAAACAGAAATTTATAACACTTTTATATTAATGTCTGTCGATGCTGTCTGGCTTATTGATCACGTACAACGTGGTTGGCACTGAAACATGATAAGATAATATATATATTTGGATAACTAAAAGTTAAATATTTAATGCTCATGTTAAATTTAACAGCCACTTTAACATGCAGCCAGACTTTAGGCAGTTTATCTGCTTAAGTAGGAAACATTTGAAAAGGATTTTCAGCTTGTGCTAAAGTTATCTTTGAGTTGTGAGAAAGATCGAAAACTCTTCAGTCAACCCTCGAGAGAGTGGTGTGTGTGTGTGCGTGTGTGTGAGCTGCTCGATGCGAATAATGTGACATTGGCTATTAAGGAGTGAAGGCAACTCGTCAACTTTAGCCGATGTCAGTAATCAATTTGCATTTAAAATCCAGACAGTAGACGGCAATGAAGAGAGAATAACTTCAGGATAACATGACATTTGACATTGACAACAGCAGCAACAACAGCAGCAACAACAGCAGCAACAACAGCAGCAATAACAGCAGCAACAACAGCAACTTGACAGGGCAACTCCATAACAATATCAATAAAAAGTTGTTTGCACTTTTGCAGCAATTGCAAGAAATTGCTTGGAATTGTAATTAAACTTTTGTACAATGCAACTCGCAGCTGTCCGCAGTGTCTGGCAGAGGCAACAGCAACAGCAACAGCAACAACAACAGCAACAGCAACAGCAAAAAAAACAACAGCAACAACAATCAAAATGCCTGGCAACAAGCAACAAACAATTGCAGCATTGGCCACCGCTTCATTTGCTTGGCATAGCTTTAAATTTCCGGTTTCCGGTTTTAGGCGCGACTCCCACTCAGCGTACACACACACACACACACACACACACACACACACACTATGGCACACACGCGTTGCCGCGTCGCCATTGGCGGCCATGTTTGTTTGTATTTAAGTCGGTTTCTGAGCAACATTTTGTGGCATTCAACAGCACACGGGGCTGTCATGTCAAGCTCTCAAGCGGCTCACCCGCTGCACCCACTGCACGCGGATGGAGCCAGTTGCTCCAGCTCCAGCTCCAGCGCCTGCTCCAGCTCCAGCTGCTAGCTAGTTAGATGGCAATGGCTTCCATGACTTTGGCTGACTGCTTAAGCGGAAATGACTTGAATGCTTTTGCTATCGTCATCGTCAGGCAAACACGACACGTCACACGTGGCGTATGTGGAATTTCGCACTCGATTGCCTGGGCCCACCTTTTGGGCCAAAGTTTTGTGTAACGCGATTAGCGGTTTGCGTTTTGTTTGCTGTTTTGTCTGGGGCCCAAGTCGTTTTGCATACACCCAAAAGACAGCTAACTGCAACACCAACAACAACAACAACATTTACACACTCTGCGCAAGTATCAGCTGCAGTAATTGCAAGTTTAGACTCAGCCAACTTTGAAAAGTCATTAAAAACTTGCGCGCAGAAACTTTGAATGCGATTTCGAAATTTTTGATTAAATTGTTTGGCGGCGCATTTCCGCATTTGTAAGATTTTGCGACAAGACAATTAATGAAAAATGCATGCTCCGAAATGGCAAATCAATGTATATCGTGACATCAATTGAGAATCGACACACCCACACACACATATACTCACACACAGATAGATTCTCTCACATTGTCACGCACTCATATTGCTGTGTGGAAAGGCGAAAGGAATTTGTATGCAAACCGCGCACTAAATTAGATTCTTTTTTACTGCATTGGCATCGCCTGTTGATGATGACAACGCCATCAAGGATGCGGATATAGATGAGCTGCCTGCCTGTGCAGCAACAGCCACAGCACCAGCACCAGCTTCAGCTTCAGCTCCACTGACGATAAAATGCGTAAAGCTCGTTAAAATTGCAGGCGTCGCTCCTTTTATAATACAAGTAATGATGGACTTATAGGCGGGGTTCCTGCGTCGCGGGTGCTCCGGGTGCTGCGGGTGCTCCGGCTACCCGGGCCGGGGTCTACCGTATTGATTTGACTTTTACGTGGTGTGTAATGCATAGCGAAATGTTTGATTTTGTTCCAGCCAAGCAGGCGGGGGCATCAATAAGCCCCCCCAGCTATATAATGTGAGTACTCATACTGAAGAGAGCGCCCTGCTGGGTAGGGGTATTCACATAAAATGTTGATGAGCGTGTGAAACGCCTGTTAAATGAGGTCTTAACACAAAAACTTATGACTTAAGCCAGATGTCTGTGTCATGCAAATTTTTAATATCCTTACAAGAAGATGGCATAAAGAGGATAAAACTATTTCAACTGATTTCCACTCAACACAGAAACTATCATTTGATATATTATATATAAACTATCATATGATATATTATATATAAATTCAAGATTGAATGAATTTGTGGAACAAAGGAAGTTTGTGTCATGAACATTTTTAATATCCCAATGAAGATAGCATAAAGAGCCTCAAACTATTTCAACTGATTTGTGATGAACACTAAAACTATCGTCTGATATATTATATTATTTGTAAGCTATCATATGATATATTATATATAAGTTCGAGATCGAATGAAGAAGCAACTGATTTCTGTTGAACACAGAAACTATCATATGATATATTACGTTTAAACTATCATATGATATATTATATATAAGTTCAAAATCGACTAAAGAAGAAACATTCGAGAATAAAGTGTGTGGAACAAAGGAGGTTTGTGTCATGCAATTTTTTAATATCCTTATAAGATGGTGGCATTAAGAAGATAAAACTATTTCAACTGATTTGTGATGAACACTAAAACTATCTTCTGATATATTAAATATATTATATATAAACTATCATATGATATATTATATATAAACTATCATATGATATATTATATATAAACTATCATATGATATATTATATATAAACTATCATATGATATATTATATATAAGTTCGAGATCGAATGAAGAAGCAACTGATTTCTGTTGAACTCAGAAACTATCATATGACATATTACATATAAACTATCATATGATATACTATATATAAACTATCATATGATATATTTATATAAACTATCATATGATATATTATAAATATATAAGTTAGAGATCGAATGAAGAAGCAAAGGTTTACATCTCGTACACTTAGTTTAATTACAGGAAAGCTTTCGAGAATAAAGTGGGTAGATCAAAGGATGCTTGTGTCATGCAATTATTTAATATGCTTATAAGGTGGTAGAAAACTGTCATGTGATATATTATATATAAGGTTTTTGGGTGTAACAAAGGATGTTTGTGCCATGCTAATTTTTACTGTCTTTATAAGAAGAAACGATAAACTATTTCAACTGACTTCTGATGATCACCAAAACTATCATATGATATATTATATATAAACTATCATATGATATATTATATATAAACTATCATATGATATATTATATAAAAGTTTTTTGGGTAGAACAAAGGATCTTTGTGTCATGCTAATTTTGAATATCTTTATAGGAATTAAGCATAAAGGGCCTCAAACTATTTCAACTGTTTCTGATGAACACTAAAACTATCATATGATATATTTTATATAGCTTCGAGATCGAATTAAGAAGCAAAGATTTACTTTTCGTATACTTAGTATAATTTCAGGCAAACTTTCGAGAATAAAGTGGGTGGAACGCAGGATGTTTTGGTCTTTCATATTTATTTGTCCATATCCTTGAATGTTTGTCTAGAAAACATAAATTAAATACACTCGGATACAGACAAAAGACTCGCACTCGGGCGATGGCAAAAGGACTACTCGTACTTATTATGCATTACCTAATGAAAAGTGGGCTGCCTGGGATCTGGGCTCGGGCCTGGTCCATGGAGCAGTTGGAACTCTCAGTGGAACTGGCAGCAGGCGAGGCGTAAGCAAATAATAAATAAATAAATAAACGAAAAGCGCAAATAACATTTGAGCGCCAGATTTAATTTCTAACGTTGAGTGCGCATATTAAAACAGCCAACAGGATGAGAGGCGACTGCTGGCAGGACGATGGCAGGAAGAAGGCACAGGGAAAGGCAAAGCCAAAGGCAGAGGCAAACATAGATGATGCGGATATCACTGCGTCTGGTGTTTGTGGAAATGCAACGGAAATGCGGGATTCCGGCCAAGAGGTGAAGTTCCACTTGGAGGCTGGAGAACCCTCAGCCACCTCCCCCAAAGAGTAAACAATAAAAGCGTGTGGCGGAGGCGGGGGCAGGAGCGGGGGCGGATGTTGAAAATTAAACACGCCAAGTGGCGGGCGTGGCGGAAGGCGTAATAGAAGTTAGCGCGAGTAAACAATGAATTACGGAATCATGAAAGCAAATTGACTTTAATGCAAAAATCAAATATTTACACAGCGCGAGAAAAACTGAAGGCAATGCAATTGCAATGCTAAAAGTGAAGGGAAAGATGCAAGAACAACAGACAGACAGACAGACAGATAGACAATCACACACACAGAGAGAGAGAGACAAAGGCAAACAAACATAAGCAAAGCACACACACACACACACACAGAGACACACACAAATTGAGGTTACGTTAGACGATCCTTCGGCCCCAAAAACTCGTTTCGGCACTTAAATGCCAAAGCACACACACACATACATAATCACACATGCTCACACACACACACACATGTATGCATGATGTCTGAGCTCAGATATGACTAAGGCAGGCTGCGGGTCGAGTTGGGTTTGGGGTTGAGGGTTCAGGGTTCTGGGTTCTGGGGTCTGGGGTCTGGGCTCGGGGCTCGGGCTGGAGCTGAGGAGGTGGCAGCTTTTGTGCGGCGTTGGTCTGCGGCGTATCCGGTTTTTGAGTGTACGTTATTAGCCCGTTGCTGTGGCTGTCCGGCGTGTCTGAATTTTACGATTTCATTCATTTTTGTGGCTACCATTTGACGCCACAAAATATGCAACAAAATTTTATTTCCAGACCACGCCACAGCTGCAGTGGGTAAATAAAAATAAAAACTATTATCTAATGTTCTGGAAAGGAAAGCGCAAACATCTCTGAAGCAAGCTTTATGAAAATTGCAATTTGCAATTTTCATTCAAGAATTTCTCAATTAGAGCACAAACAATGTCCAACCCACATTACTACCCAACACACATCCACACTACAACACTCACATAACTGATATATAAAAAGGATACACAACAAAAAAAAAGAGGATGCATTGCACAAATCTGAAAACCATAAAAGTGTCGCTTTCAATTGTGTGGCCCAAAAGCCAAACGACAAGCGACAATCGAAGCCAACAAGTGAAATTGAAACATTGCACGGCTACAAATTGATGATGAAGTGTGTGTGTCTGCGCGTGTGTGTGTGTGTGTTGTGTGTTGTGTGTTGTGTGTTGTGTATGTTGTGTGTTTGGGGACTCCTCTGGGATTGTATTTTCATTCTATTTTTTCCGTTTTCCCAACAACACAAACAACAGCAGCAGCATCACTTTTCTTTTATAGCCAAACGGCGGGTACTGCGACTATCCCAAATGCTTTGTGCTACTCAAAAAGTTGTTAAACTTGATGGATATAGCTCGCACGACCTGGTATAAACAACAATATATCTTAAGTATAGGGATTTATTGTAAGATCTGCCTCAGATTCTCTACTCAGATTCTGGATCTTATTGAACTGAGTTTGCTTCAAGCTAGGAAAGCAGTTGCAGCTATAAGGAGTCTGCTAGAAGTTGGGAAACTTATATTGAATATATGGATAGGTGAGTTTATATATATTACACATTCGATTTAAAAAATATACTAGATATAATCTATAAATATATTTACCAAACTCCATAGCATTCCTATGATCTTCTGAAGATCTCTTTGATCTTGGAATATCTACCACAATATCTACGCTTTGATTCCAGCTAAGGCAGCAACTGCAGCCATGAGGAGTCTACTTGAGTTCAGAAACTTATATTATATATTATATATTACACATTCAATTTATAAGATATTTAATATAAAATACATATAAATATATACTCAATACTCAATATATATTCTATGATCTTCTGAAGATCTCTTTGATCTTGGAATATTGATTTATTATCCACGCTTTGCTTTAAGCTAAGGAAGCAACTGCTTCCACAGAAAGTCTACTTGAAATCAGATGTATATATATTGAATATATAGGTTACTTTATACATATATATTACACATTTCATCTATTAAATATACTATATGTAATGTATAAATATATATACTCAACTGAATATCTCTTCTATGATCTTTGAATATTGATTTAATATCCACGCTTTGCTTCCATCGAAGGAAGCATCTGCAGCCATCTGGGGACTACTTTAGATCAGAAACTTATATCGAATATATATATATCCAATCCATAAAATGTAGTATATATAATATATATACTCAACTCAATATCTATTCCATAATCTTCTAAAGAACTGCTTTTCCATCAAAGGAATTGAAACCTTCGAACAGCTGCTTATATCATAAATTTCTAATCCTAAGAAATATCTCGTATATCTTTTATATTAAAGATTTCTTAAAGTTTTCCATTCAGGGTATTCCCGATTCGAAGTGCTGCTGATGGTATATCTTTATTCTGTTTTTGTCGCTACGTTACATATTACTTTTTATTGCGATGCCAGGCGATGATTGACACCTCGTCTGGCAATAAATTTTTAATTTTCAAAGCGCCGTGATAGACCGGATGGCTGGTCCTGGGCCTGAGCCTGGGCCTGGGCCTGGGATGGTGGCCTCCTGTGGAGAGGCTACATGACTAACTGAGTGACTGACTGAGGACACGCTCTCGAAGTAGAGCTTGTTAAATTCAAATTAGAGCCTTGCTCTTTCATAGACTTGCCGCTGACAGGGAAGATAAATGACAGTGCGCTCTGCGATCGCAACAAATTAACCTTGTTAGGGGCTGCAGCCAGCAACAGTTACAAGTGTATGTAATTTTTTATCGTCTATGGACCAGACACTGAGCCTGTCACACCCACCCTCCGCCACCGCCCCCACACCATCAAAGATGTTGCAACTGCCACACGCACTGACTTATGAATGGCGTGTGGCAGTTTCGATGCGAGTTAGTCGGGCGTCTTCTCCGAGCTCTGCTCCAGAGTCTCTGCATCGATAAATCAGTTTGTGTATCAAATTGAATTCACGAGCGTGCACTTGACACCAGCACACGCACATTTATCAGCCGCCTTCTCATGGGGAGCCAGTGCTGAATGCAGTCGGAGTCCACACCTCCTGCGTCCCTCATCAGCGAAAAAACAAAAAAGGAAACGTGAAGCCAACAAGGAAAAAACGAGGAGATGGAAAATCTTTGGTATTTTCCGCAGCGCTTTAAGTTCGTATGAAAAGAAGCCACAAAATTTTAATTCCAACTAAAAGCAAAGGCAAAATATTAGCGCTTGTATTATAAATTATTCATTACATTGCGCGCGACCACGCCCACACCCACGCCCATACATACGCCCACCACCACGCCCACGCCCATTGCCTCAACATCAGCCGCTGACGGCTGCTCGTTTGCACCTAATTTGATTTTTAGTTGTGTTGAATGGATGCTGTTCGTGGTCCTCGTCCTGGTCCTGCTCCAACTCCAACTCCAGCTCCAACTCCAACTCCAGCTCCTGGTGCTGGTTCCGCATCTGGCTACAAGTACCCAACTCTGTGCTGGCGTTGCGGTCGCCCGTGGCATTCTTTTTGTTTTTGCCACACAGCCAGCCGCACATGAGGATTGGCCACGCCTTCTCAGCGCTTTATTTCTTTGCTGCCCGCTGCCATCTTCGGGTTTCATTCATTTCGACTCCCTCCGTCGAAAAAATGTCTGTTATGTGGCTGGCAGAATTTTGCAGTAATTAATAGCAGCTGTTTGATTAAAAAATTCCATAGTCTCTCTATACATGCACGACTCCTAGCAACCATGCTGAGCTCCACTCAACTAAACTCAACTAAACTAAACTAAACTAAGCTCAAGTGGAGCGTAGGGGGGGGGGGGTGGTGGTAGGGCAAGAGCAAATCTATGCAAATTCCACAAATCGCTCAAACTTGACTCTCATTTTAATCCCATCACAATTCCCCTTTGTTTGCAAAACTCTCGAGGAATGGGTAAACGCCACAAAGCAAATTCTAAAGCACAAAACAAAAATATACTCATAATAAAATAAAGTTAATTAAAATATAGTCCAGGTAGAGCTACGATCGCAATATAAAGCCTGTGACAATAGAACAGCAACAAACCACGACAGATGCACATAATTTAATAAAACTAAAACAATGAAACGAAGCTCCTTTGACACATACTTTGCCCAACTATGAGGTACACTGAAAACAATTCCAAAATACACTGGTCACAGTGTGAACTGAACTCCTCATCTCTAGACATATTTATCTATTTACTTATTTATTTATTTATTCATTTATTTGACGTTTGACAAATTGACAGGGATATCTAGGAAAGGAATGACAGATACATTTAAGTTGGAGTTACATTTTGGTTGGAATTAGGGGGTGGAACCTCTTCAGCCGTCTCTGATGGAGACTATTATCCAGAAGGTTCGTGGTTTTCTAGGCTCTTCAAATATATTGTAGACGACTCCATTATTCCGACCATCACTGAGATCTGCAGATCTCTCTCTATGACTGAGTAGCGGATGTACCACTCTGCGCCAACTATTCCTCTGAAAAGTTTCAATCTTCTTGATATTGGACAAGGCTGCAGTGCTCCAAAGGTGAATGCCGTACGTTCAGATGGGCTTGAGCATAGTTTTGTACAGGAGAAGTTTGTTTTCCAGATTTAGCTTCGAACTCTTCCTTTTTTGATCTTTAGCTGCGTGCACTTGTTCTTTAGGTGTCGACTCCAGTTCAGTCCTCTGTCTAAGGTGAGGCCCAGGTATTTAGCTTCAGTGTGTGCTGGAATGTTATTTCCATTTAACTGAACTGGAGGACAGCTTGTCTGTGACGTGCACGGAATTATCGGAGTTGATTCCAATATTCCACCGTCTGAACCTCACCTCCAGGTTGTTAAGTTCATCCTGTATTTCAAGTATTTCGGAAAACCTAGAACAACCCATTCAGATCAATATTTGTATTAGTGTTGTGCATTAGTATTAAGTATTAGTAAGTGTAACTATTAGTAGGAGTATAAAAATTAAAGAGTTATTTGAAGAATCTGTAAGGGACTTTTTTACAGAGAGAAGGTTAGAATCATAAGCAAAAAATATGATAAAATTGATTGTAGAGTAGACAAGGGTTGAGAAAGGATAACTCGGATGGTGGGTCGAAAGATAAAGAGGATAAATATTTGAGTCAATCAACATTTATTTATTTATTTAAGTCAACTAAAAGCAGCAGACTACGAAATTAAGTTTAAAACGAATGAAATAATAAAATTATAAAATTAAAATAAGAATTCAAACAAATTTAAATGTAAATCTAAATCTGGGGAATAAAAATATAAGAAAAATTGATTTATTTAAATCGATCCAACATTTGTTGCAAGGATTGGGGAAAACCCAGAAGAACCCAATCAGATCAATATCAATTAGGAGCAGCAGTATATAGAAGCATAGTATATTAAGTATAAATGTATAAGAGAATTAGTAGGGCTTACACTGTTACTAATTAATATACTATTAGAAGTGATAGTATATAAAAGTAGCAGTATAAAGAAATGAAAGGAAGTAAGATAAATTGAAGAAATGTAGCTAGAAAGGAGGTTAATTGTTTCTACTAAGATATAGGAAAAGAGAAGATTTTAAAGAAGAAAAAGAAGATGCAGTTGAGATCACGTTGTGTAGTTTATTATAATTAACACATAAAGCGTGGAAAGAGCTGTGCATGTAGAAAGGGATAATGGGATATAGTTCCTAGTACAACGACGAGGAATAGAAACCTAAGACGACCTAAAAGGAAGGCAGATTCAATATTGCCTATAATCAGTTTATGTAGAAAAACGGCATTAAGAGTTTTTCTACGATTAGTGAAGGATGATTAAGAAGAAGAAGCCTACTGGGGTATGACGGTAGACGAAGACATAATACCAATATTCATAGAAGACTTATGAGAACACTTGAGTCGACTTCACCGAAAATTAATTTATGGAGAAAATACTCCATAAGAATTCCACGGCTTGTGAGTGATAATAACCGAAGCTGTTGTTCATATGGGAGAAGATGTTTATTCTCATCCCAGTTCAAGCTTCGAAGAGCGAATACAAGAAACTGTTTCTGAACAGATTATATATGAGTCTGATATATTTGGAAGCAAGTCGATTAAGCATAGGATCCCTACTCGTAATCAGCGAATCATAAGGCTGTTCTATGTTATAAGGATCAGAAAATTGTTCAGAGCAACTTTTAACAAAGCCAAAAACACTTTCGGCTTTATTAGATATACTTGAAGTATTACCGCTGATAGAAAGATTAAGTAAAACGAAAATTCCTAAGTCATTAAATACACACGAGTATATAAACACACACACACACACACACACTCAAGTTCGCCGTTGCTGACGACCCCTGCGCAGCATTTTGACAAATGGTTTTTCGAATATCTTCGATGTATGTGGACCAATCGATATGAAATTCTCGGCATAGATCAATAATTTTGTCATATGCCAATCGTTAAAGAGAAACTTGACTGTTTTTTAACTGAAAACGTTGTGCTTTGGGATTCAAACTCACAAAAATGTCAAATATACAAAAATTATAATTCCTAAAGATTGCCGAAAGTCTCAGTCAATACTGAACCACTCTTAACTAAACTTACAACTCGAGTATTTGTTTCATTTGAGTATTATATATTTCAATAAAGTCAACACAGCCTCGAAGTATAAGTCGGGCTGTAGTCAAAGTGTGGAAAATGGAAAATGTGGAGGAGCCTAATCAGAGGGCCAAAAAGAATTGGATTGTGATTGTTTCTCGTTGGGTTATCCTGTTAGTAAAACTCGTTTGTATTGTTAGTGGGAGGCCCAAAGGATTGAAGGCAGCCTATTTAATGTTCTACTTTCCCAGTACTGCAATGTGGTCGACATTACGTTCTACGCCCAAATAATCCACCACTACTCAGATTGCAAGGAGTGTGCGTTCGTTAATTTCCAAATCCTGGCGCTCTTTGTGAGCATTGCAATGGTGTTTGTGCTCTTCCTTGGGATTTACTTTATACTGGGACAGAGAGTACGTGGAATACGCAATGTGAGTGATACTTCCAGATGGGAGAATGTATCTTGTAATCTTGTCATCTGCTTGCAGTACACAATGTTTTTATTTCTAACCACCTGGCAACATATGCTGGTGATCTTCGTTGTGACGCAGCGCTATCCTTTGACCCGTGAGGTGCACTTCAAATGGGGTCGCCACGAGAGTCTTGAGTTCTTCGAAAGAAAGGTGAGTACCTTTAACTAGGATAAGACTGATTAAGCTCTGTCTAGTACTCCTGCTGTGGCGCCTTTGGACCGGATGACTACCTGCTCTCAGCCTATGAGCTGCCCAGCAGCTGCTTCGATAATGAAACCATGTTGACCCGAGATCTCCATTACAATGGCTGCTTGAACACGGATGATGTGTCGACTAGTATATTCCGCTTGGAGCTGCTGACACCATTGTTTGAGGTATATCAGAGTAGTCGATAAGTGATTCAAGCATTGGCTTAGTATCCGTTTCATTGCAGTTTATTTTAATTATATTGTTGACCTGTCATTATGTCTATCTGAAGAGAAGCAAAACGACGAAGCGAACCTGCAAAGAAGTGATCCGAGCGTATATCTTTCTGTAGTCTTCGGCTAAGCAGCAAATTGCATTTGCATTTGAATGTGAATGTGAATGTGAATGCGAGTGGGAATGTGAATGTGAATGGGAATTTGAATTTGGATTTGCATGCAAGACAAATTGGATGGCATTGGGAATTTGTATTGGCATTGGCAGGGCTTACACTTCTCATATTTCACAAGCTGCAATCAATAACGATAAACACTCGAGTGTCTGGTCAAAGCAATAACATCCACCCCAATGTCCGACCGAGTACTCGCTATGCATATGCATGAGCCAATAAAGAAATCAACAAAGCAGACCAAAAGATTCAAAAGAATTGCAAATACCAAGCGACCAAGCGACAGACAGGACAATGGACACAGGACACGAAAAACTGTATACGGGATACTCTAGATACTGTAGATACTGTAGAGACGGGCTTTGCATGAACACGGACACAAGGATATGAGCACTCGAAATAATACAACAAAATGCAGCGGAGCAGCACACGTTCAAGGACAATCTCGTATCCTCATCCACATCCTCATCCTTGTGGAGAAGCGCCTGTTTTATATGTGCACATAAATTTTATTGTTGTCAACATTAAATTTGGCGTCATGGAAAACAATTTTCAAGCGTTTTGAAATGCATAAAATATGCATACAAAGCTGCTCAGCTTTGAACGACCAACTTTATGGCTAAATAGTTTGCTGCGGCCCACGCAGTTAATGCTTTTTTATGCCCCTATGTGAGTCAAGTTCCAACGATTTGGCAAACTTTTCCGCCACCATCCTTTAGCCATAACCATAACAATAACAATAGCAACAACACTTTTGGTCAAGCTGCTGAGTTGCTGGACCTATCGCAGAGTTTATGGCAAAACTGGGCAACGGGCAATGGGAAACGGGCAACTGAAAAACTGAAAACCAAAAGGGGTCATGTGGCTCATTAAACTTTGGCCAACAATTTTTTGCGCCCCAACAAAGACAAACAAAAAGTTTTGCACTAAATATTTTGCGACCTACCCGCTACACCCACACACACACACCGCACACACACACACAACTAAACAGAAAAAAGCGAAAATAAAAATAAAATAAAGTAGCGACTGATGAGGATGAACTCGGGGTAGAGGCATAAAATTATGGCACACATACGCCCCATTAAACGTTAGACAAATGTGGAGAGCGGAACAGGGGAGTACTCCATATGAGCTGGCCCCGGATTAAGCTGGCCACAAGATTGCGAACAGAGTTATAAACAGGAAATAAGCATCAACATGTTAAGCCTAAACTCTTTATGAGACCTTTCAATGTGTTTTTCATTCTCAACTGAAACTATATAAAAATCATATTCAGTCTTATTGGAGACCAGGAGGAAGCTGCATCTTTGTCGGTCTGTGCCAGGTGGGCGCCTGGGGTTGCTTCGATGAGTTCAATCGCTTGGAGCAGCGTAGGACCATTCACATTCGAGTTGGATAGCAACAAGGAGAGCTTCAGATTGTGGAATTGGTGGGCAAACAGGTCGGATATCGCCATATTCCTATTCATGAATCCTGGCTACGCTGGCCGCTCCAATCTGTCCAAGCTGTTCGCTACTCTGGCCAGGACAACGCTCGATCGTTAGCTCATCGCTGAGTTTATGCTTCTCTCTCAGGGCTTCCGCTTCGCCGAGAAGCTCACCTGCAAGATTGAGCCCATCTTCAAGCTCTGCGCCGAGCAGCTATCCCTCAAGTAAGTCCTAATCTCTGCTGGCAATGTGAAACCTGACTGTATAATGAAGATTAAGGAGCAGATGCGTTAGCGTGGCGAGGAGCACATCGATGAGGCTTCTGTAGCTGAGACCCTGCAGGAGATTCTCCTTCAAGCTGGTGACCCTTGCTCTCCTCGCTGTTCAGCGATGTCTTCCCCTATCCCCATCCCAGAGAGAAACCACACATTGTTTTATATGCAACTAGAAATTAGTTTTATTTCGAAAGATAAATCAACAATAGTTCCAACAATTCAAGAGAAAGCTGCTTAGTAGCCCCAGTGGGAGCCGAAGCCATCGAAGCTGACGTGGGCAACACCAATTGCGGGCGAGTACTTCACGTAGGCTGTGGGAGCAGCGACGGGTGAGGAGTAGGCGACGGCTGGAGCAGCGACGGGTGAGGAGTAGGCGACAGCTGGAGCGGCATAGGTCTTGGCAACAACTGGTGCGGAGTACACAGTCTTGGCGTAGGTGGGTGCAGCATAGGTCAGAGCAGGAGCGCCGTATGAGACAGTCTTGTGCAGGACTGGAGCTGGTGCGGAGTAGGTGACAGCGGGAGCAGCAGCGGCGTAGACGGACTTGGTGACCACAGCGGGAGAGCTATAGACGGTGTTGGGTGTGTAGACGTTGTTGGTGGTGCGGGAGTCGACCTTGCTGACGCTGGAGTAGGGTGTCACCACGTTCTTGGAGTAGGTGGACACAGTGCCGCCGAAGGAGCGCACCACATTCTGCTGGGTATGTCCCACGGCATCGTAATGGGGCTGAGCCAGCTTGGTGACCACCGGAGAGGAGACGTAGGTAGCTGGAGCCAGGATGCCAGCGTTGGCAGCGGCGAGCAGAGCGCAGAAGGAGAGCAGGACGTACTGGAAAGCCATGGCTAAGATTGGTTGTTGGTTGGTTGTTGATTGTTGGTTGTTGGTTAACTGCAATTGGAATGGTTACTGATGCTATTTTGAGGCAAACGCGCGGTTTAAATAGCCAAAAAACTGCTGGCCAAAAGCGGTTGGCCAAATTTCACGGCCGCAAGCCTCACATGTGTGACAGATCGACTTAGGCCTAAGCTCCGCGCGCCCAGCCACAGAGAAAAAACTGGTTCAATGGGTCGACAAATGACGAGGCGCGTACTGAATAGCAGTGTGTGTGTGTGTGTGTGTGTGCGTGTGTGTGTGTGTGTGTGTGTGTGTGTAGCTACCCAAGTGAATTATTTTGAATACTATCAGCAGCTCATAAATTTTCCAGAAAACAACAGCGCAAAACTTTTATTTGGCTGGCGTATTTTTCCATTAAATTGACTTCAAGTCAAGCAGCAAATATGCCAAAGGACACCCCTCGCGTTCCCATTCAAAGGACTCTTCTGCTTGTGTCAACTTTTTTGTATGAGTATCTGTGGGGTGTTTTGTTTCTCTCTGCTTCTTTATACTTTGTGCTGTATGTGTGTGTGTGTGTGTGTGTGTATTTCTTTTGTTGGCAAACGACTTGTTTATGATTTTTGTACTTTCGTGCAAGTTTTTGGAAAATGAATTTCCCGGCTGCTGCTGCTGCTGCTCCTGTTGTGTTCACGGGGCGCATGATGAATATTTATTGAAATTACCAAAGTTGCCGCTGCTTCAAATTGAATTGTGTTGGCAACTTGGGATGCTTGCACTTTTCCTCCCCCCATCACCCTCTCTATCTGTTTCCCTTTCCCTTTGGAGCACGCTCAATTTCACTCACTGTCTTCTACTTATATTTTTTGGCAAATTGTTATTAATTTTACACATGGGCCAAAGAGTCACTCTCTAAACCTAATTACGTCGTTTAATTTATGAACGCAAATTGGCTTTCAAATAATTGCCGCAATCACGCTGCCAAACAGGTAGACAGCTGGACAGGTAGACAGACAGATAGACAGATAGACAGCCAAGCAGTCAGAGTTCGAAATTCGCATCTCATTGTGGGCAGGTTCAATTACCAACAATCTATTCGGCACGCGTCAATCGCGTATAAAAGCCGCAGCATTTTGGCCAAAACAGCAACAGTCGCAGCTCAGCTCAGCCTGACAACAGTTACAGTTTCAGTTACAGTTACAGCAGCTCCAAGCTAGGATTCAATCGAATACTTCGCCATGGCATTCCGTTACCTCATCTCTCTGTGCGCTCTGGTGGCCTATGCCAACGCTGGTCTGATCGCCAGCCACGTGGCTGTGGCCAACCCCTCTGTGGATGCAGTCGCCTCCACACAGCAGAATGTGGTGCGCTCCTTTGCCGGCACCGTCTCCAGCTACTCCAAGGCTGTGGATACGCCCTACTCCAGCGTGCGCAAGACCGATACCCGCATCCAGAACAATGTCTACTCTCCGGCTATTGCCCATGCGGCTCCTCTGTACACTCAGGCCACACCCGTCGTCCACAAGACTGTCTCCTATGCTGCTCCTGCTCCCGTCGTCCACAAGACCGTCTCGTATGCCGCTCCAGCTGTCTCCTATGCTGCTCCAGCTGTGGCCTACGCTCAACACGCTCCCGTTGTCGCCAAGACCGTGTACTCCACTCCAGTGGCTACTCCAGTGATCACCAAGTCATATGCCGCTCCAGCCGTGTCCTATGCCGCTCCTGCTGTCGCCTACGCTCAACACGCTCCCGTCGTCGCCAAGACCGTGTACTCCTCTCCAGTGATCACCAAGTCTTATGCCGCTCCTGCCGTCGCCTATGCTGCCCCAGCTCCCGTCGTCCACAAGACCGTCTCGTACGCCGCTCCACTGGCCACCACCAATGTGAACCATGGTCCAGCTGCCACCACCTACACCCACAACGCACCCGCCCTCGGCGTGTCCAGCTACGGCAGCGCCCAGACCGTGCACTACTCGCCCGCGGAGAGCGTCTCCCACATGAGCTTCGATGGCTTCGGCACCCACTGGGGCTTCTAAGCGACTTCTAAGCGCAAATTGTTAAAGCTTCTTGTTAATGTTGCTCATTCATAAATAAAAATCATATTTGTTGCAAGTAAAACCTTGACCAAGCTTCCGTTTCCATTAGTGGCTCCAATCTTCCAGCTCGCGCCTCAATCACCATCATCATCTCTGGCTAAGCAAAATGAAGCCTAACAAGCAATAAACGCGCAATTGTCCAAACTCGCAAAAAAAAGCGCTCAATGATTATATCAGAGCAGAGCAGCGGCTTCAATGGGACCAGCCCTGCAACTGGAACTGGAACTGGAACTGAGGCTGAGGCCGGAGCCGGTTTGTGCGACGTCATCGTCGATATTCGGCGGCCTTCGACGGTCGTTAAGCGGCTTTCTGATAACTCATGGTGAGGGCGTGACCGGTGCTTGTATGTCGTGTATGTCTGGGCATTATATTATGTACCATTAATTGGATTTAATATCGCTTTTTTTTTTTGCACGCCTTCCCCCTGTTCCCCTATATCCACGAGTGGACTATATGAATAGCTCATAAGGCACGGGGGCCCTCGGGCTGCCCTGTTGATCTGTGAAATTGAAATTGAAATCAAAATCAAAATCGAAATGGAAATGGAAATCGAAATCGAAATTGAAGTCAACTTCATTGCCGCTCGATTTGCCTTTTGGCAATGGCAGCCGGACACACAATTTCGACCATGTTATGTGTGTGTTATGTGTGTGCTCGCATGTTATGCATGTCACACTTTTTGCACTTGTTATAATTATTGTCAGTTAATTAACGGCTTTTTATTTTGCTGACTGACATAACAACAATAACACTCCATACATTTCTTTTTCGCCAACTTTTTGTCCCACCTCAAAACTGACATTCAATTGCAGCCATCTGCTCGCTTGGCCCACAATTCGCTCGCACTTTAACAAATGGCCCAAAGTACAATACACACACACACACACACACACACACAGCACACACATAAATTATGTCTATCCAAGGCAATTGGCTCAAACCAACAACTGCCAAGGGCCAACGATCTGGCTCTCAATGCGATCTTGAGGCTGAAATATCTCAACTCCAATGGATTTGTTCTTGATAAATGAGCTTTGACTCTATGGATTTATACTTATTATATTTTAATATATTATTATTGTTATAAATACTTTTATTGCTACGATTAACTATCTTTTATTATTATAAATAATATCCGTTTTATTACTTGTATTATTATTACCCTTATTGGTATTATTGCTTGAATTCTTTTTATTAATATTATTATAATTAATTCATGCATTTATTATCATTATATTCATTAGTTTCATTATTTCTATTATTTGTATTATTTCGATTAGTATTATTATCTTTATTTTAATTTTTCATTATTTTTATTTCTTTTATTATTATAATTATTATTATTTATATTGCTATTGCTATGAATACCTTTATTTATTATTATAATTTATATCCCTTTTATCACTTGGATTATATTATATTATCATATTATATATGTGTATTATTGTATTATTTTTATTAATATTTTTCAAATCATGATGAATTTATTATTATTGTTTTCATTAGCTTTATTACTTTTATTACTTTGATTATTTTAATTAATATTATTTAATTTTATTTTTATTATTTTTGTTTCCTCATTATTTTTATAATTTTTATTTTTATTATTATTATTATTATTATTATTATTATTATTATTATTATTATTATTATTATTATTATTATTTTTATATTACTATTATTATTGTTATTTTTATTGCTATTGCTATGAAAACCTTTATTTATTATTATAATTTATGTACATTTTATCACTTCGATTATATTATATTATCATTTTATATTATAGATATATTATTTTATTGTTAATTTTGCTTCTATTATTTTTATTAATATTTTTCAAATTATTACAAATTATGACGAATTTATTTATACAATTATTATTATTATTTTCATTAGCTTTATTACTTCTATTACTATTATTATTTATTATTTTTGTTTCCTCATTATTTTTATAATTTTTATTATTATTATTATTGTTATTTATATTCCTATTGCTTTGATAACCCTTATTCTTATTATAATTTATAATAATTTTAATATTGTTATTAATATTTGTATTGATTTTATTAATATTATTATAAATTATTAGAATTTTATTCATTTTAATATTATGCAACATTTATTATTTATTGTGAATATGAATATTATTATTATTACAAATTATAATGAATTTATTGCTACTATAGTAATATCTTAAGTATTATTATTTTTATGAAATCTTTTATTTTTATTAATGCTATTATATTTTATTTATTTATTAGTTATATACAGAACTCTTAGGTAAACTTTTAAACTTTTGTAGTAGGAATAATAGCTTGGGCTATTTTTAAAATTATTATTATTTTTATTGTTTTTATTTTTTTATTGTTGTTATAACTTTTATTATTTTTATTATTACTCATATTATTGTTAGACATTATATTTTAATTATTACTTTATCTAATGTTTCCTTTTATTATTATTATTATTATTGTTCGCATAGTAATTATTTTATTTTATTTACTTATTTCAAAAATATTATTTTTTATTATTTAAAATATTATTATTATTATTATTATTAATTTTATTATTACTATTATTCCTTGTTTAATTTTAATATATTTATTATTAACAGCAATTCTATTATAATCACTTTTTAACTGTGTTTATCCTATTGCTATTATCATTATGTATCTTACTATTATTCTTATTATCATTTTTTTGCTCAACTCTTATACAATTGGCATTGGGCTAGAGGTAATAACATCCGCAGGCCGGCCTTGGCTACGATTTTGAGCCTCATTGTTCAGTTGGCTAAGTGACTTGGTGATTTAGTGAGCTGTGTCTATGGAACAGGCGAACAATTGCCTTAAGGTTTCTTGACCTGATATCCCAATCTGGTTAGAAACGTTTTTGTTGGCTTGAAACAAGTCATGTTTGAGTGTAGATAGGTCAAGGCTTAGTCAGGCTTTGCGCCGAGTTGCGTACATTGTGTTGCAGATCTATTGTTTATTTATTTATTCGACAAATTTGATTTTGTTATTCTCATGTTGATTTATCTATGCGAATCTGCTAACTCAGCAATACTTTATTCAACTGAACTGAACTCAATGCTTACTCAGTCTCCCCAGACCAGTTCAATCATCTAATTGGAAGGCTTATCAAATGTCAATAGGCAAATGTATTTTGAGGCAGAAGATTTTCAGGATTTTGAGGATTCTGTGTAACACTTGTGTATAGATAAATCGGAAGGGTGTAGACACAACCCTCGCATACGCCTATCTCCCGCTGCTCGTCTTAAAGAGTTGTGACATTGATGCTGGTTGACACTAATGTGGCATGCAACAGATTTTGATAAATTCCCCAGCTAATGCAGGAATAAACAATCAAATTAAATGAAGATATGCAGTAAAAAGCCGGCAGGGGTAACACTCACATGTTTTTCTTTTGGCAAATTAGCTGCATTTGTTGTGATTGCGTATACGCCTCAGTGGCCAGGAGGCCCAAACTCTGTGCCTCTCTCTTTTGCTTGGAGCGGCAAATGTTGTTGTCTGGTTTGACAATTAGTCAATAATTTATTTCAATTTCATTTGGAATGCTGAGCACTCACACACACACAGAGAGAGAAGGAGATAGAGTGAGAGAGAGAGAGATGTGCATGTTGCCTAAGTGCAGTTTAATTACATTTGCATTTTGACTTGTGCTTGTCGCTTGGTTTTTGCACAATCTGCTTCGGTATGCAGCTGAGCACAAACAATTGTTGCAATCCAATTTAGGTAAGCGAATTTTCATGATTTAAATAACAGTAACAGAGCATTATGGTTCATTGTGTGAGAGAGGAAAAACTGAAAGTCCCCTCCCCTCCACTCCTTTTCCCATATGAAATGCAGTCGCATTCGCCATTCGCATTCTTAGTGTGTTTTCTGTTGTGTGTTGCTTGTTGTGCGTTGTGTGTTGTGTGTTGTGTGTTGTCTGTTGTTGCGCTATGTCCTGGTATAATTAAATTATGAAAGGACATAAGACGCATAATAAGTCATAAATCAAATTTACCTATCCCACGGGTCTCCGACTGAAACAGCCACCAGCTGCAGCAGCAGCAGCCAGACAGCAACTTGAAACCCATCCAGACGCCTTCACAGACATCAGAAACTCGTATTTGTCCTGGACTCGCATACTCTCGTCCTCGTACTCGTCCTCGTCCTCGCACTTGGACACTGTAGACCAGAGTTCGCACACTGTTGTGGCCTCAGCCTCAGCCTCAGCTCTGGCTGTAATTTGATGGACATTATGACAACTCTGTCTCGGCAAACAATTAGACAATTGATGCATCTATGGCCATCATATTTGACCATTGCTATTTTGTATTTGTATTGGACATCGGACATCGGACTCTGGACATTCGACATTCGACATTGGTATGAAACGAGAAAAGGGCTGACCCCAAAATGCCAAATAAACCCGGACAGATGTGCTCCCTGCGACTGGGACTGTCTCTGCGTTTAATGTCGCCCATGTCATATCCAGACGCTGCTTGAAGTGTGCAATTGAAAAATTTCAGCAACAGCAAATGTAAATTTTCGTGTGTTACCAGCAATGTTGCAATGTTGCCCCCCTTCCCCCTGATTTCCCTGGTTTCCCTGGGTCAATTTCCACATTGAATTGCATTTACGACTACTTTGAGCTTTAGAGCTATCAATTTAAATCACAATATAAGAGATTTTAACTTTTCTTTTTAAGCAAGTTCATCTATAAAAAGAAAAGAGAGAGAAAAAATATGAATTCTGTGCTCAATTGACATTTTCCGCATACCTGAAAATTCTGTGGAAGACGCACAATTTCTATGCTCCGGCAATTTAAACAAATTTCTGAGCATGTTTAACGTAAATCCCAGACGAACTGAAGCAGAAGTAGAAAAGAAAAGCAAAGGACCTCAGACGACTTCCATCGCGATATGTCATAGCCGCAGACAAAGGCCAGCCAAGGCTAGGTATATACATACATACACACATATATATGTGTGTATGTATGTAAGGGTATACAGGAATTGAAATGCTTTAGCTTTTGTAAGCTGTAGCTAACTGATAGGGATCATTGTTTGGCCCTCGGGTCGCTTGCCTCTGCCTCTGCCTCTGCCTCAGCCTCTGTAGATTAAAATTTAATTTTTAATTTAAAGACTGTTTGCATTTTATTTGCGCCTTGTTTTGAAATAAATAAATGAGCGGGAGCTTTAAAGGTCGTCCTGTTGCTGTTGATTTATCATTATTCTATGCAAATTCACTGCTCACCTTTGGCTCTTATCTGCCACATCTGTGTGGCAAGTTTGCCCATTTGTCCCTTTTTATCTCTAACTGCCACTGCCAGTGTTGCTGCCGCTGCCACTGCCACTGCCGCTGTGGCTGCCACGTGCAATGTCAATGCTAAGCGATTAACATTCAATTAGCTTTTGGCTTCATCAATGATTTTATCGCTGCCATTAGAAGAGGGATGGGCCTGGCCAGGCCTGGCTGAATGTTCGGCTAATATGGAGGGGACAAGTGTCCCTGTTGCTGTGGCTGGTTTGAGTGTAAATTGTGGCAAATTATCATTAGCTTGTTGTTGTTTCTCTATGTGTGTGTCTGTGTGTGTGTGTGTGTGTGTGTGGTGCTCGACAGCGACATCTTCACATCTTCAAAAGGTTTTTATGACATCAACAGCTGTCGTTGACAGATTATTGTGGCGATTATTTTAGCAGACGGTGTTGGGCAACAAAGCAAAAGGCAGACAGCAAGCCGAACCGGGACAGAAACAGGCACAGGGGGTAGGGTTGAGGGTTGAGGGTATAGGAATCAGGAACAGGGACAGTCAATGGTATCCAGGCTGTGGGCTGTCCCTCTGCTCCAGCCAGAGGGGTTACTCAGAAGGAGTCTGCCTGCTGCCTGCCGCCTGCCGCCTTCTGCCTGCTTTGTGTGTTCAACTGGAAATTGTCAACAATGTTGTCATTGCTGTTGGCTCTTTGTTGTTGTTGTTGTTGTTGTTGTTGTTGCTGTTGCTGTTGTTGCTGTTGCACATGTGGCGTGACCACTTAAACATCTTGTGGCTTAGCACTTGTAAATACTCAGCTGTAACTATGTTTTACTTGGAATACTTGTCATATATGTTGGCACTTTTTATACACACACACATCTCACACTCGAGTACATTAACTACATATATATATATATATATATATATATAGATATTCAATATCTGTGATGTGCTTTTGTTCGCCACGTGTGGTTAAAATTAGAGCCGTCGTTTTATTGGTCATCCTTTTGGTGAGTTGCCCCCCTCCAAGGACTAAAGCCTTCTCATCGCATTATTCTCTACTCTTGCAGCAATTGTGCGCTTTTGAAGTCTATCTGAATATCGACGATGCCCTCGATGACAAACGGAATGCAACAGTAGTGCTGATCTCTAGCACTATAACTACTATTTTTATGCTCCTCATCTCGTGCCTGGGCATCTATGTGGTCTTATACAGTGAATTTCGGCGTCTTCTGTGGGTAAAGTTGCAATGATAAATCAAATCATTTCCCTGATCTCTATATATATATATATATATAGCATATATATATTATAGCTGGCAATTGGAATCTTGCTCTTCATAGTCCTCAAAAGCATTCTATGGATCATTGTGTTCACTAATCAGAACTATCAAAATGGACGAATACACGACAATATTTGGTATCAAATAACAATCGTTTGGGCTGTAAGTGGCTCAGAGGAAATGAAAAGAAAGTGTCGAAATTTAAGAGCTTCTCCTACTTTCAGATGCTTAGTTTAATTGCCGTTTTGGTGCTGCTGAAATCTCGAATGAATCGACCGAGGAATTGATATAAACCTAAGTTCATAAATGTGCTTTTTGGGTGTGACTGTTATTAAGATCAATACGAGCATTTTTGCCGGCATTCTAGGGGTAAGCACTAGGCACTTCTATTCAGTTATTGTACTTACAAATATATATATCTATATATATGCAGATATGCAATATATTCAATGTAGTTGTTATAACTGGAAGGCTGCCCGATGTGGGGGACGATATGAAGGTCATTCTGTATCTCTCGATGGCTCTGCACGTTCTGATGACTCTTGCAATATTTTTTGGCATTTACTCAGTTATACGTAATGCCTCAATAGTTCTTGGCGTGGTGGGTTATTTTTTTAATGATATTCATAATAATTAAGTTACAAATAATACTACTTTCAGTTCATTATGTCATTAATCGTATACATTGTATTGAAATTTGTGTTTGCCGAAATTTCTGAAAGAACTCAAGGCATAAAAATGGATTCAATATTGCCAAAATGGTATCACATTGACATAGCCTTTTGTGTAAGTCCAAATAACTCCCTAATGAAACTTAAATTAATTTTAAATTTACTTAATTTACTATTTCAGGCATTTACTATATTCTTTGGTACATTTCTTTACTTCCGTCTAAGGGAACGAAGGCTTCCACGAGAATGAAAACAGTTGCAAATAGGGAAAACATTTAACTGGAATTTCCATAACTCATGAAGCTATCGATTGGCATCTATATAGTCTGAATCCCAGTGAATTTTTTAGAATTTATATAGGCAATATTTCCACCAAGGAATTAAATTAATTAATTAAGTTAAACATACCTATATAGTATATTAAATATATTTATCAATAGCAGGTTTAAGGAAAAAGAAAAAGTTTATTATCGTCTAGTCCAACTCTGCAGCAAAAGATATCTCTAATATTTTTAAATAACATAATATATATTTTTTAAAATTACAAAACATATTTTAAGTTTTTTATCTAGGGTATTTTTTATTACAATTTATTATTAAAGGCTCAAAGATTTTACTGAAAATAAGGAATAATTTCACTGTTGCAATTATATTTTAAGGCAGATTCCTTCAGAGTCTTTTGCAGACTTCATGGAATCTGCTGAGTTGAAGTTGCTGTATAGACAGCTTTCAGTTTAAAGTCAGATCGATTAATATATATACTACTTATCGTATATATCAAACGTTCTCACACATAAATGTAAAATTCATTTTTTTAAATTAAGTTCGTTAAAAACGGTTTTTGTTCAATTCCACAAATGTGTTTCTTGGGGTTAAACGTGCTTAGGCGAATAACGGTAGTCACTTCAACCATTATCGCAGTAAGTTCGACTGATATTATAACTCCCCTTGGGCTAACTCCTTCTCTGCCAGATTACCAATGTCATCGACATGGGCGTCTCCATCGAAAACTTCTGCCTGACTAATAAAAATGTGCAACTTATTCTGATTATTGCGATTACCATGGACTTTTTTCTGAATCTGGCAACCTGTGTTGGGATCTACGGAGCTTTGCACAGTAATTTGTCAAAAGTGCAGCTGGTAAGTAAATATATATCTTATATATATCTTTTCTTATATAATCAATCCAATTTCAATCCACAGTTTATATTCGCCTTGATTGGTTTCTTTGTCGGTAAAATTGTGCTGGGAAAAACACTGGAGAAGTTCCAAGAGCATGAAGTCCAGTTGATAATTACCCCATGGTATCAGCTCAATGTAGTCATGTCTGTAAGTAAAGATATCGATTGATATATGTATATATATATCTATATATAGTTACTTTCATTATCTTTTCAGGCTATTTGTATAAGTTTTCTTACACCATTTTGCCTGAAGCTCATGGAGAACAAATACTGAACTCATTTGTGGAGTCAAATCTTAAGTAACAATCAATGTTTTATTATATGCAAAGATGCTGATTTCCCAAAAGAAAATGAAAAGGCTTTCCCAAATCTTTTGTATTCGTGTAATTCTTCTGTTCGTCTGACTGCCTCTATAGATCTTACTCTGCGCAAATGTAGCAAAATATAAAAGAAAATTATCATAAACAATGTTTCTGTTTGAGATTAGATCAGTCTTTATATCTGTACTATAACATATAGAGATATGGATTCTTGGAATCCAAAGCAAAAGACAGCATTTTCCTTAATTTTCTTGGGTATTTATTAGAAGGACTATCTATAAAGATCCTTCTCTGCGCGAAAATAACAAAAAATAAAAGAAATTATCAGAAAAAATGTTTCTGTTTGAGATTGGATGCTGCTTTCCAGCCTTTTATATATACTATGACATATAGAGATATAAATTTCTATGACTTTCTTGAAAACAAGGAAAACTGCAGCATTTTCTCTGATTTCCTTGGGAAATTATTATAAAGATCTTATTCTTTTCCAATATAACAAAATATAAATGAAATTATTTTTGTTTGAGATCGAATGCTACTTTCCATCTTTATATCTCTACTATAACATATAGAGACATCAATTTCTATAAGTTTCTTTGAAACTAAGGAAAAACGCAACATTTTCTTTCAATATTGAGAGTTTTCTTGGGAAATTGTTTAGCATTTAAGCCGCATAAACCTGCAGCATTGTCTAATGGCTGCTTTAAATGCTGATGAGCAGTTTTATTGTTGGATTGGAGTATTGTCAGTTTTGTATATGTGTGTGGGTGTGTATTGGTGTGCGTGTGTGTGGGTGTGAGTAATGAAATTACATGTAGAATTATGGACACAGGACACCCGCAGGATAACAACAGCAGCAGCAGCAGTGGCAGCCAATAAAGATGACGATGATAAGATAAAAGAAAGTTGTGGCAAAGGGGAAAGAGGGGAAAGAAAAAGTAGGGTGTGGGTGTAGGGGAGAGGGGTAGACGGGGTGGTGGAGCATAGCAAGTGGCTGACAGTGTCTGCTTTAAATGAAATTTAACGATGCACACAAATAATGGCACTTTGCATTTTAAAACACTTTCCGAGTTCCAATGGCGACTGCAGAGGCGGTCAAAAGTCACCAAACGGATGCGACATTGACATTCAATTGGACGCAGGGCAGGATGCGGTATGCAGGGACGCAAGACGTATACAGGAATACAGGACGATGATGTCCCCAGTTGATGTGGCTCCTCCACTCCTCCACTCCCCTCTGAACTCTGAACTCTGATGCTCATTATACGCATTTCATTTGACACTTTTATTGGCGCATCTGTCCATGGCTGATATTTCACACTTTTCCTGAAGGGGAGACTGGCAAATTAAATGTGTAATGCTGGGCTTCATTTATGCGGGTCATTTTATAGCCAGAAACGGATGCGGATGCGGATCCGGACGAGGATGAGGATGCGGTTACATACATACCGATAAGGCCATTACATTTTTCTGCAGAACTTCTGCTGGCCATAAACTCGCTACCACATCACTCAGCCATTCGCCATTTGCGAGCACCAACACGAATACACCTACACACACACACACACACGCACACACACTCATAGCACTCAGCCAATTACGCAAATAAAAGAAATATGCTCTCTGCCCTCGTCTACTTATATGGAAACGTGTCAAAGTGCTGAAAAATGCAACAGCTTTTGAGGAGTGTTTGTGCAACTGGCGATGGACCTTGGAGTGGCTCATTAGGCACTGGAGCTGCCGCAAGGTGTTGCTGGTAAATTGTGTGGAAAAACGCGCACACTAAACTCATACTTTAGTTTAGTATGGAAGAGCGAGAGAGAGAGAGAGAGAGATGATTGCTGCTCGACTATGGAATATCCTGGAAGGAATTGAAATTGAATGATTCTACTTTTGACAATAGCCTAATTAAAGCCCAATGCCTGTGGGCGATTTACATCATCAGCACAGACTGGCCAGGCGCATGAAGCAGTTTTCATTCGGAGCAGGAGGAGGGCTGGCAGATGCTGCGAAAGCTGGGCCAAAACAGCATGTCGTCGCTGTCCTTGCCGCCGTCCAGGCGCATATCCTGCGGCTGATTAAAATCTATTAGAGTCAAAGAGATGTAAGACACTGTGCCGCCTCCTACTGTGAATGACGCTCGTTGGGTGGATGTGGTGGTTGCTTCGCTACGTGGGTGTGTATCTGTGTGTGTGTGTGTGTGTGTGTGTCGGTGCTTTGGCCAATGACTTGGCATGTAAATGTCGACGCAATTGAAATGCATGCGGCGGAAACTTCCAACTTGCTGCGAGTACAACTTTGCAACACAAAGGGCATTATTGTTTTCTCATTAGGTTTGCCATGGATTGCGCCTCAATTGTCCTGGAAAATTCACTTATGTACATCATACGCCCAGGATCCTTGGCTCCAAAATCGAATTGATTCAAATAAAGCCGAACCCAAATGGAGTCTCTTCTATCCATAGAATATTCTGCTCAAGTGCTCCAAAAGTTTCGATATATCATTCAATTATATATATTAATTGTTAGAGTATACAGATTCTGCTTGAATTTAGTTGTTTTTGTTGTTATTGTTCTCACTGCGACACTGCCAAAAGTCGCACACAAAAACTTTGCAGCGCAAAGTTCCAACGGAAATTGTGCAGCTGTTTTGTGTGCTTCGACAAAGATGTGGTAATGGTATATGGATGAGGGAGGACTGGAGGCGGGGTAAGGAGTCGAACAGTAGCACTTGTTGGCTCCCCAGCAGCATACAAAGATATAGATATACATATAAACATATATATATAGATATATTTAGATGTAGAAAGAAAAGTTCTGGGTCGCAAGAGGTTGCGGAGTCTTAAAAATTTCTTGAAATTTTAATTCAATGGCAAGGCTCTATGAAGTGGTCCTTGTACGAGAATCTATTTACATATCTACGATATGTTTGTAAGCATCTACTTATTACAAGCATGTCTACTTAAATATATATCTATATGTGTGTATTCCTATCGCTATCAAACGAGTGCCAACATGTGCAGCCTCTCAATATGAATTTTCATGATTAAAGCGCGTGTCAGTTGGCTTTTTATCGCCAAAAGACAGAAGCATTCACATGGTTGGAGCTCCTCTCGGACGGATGGACGGTCGGCTGGTTGGTCGGTCGGTTCGATGGGAATTTTCTTATAAATTATCGTTGGTAACAAATGTGTCCACACAGCCATTGGCACGCATGCATAATAAAGTGATTTTAAAGGGCACTTTCCATGGCTTGCGTAAAATTTCCATTTGCCTCGCGCGCGCGGGGTGGCACTCAACTTTATTGGAATTGAAAGTTGCCACTTGCTCGGAGAGTGGGACAGGGGTGTGTAAATGGGGGTGTGGGAGGGTGTTTCCTTGATAATGTTGTTGTTTGCTGTTGATATTGATGTCAATGCGACGAGCTGCTTGAGCACACATGTGCTGGGCTCTAATGTATCTTGGCTTTAACAATTCATTAAAATTTTATATAAATGCTGCAGCATCGCCTCAGGCAGCTCTAACGGCTTTTTGAGGCAACTGGCGTAATGCGTAATCCACTTTGTTATTAACTGCTATTTACAAATGTGCATCTTCAGTGTCCGCGGCAGCAATATATAATAACAAAAATATATTAAATGCAGCGCAAAAGCGTCAAGTCATAAACTGCTCATCAGTCTTGGCTCTATCCACACTCCCTTCCCGCCCCCTTCTAACCCACTCTTAACTGTAATTATGCGCGTTGCTGTTGCAAAAACTTTACTATCACTATCACAACTCATTCTCATTCTCATTCTCATCCTCGTTGTCATTGTCTCGACGCGCAGGAAGTGCCAAAGCGCCACCGGCTAAAATGGGTGGATTGGTGCGGCTCCTGGTAACTGCCAACTGCCAACTGGTAATGGTAACTGGTAACTGGTAAATGGTAACTGCTGGTGGTGGTGGTGGGGGATTGGCGGGTTCCTTGTCTGTGCCCTGTGCCTTTTGACGCTGATAATGCAATTTCCGCGTTGCGCTCTGCCTGTAATTTACTGTTATGCAATGTTTCATTTTATTTCTGTCCCCCCCTACCCCTGCACTGCTCACCCTCTGCCACCCCTCTGACTTTTCCAGAGCAATTTTTTAAAGCGCCTCTGAGACAATCAACGCTAGTTGTTGCTATTTATCTACATAAAGTTAATTGAAAACATTCAAATGCCTGACTTGGGCTTGGGCTCTGATCCTGTTCCTGTTCCTCTTGCTCGGGCTGGTCCTGGCTATGCGTGATGTGTCAACATCTTTCGAATGCCACATAATCCTCAACATACCGCTGCCTGGCTGCATGTCCACTTTTATGTCCTTCTCATTCGTAGTCTTTATTACAAATTGGTTTTCTGCACTCGCTCGCATGTTTCGTGCGCAATTTGCAGCTCTGCCAAATGAATATGGAAGCCGCAGGAAAAATAACAGAAAGAAAAAAAATGAACAGCAACCAACAAATGGACCCAAAAAGCAAAAAAAGAGGAAGAAGCATATAAATGAATTGCAGTTGGCAAACGCAGAGTAACCCACGTGGTAAATCCAGGAAAAACTCCGAGCATTGTCCTGAAACGTGTTCACTTTGCACGTTAACGAACTGAAATCGAAAGTTTGGCTGCGGTCAACGTTGTCATTCCGTCTACCTATTTGTCCCCAAGTCCCCAAGTCCGCACGTCCCTCTGTCTCTCCATCCGTCCATCCGTCCGTCTGTCCGTCTGTCTGTGTGTCTCCCACTGTTCGCTGTCAGATTGAATGGTTTATGTGTGACACCTTTGCCCGGTCGGGTCGAGTTACCAGCTATATAAATTAAACTCTGCTGCATCCCGAACAACTTTAAGCCATTGCCCAAAATCTTTTGCCTCTGATAAAACCAACTTTGTATCTTAGGCGTGCTGTGACTGTGAGATTCCTTTGACCCGATTTGCACGTGTAACTCCCACAGGAACACTCCTTATTTCCATATGGAATATTCAATTTATATAAGGACTCTTAAATGCATATTAAAACTTCGAGCTCAGAGCTTATTCTTTTCATTGGTTTCTTTCAAAGGAATTATCATATTTTGCACATGAGATTTGCATCCAAGGGAGCTCTTAAAGTGCATTAATTGATGAGCAGCTATAAGTCTGCTAGAAGAATCTCGCTAATTCCTATCCAATCTCAATCAAAAACCGAGCTTTAAGTTCATCGGAACTCTTCAAATTCACTTTAAGCTAAGAGCACAACTTTTTAATGCTTTTCTCTTGAAGATATTATAATAACTTTCATATGCAACTTACTTTAAAAGGAAGCTCAAAAAGTCAATTTATTCATCCGAAATCATAAGTCTATATACTATAAGTCTATATACTATAAGTCTATATACTATAAGTCTATATACTATAAGTCTATATACTATAAGTCTATATACTATAAGTCTATATACTATA
Source organism: Hirtodrosophila trivittata (assembly GCA_035045065.1). NCBI lineage: Eukaryota > Metazoa > Arthropoda > Insecta > Diptera > Drosophilidae > Hirtodrosophila > Hirtodrosophila trivittata. The sequence continues at coordinate 7,534,117 of JAWNNK010000813.1, read as the reverse complement.
AGTCTATATACTATAAGTCTATATACTATAAGTCTATATACTATAAGTCTATATACTATAAGTCTATATACTATAAGTCTATATACTATAAGTCTATATACTATAAGTCTATATACTATAAGTCTATATACTATAAGTCTATATACTATAAGTCTATATACTATAAGTCTATATACTTTATATTACTCTTCGCTCATCTAAGAATAAAGCGAATTTATTTTGAATCTGCAAACTGGGCTTTAAGTGGTTTGTAAATCATCACGTTTGCTTTAAGCTGAAAGCTCAACCTCTCACTGATTTTATCGCTCAGAAGTATTCATCATCTTTGAGTTTTAGGTAAGCATTGTTTAAGTCGAAGAATTGATCTCATAGTCTCCTTATCTTTATCTTCTGATAAGCATTCTCCCCCATGAAATGTCGATATTTCCACAAAGAACTTTAATTAAACATTTAAACTACAACCTTGATCCTCATTGTAACTAATTAACGTTAAGTCTAGTTTAAATCGAAAGCTTAACTGCTTCTGGCTTTTCTCTCTGCTTGAACATACGCCCAACGAGGGTTTCGCCATGTCCATATGGAACTTAAGCCTACAAAGGCAGCTTTATAAAAATGTAAGAAATATTTTTAATTGTTTTAGTCCCACTTTAAGTTTCCTTAATCCTTCTTCTGTTTTCTATAGGCAACAGTTTCAAAAAACTAAAATCTTTACGTATGCAATAATTATTTGTTAAATTAAAAGAAGCTCCAGTTAATTGAAGTAAAAAGACTTTCATTAAGTTGCAAATTTTATTTTTCCTAGGTTTACCTATTACTTTCGGTGGGGTTTAAAATTCACTGAAGGACGTTACATATTTTGATTAATATTTTTTAATTTTTTTTTCTCTTTGGCTTTTGGTATTTGGAACATAAAAAAATGTTTCGGTTCAGCTGCAATTTCCATCCCCGTTTTCTGGTTGCTTTTATTTGCCCAGCAAAAGTCACGTGGCATTCATAATTCTTAAAACGACGCCATCTGAAATTATGTAGCAATGCTAAGTGCACCCAAACAGGCGACAGCTGCCCCAGCGTGTCCTTTAGGCCCTTCCCTCTGCCACCCACTACCCCTCGCCCGCCCAATCGAGCCGCGACCCGCTCCACGCAGCCGATTCTTGGCGCTGTACGTGACCAGCATTTGTCGCGCTGGAAAGTATGCTATGATTTTTGGACTCTCGAACAATGGGGAATTGATTTCGGCTCTTGGCCAAATGCAAGAGCTGATTATGGAATTAAAACATATTTTTGTTACTGAAGAGCCAAAAACTTTAAGTGCCAAAGGTTGTTGCCGTACGTGACGTTCTCCAGTTAGCAGAGTTTATCACATGACAACTTTCACACACACACACACACACACGCATAAGCTGCGTTTCTTTTTCATTCTACGGGAAAAAACATGTTCGTGTGTGTGTGTGAGAGTGTGAGAGAAAGAAATGAATAAGTAAGCGAAACTACAAAGAAGTTAACTACAAAAGCGCACTGTGAAAGTGAACTTGGGTTACAAAGGCAGCGCAGAGGAGCCAGAGAAGGCGATGAGAATGAGTAAGAGGAAGAGGCTAGAGGCTAGAGGATAGAGGAGACACGTGGTTGGGGTACGTAAAAACGCAGATAAATAACATTGAATGCGAAAATACAGAGTATAACGAAAAGAAAAAAAATAAACAATACGCCTTTTGAAATGCTAAACGTGGCACACACATGCACACACACACACACACACACACACACACGCGCAAGCATCTCAACACACTGTCACTGCCGGAGGCAGGCTTCACACTCTGCCAGGACGCGCACAGGACTCGTGTATTTTTATTAGCCCCCACACCCCCCTCCCCTCTCAATCCATACCCTTGTCGGTTTATCTTGTTACTTGGCGTGCGCTCAGTGCCAAAAAACATTTATCTTGTCGTATTTATTTTGTAGCGCATTAATTTCGTTTCATGTTTGAAATGGGAATTGACTTATTTGCATTCTCTTTAATTTGTACGGCCATCAATGAAGGTTGCCCAAGAAACAAACACACACAGAAAAAAAGGTTTTCCTGGAGTGCTTTCATTGGGTTTCCTTTCTTTTTCGTTTCGGGTCTGTGACCAGGTGGGGGGACTTACAGCAGCCACAGGTGCTACATGTGTCAAATTTGTGATTGATGGCAAGGCTGTTCGAAAATTATGAGATTTCCGCAGCGCCTGTTTATAAATAAAAGCGGAAACTTATCAGATGATTGATTTTGACAAAATCTGTAAAAATCTATACAAATCTCTGGCAAGATGTTAACATCAAAATGGAAACATGGAATATGTTTCTTACACTTAAAAATTATTATTAGAAATGTGAGTGAAGGGATGTGGGATACAGCTTATAACATGAAGTTGACCTCAGAAAATCTATTGATGAACAGTTTATTTAAAAGTAAACTTTATTTTGAAAGATACAGTGAAATATACTTAAGGGTAAAGATCAAGGAGGAAGGTTGAATGCTTTCTCAAGTTAGTCTAGTCCATGTAAGACAGAGTTTACTGTAGCTCCCACAGACTGCAAATTCAAATCGGATTTAGGTTTAGAAAGATGGAAATAACCTGCAGAAGTGACTGATACTGACCTTAGCTGGACTTATTTAGATAGATTTATGCTTCTAATAAGATCAGTAGAAATATACTTATATAGTATATGATTGGTACTCACTCCATGGATTCTACGGAAAGACTGACCAATCAATAGATGGACTTATATAGAATGAGCTGCTGAAGTATGATTACATTTGGTCGACAGATCGATTAAGTTCTTAAGGAAAAATATATAATAAATGTAGAGAGACATTATTCTAAGTATTAGCTACCATTAGATATGATTTCTTCCCATCTTTCTGATAGCATATGGATTCCGTGCCAAAAGAACTGCTCATCTTTTTGGAGTCCAAGAACGCATCAAGCCAATTTTTCATACCTTGTCCTGAAGTAAAACGTATTCCGGTAAGGACATTCTGCTTCGATCTAATTTAAATTGTATTCAGTAGGGGAAATATCTGAGGTAAGACTTCGATAGTCCCAATACAACTGCATATCATTACTCTAGATTAGCTTCATATCATTCCACACAACACTTGTCCGTATCGACTAAAAGTATTTCACATTCAAAACAAACAATTTTCCTGTTTGCTTTACTTAAAGACTTGGTTTCATGTCCTTCATATAACTAAGTACCTAATTCTTTCTGTTCACCTTCAAGTTGGAGCATCTATAGATCATCCATATACTAATAATATATATAGACTAGTATAATCATAAGATCAGATCATTTTGTGAACAGTATTGTTGATGTTTAAGCTTAGATTTTCTGGCCAAGAACTTAAGCGCTTCACCCATATACAAAAAAATATAAGAAAATTAATCTTTGTATTAATCACAGTGCCAAATTTCAAAGCCAAATTATTTATATTTCTTTCTCATAAACCAATTGCTATGCAAGACGCAACATAAAGCAAAAGTACAACCTTTCAATTGATGCAACATTTGTTGCAAAGATTGGGAAACCCACTCAGAACAATGTGAAAGTTTGATTAAGAAGGAAAAGCATAGAAATCAGAGTTGTAAAGTGAACTTAAAATGCGAAAAGGATTGTGTAAACCATAATCATAATGAGAAGATATAGAGGAAGACAGGTCCTAGTAGATCTGCAAGGAAAAGAGAAATTGAGGCCACTTATAGAACAGAAGAACTCTCATTTCACTCAAAATATAAAATTTATTTATCATTCAAAACACATTTCAAGTTGTTCCAAAGAAGAATTCATTTATTTTGTCATTCCTAACAAGTTGCTTACAGTTTTTATTTGTAACTCACTTAAATGTCATTTACTCGCTGAACTGAAAGTGGAATCAATGTTAACTGCCATATTCATATTCGTGTGTATAGGCGCAGTGCAGGGGTTTGAGCCAAAATGAAATCGTAACATTAACATGGCAATTCTAAATGAAGTTATTTGGCCAACTGGTTGCGGTTCACATCATGTAACAACAGGCAAATGCATTTTTCATAAGGCAGACAGCGATAGATTACACACACACACACACACACAGAGAGAGAGAGAGAGAGAGAGGGAGGAGGACGGAAGCAAATTGGGGTTGGGCGTTTTGACCAACTGGAATACCTGCAGACGGCCATCGACAGAGCGGAGGTCCACTGACAGTGGCTAAAAGCGAACAATGTCAACTGAAATTGCGATTGCGTTAAAACTCTATAAATACCAAAGTAACATGCAGCAGCAGCAGAGGCAGAGGCAGAGGCAACAACAAGGACACACGCTGATATTGCAACAACACAATCTAATCCGGTTATTGCATTTTAAATGTGTTGCAAGCTCACATTTTGTTTCGTCCCACGAGGACGGCAACGGACGACGCGTTGCACGTTGATTTGGGTTAGTTGCCTCTGATTTTTTACCAGCTAATTATGACTCAATGTGACCAGCTGAAAATCAGTTAATCACTTTGATTAGTGTAAAGTATAAGAATAAAGTTGAAGCTGAAAACTTTGAATGAGTTTTATGCGCACTTTTAATTACTTTAAAAAAATATAACAAGCTTAAGCCAAAGACTCAACTCGAAGGTAAATAACACAGCCACACACACTATGTGTGTGTGTGTGTGTGTGTGTGTGTTGGTTGGTTTGAATGCTAATGTGCTTATCTGGAGTCGGCAAGTGCCAGCAGTTAGCAGCCAGGAGAGGCAGCAGCAAGCCGCAAGCCAAATCTTTTCAAAATTTAATGCAATTTCACAGCATATTAAACAGCTGGAGTCTGTGGCAGTGGCAGGGTCTGGGCTTGTGGCATGAGACTGGCGCCTAATGCCAAGTGCAACAGTTGTTGGTGCTTGCCACCGCAAATCGCAAACAAATTTCAAGCAAACTTTGTCGGCGGAAGAAGACACCAAGTTGCAGCTGAAACTGCAAAGCTGGCAAAAGGTGAAAAGCCAATCATAAGTGAGTGCGAAAGGGCAGGTGTGCAGTATGAATGAGTGTGAATGCGTTCTGTAAGTAAATACCCACTGTGAGTACTCATGAACTGGCAGAATGGCTAATCAATTGCGCGCACTTTGAGCACAAATCAAATTACAAACTTGCCACGTTTTTTCACGTTTGCACAAAAGTTTTCTGTAAGTTCAACTTTTGCTCAATTTGATTTTTCAACAAAGCACGCAAAAAAAAATGAATCGAAAGAAATATAAAAAAAAAACAACCAAACTGAAAAACAGAAGAACTTTTTACTTTTTTTATACCTTTTCGTTTTTTTACCTGCGTTTTCCTTTTCTGTTCTTTTGCCTGTCGTTAAACAAACTTATCCAATAAAAGTTTGTCAACATTGATTTAAAGCTGAGACGAACGCATATATCAAACAACAACCAGGAGCCACTTGCCCCACTTGACGTCTGTCTCTTTCTATCATACACCTGGATATATACATATATATATAGGTAAAGGGGGAAGTGCTGCTCGATGGAACAGGGCTGGATTCAGATCTGATATTATAAGTGCCTAAAAAGTTAAAAGCAGAAATATCACTATGTATATAATTGATAGATAATCCTTAAAGGTTCCTTGATACTTTGGTATAGGTTTCATCTGGTAAGTAACTTTGATCCATTCATAATACCTTTAAGCTCCAGTACTATTATTCCTGAAAGATACCTACAGCCAAGGTCCATACAAGCTGCTCACCTTTGTGAAGAGCTCAAACATCCTTAAAAAACTTCTAAACTCACACCTCTAACTCCAAAACTCTGCTAAGAGCCTACTTGATCTTTGGGTTTTTATATCCCTTTTCTACCTAATCAAACCTTAAACTATTTATGATAAAAGTGTCCATTTATTCTAATAAAAAGATTTGGTTGGCTTACATCTGTCCATACAGAGGAACTACGACTAAGACTATGACTAAGACTATGACTAAGACTATGACTATTGCTGTGACTATGACTTGGACTCTAGCCAGGACTATAACTAGGACTACGACTAGGAAAAGGAGTAGGATTAGGAATAGGACTGGGAGTATGACTGAGACTGTAACTATGACTATGACTATCAATAGGAGTATGAGTAGGTCTGAGAAGGTCTAGGACTAGGGCTGTGACTGTGACTAGCACTATCCCTAGGTAGTCCTGGACTGTAACCAGGAATATGACTGGAACTATGATTGTGACTAGGAATTTAACCAGGAATATGACCACAACTGTGACCATTACTAGGCGTAAGACTAGGACTAGAACTGTGAGTAGGACTAGGACTAGGACTAGGACAAGGGTTATGACTAGGTCTAACACTAAGACTAAGACTATAACTAGGATAAAAACTATGACTATGACTAGGACTAGGACTAGGACTGGTACTAGGACTAGGACAAGAATTCTGGCTAGGTCTAGGACTAAGAGTATGAATATGACTAGGAGTAGGAGTAGGAGTTATCACAGCTCTAGGAGTAGGGCTGTGAGTAAGACTAGGACTAGGACTATGACTGGGTCTAGGACTAGCACTAGGAGTAGGACCTGGAGTATGCCTAGATCAACGACTAGATCTATGAATAGGTCTTTAACTAGAACTTGGCTGATAGTTGGCATACGATTATGACGAGTTCTCATATATATTCAAGATCTCACGATCACTTTCCATATAGATTTCTGTTCATGTGTATAATTCAGAGTATAAAATCCTATACCCTTATCCTTACATATGAGTGTAATATCTGTAAGCGAATATATTAGTTACATACTAGTTAAGTTAATATCACTTGGATCCATTCTGTCTGTAATAGATATATCATTTGAGTCCTTAGTGAATCCTTTGGCTACACGAGTTGATGGAATTACTTGACAGAAAGTTTGTGTTGAAATATATTTATTTATTTATCTAAGATTGTCGGTTCGGCATTAGTGGCAACCCTGGCAGTTGCACACTGATTCACGTAAATATACCGCTTATTATACACTTAAGCCAGCTTTCGCTCCATCGTGGACAACAAAAAGTGTTAAGCATAGCGCATAAGTAGGACTCGTCCAGGATGCAGGAGGATGCGGCAGGAGGCGACCAACGGGCAAAAAGTTTCTATTGCAAGACCATTTTGTTGCCATTGTTGGTGTTGGTGTTGGTGTTGTTGGTGTGAAAATGCATTCACAGTTATGTAGAGAGAAGCGAAGAAGCGAAGCTGTTGGTTCACATCTACTTAATACTTTAATAGTTGGAAAAGTTTGCCTGGCGCTCGCTTAAGTAGCTGTTACTTTGCTTGTTGAACTGTTTGTTTGTTTATTTGTTTGTTTGTCTTATGATATTGGTATTGGTGTTGGTGTTGGGTGTGCGTGGTGTGCGTGGTGTAGCGTCTTTAGGTAGTGCTTAAAATAACTGTAAAACTGCCAACATAAATCTAGCCACAACATCTTTTATGTTGGCACAACAGCAAGAAGTTAATGTTAATGCCATTTACCCACGAAGCACGTGAACCTGGGCTCCTCCTTTCGTTTGCTTGCGATGTCCTTGGCTCTAAGCTTTAAGCTTTAAGGATAAGATTAAAAAGTTTTTTCTCTTTGGTTGAAACAAATAGCAAATTGACGCGTATCTTTTGCATATTGAATAAAAAGTAAAATTGTGTTTGGCATATTAAACGAGAATCATTCGAAAATCGAAAGCAAATCTCCACTCAACTTGATTCACCTTACCTAAGCCCATCTCTCTCTTTCTCTTTCTGTCTCTCTCAATCTGTTTTCCTGCGTCTGGGCACTGTCGAAAAGTGATTTTTCTTGTTGGACTTTCGGCTTAGTGACGCAGCAAATTCCTCAAGCGACGTCTGCGATTTTGATAATAAGTTGAAAAAGTGCGGAATGAGGGAAAATTCAGTGGATTGATCGGATTCTCTGTATAAAGCTGCAGCCATTGTTATTATTCAATGTCTGTGATTGTATACAAACTTATACACAGATTCTTGAACTCCAATTAAGTTACTCTCATACTCACATAATCCTTACAAGTGCTTCAGTCTATTCGTATTCTTCTGCCTCTTAGAGACTGCACAACCTTTAAGCAATCAAATTTGCATCAATTTATCATATTAGCAACATATATACACATATATATATATATATCTCACATTTCTTTCTCAACAGATTTCAATTTTCAATTGGCTGACAATTGCCTTCTTGTTGAACTTTGAACCCCGTTTGCTGGGACTCTGGCTCTGGCTCTGGCTCTGTTCTGCTTATGTCATTCAATACTGTTGACATTTAATTATTATTGCAAAATATTTTAAACAAATATTCAGCTGTAATTCGAGCTTTAAATGTGTGTGTGTGTGTGACCAGTGACCAAATGTAAACCGCAATATTTTGTCAAATACCAAATGCCCCACTTGATATTTGTTGACTGTTTCCACCAGCAAAAACAATATCCAAGCAGATCTCAGAGGGTTATGCCAAGAGTACTTAATCGATTATATTTAAATTTTTGGTATACCTTATACCAATCTATCGCATATTTATGTAACATTTTCTCTACTTTCTACCTTTGCTTTAAATCTCTGATATTCCATTTTGTTATACAAAAAATTATATTCAATCTTGTACCGCAGCCGGTAGGATTCGAACCTACGCTCCCAGAGGGAATCTGATTTCTAGTCAGACGCCTTAACCACTCGGCCACGACTGCTCTATAAACTTGGCCAAAACTATGCGTTTAGTTAAGAAAAAAACACTAACTATTTAAAGGCTGTGTTTATTTATAGATCAGCAGATAATTTCAACTAAATATATAATAGATAATGCGAGTGTTTAGTAAAAATTTCAGGTGACTTTCGATTGGGCACATAATCAAATAATTAATTTAAACATGAGATAAGTTAATAAAAAGGAGACGATTTTTTATTATTGTTTAAGAGTTTGGGTAAAGAAACCTTGAAATACCAAAAGCTATTTATACTAGCAGCTTATAATTAGACACAGAAGTATATATATTTATTTCTATGTATTGTTGTCCAACACTTAAAAACATTCATCAAAGCAAATTATACTTTTTATATACTTTTTTTATACTTTCAGCTATAAATAAAAAGGTGAAAAGAATTTACAAATTTCTTGACTAAATACTAAAAAATCGATTTGTGGTCAAAGTAAACTATGAAAAATTATCAGGAAATTTTCTATTTTATTTTTTTATATTTTTAATATATTTTTTTACTAAGCCTTTGGGAAGTGGAGAAGGAAACGCCAGAGTATTTTGGCTTGTAGAAGAGAAGTCCTATACCTTAGAAAGAGGATGCACACACCTAAATATTTATATTTATATATTATATTTATCATTCATATATATGTTTTCAGTCAATATCAATATCCATACTGATCTTGACCTGTTATTTTATCCCTCAATCGATTCATCTGTGTATAAAACTGCGTGAATCTTAAAGCCTAAAAACGCTTTGACAAAGGGAAATAAAAAGACGATTAAAACTGTTTAAAAGGTAAATCTATGTAAACGTATATCAAAGCTCATTATCTACAGTATATTTAAATAGTAATTGGAAAATATATACAAAATATATAGAACAGTTAACCACACTGCAGAGCAGGCAGCAGCAGCTTTAGTGTCTGGCTTGTATTGAGTGTGAAATCTTTAAGATTTTCTTAGAGTTTATAGGCAACAGAGGAATTTCCCTTAAAATTAAAGGCAATCCAATTAAAAACAATGAATATTTAAATGTAAGCTCAACTAAATATATATGTATTATATATGAGTGATACTTAAAGCACACCTCGCAGTGGCATTGTTATATTCATAGCTATAAATTTAATAAATTTGCGACATAGGCACACAAATTCCGAAGTGTTTATCGAATTTGCCGCTGCTAATGAGCCAAACGCAATGCAAATTGATAGCACTTTTTGTGGCTATATCCTGGCCCTTCACACTCTGCAGCCCTGCAGCCTGCCAGGACATGTTGCAACTGGTTGACAGCTAATGGAGAGGCAGAGGCAGGCGCGGCTTAAGGGATTAGTATCATTATGCAGAGTTTATTTGTTAATGTCTATATATATATTTATACTTTTTTATGTTTTACTATAGATATATGAATAATGATGTACGTACAGTTTGTGGTATTAAATGTAATTTGGTGTAATTGTTTTTAATTTCCATGTATTCATAATTCAACACTCGCGTCACGTTTAGCAGCGCGGCTCTTAAGTGTCATGAAAAGCTCATTTACTTTGTGCCACATAAATTAACAACCGGCCGCCGTTTGGCTGCAGGTTATGAGTGTCGAGTGTCGAGTAGCGAGTGGCGAGTGGCCAAATGCTGTTGTCGAACGTCGAGCTGAGGCTCAGTGAGTGCTGTCTACAACTACATCATCAAAGCCAATGGCAGGACAATGCGGCGAATGCGCAATGCGCTAATGAGGCGACTTTTTTTGGGCACCCCAGCAGCAGCAGCTCCCTTCTGTAATTATGCAAATTTTTAATGAGTGTGAAAATTGTATTTGAGAGCAACACGTGCCTGCGACCTGTCCCAGCATTCCCGCTGCCGGCCAACACTCCATGGGCCATCATTGACTGCCGCTAATTCCATTTAGCAGCTTTTCCCACCATTTCCATTTCCATTTACATTTCCATTCCTCCCACTGCGTTTCTTTTTTTCTGCCCTTTTCATCCTCTGCTTCCCAAATCCGACTCATGTGAGTGTCAGTTAACTGACTGCTGCTTGTAACGGCATTTGCTCTTTAGATTTATACGGATTTTGTCAAACAAAACATGAATCTGCACTTTTATATATATGCGAGAGCTGCCGCTGCTGCTGAAAGCCGATTTCATGAAAGCAGAACCAAACAGGCCAAGAACTCTCTCTGCCTCTCTGCTCTGGCCCATTGAATTGGCCAAAGCTTTAAGGACACTTTTTTCCGTCAGTGAGTTTCCCACATATGTTTACGTGTAACTGATGCGTATGGAGCGGGAGTTTGATTGAGTGCAAAGGGCTTCTAATTAGCTGAAAACTGTTAATGAAATGTAAGACAGTTGTGCTGGCAGCTCTTTGTACTTCACTTCGTAAGGCTGAAATCTAATCTGGACTAGAATCTATTTGAGCAAGGAGAAAACTGTTGCCACATAGAGCTGCTTTTAGCTGATTGAAGGCAATTTGAATGTTGTCCAGGATCAGCGACTGTTTCAATTGAAAATTTCGCTAATTTTTCCCATGAATAATTCATTTCCTGATCGTCTAGCAAAGACAAAAGCTCCGGGGCAGAGACCTTCCCTCGGGACATCTTTTCCGGTCAAGCACTTTTCCAGCCTTGGCTTTTCATTTAGAGCTGAAACGTTCTATAAATATAAAATGAATGAAATGTTTTCTATGTCAATTTAGTTGGAAATCAATTCGCCTGCACTTAGCGGCTAACAAACAGGTCAACGCGATGTGCCAAATGCGATTCTAAGTTCGCAGCTGCAACTGTCTTTTTCAATTAATACGAATGAAGCATACACAGAGTCACACACACACACACACACACACACACACAGAGAGAGAGAATTACGTTCATTTGGTTAAGGGAAAATGCAGCGCTTCGCTTTAAATGCAAATGCGGATTTTTAAGCCTTGCGGCAGATTTTCGCAAACAGATTGTAAACAAATAAATGCCGCCAGCAGATGCACACACGCACAACAACACACACACACACACACACACACACGCTGGTCCATTGAGTGGTCAGCGTTGTGGCAATTTGCAGTTGGATTCAGGACAACGCTGAGGGATAGCCTCCCACCTCAGCTCCCTAGAATGTGAATTGTAAATCGCATGGCGTTTGCCTTTCCATATTTTATTTTATACACATATACATATAGACGTGCATCATAAATGAGTGTGTGTGTGTGTGTGTGTGTGTGTGTGTATGCATATGCATAGTGTGGCTCGCTCCGGCAACGTTTTTCACACTTAAGTGGTTAAATTGGCTGTGATAAATTGTCGCGCAGTCAAAGTTGTTGCCACAGTTGCGCTGCGGGGCACCTTAAGTCACATGGAGCGCTACGCTGTGGCTCTGACACTGGCAGTGGCAGTGGCAGTGGCAGTGGCATAAGCCCATAAGGATATGAGTGTCATGAGTGTCATGAGTGCTATGAGTGCTTATTCATACCATCTCTCTCTCTCTCTCTCTCTGTATCTTTGTGTCTTTGTTTATCTCGCTGAGTGCCTGCTGGTGACAGTAATCATAACGCGCACATCAGCTTGTATTATTAGGGCTGGCTGACATATGACAACTGGGAATTAATATGTGAATGGGTACCAGCCACCCAGCCACCCATCGAGCCACGTAAAAGAAATGCCAAAATGAGACAACAGTCAATGTCATAATGGGTGTGGCATGCCTCATCAGAGTCAGCCTGTAAATGATGGCAACCTTTTAGCTGCACAACCAAATTGAATGTCTAGTCAAATGTTGTTACTCAACAGTTCTGACAGCTAAATCTCTCTTATATTTCGACTTGCATCAATTAATGCTTTACTCCAATAACCACAACAACAACAACAACAACAAGGACAACACTCGTTGAAGTTAGCAAATTCTCGCGCTTATCGCACCATTGATATCAGACACTCTTGATATGTGCATATCATTTTTATGGGCATTTCATGCAAAATGCTTCCTGTCGCCGACGACAGCAGCAGCAGCAGCAGCAGGAGTAGCAGCAGGAGCAGTGGAAACCAGCGCCGAAGGACCCGCTGGTGCGCTCTGCAGGACACACCGAATGCCCTATGCTCCATTTCAACCCAGTATCTTTTTTCTATATATCAAATTTTTAATCCATTTTTCTATTTAATTTGTTGTTTTCTACACAGAAAAAACCAATTGAAATACTAGAAAAATTTAAGGAAAATTCAATTTATTTAGTGTAGGTTGAAAGTGGACTAAGAAGAATTAACTTTACCTCTTAACTTTCTCTTCTTTTATTCTAATCTTGTTTCATTCTATTCTTGAGAGAATTTTATGAGCTGAAAGTGAAATCATAAGAATTAAATTAGCTTCAACTCTTTGAAGCTTACACTTGTTTCAAGTTCAATTTAAATTTCATCTTTTCTATAATACATTCTATATTTTCTTTTGCAAAACATATTTTAACTTAGCTATTATATATAGGATTGATCTCGTGTAATTAAGTGCAACTCTTCAAAACTTTCCTTTCATTTTTATAAATTTTCATTTCAATTTAATATTTGTTTCTATCATTCTGATCTTTTCTTTATTCTATCCTACAATTTCTGCCTTTTTAATCTTATTTTTATTAATTTTTTTTTATTTTCTATTTTTTCTATTATTTTGTATACAGGATTTGCACATTGAAAGCTGAGAGAAGTTTGTGAAAAATTTAATTGATGACCTTTAAGCCGAATATCATAATTCATTAATTCATAAGAAAAACTGTATTAACCTGCAACTTTTGATCCTTGAATGCCATTCAAAACCTCTTAAGTTTCGTTACCTTTCTTTAATTCTGATATATTCTTTATTCTTTTCTAAATTTTCTTGCTTCTAAGTTTTATTGTCGTAAATAGAATCAAAAGAAGTAATTTACTTCGCAAAACTTTAAAGTTTGAATATCATTTAAAATCTTTTAAGTTTATTTTTCCATTATTTTTATTCTTTATTCTGTTTTATAATTTTTTTACTCTTAAGTATTATTTTTTACATCATATCTTTTATTTTGTAAACAGAACTGAAACATTGAAACATGAGAGAAGTTTTCTTTTCCTTATTTTTATTCTGGTGTTTTCTTTATTCTCTGCCAAATTTTCTTACTTCTTAGTTTTATGACTTTAATTTACCTCTCAACTCTTTAAAGTTTTAATATCGTTTAAAACGTTGTACATTAAAATTTAAGAATATTATTTTGCTCTTATTTTTTACTTATAAGTATTATTTATTCCATCTTGAAACTGAAACATTGAAACATGAGAGAAGTATATGAAAAATGCAATTGATTTAGTGTAATTTAATTTTCAACTCTTTTTAGATTTAATATCATTTGAAACCTCTCAACTTCCTTTTATATTATTCTATACTATTAGTTATACTTTATTTATTATCACATTCCACTTGCTGTAGCGCATTGCAGAATTCGTTGTGACTCGGACGTGTTTGTCGCTTGGTGATTCCCACATATTTTTTGTAGTTTTTAGCCGCTCGACGTGTGTCTTTTGCTGTCTCTAACTTGCCGGCTGACCGAGTGCATTTGCAATTTATAAGTGTGTATGTAAGAGTATCTATGGCTGTGTGTGTGTGTGTGTGTGTGTGTGTGTGTATAGGAGTATCTGCGGTTTTTTATGCACTTGTAGCTACACAGTTTTTTAAAGCAAAACAGAGCTTGTTGTTGGTGTTGTTGGTGTAGTTGTTGGTGTTGCTGATGTGCATGTGATATTGTTGCTGGCAAAAGGCAACAATGGAAATGTAAATTGTTTTTATGTCTTTGTTTTTAATTTTTGCCAGGCAATACGATTTCACGTGCGGCGACTGTGTCTATGATATTCGGCAGGCCTCTGAAAAGGATTTGTGTTCTCCTGCAACAGCTCCTGCTGCAGCTCCTCCTGCTGCTCCTCCTGCTGCTGTTTGCCATTCTGGCATTCTGTCTTTTTGTCGTTTTGCCTTGTATTTTTTTGTTTTTAGCCAGTGAAAAGCCGCATATATGGTACTCGTACTCGTACTCGTACTCGTACTCCTCGCAACAAGAAGAACAATAAGAATTGTCAGACTTTTGGCTTTGTTGTTCGCTTAGTTTTCATTGTCGCCGCTGCCGTCGCATTTTTTGTTAATTTGCATACGTGCGACTTTCAGGATATGTTGCACCCGCCATGTAAGGACCGCAATATTCGACGCCATTTCAGTTGCTCCTGACATTGACATATGAATATATGTATATACACACACTCTATACACACATACATAGATATGACCAGCATGGGGTTCAACAACCCCAAAGCACACAATAAATATAGCCTTCATTAGCTGCCATTATCCAGTGAAATGTGAAATGTGAAATGTGCATCACATTTTACACGATATTAAATTGTGCAGAAGATGCTCCGCAAGGACAATGAAGCCACCTTAAATTGTTTGGGATTAGTTGCCGGACACATGGCCAGTGCGTGTTTGTGTCATTAAAGTTTCATCATCGCCGCAAAATGAAAAGAGCAACAGCTAACAGCAGCAAACCTCTCAAATCCCAAAGCCCCCGCGGGCAGGTCCTGGCCAGAGTCTGAGTCTGAGTCTGAATCTGAGTCTGAGTCTGTCCCCCCACCCACCGAATCCGTACGGGGAGTTAGAAGGGGTCGCCTGCCCTGCTGATGTTGTCATTACATGCTTCAAGGATATTTCTGTGGCGTAACCAAGGCAAATGTACTTTTGACAGTTGGACTCTTGAAAGGGTTGACCGAATGCGCCACACACACACACACACAGACACACATACCAAACTTTTCACAATGTAAAAGATTTGAATTTGTCCTTCTGAATAGCAACAGCTGCCATATGATAATACCGCTGGGGGCCAAGAAGACACCCCACAACCCACACCCCACGCCCCAAAATCCCAAACTCTGAACCAGTCCCAAATTGTTAGGTTTAGTCGTAATAGTATAAAAACGATTTTGCTCTCAGCAATAAATGTTAGTTAAGTGCTTAAATATTTATCAGTGTGGCCACTTTTATCTGCATTTAGTTCTACCTGTATCTATGCTATATACATATATACAATATATATATATATTTATGTATCTGTATCTAGGTCGCTGGCATCTCGCCGATTGAACTATGTATCCCGCGTGTATTGGCAACTGGCTTCTTGGCCAATCAAGTTAGCTCCCAAGGCTTATTGTGTATACAAACTGAACATAATCCCATTACTTAGCTGCGGCAACATGCCTGAGCATCCAGGACAGTTCGTTTGGAGTTTATTTAACAAGCTTCCATGTCCTTAATTAACTTTTTCCTGCTGCTTTATACCTTTTAATTGATGAACTGCAACATATAAATATAAATTAGGGAATGTTTATTTAATTAACAAACATTTCAAACAATTACAAAACATTTTATGCCCTGACAAACGAAGCAGAAATTGGAAAGTTGCTAATAAGCACAAATGCTGCTTAGCAACATGTTGCCAGCAACATTTTGTGGAACGTAACTGCTGCAATACGAATGATAACACATAATTTATTGTTTTTGACAAGATCTTCATTGTAAATCAGTTTCGATTCAGTTTTACACAAATTAAGAAAACTTTTATTCAAATTCATTTTCTTAGCAAAAAAAACCTTCGGGTCGAACTTCGTGTGTGACTTTTGTAAATATATTTGATTAAAAACAGATTTCTTTATACGAAATCAAATGTTTTTTATATTAATTTCAGTCTGAAATGTAATATGTGTATATAATTTTATTTTGGTTGCATTTCATTATCGACTTTCTTTTTTTAAATAGAGCACAATCCCATGCGTAAAATTTTATGTACTATATTTACGGCTAACCACATGTGACATATTGAGTGTCCCTAACATTTGCTGGGACATATCTATGATAGATCTATGTAAAGGATAGTAAAGGGTGTTTTTTTTTAGAGGTATAGAGCTTTAAATTGCAATAAAACAATCGATTGTGGCACGAGCTGTGTGACATGTTGCGCCGTCTTGTGGGAACCACAACTCCTGGACATCATGGTTATTCAATTCAGGAATGCAAAAGTTAGTAATCATGGCTCTATACCGATCACCATTGACTGTAACGTTCTGGCTATCATAAGCCCATAGCGCACCAAACAGTCAGTTTTTCTGGATGTTTCGACATACACTTGAGGATTAGCTTCACTCCAAATGCGGCAGTTTTGTTTGTTGACGTAGCCATTCAACCAGAAGTGCGCTTCACCGCTAAGCAAAATTCGCTTATGAAAATCGGGAACAACGGCAATCTCGTTTTGGGCCCATTTTGCACTATTTGCAAGAGTTGTTCAGGCGTGATTCATGATGAATTTCCAAGCCAAACTGAGAATAAATCACTTGACAGCTGTTAAATCGGTCGCCATTTTTAACAGAAATGCCAACTTAAAGTTCTATGCCTCGAAAATTGTTACCCTTTAGTATGTGGTAAGCTCTGATAAGACAGTGAAAGAGACTTTGCTGAGCTACTGAGAACCTAGATCTAGATCTATGTAAAGGATAGTAGTATGTAGTAAGCTCTGATAAGACAGTAAAAGAGACTTTGCTGAGCTACTGAGAATAGGTGGATATATTGCTTCTGATTCTCTACCTATGCTCGAAAGCAAGATTAATAACATTAAATATTCAATAATATAGCATAAGTCCCTTCTGTGTCTTTTCAATCCAGAAACGACATATCTGCGCTGCATTCGATAGCAATGAGATATCTCCGTCGTGCCAAAGTCCCTAATTGGGTGCGATTGGTACATTTAAATATCTATATATGTATATCTATATATATATTCAAGTGAATATTAATAGAATCATTTATAAATTCAAGTTTTTAATTGCACTTTATCAAAATTATAATATAAATTAATTATAACTTAACTTATTCTAAACTAAATGGGAAAACAATCAAAAAGTTTCATAAAGATCGATCGCATAAAAATCTGAAATATTTAGAATGAATCTTGAATTCGTGAGACTTTCCATACAAAATACAAACGTGGCTTGAAAAAAGGTTAATATACTCGTCATATTATGACTAACTGAACCCTAGAAATAGGTAATTATAGAAAACTATTAACTCAGAAGCAAAGCCAAGCATCAAGAGCTACAAATAGTTTTCCAAGTCAACTTATTTCCCACTAATAGATGAGATTCGAGCAGATTATGCCTACTTTACTGACGAATGGTAAAATGTTTCTACAACTTATTTTATTCGTAATATTGAATCGTTATTCAAAACAGCAAAACTATTTAAAAACAAATTCCCAATAGGAAGAAAGGGGAAGGCAGCAGAGCTACCGCTGAATTAACTGAAAGAAACATATTTACATAAAGTCAACTTTATGTTTGAATATCATATTATTATTTATCTTTGGATTTATCTATTTATATATGCACTCGTCTTTACTTTATAGAACATTCTTCTGTGTTGCATTTGAAGTACACATTTTGTATTTATTTTTCCTATAAACATGAGGAATTTCACGGAGTATTTGCATTTACTGCGCGCTCTTATTTCACTTTACTATAACGTAAAAGTGAAAAGAAATTCCTGCAAATTGAAGCGAGTCAAGTACCTAGTGTTATTCATACATATCTGAGTACTCGTTCATTTAAATAGCACTTGGTACTTGTTGAAGTACTCGCACTTTATGCACTCGCACAGACACGCCTTTTGAGTATTTAATTGAACATCGGCTCATAGCCGATACTTATACGGAATTATATATATATATATATTTGTATTGAAGTATCACTTAAGCTTGGAGTTAAGAGACATCTTTCAAGTGCACTTTATTATAATGGAATTATCGTTATATATCAAACTCTTAATAAACACCTGCTGCTTGGCGAGCTACCAGAAACTCTCAGTACAACCCTCGCTGGATGGAGTTGCTTTCTATAATTAAAAACTTTATTATTTATTTAAAGCAAATTTTTGTTTGGAAAACATATTTTAAGCAATTTTGAATATATTTCAATATAAAACAAAAATGAATTTGAAAATGTTGCCAAGAGTCAGAAATGTTGCTAGGAAACACGCTGCTAGCAACATTTTGTGGAACTTATTTCGCATCGACAGTAACAGCATCATAAACTCGTTATCTCTTTCTCGCTCTATTTACATGGAATCTTTTTCAATTATATACATTATTTTGCTTGAAGTAAATGAACTTAAAGTATTTCTTTTATTAAAAGAATTTCCTTATAATTATTATTTGTTTTTTGTTTATATTTTGGAATGTGGGAAATGATTTGCAAATGTTTATGAAGTATAATTTTTGGTCTGCTTGTCTTAATTATAGACACTTGAGGCGTGCGTTGGGTTGTTTTTGGCACAAAAAGTTTATCGGCAGCGATAAAATTGAACGAGCCGTAAAGCACTCGAGATTAGAATGCCCCCTGGGACCCATAATTGGGGGCTAACCAATGCGATTAGAATAACCCGCTTGGAAGAATCGAACCTTAGCTTTGTTCTTCAGTACACAAAATGATCTCGGCCGCAATTTTTCTTTGCCTCTGCCTGGCCTCGGCCTTTAACTTCTTTCGCACGCGTCGGCAGCGCAAACTCATAAAGAATCTCAAGGGACCCTTCACCTTGCCTTTGATTGGTTCCATGCACAAGCTGGTGCTGCTGACGCCAAGGAGTAAGTCAATCCCCAGAATCAAGTTGTATATATCTATAACATAATCCTATAGACTTCTTTCAGAACAGCGCCCGATATTTGGCCAAGTATGGAGCAGTCACCCGCTGCTGGGTCTTCCACAGACTATTCCTACCTGTCGCCGACGTGGAGCTGGCAGCGCAGCTGCTCCAAAGCGATGCACATCAGGAGACTGGCTACGAGCTGATGAGCGATTGGCTGGGAGACGGTGTGCTCATGTGCAAGCCGGAGCACTGGTCACAGCGGCACCAGCAATTGGTGTCCCTCTTTAAGCCGGACAACATGTTGCAGCTAACGAAACTGCTTCAGAAAGAGGCGGAGCAACTGTGCTCACAGTTGGCGGAGTTTGCCGAAACCCGTCAGGTCATTGATGTGTGGCAGCTCGTGTCATCCACGGTGCTGGACCTAATGCTAGCCACCACTTGTGGACTCCAACCGAGCGAGCAATATAAAAAAGCCTTCACTGAGTAAGCATATCAAATTTCTCTTTTCGAAGGGAATCTCCTTTAAGCTCTATTCAACTAATCTGCTTTGTAGTAAGAACAAGTGTAAGGCTTCTTAAATTTTGAAGGATTTATAGCATTCTTCTCGGCTTAGCTTTGGATACTCAAGTGTCATTTGATGTTAGCTGCAAGCATTAATCACATGAGTATGTAAAGCTGTAAAAGCACATGAAAGATTTGAGCAGGATAAATGGTATTAGGTGAATACAACTCAGTTCAGTTCAGTAGGAGCTTAAAGCTTCCTTGAATAAGGAAATATTCAACTTTTGTGTAAGATTTTTTAAAGCACATGAACGATATACAAGATTAATTTAGTGTTCAATTGGCATTAATCATAAAATATAATCTCTTTCAAGCTAGCTAAAGCTTCAAAAGCAGATTAAAGCTTTAAGCGACATTAATTGGATTAAGTACATTTCAAATCGCTTTAAGCTTTAAGCTTCTTCAAGCAATTTGCTCCACTTCAACTTTTGTCTTACATTCTTGAACTCTTCAGTTTAATCTGCTTTTAAGTTGTGAAAACTTTCAAAAGACATGAAAGCTATCTACTTTTTTTTAAGCTCTTTGTGCTATGACTTAAGATTAATCAATATATATTTTTAAGCTCCTTTGAGCGAATCAAAGCTACCAAAGCACATTAATGCTTTAAGAGACATGTCTAGGTTGTACTCAATGCATTTTGTTACGATTAAAGTTTAAAGCTAGAAGCTTTTTAAGCTTTGCAAGCACCTGAAAGCTTTCTCTTTCTATTGTACTTTACAAATCATTATCCGTTTTGATCTTGTGGTGTAATTTAATGTTTATTCATATTCTTATTCAATTTCATATTCGTTTATTCGCAGCCTCACAGAGCTGTATCGCAAGCGGTTCCTTGGCCTTAAGTCGGCGAACCGCCTAATCTTCTGGATTGCATCTCCTCTGACTCGAATGCGCCAGAAGAAACTCATCCGGCGGCTCAATGATGAGCACAAACAGATCTTGGAGCAGTTCCGACAACACAAACTGCCAGATAAACAGGAGAAGAATGGGAATATTATCATAGATCGCTTCGAGCCACTGCCAAAACTTGACCATCAATCCTTGATTGAGGTGCTCCTGGCAAATGGACAGCTCAGCGATGAGGAGCTCTGCGCCGAGTTGAACACCTCCAACTACTTGGGGTATCTACTCTGTAGCTCAACGCTCTGCTTCGCCTTGGTACAGATTGCACTTCATCCGGGAGTGCAGCAACGCTGCCTGGAGGAGCTCCTCAAGGCGCGCAGCAATGGGGATTGGCAGCTGGAGAGTCTACAATACCTGGACGCAGTGCTCAAGGAGACGCTGCGACTGCATCCAGCACAACTAATTGTGGGTCGCCAACTCAGCCAGGATTTCCCATACAGTAAGTGTTCAGTCTGTGCGGTGTTCCTCGTGCTTATGCCTCCTCCTCTTCCTACAGCTCACTCTTTGGTGGGCGATGGCAGTCTGCCCGCTGGCGCGGAGATTTACCTCAATCTCTACGAGATGCAACGCTCTGAAAAGGATTACGGCAAAGATGCCAAGTATTTTCAGCCAGAGCGCTTCCTGGAGTCGCCACCTGAGCTGCTCAGCTTCGGCCTGGGTCCACGCTGCTGTCCGGCGCTGCAATACAGTCTCTCCCTGCTGAAGGCGCTGCTGGTGCCGCTCCTGACGAAGTTTGAGCTGCTGCCGTTTGGCAGTGAACTGCGTCAGGATCTGCGACTGGTGCTGGGCTCAAGGAATGGCTTCCAGTTGGCCCTAAAGCCACGTTAAGTCCTACTTGATCCAGTAAATACTCCTTAGTAGCTAAGTTATTGGGAAGGATTGGGGTTTGGGATTAGTTAAGCTCAATTTTTTTTATACTTTAATAAAATGTGACAGGAATCGGTCGGTTTGGAATATTGGAATAGCTCGTAATACTATACGTGTATATATAATTTATGATATTCTTAAGGGATCTCTGAGTGGATTCCCAGCTAGGAGCTGCTGCGCTTGCGCAGGCCGAGCTGCACGCCATTGTCAGAGCGCATCACAATGTTAACAACAGGCTGGATGGGTTCGCCTATGGGGAGCAGCTCGAAGTCCCGCACAATCTTGGCCAGCAGCATTTTCATCTCCAGCTGGGCAAACTTCTGGCCAATGCAGTTGCGTGGTCCGGCGCTGAAGGGCACAAAGGCAAAGGTAGAGGCGCGTTCGCCGTTCTGGTGCCGCTCGGGCTTGAAGAGATTGGGTTGTTCGAAATGCTTGGGATCGTTTTGCATGCCAATCAGAGGCATTAGCACCTCGGAGCCAGCGGGTATGATGCCCTCACCTACCTTGGAATGGGCTAAGGGTAACGAATCAATTGATTAGGTGGCCTTTTCGTTAGGAGACCTGAGGACTTACTGTACTTAAAGTCCGTTTGGAGCTTGCGTCCCACAATGGGAATAGGTGGAATCTGACGCAGTGACTCCTTGATGACACACCCCATGTACTTGAGTTCGCCAAGGTCGCGCATAGTGATCGAACGACTGCGATCTGTGCCCAGCACCTGCAGTACCTCGTCCAGGAGCTTGGCCTGCACCTCGGGATGCCGTGAGATTAACCAGAGGCAGAAGCAAATCGCGCTGGTTGTCGTGTCATGCCCGGCGAACATAAAGGTGTCCACCTCCTCGCGAATCTCGTCATTTCTCAATGGACGACCTTCAACGCTGGCCTGCAGCAGCACATCTAGCAGCGCCATGCGCCTTTTACCACCCACATCATCCTCCATCTTGGGCAGCTGCTCCTCCAGCGCAGTGCGACGCTGCTCGATTACTTTTGTGGTGAACTCGTGCATGGTCCGGATGAGCTTTGTCTGGCGCCACTTGCGAAGTGGATGCGTCAGCGTGAACAGCAGCTCACTGTGCTGATAGACGGATAAGAACCGCCGAGCCATCAACGCCGTGCATCTAGAGAAAGGATACATTAGAGAAGCCACCTTCCAGCTGCTCCTGACTTACTCATTGACAGCAGCTGCATAGGGCGTGCTCTCTGCCCGCTGGGCATTCACCTTGGTGCCCATCGCAGTCTCCGCTATGATGTCCAGTGCGGCCAGGCAGATGAACGGATACACATCAAAGGGTGTCCGGCCATCGGCGTGCTGCTCCAAGCGCTCCACACACACATTCGACTGCTGATCAAACACCTCCACGAACTGCTCCAAAATGGAAAAGTGAAATGCTGGGGTTATGATTTTCCTGCGCTGGTGCCAGAGCTTGCCATCGTTCAGGAGGAGACCCTTGCCCAGCCACTGTCCCAGCAGCTGGTACACCTGATGCTTCACCAACTGCTCCTGGCTGGACAGCAACTGCACATTGAACTCATAGTCCGAGCTCAGGATTATCAGATGATTAAAGGCCCAGATGCGATGCAGGCTTCCAAATATTTGCACCTGCTTGCGGCCCTTTTCAATGAAATCTGCGTCAGATAATCAAGATAATAACTGATTAATCTCTTTGTTTTGAGTGGATTCAGTTCATCTGTGTGTAAAATTGAACAACTCCTCAGCCAACACACACAACAAGCTATTCTCTGCCTGCGCTTAAACGAATTCTGCTGCGAACAGAACAACTTCTGAGCTAATTATTGGATCATAATGAAGTTAACAGCATAAATTAAACAAATAGTTAACTCTCTAACTTTAACTTCTAATCAAAACTATCGATTGGAAATTGTGTTTAAGAATCGTGTTTTATCGATTAGCGAGAGTGCTGCGAGGAAGTTCCAAAATTATAGGTAAAATAAATCTAAGTATGATGGATCGACTCGGCTTTAGCTGCTGATCAAGTTAATATATATTTAATGGATTTATAGATGCTTCCTGCTGCCCGTTACATACGTCTCCATAAACTTAAAACTCCCCTTTCTACCACTTATGCAATGAGTTAAGGTACTTCATGTGTACATCAAGTACACAACGTAAAAAACTCCAAGTGTTTTTCGTACTACGCACAATTTATTTCAAGAATTTGTTTATAAACAATTTGCGAAATTGAAATGCGCTGTAAAGATCTTTATGTATTTGTATACATACATATATATATATATATATATATATATATACATATAGTGAATGTAGATTAAACACCCGAAATAATCCAATTTATTTGAACACACGTTTCCTATTCGATTAGATTTTATTCATTCAAAAGTGAGATGCGAGCGGAATTCCAAAAATAACTTCAGATTAAATAACTGAACTATCTGAATGAGTCAAAAAATAAATTTCTATTTTAATTCACAATTATCTTAGAGTTTAATCTGAAGAGTGAACTGATTAAAGGTAACCAGGTAATTAACTAATACGCAATTACTTGTGCAATTTAATTAGATAACCAAAAGGAATTACCTTTATATGTACGCTTTAAGATGTTTAATTACTCAAGTAATTAAGCGATTCAGATGCAATTTTCGTAGTAATTAAATATAATAATTGAATAGAGTTTACAATACGTAATTATTTCAAGACTTAACTTAAAAGTTGAGCTTAGAGGTCTTAATTACTCAAGTAATTGAGTGGCTTAGGCGCAATTACTTAAGTAATTACATTTAATATGTAAAGTAACAATTTTATTAAAGCTTGGCATACAAAACTACTTTCAAATATCATCATAAATGTCCTTAATTACTCACGTAATTAAACCATTCAGAGAAAATTAATTGAGTAATTAAATTTTTTTAATTTAATTTGAGAATTTTATTAAATCAACCTACAATTATGCTCAAAAATTGAGCATACCAATCATTAATTACTTCAGTAATTAAAAAAGTTTATAAGAAATTACTTAAGTAATTAAATTTAATAATTTAATTTGAGAATTTTATTAAATCAAAGACAATTATGTCAAAAAATTGAGCATACCAATCATTAATTACTTCAGTAATTAAAAAATTTATAAGAAATTACTTAAGTACTTAAATTTTTTTAATTTAATTTGAGAATTTTATTAAATCGAAGACAATTATGTTCAAAAATTGAGCATACCAATCATTAATTACTTCAGTAATTAAAAAAGTTTATAAGAAATTACTTAAGTAATTAAATTCAATAATTTAATTTGATAATTTTATTCAATCTATCAAACTCAATTACTCCTAACATAGAGCATGAAAGTCTTTAATTCCTTAAGTAATTGAACATTTTACACGTAATTACATTGGTAATTGAATTAATTTCTTTTATATTCAGTCTCAGTTACTCATTGGATGAAATAAATCCATAAGTTGTAATCGCGAAAAGTTAGTGAATCACCAAAGCAGTGCACTGCTTCAAGCGTCGCTGTTTGTGTGAATACGATTTGATTTCTCTGACTAATCTGAATAATCTGAATAATCTGAATAATCTGAATAATCTGATTTTTGCAGTCTGGCCAAAAATAGAACAAATCAGGCTTGATCTTTTTGAATATGCTAAAAAGGCAATATTATGACATAAGCATTTATATAACTTACCTTTAGAGTTATATATATATTCGTGTATAGCTTAGATCGGATTATTGGCAATACCTACTCTTTGGATTCAGCTTAAACATTAGCTGGAGCGCGCCGATTAGGGGCAGGCAGAAGGGGCCCGGCAGGTTGGCGACTGCCTCGCGGCGCGACCGCTGGCTCCGATGGACGAGGACGGCGACCGTGAGAAGGAACACGACAATTGCGATCAGCAGCATTTTGCAGTATGAGGCGGCTGGAGCTTGGAAAGCCAAAGCTTTGGGTATTATCTAATCAAACATGTTGCTACTTCGAGATTATTTTGCCAATTAGAGACGTTCAACGGGATGAACGGGTAAAGGTGGAAACGGGAATGGGAACAGCTGATACCGGGTGCTGATAGCTCAGAGGTAAACAGTTGTGAGTTGAGTAAGTGATTAGCATTTGTGATTTTTATTTACTGTGGATGGAGTGCATCGAGAAGAAGTATGTTAATTGTTTGGAGTACAGTGGCGATGACACGGCATCAGAGGATTGAGTCATAGCTGACAGTGGGTGAACTTTTTTCCAAGTAATTTCCGTTAGAGACACTCGTGCGGAAATTAAAACATTTGCCGGGGCACCAAGCCGCTGCTGCACTCGATGGATGGCTGCCAAGCCAAGCCAAGCCAAGCCGAGCCCAGCCCAGCCGGAGAGAGAACTGCCCTCAAAAAAACTAATTAACAGTTGCTTCCTGGTCCTGCTTGGGCCCCGTCCAATGCTGCTCCCCCGGCAACTTTGACTCTGTAATGGCATTTTATTATATTATTTTAAATGGCAAAACGTTCAGTGAACCCCATAGAGAACTTCAGATAAATAAATATACACACTATATATATATATATATGCATATATAATAGATATATAGTCGTAACAGTGGCAGCACCCCAGCTCCAGTTGGGGGACAGGTCTGATGGCAGGAGCAAGCGTAGGAGTATACGGACATGAAACGTGTTTTTAATTGTGCCGGCAAATGTGCGTTTTCAATTTTCACAATGACTGTTATAAATAAAACGAGAGGCGGCTATTTGCATGTTTCCCTGGCGGCGGCCCAAAAAAGATTTTCCACATTAATTTCTGCATATTAAAAATGCAATTTGTTGCGTTAATTGCAGCATGTGAAATGTATCAGACAATGCGACCGATAGCACACAGCCACTGCCATCGCCATCGCCATCGCCAGACCGCCCAGAGACCCAAAACCAGAGAGCACAGTCAGAATCCCAATCCCAATCCGTATCAGCACCAGCACCAGCACCAGCAACAGCAGCAGCAGGAGCAGAAGCACCAGCTAAAGAGACCTTTCTGCCCAAGTCACGTTGATGGGAGACCACGCGTCGTATGCGTATTCGTACTCCTATGCGTGTGTGTGGGTGTCACCCAACCACGTGACCAAATGATGCACAGCACTGCCTGCTTACCGCTCCATGTCCAGTCCATCAGCACCCGCTGCATGCATGTCGGATTTAAATATATTTAAAAAGGAAAAAAAGGTAAGGGGAAACAACTGATATTTCGGTTAAGGCGCCAACCGTTCAGATTCATTGATATAAATGACGCGTGGAATAATGCCCAGCAGGCATTATACTGGTACATCGGCTATTAAAGTCGGTTCGTCCACACTTAAAGCGATAGAAGTTACTTCAGAGCTATAAAAAAGGTAAGGCACTACGAATAAAATTTCAATATTCTTTTTCTTTCACATTTTTATTATAGATATCACTAAATTGTTTATGTAAAGGTATAAAAATAGTAAAAAAAAATATATAATAATAATAATAATAAAATTTAATAATAGTAAAGATAAAACAAAAAATAATAATACAAAAAAATATAATAAAATATAATATAATAAGAAATATTAAATATCAAATATAAATTTATTTATTTATTTATTTATTTATTTATTTATTTATTTATTTATTTATTTATTTATTTATTTATTTATTTATTTATTTATTTATTTATTTATTTATTTATTTATTTATTTTTTTATTTTTTTACTTATTTATTTATTTATTTATTTATTTTATTTTATTTTTCCCAGACTACTTTTTTTACTTTTTACTTATTTTACTTTTAAATTTAATGATTAGCTTTATATTGTTGTGCCTAGTCGTTAATCCGAATAAAATAATTAAATAAATAAAAATAAATAAATAAATAAATACATAAAAAAAATATATAAATATAAATAATACAAAAAAATAAATGATATAATATAATATAATTTAAAAAATATTAAATATCAAATATAAATATTATATATAAGAAATATATAAACAAAAATATTTAAACTGTAATATACAAATATTTGTTTATAAGTTTCCAAGTCTTTTTATTGTTCTGCCAATGTCCTCGCCAAAAAGTCCTCGAATATTTTTGGCAAGCTTCATGTATGGACGTCCATGCTTTATATCGATACATCAAGCACTTTGATGCATTGAAGTCTGTGCTTCATATCGATACATCAAGCTTAGAGCTGAGCTATACTTATCTCAAAGAGATAAACGCTACTGCGACTTTAAAATATCTGTCAGAAAAAAATCCCTTTAAATTTATTTATTTAGATTCAACTGTCGACAAAGAAAACATTAAAAAAAAGATACACTAAATTAAAATAATAAAATTTGAATCTATGAAAATATGAATATTAGCCTTTGAAGTGGTTTGTGGCTTGGACCATGATCCATTTGACGTTGTTGTAAACAATCCATTTTTCATCTCCAGTTATGATTTGCTTCAAAAGCGGATCATAGATGCACATCACAAACGTTGAAGCGATTTGTTAAATGATTTTCTTTGCCAGTCTAAGACATCGTTTATGATCATGAATGGTTGATTGTGGTAAATTCAACTTCTCTCCAATCTCACGCTCAGTTACATGACGATGCGATTCGATTAAAGCCGTGATATCGTCATCAACAACTTCGCTTGGCCGACCTGGACGTGGCTTATTGTTGAGTGAAAAATCTCCCGAACGGAATTTGACCAGCCAACTTTGACACTTTTCTTTTTAAGGCACATCACGCAACTTTTTAGCAACCTGAGCTGCATTTGTTCCTTACGGAAATAATAAAGTCAAACATGACGAAAATGTTCAAGAAAATTGTCAACGCCGTTTGTATGCAAAATCAGCGGTTTCTTTTCGTTCAACCCGATACTTTATTAGGAACAAATCGATATATGTAAATAAACCGTTAACATTCAAATTCAAATCTTTTCATCTTAAAAATACAAAACTCATTTTTTATTTTATACATTATTGATATATTAAAACTTTCTGTGTGTATCTTATTCTTATATATTTAATATATATTTTTATATATTTTGTATAAAATTAGAGCTAATGTTGGTTTTTGTAATATACTTTGAGTACTTATGAACTGCGTTTCGGAATTGGATGCACAGGAAACTATTCAATATTTGAGAATTTGGACAATAATAGAAAAAGCAGTAATATTTTCAGTATGCTCGATAGACTGCTGGGGGATGCATGACTAGCGTTTGATCTGCGGTGTGGATAGTATTCGATGGCCTTTTCGGCCATGGCTCTTATGCCCACCCAAGATTCCTCGGAGAGTTCTTTGATCTTGGAAGTTGGTGGCCAAAAGTCGAAAGCAATGCCATCTCGCTTGCCGGACAGTTCCAGTACGAAGGAGTAGGGAAATCCAATGTCAAAGGCATAGTCCGTGCTGGTGCCACCAAATGAATCCACAACTCCGGCTTGTTCATAGGTGAAAGTTGTGCCAGTTGCATTAAAGATGGCTTCAGTGGCAAATTTCGATATGTCAATCAGTTCCTGGACACTATCCACTTGAGAACTGAAAGATGTATTGATGGATTAGCAGTCTTCCGCTGGAAGGATTGGAACCTTACCTCTTGTAGACCCAGGGATAAAAAATGCATGTGTGATGGGAGTGAAGGCTTATAAACATGAGAGCCCGTTTAGTGTTTACCAGGTCGAGCATTATGTCACGTACTGCTCGGGATTCTGACTCCGAGAAGGGCGTTTTTCCGGCGTAGTGATCATGGCAGGGATCAAATAGTTCGGGATAGCCTGTTCTCCAGGCAATGTCAAAGTTGCGATTGATGTTGGTACCAAAGCAGCTGCCTCCATTGTGCGAGCGTGTGTTGCGCCACCATTTGTTTGTGGTACGGGAGTACGTATAACCATCGGGATTCACCAGCGGCATGACAATCCAATCGTAATCCCTTAACAAATGCTCATACCGCTCAAAGTTGACCACCAGCTGCTCCACTGCGTATAAAGCAGCCACTGGCGCCAACCATTCGCGTGCATGTTCTCCGCCCACCAAGAAGATTGCCTTCTTCCCAGTGCGTCCGTCTCCATTTGTGATCGTGATTGTCTTCATTGTGCGGTTCTCGTACGTTAAGCCCACATCACGCAAAACCACACGATGACTGTACGCATTGGACACGTCATCCAGGTACTCCAACATGCCCTCATAGCTGTAGTAGTCGTCGGTGTCCAATCTGGGTCCCACCTGGTAGCGACTGCGCAGCTTCTCCTTGAACACCTCCACACGCGATAACTCAGCGCCAACTGCCAGATCCGTATAAACTATCGATAACAGCGCACATAGCCCACACAACCAAAGGACTCTCAGAGACATTCTACCTCACGAACTCGTAACTGCCGAATAAGTTAGAAACCATTCAAATACTACCCGATTATCATGTGAAGCACCCACTGAGAGAGCGTAATGCAGCGATCTGTCTACATGATTATATATATATATATATATATGCTGTTATAGATCGTATCGCTAGCTCTAATGTCGCGTTCTTTTCAAAATAGTATCGTTGTTTTTTTAGCCGACTTCAACCGATCTCTTTTAACAACATGCTACGACTGAGTTCTGTCGATAAACCGACCTGTTTCCACTCCACACGATCAAATAATGGCATTCCACTTCTCTCAGTATATTGCTCTCTCTTTCGTGCTTCCGTTTGCCTTCCCACTCTGTTCTCACACTTGCGACCGACTCCAAATATCAATTTAAAAGTTCAAACCTTAAATCTTCTTTTGATCAATACCCTAGCTTAGTGACTCGATTGAATACTTAACGTTTATTATACAGATTTGGATATATAATATATATACATATAACTGATCGATTTATTTTTATCATATTTTATTTTGTACCAAAGTTTTATATATAAATATAAATAATATTTCAATTTTATTTAAAGAATAATTTCACAATTTTTTTATTAGGTACAAAACAGGCACAATTTACTAAATATATTAGGTTGAGTGTACCCAAAAATAAACAATGTACCAAGCTATAATAGTACATGTACCGGTTGTACCAAGCTTGGTGAGCATATTAACCACATTATATACTCATTATTTGGTACATTCTTATATTCTTAGGTACATTTGCATGGTACTATTTCAATTCATATATAAACAATAATATATTTAAATTAATTTTATTTTTCAATAATATATTACAAACATTATTTATATATTTAGTTTGATATATTTTATATAGTTAAGTAATTTCTACACTTGGTACAAATTTAACAAAAAATGGTATATTATCTGTGTGATGGTACATTGGGTTTTTATTAAAATTATTCATTTTTTTAACGGGTTTTATTTTTATTTAAAACCTCAATTTATTTTCTTATTTTCGGTGCTTTTCTACATTCGTTTGGTACAACTTTTCATTACACTTTGTACTAAAAATAAATAAAGTTTTAAAGATTGCGTCATTCGCAGTGCTCAAAAGGCGCAACCCAAGAGAGCGCGAACTATTTTTAGAACCGGTTTGGAGTGAACGCGCTCCGTACTCAAAAAAAAAAGAGAACATAAGAAATCTCTTTAATAATTTTGCACCGGCTGAAGAATCTTTTGTTCTTCGCGTTGCGTATGAAATTTGCATAAGAATTGCACAAGGGTTACAAGAGGTGTGTGAGTACTCGGTGTGAAGGTTGTAGAAGACTAGAAAGCAACAAGTGGGCATTCTTCTGACGAGTGTGCACGACTACACGATGACCTTAACCGGGGTCTCAAATAGCTTTTAAAGTAAAACTAATAATAAAAAATGACAAAAATTTATGGGAAATGTAAAGTTTATGC
Source organism: Hirtodrosophila trivittata (assembly GCA_035045065.1). Lineage (NCBI taxonomy): Eukaryota > Metazoa > Arthropoda > Insecta > Diptera > Drosophilidae > Hirtodrosophila > Hirtodrosophila trivittata. The sequence continues at coordinate 7,502,603 of JAWNNK010000813.1, read as the reverse complement.
AAAATTTGAATAGTATTCATAGCTTATTTGTAGGTTAAACAGAAACCTATAGACTATATCAACTGTATTTCTGACATCGCGTAGACAGACTTGGATATTTCTATTGGGTTATCGATGCTGTTGAAGCATATCTACACCTCAAGGGCTCAAAGATAGTTTCCTCTAACTTTAAGATACTTTTGTAGAAGCTTTAAATTGGACAGTGAGACTTGGATATATCTATTCAGCTATCGATGCTGATCTGCATCTATCTACAGCTCAATGGTTCAAAGCTACCTCCCTCTGACTTTAAGATACTTTTTTAGAAGCTTTAAATTGGACAGTCAAACTTGGATATATCTATTCAATTATCGATGCTGATCTATCTACACCTCAAGGGTTAGAAGATACTTCCCTCTGACTATCGATACTGATCTACATCTATTTACAGCTCAAGGGTTTAAAGATAGATCTCACTTTAAGATACTTTTGTAGAAGCTTTAAATTGGACAGTCATCTGATCTGTCTACACCTCAAGGGTTAGAAGATACTTCCCTCTGACTATCGATACTGATCTACATCTATCTACAGCTCAAAGGTTCAAAGATACTTTCCTCTGACTCTAAGATACTTTTGTAGAAGCTTTAAATTGGACAGTCAGGCTTGGATATATCTATTCAGTTATCGATGCTGATCTACATCTATCTACAGCTCAAGGGTTCAAAGATACATTCCTCTGACTCTAAGATACTTTTGTAGAAGCTTTAAATTGGACAGTCAGACGTGAATATATACTATATTCAGTTATCGATGCTGATCTATCTACACCTCAAGGGTTAGAAGATACTTCCCTCTGACTATCGATACTGATCTACATCTATCTACAGCTCAATGGTTCAAAGCTACTTCCCTCTGACTCTAAGATACTTTTGTAGAAGCTTTAAATTGGACAGTGAGACTTGGATATATATTATATGCAGTTATCTATGCTGATCTACATCTATCTACACCTCAAGGGTTAGAAGATACTTCCCTCTGACTTTAAGATACTCTTGTAGAAGCTTTAAATACTCTTTGTAGATATTTTTCATGGGTTAAGCATATAAAATGTGACAGTCATTCTGTTATTAGATTAAAGGACAACAAAACGCTATATATCTTTATTTGTTCCTTTTGTATTACAGTATTCTAGTGCAGTATTCGCCTTGATAAACCCATCTAAGTTCACTGATTCGACTAATTGAGTTAACGCTGGCCTTTTTGAAGCATTTTTCATGAGTTGGAGAACTCATCGTGGAAGCAATGCATTGAGCTGCATAGAGGACAAGCAAGATGATGAGGCAACTGGCCAGTACATGTATATATATATATATATCTTGTATATATATCTTCTAGTATTATGCTCTACTTTTATCTCTCATTTTACAGCTTTGCCATTTTGCGGTTTAAAAAGCCATTAAAAAATGTAATTATGTTGATAAATACGTCTTACTGGGCATTTTGCATTTTTATTTTGCCAAGTTCCTTTTGACGGCGTTGCGGCAACGACCTGGGGTTGCTAGGGGTGGGGGTAGGGGGGTAGGCGTGGATAAGGATTGGATGCAACAGGAAAGTGCGAGGACGAGGCTGTTGCCATTGCCACTCAACTTTGGCCGCCGCAACAGAAAAACGGCAAATGCAACAACAACGCAGCAACAACAACAAGAAAAACAACAAGAAAAACAACAGGGAAAACAACAAGAATAAGAAGAAGAAGAGCTCAGCTTTTCTTCATGTTTTTTTCGCCAACTTTTTGCCAACAATTTACTTGGCTCGGCGGGGCAAATATTTTATCATTGCGCCTTTCGCAGTCAAGTGGCAACTCCTACCCTTGACACAGCCAGACCTAGTACCAGCTGCTCCTGGTCCTGCTCCTGCTCCTGGTCCTGGTTCTGGTCTGGGTCCTGGTCCGTTGCCGCTGACTGTTGCATTTAAGAGCTGTTTATGGTCGCAATTCTTCTCTTTTTTTTCAACACTTGCAAATTGTTGCCGCTGCTTAAAAAACTCCTTTTTCAATTTGTTAGACATAATTTTTTTATGCGAATATTAAGATGAAAATTGACTTGGACAGTTTTCCATATTAGCCTCGAGACACTTTTCAATTCAACATTTCCATCCTCGAGTTGTTCCCTCTGCCAATTTGGGCTAATAGTTTTGCCCATCCAACTGATTGCCATCTAATGAAGCTATCATTTATGCAAAACTGATGGGCTAAAAACTTTCAGCTCTCAAAATTGACTTTTACTCTGAGTTTTCTTTCCTACTTGCAAAATTAATGAGGTAGCAAAAATTTGATTTCAATTTATAGATTATGACCCTCGACCCCAGAGCCCAGACCCCAGAGCTCAGAGCTCAGTCCCATGCAATTGTCAATGTGCATAATTTATAACGAGAGAACTTGAGAGACTCAAGACTCGAGACTCGAGTCTCTACGACAACTCAGAGCAGAAATAAAAAAAGAATAATAAAAAAAATAAAATAAAGAAAAGGAATCCGATTAGTTCACTTGATGCTGTGTCCTTCGACTTACGGTTGCTGGTCCTTGCGCCACTTGCCATGCGAGTCACGTACCTTTCATGTCCGATTTTTAAGTTTGCGCCGCACAAATCACGTAACCCGACCATTTCCCTCCGCAATGCTGAATCGGGTGGGGTGAGACGGGGGGCTAATGGGGGTAATGGTATGACATTAACACAACAGCAAGCTAATGTCCTACTTGAGGCTATTTGTAGTGCACTTTGTGTGGATTTTTATGATTTGTTTACCCACCGACATGGAGACGTGAGCGAAATGTGAGTGAACCATAAACTCAGATAAGGAAATCTTATAAATAAGTACTCGCACTCCTCCTTTAACGGCATGTACTTATTCCTCTCCTCTTTCAGCTTTTCGGGCTTCAATTTGTAACTGACTTTCTAGAGTATCACCAAAAAGCGATTTGATCTCTTTCAAACTATCTTCATTTTAGTAGGGAACAGATCGTATTCAGAAACTTCCAAAAGTCCCATCGTTTTATCCAAATTGTAAATAACATGTCAATGTACATATATATATACATATATACTTTCATTGTGTTTATCAACTTTATATTTCTTTTTGTAGACAATTTCACATTAAGCGTTTGCGATCTTAAAAAACAAGTTTAAATAATTTAACTGGGTCTCAAAATAACCCTTAACAATTTCTTCAATGGGAATCGTGAACAGCGCTGCTCGCCGTAATTCAACGTCCTCCGAATGCCCATTGGCCAAGTTGCTAGTCCACATCGCAGCCAGGACCAGAAGGATTGCAGTAAGAGCCAGATATCGGGATGCCATGTTGAAGTTGTAACAGAACGCGATCAACTGTTTGAGTTTGTGGCAACAGCAAGGGCTTTAAATACCACTTGGAGGCAGTTACTCATGTCACGTAATGGGATTAGGTTTGCGTAATTATCATAAATCCCTTCGTAATGTTCTGGGAAATCAATTTAGAACTGTCCGGACTCAAATGATGGCCATGTAAATATTCCATTGCATATGAGCAATCGCTCAGTTGTTACCTGGTCATGAGCTCGGCGCACTTGCTCTGCTCCACGTTCGATAGATGCCACTCAAGAGACGCAGTCAGGCTGGCAATACTGATCTTATATAGAAGCCACAAATACAGCTGTACTATATATAACGAGAATCCCTTCGATCGGAAGTAACTAACCCAGAGTCGAACTCCCATTTACAGCCAGAATCATAGATATGAATTCCCCAGAGACTGTTTTCTTAGTAGATTCTGATTATTCTAGAATTCTCCAAGATATATTCCATAACAAAATAGAATTCAGAGTGTATATTTATTATTTCTTTATTTTCTTTCAACTTATTGAGAACTTCAATTAATTCCATATCCTAATCTAACATTTTCTTTCATATATATTTCAATATGGGAACATATCCTTTTATTCAGTTACATTTCTTGATAAAGAAAATAAAAATAAAAAATAGAAAATTCTTGTAATAAAAACAGGAAAAGAAAGATTTCAATTAAACTTAAGTGTATATTTTTATTTTGCTTATCAAATGCACTTTATAAACTTTATATTCATATTAGTAGAAATTTTCACAGCCAATGAAGAGTTATCTATATACAGTTTCGCTTCATTCATTGATACATTTTCCGTTTGGTTTCAAAAGTCTTCAGCTCCGTAAGATCATTTTCCATTGGGCGTTGCCCAAGTTTCTTCCTTGGACGTTGTGTGTTTCAAGCTCAGACTAAGTTCAGTTTCTTGAGATTAAAAACTTTGAGCATAAACGCTGCAAATGGAACGCTTGATTGTTGAGAATTATGGAAATATTCATCGAGGTGAACGTCTCGCGAATGCCTAATGGCCGGCTGGGCAGTGATGCCACTCCAGGTCACAGCCAGGACCAGAAGGATTGCAGTAAGAGCCAGATAACGGGATGCCATGTTGAAGTTGTAACAGAACGCGATCAACTGTTTGAGTTTGTGGCAACAGCAAGGCCCTTAAATACCACTTGGAGGCAGTTACTCATATCACGTAATGGGATTAGGTTTGCGTAACTATCATAAATCCCTTCGTAATATTCTGGAAAATCAATTTACAACCAGAGTTGCCAATTTAGCTATTTCCCCACTAGATCTAGTGGTTTTCAATTGGCATATGCGGGATTAATTGTAAAATAGCGGCTGGCGGGAATTATAGCTATTTGCCAAGAAAAATTGGTGGCAGCTTCATGTTTTTTATGCTTTACGATGCCACACTTAAGAACTTTGTAGCATATTTTCTATTGGAATGGCAAAAAAAACATCGAAAAGCCAAAAGAGCATTAAATATTATCGGTTTTACTTATGAAATCAATTGTATCGAGTGTTATACTATCACTAACGAGGTATTTTACAATTTGAGAATTAATCGCGAGTGTCAGTTAAATACCTAAGAATGCCTAAAAAATATAAGCAAGAACCGCGTCATGTTTGGATGCAAAATCCAGCGTTAAAAGATTGGATCGCTGTAGATGCAACCGATGGTTCAAAATGTTTTGGAAATATTGCAAATGCAGCATTATTGCAAAACTAAGCGATTTGAAGACCGCAAAGCACAAAAAAACATCATCTGCGTTTGCACAGACGAAAGGAAAATGCTGTCATAATTATGAAGTGCCAGCAGTATGTTTAAAAAAGATAGGAACTAATCAAACATACAAAAGTTCACCTGCAGATGACGAATTTATGACGAACTTGATAAGTTCACAAATATACTTTATGAAATCTATAAGAATCTATAGTAAAACGATACTACTGTATTCTGGCTATTTCTAGATTTTTTCAAAGGCTAGTCTATCTTTTTCATGACCCGAAGAGTTGGCACCACTGTTTACAACTGTCCGGACTCAAATGATGGCCATGTCACTATTCCAGGTATAAACAATGCATATGAGCAATCGCTCAGCTGTTGCCTGGTCGGCGCACTTGCTCTGCTCCACGTTCGATAGATGCCACTCAAGAGACGCAGTCAGGCTGGCAATACTGATCTTATATAGAAGCCACAAATACAGCTATACTATATATAACGAGAATCCCTTCGATCGGAAGTGACTAACCCAGAGTCGAAGTCCCATTTACAGGCAGAATCATAGATATGAATGTCGCACCTTCTTTCCCCAGAAGACTGTTTCCTCAGTAGATTCTGAGTTTTCTAGTATTCTCCAAGATATATTCTATAACAAATCAGAATTCAGAGCGCATGTTTTCATATTTATTATTTCTTTATTTTCTTTCAACTTATTGAGAACTTAAATTAATTCCATATACGATATTATTCATCTCAGAAATTAACTAATATTTCAGTTTTATAGTACGATAAAAAGGGAACATAGTTTTATTATATTTTTATTTTATTTTTATTTTTATTTATTTAATTTAGAGACGACTACAAACAGTCGAGTAGCAAAAAAATAAAAGTTTAACACAAACTTTTGAGCTGGAAATTAAAAAGTAAAAAAGGTCTGGGGTAATATAAAAAATGATTTTAAACTTGAATTGCTCCAACATTTGTTGCAAGGATTGGGGAACACCCAATCAGAACAATAAGTATTACTGTTAGGAGTTACATTTCTCGATATATTAAAATAGTATATATAGTATATCCATTTTTAGTTTTTTACTGGCGGATAGCAATGATCTTTATGAAAACTGCAATAGGCTTTATCAAAAAGATATATTAGATAATCGTGACGCCGAAACCTGGTTGGCAGCTCTGACGGTGGACCGGGTTGTTCATACTCCTTGGCCACTTCAACGATACCAACGTCCTCCGACTGCCCAATGGCCATAATGCTAGTCCACATCGCAGCCAGGACCAGAAGGATTGCAGTAAGAGCCAGATAACGGGATGCCATGTTGAAGTTGTAACAGAACGCGATCAACTGTTTGAGTTTGTGGCAACAGCCAGGGCTTTAAATACCACTTGGAGGCAGTTACTCATGTCACGTAATGGGATTAGGTTTGCGTAACTATCATAAATCCCTTCATAATCATGTTAAATCGTCAACTATCCGGATTTAAGCTGACAGCAAATGATGGACTTGTCTCTAGTCCAAGTATATAGGTTGCATATGAACAATTGCTCAGTTGTTACTTGGTCATGAGGTCGGAGCACATGCTCTGCTCCACATACGATGGATGGCACTGAAGTGCCCTCAAGCGGAAGGTATGCCCAAAATATAACAACCACCACGATTTATGGCCCATTGGAGATGCATTAAAGATGGCAAATTGTTAATGCATTTCGACAGCTCGCAGCTTCAGGTTCAGCTGCTTTCAAACGTATCTTTGCATTTCAATGGTCCTTACTTACGGCGTAAACAATGACAAAGGACTTCACGTACTCCTAAGCATAAGCACGTGAGAGGTATTAACACATACATCATCTGGTTTAGATCTTAGAGATATTTTCTTGTATCCCGAAACACGCAGAGTGCATTCGTATAAGAGATTACTTTGAGACCTGCTCCTTGTTAGCATTAAAGGATATCCCCTTCCTTATATCCACATTGAAGAAGTTAAAGGCGCTGATCTTATCTTGACATCATAAACCTATATACATATATACTATATATGAGAAAAACCCTTGAGCCGGAAGGAACTTAGTCAGAGTCTTACTCCCATATAAAAGCATCCTAGATATTTATGCCGCAGCTGCTTTCTCCTGCAGGAATAGGAAGTAATTATCCAAGATATATTCTTAATGTTTTAAATTTTAAAGGTAATAACAAAAGGAAACAGTTGAGTGTACTGATAAGCACTTAGCGAGGTTGTACTGTAGTATCAAAAGTGCACGTGCAGTGAAATTAACGAAGTGTTTTACAAATTGCGTCTGTAAATATTCTTTGTCTATAAGGTTAGAGTATATCAAGCTGCAGATGGACTTTGGCATCTATATAGATAGTCGCGGCTATACTCTATATGTAAGATATATACGAGATATATAATATATAGGGCTGGAGATGAATCAGTCATAACTAAATCACGTTTAGATAAAAGCTTAAACAATTCGCGACATTATTAAATATTTATTATATCCAAGTACATGTGGAAGAAAGGGTATATAATGTTCGGTTATTATATTATCCTTTGGTCAGTTGAAGTAGAGAATTTTTATTGTTGCTGTTGTTGTTCTCTCAAGTGGCGAACACTCGACTGAAGGAGTCGAGTCGATACTCCCATAAAAATCGCTCAGCTACAATTGAGTTATAATGCAATTGGCAAACGTAAAGCAAATGTTGTTAACTTTGCAGCGAGCGAGATTGAAAGGGAGAAGAGAAGCACGCGGGGTGGTGGGAGGATATGTGTGCTGTGTGTTGTGAAGTGTTCAGGACATTGTTGCCTTGACCGTCTGCAAAAAGTTTTGCTCAATGAAAATGACACATAAATAGCATCAACATTCAGGATCTCGGGAACACAAATGTGATTACGATTACGTCCAACTTCCAACTTCCAGCAAGGAGTATTCTACGAGTATGTGGGAGTCACCTTTGTTTGTTGATGACTTTTGCTTGATTTGTGTGTCCTGCATGTCCTTGCGCGTCTGTGTGCTTCGTCTGCTATTGTATGTGTGTATATGTGTGTGTGTGTGTATGGGTCCATTATGGTTCTTATGAAATTTGGCACATAAATTGTATTATTGCATTTATGCTTGATTTTATTTCCGTTTGCCTTACAATCGCCACATGATTGTGTGGGTGCTTAACTGCCTTAGTGTGTATGTGTGTATCTGAATGTGTATATGTGTGTGTGTTTCTTTATTTTGTGTGTTTGTGTCCTTTTGTATTGACTGTTAAATTGGCTTTCGTTGCTTTTACGTCGCATAAGTGAATTTACTGTGAATTCGTCTTCGTCTGCGCTTTTAAGTTTCCTTTTCTCTTCTGTTTTTTTCGCCTTGCCAACTCACACATATGCACTTGACATATGGATGTGTGCGTGTGTGTGTAAGTGCTTTCATTTCAACGGTTTCCTTGCTAAGCGCCTTACTCAACGCTGAGCTCAATTTGAACTTCAATTAGCTGCATTGGCCTGGCTAATAAACGTTCCACTTACTTAACCTATTCCCTTCTTCATCCCTCTCCCACTCCCACATATTCACACACTCTATTCCTCTGTGATACTCTCTCTCCCTCTCTCTCGCTCGCTCGCTCTGTGGTCGGTCGGTCGGTCGGTCTGCTGCTCGCCAGTTGCTGGTATACAATTACAAATGACGCGCCAGCGCCAGGCCGAAAGTCAATTAACGGGACTCGCATAAAAGCTCCACGCGCCTCGTCGACTAATTGGAATTGAAACATAAATTAAAAGTCAAAGACGTCGACGAAAACGAAAATGAAGAGAAAGATGAAAACGTAGAAGGCTGAATGCAACTAAAACTTTACGACTTCTCTACTTCACATGTGTGTGCTGTATGTGTGTGTGTGTGTGTGTGTGTGTCAGTGCTGGTCAATTCGTAACGTAATGCTGCAATATACGTAACATTGTTCGATTCTACGTTTTGTCGTAATGTTCACCAATTACGATAGTTTCATCTAAACACACACATACAAACACAGCATACATATGTATGTATGTATGTATGTACATATTATTGCGCATATTGACAGCTTAGATTAAGTGTTGACTATAAATTTTGTTGTTTTATTTTTATTTCTCGCTAAGGTTCGCGGCACATTCGCGATATTTATGTGGCCAGTGCAATTGCAGCTTGCAAGTGGAAATTATTTACTTGCAATTACAAGTGTGACCAGACGCCCAGCCACCCACATACACACACACACACGCGCACATCTACTGATGCATGCGCTCATTACATTAACCCCCATGTTCGCTTGCTGTCTCGTTTTGACACCGTACTAAAACTTTAAGCTACGCAAGAAATTTGAACTAATTTTAATTAGTTTTTGCCAGCAACAATAATTTTTGAAGGATGCACAGAGCTTCATTAATTGTATTGCATTTGTATAGGGGTTAATTTCGCACTTGCCGCTGCGGTACCAGGGTGTTATATTGCCAATCAGCTGCCCTCCCTCTTGGCCTTAGACTCAAGCAACCCCAAGCCAACCCCAACCCCAACCCCAACCCCAACCCCAACCCCAACCCCAACCCCTACAGTATTCCCATTCCAATTCCCACTTCCTATGGCTGTGTATGTGTGCTCGCTGGTCCTGGTTTATGGTACAAAAGGGACTTGACTTCAATTTTCTTTATATTATAGCTTGATTTAATTTGACGTGAGACTTGTTCTTGACCGCCACGTGAAATGAGAAAATGTGAAACGTCCAACGAATTGCTGCGGGAAAGCAGGATAAATCGGCCAGGAAATGATTACAAGTTACATTCAATGTAAGGAAATTCAAATTTCAAAATGTTCCTAATGAAAATATTAACAATAACAAAAGTAAAAGTCATTTTCCAGCTGCCAGACGCACAAATACAGTTTATAGGGTGGGTTTTCGGGCCTGATCTGCCCGATTGATATAATTTCATTAAGCGTCCAGTCCTCCAGCAACTCCTACTTCAACTCCAAAAACATGCAATTATTGTTATTTTTTCTATTTCGTTTTTTTTTTTTTATTTGTTCGTACACTCAATGAAATGTCAGGAAAAGCGTCACGCCCACGCTCCAATTGTAACACGCCCAAAGTTCTCATTTAAAAAAAAGAAATACTCGTTATAACAAATAGGAAAAGCAAGCAAAAAGATGATAATGAAAATGAAAATGCATAAACAGTTCCGGGTTGGGCGAAGCGAAGAGGGAGTGCTGGCGCCGCAGTTGGAGTTGGAGACTCTGTTTAGAGGGCGGCAGAGTGTCGAAAACTCATTAAAACTTTTTTACAGCCCATTTAAAAGCAATTTGTAAATTGCGAGGCCTGTACTTGGTCAAAGCGCTAAGAAAACTCTAATAATTATTAATTATTTATTTATACATCTAAATATGTACATATATTTACAAACATACAAACATCGTCTCATTCTTCAGATTAAATTCCTTAAAGCTTAAAGTAATTGCACAACATTAAATGCATACAGAGCTTATCCCTTTGAAATGCCACAACAAGAACTCTGGCAATCATTTTGAACCCGTGGAAAGGCTCACAATCGCAGACGTTAAATCACATTTCCTCACATTTTCTTTTCCTCTTTTTTTTTGGGGTATGTATAAGAAAAATTGTGTTAGCTGCGGTTGTTTCTCCCTGCCTCTTTTCCAATTTCTTCTTCTGCCTCGCCACTTAAATATTCAAAGCGAAAAGTTTGTTCTACACCTTTGGCTGCAGTGTCGGCTTTTCCTGGTTTATTTCTTATTATTCATACGGCGCCCTTTTTTTGTGTGCAGCGCCCAAATATTCCCACAGGATGCAACTCAAAGCCGACGTCGTGTGTAAGAAGGTTACCTCAGGCAGCGGGTGGCAATGTCGAGCAGGTGCCTTAATATATGCGGCATGTACGTTAAGCTATTTTATGAACTTACCCTCAAAATTTAAGTAGCCTGGGAACAGGAGAATACACAAAATATCAATATATTGAATTAGCTGTATCAAATATTTTGTAATCAAGCAAGCCCAGACACTGCTGTCAGATCAGAATTGTCATCTCATGTGTGTTAAGAGTATTTTTTATCAATTGTTCTCAATTTTCTGTAGATATAACCTTAAAATACAAAAAACCTTAAAATAAGTTTCTGAAATTTAAATTAAAAAATAAACCGCCAAACCAGAATACCAGGGGTGCAGCACAAAGCAGTTCCTGGCTGACAGAGTAAAGTACATCACAACCTTATTGGTATGTAATTGGCAGCGATAAACATGCTTAAAAAGCTGTCTACTTATGATTATTGTTAACTAGTATTTGCAAATTGTGCTTATAATTTGCCTTAAGCTAAGAAAAAACAGGTGAGTAAAGTTTCATTTGAATTGGCGCCTAGATAAGAAACCAGGGATGCAGACGAATTGAGAGAGTCCTACCAGACTGATAAAATTAGATTACAGCGCTGCTTGTAGATAGTTTGTAGTAATCGATAAGCTAGTTAAGCTTCAGTATTGGTATATCGAATATGCACAGTGTGCCTGCATATTGGGTAGAGCTTTAATACCAAATAAGTATGCTAAATATAAAATTCGACCAAATTAGTTTCAGTATATTTTGTACAACTCTCTGCCTTAGCCGCTTGCTTGTTTTGTGTAATTGCTTGTCAAAATTAACTAATAATATATTTCGATTTAATTTCTTAAAAATCGCTGGCATTCGGTGTTGATGCGTTAAGAACAGCGGCTTTGACGATTTGCAATCGCGGAAGCAGAAATAATAATAACTATCTAGCGGCACACCGAAAAGCACTGTCTGCGAAAAGAAAAGACAGAGAGAGAGAGAGAGAGAGTGAGCGAGAGAGAGTGAGTGACGAGCAGGGGGCAAATGCGAATGCGATTCGATTGGCAAAACGACTCAACGATACCCCGACATCGACACCGACAACGATTTTCTTCGCTCCTGTGGTAGTTAGCAGCCGTCTGCTCAGTTTTGCAGCAAAAGAAAATTATTTATTCGATTTGCGAAGCAATTGACAGTTTAGGGAAATCGAAAGACAGACGGCCGAAAAAAATGTTAATAAACCTAAAGGTGAAAACTTTAGATGCGCGCACACACGACTTCAGCATCGACAATGAGGTAAGTGTGTGTGTTCTTGGGTGTGTGTCCGTGTATTTTTTGTGCATGCGCGTGTACATATATATAAAAGTGTGTAGGTACATACGTTAAAACACACCTATGTACATACGTGTTTGTGTGTGGCTATTTTTTTTTTTATTTTGAGGTTGTGTTGGGCCATAAGTCTGAGAAACCCGCTTTGCTTACCTTTTACCTCCACAGTTAACCATACGACAGTTTAAGGAGCAAATCGCGGAGAAGACGAACATCGCTGCAGAGAATCAGCGCATCATCTACCAGGGGCGGGTGCTGGCTGATGACAAGCTAGTCAAGGAATACGGTGAGTCATGTCATGGCCAGCTGCAGACAACATCTTACTCCCCATTCTCCATACCCTTCGGCCTCTTCCAGATGTCGATGGCAAGGTGCTGCATGTCGCCGAACGTCCACCGTTCTCTCAGCGCGGTGCCAACGCAACAAACAACGATGAGCCGATGCGCGGCATTCGCAACATGTCGGGTCGCCCGACGACTCGTACTTTACGCAATTCCCCGTACATCCGTGCCATAGATGGCATGGTGGTTGGCACCATGGCCATTCCAGTTAACAACGGACCTTTAACCGCTGGCGGGGTATGTCTCGATCAGCTGATCAACCAAAACTAAAAACTGTAGCCTCATTTTCTCTTAAATACGTGTATTAATCCTGCCGCTTGGCATTGCAGAGATTTTATAGCTATTCAAAGGGTGTGTCAACGGACGCATGTCCTCAAAGTGCATTAGATCTTAAACAGGACAACCATATAAGTTGATATTGGGTATACTTCTAACGATCTTTCATGTCTTTGCTAAAGCTTCCACTTTATAATTTTTAGGAACGATAGAACTATCGAAATCGGTTTAAAAGTTCATAGAAACAATCTTCATGATCTCGAGTAAATGGACAACCATCTATGTTAATCTTGGATGAGTTTCCACTGATCTTTCCTGTTTCTACAGGCATTTCTAAGCTATTGAAATCGGTTTACAAGATCATAAAGCTGACATAAAAGTAAACTTTATGATCTCGATTTGTTTATTGTTTCTTTATTTGCTTTTAAGAGTATCTTATTTTCATTATATATATTATATATATATTCCTAATCAGTATCTGTTTACATACAAACTAATTTGATGAATATCTATGAAAACAATTTCAAGTCAAATTTATCGATATCGATTTTTCCTTTTTACTGATAAAAGATTAATCCAAAAACAAATTTATAAAACTAGCCTAATAAAATCTCAATTAAATATCTGGAAAGTGGAACTCCTGCTGTGGTTATACCTAAGCTCTAATCGTCCACATCCTTTGCAGAGTCGATCGCCGCCGAATCGCTTTCCGCATTCTTCTTCCTTCTGCATGAATCGCATTACTGTGGCGCTGCACATGATCGACTGCGCCAATAATATAGCAGCATATCTGGAGAATCCGGAGGTTGGACTGAACAATCAACCTTTGGATATCTTGCAACGAGGCCGCTGGACCATGGAGTCCACTGTTGTTGAGGTTGGCGTCTCCTCGACGGAGATGCCGCGCAACAACAATATTATTGACATGGTACAGGATGCAGTGAGCGCTGCACTGTCCCGCAATACGCCGGGCCGCAACTATACGGTCGTCCAACTGCCAACGATGTTCACCAACGAGGGCAGCGATGGCCAGCAGACGCCAAGTAGCACTGGCAACGAGGTTAACGCCGAAGGCGCTGCTAGCAGTGGCACTGGTGGCGACACCAGCGAGGATGCAACAACATCCGCTGCGGTTATCATTGAAGATGTCATTGATACGGATGATGAGACAACCGATGGCGGCAGCAGCACCGTACACGGCGAGGGAGAGCAATCGAACTCGGCACTTACAGCTTCTGCCAGCAGCTCGAGCTCTAGTAATACTACAGCATCGGCTACGGAGGAGAATGCAACGAACGTGGCTGTCACTGGCATTGGACCACGCCGACGAACTCGTCCTCAGGTCCTGGCGAATGCCATACAGCGGTACCGCATGGTGCAGACTCGTCTATCGCCCTTCGTAGATCGCTACTACGAGCTATTGGAGCAAGATCCCACCTTTGAGCAGGACGCCGCTGGCCGCGAGAATGCTCAACGCATCTTCGATCGCGTCTCCGAGGCCTTTCACTATCTATCCCATGCTCAGCACTCAATTTCAGATCTGATGCTGGATCTATCCCAGCCTAGTCCACGTGCACTCACCTGCCGGCCCATACTTGTGGAGCAGAGCGGCTACATACGCTCAAATAATATATTTACTCCCAATATGATCACCTCTCCGCTATCCGAACTGATCGCCCAGGCGGGGCCCACTGCTGCTGTTGCTGCGGTACGTGGCGCGGCCGGAGGAACCGGTATCCCCCAACCGATCCATATCGATCATTCACAGAACCCATTAAGTGTGCATGAGCAAATCGAGCGTGCTGTTAGCTCCAGCGCTGCCTACGCTGAGAGAGCCGCCCGTAGTGCGGACTTAGCCGAGGAGATAGCAGCAGGAGCTGCTGATGCAGCAGCTGCTGCTGCTGTCGTCGCTGGCCTTGTCTCGACCGCTGCCGACAATGTGGATGATCCGGTTGATGAGCCAATGGCGGCAACACCAGATAGTCCACCAGAAGATCAGCAACATCCGCGTCCAGAAATGGGTAAGAACTCCGCGCCTCTCGCCGTGCCGCATTGTACACAAAATTTAAATCCTATGTATCTGTTGTCGATTTTATAGATGAGCACGAGGAGCAATCAGCTGTGGGTAATGAGCCACCCACGCCAAGGTTACGCCTGTATATGCCCGTACCATTGCTACCGCCCAGTAGGTTTGCCCCCACTCCCCCCCAACTTCCCCAACTTTCTTGCCGCTTAGCAAATCGCTTCGCCTCCCGGAAATGAATCATTGATCCCCAGAGTTTTGTTCTCGTTCTCTCGATCGTCTCGTCATTTCCCGCTCCTAACTATCATTGGCGGCGCCTTTCCTGCAGCAATGCCATATTGAAAGTAATTTGCAATTCCATAAAGATTTTGTGTCTTTGTTGGGTCCAAAACGAACCCACTCTCGCATGTCCTTGCGCTTGTTTCTAACTCGTGTCAATCGCTCTAACTCGTACGCATAAAATTCGCTTCTATTAATCTCACCTCAGCTTGGAGCTGACTCATCTTCTATGAAGTATCATCTGTTTTGGCTACGTCTTTAATCCTTTAAATGCTCCTTATGCATCCGGCTTATGCGTTCGATGTTTGCGCTCTCGCTCTAACCCGTTGCATTTTCAATGTTGCCTTGCTCTTCTGTCGTATTAATCGAATGCCAGAGGTACATCAAATTTTGGAAAGATGTACCTTGCTTCGCTGGAGTTCTTAGCTTATAATCCTTTGTCCTTCCATGTGCTCATTGGCTGTTTCCTTTTCTCGCTTTCAGATCCTCAGGTGCAAATGGCACGTCTTATCCAGGCCGTGGTCAATAGCGCCACCAACGATGGAGATTTGCATGTGGAGTTCAATGCACCGAACATAATGTCCATCAATTTGCCGGTGCATGTGATGGCCGCTGCAGTGCACCCGCAGGGACGTCCAGCCACCGGCAGCGATAACAGTGGAACTGCCGAAGCCAGTGCGGCAGCGGCAGGCCCACCTCCAAGCGCTTCCGGCGCTGCATCAACCTCGAGCGGTACACGCGGCAGCGACCCACGCCTCAATACATTGCCCACAACGGCCACACAGACGCGTTCCACGGCGCGGCCACAGATCCAAATTGGCGGCAATAACAACTGGGCCGGACGCATTGCACCCACTCACACCGGATTCGATCGCTTCTTGCCCTGCAACAGTCATCACATACGGGAACCGGTGGCCCTCGTCGAGAACCTAAACAACAACAATAACAACAACCACAACCACAGTCATAGCAGCCAGCACCGCCACCACAACCCCCAGCAACACAGTGCCCAGAACCGGAGAGGAAGCGACCCTGGAACCTGTAAGCATAATCCCTATATACAAATCTATATACTCCGCCTCGCTACGTTGTTCCCATATTTCCGATCAATGTTGTCCGTTTGGGTTGAATCCCACCAGAGCAAAGTTTCCAATTGATTCTCCGATTGTTATCGTGTTTACGCTGAGGAGTCAAACGGACATAGCTTAGGCATAGTTTCCAGAGTGGTTTGGTGGAGATTTCCCCACTGTAAGCAGAACCGCACACCTTATACACACACACACACACACATTGTGACCGTCGGCTGATGCGGTGGCTATGACTTCTAATTCGAACTCTACCCATGTCGTCATAGTCGATGGCAACGGCTTGCCGCATGGCCAGAGCGGCACGAGCCTCTCGGGAAGACCTACCGCCGCCGCCTTTAACCGTGATAACAGATACATGAATTTGCCGGGAACAAACGATTCCTTTGAGAGCAGTGCTTCAAATCCCAATCAAATCCCATCTACAATTCAGCTCATGCAAAGAACACTATCCAGACTCATATCTGCATTGTTTAACAATCTTCTGTTGGCTGCAGCTTCCACTGGTTCCAGTGGTTTCTCAGGTGGAAGACCCACCGATCCCCGTCTCAATGCCCGATTCAATGCCAATGCCAATGCCACGTCGACTGCAGCAACATTAGCGTCAAGTGCCGCTGCCGCTGCTGCTGCTGCTGCTGGTGCAGCTGGTGCTGCTGCTAGTGCTGCTGCTGGTGCAAGCAGAGCGGCCGCTGCCGATATCGACCTATATGGACCGCCAGAGAATACGCCAGGCTTGGCCACAGAGAGGAGCAACCTGCACACCCAGCTGCGCACATTTCTGCGACGAACCGCCTTCGATGGTGGGTCCATCAATGTGGAGAACACGCCCCCGGCAATTGGCCGTGCCCTGGAATGGTTTGCCGAGAGTTTAATCTACCTGTCCCAATATGAACGACAGGGATACAACGCACGGGCGTCCGTTATGAACACCATACGCCAGAGCCTGGCCATGTTCATTGAGCTGTGCAGTGCACATAACTGCTGCGGGGCCTGGTTCGAGCGGCGACTCCGGCAGATCTGCCAACAGTTTCGCAGGCGACTCTACACTGTGCTCCTCATCTGTTTGGGCAGCTCCAATGCAGAGCTCTTCTGGCGCCAGCTGATGCGCTCGATGTGCACTGCACTGGAAACAAGTGAGTAGACCACAACCCTCTGAACCCCTCAACTAATCTTCCTTTCCTTTTTAAACAGACTTCAACGGTGAAGCGTTGGCGGTTTTGTGCTTCTACGTAAATCAATCAATTCCAAACCTAACGGATACTTCAGATACCCAACAGTTCGTGGTGTTACGTACTGCGTTCCCAGACATAGTCGGCAATGTAAGTGTAACACTATGAGAGCACGTCTCAACTCCTAGAAGAGCTTGTCTACACTGTCCAACTAATAGTTATCTTTCGTTGCGCCGCCACCGCTTGTGTTCAATCCGCAAATGATGGAGGAGCGTTCGGTGCAGCGGCAGGCGCAAATTCAGGCACTACAGGAGAGGTGGGAACGGGGGCATCGGCAGGCGATGCAGCGGTCACAGGCGCGGAGGCAGGCGCGGCAGCAGGAAGAGGACCTGCAGCTGTCACAGCTGGAGGCACAGCTTGAGGCAGAGCAGCAGGCACAGGAGCAGGCAGAGCAGCAGGCAGAGCAGCAGGCAGAGCAGCAGGCACAAGAGCAGGCACAAGAGCAGGCACAGGAGCAGGCACAGGAGCGGGCACAGCAACAGGAACAGCAACAGCCGCAGGCGCCACAACAGCCGCAGGAACAGGCGCAGGAACAGGCGCAACAGCAGCAGCAGGAGCAGGTGCAGCTGCCCAAAACTCCAGAGCAGGAGACGCAAGACAGTAACGTTGAGATGTTGGACGTTGCCGCCAGCAGCAGCAGCAGCAGCAATATTGCAGTGGCGACGCCCCCAGTTCCCCCAAGACAAGAGTCCTGGCACAGCAACTTTCCTTGGGAGTGGCTGCCTGTGATAACACAGGACGTGCAGACTCAGACGGAGGTAGGTTTCAGCTGACAAAGAAACTAGTTTCAAATCAAAAGAAATTCTTATATGACAAATGACAAGGATCATTCAATAATATTCCAGGAGAGATCGGGAGATCTTCCTTATCTTATTTATTGATGTTAATAGAAGCTTCTCTTTATTTGCAGCGCACCGAACCACAGCCATCCTATTCCGATGCTTATATAGCTGGAATGTCTGCAAAGCGCCGCAAGCTGATTCAGACGGAGAAGACACCGTCAAACGTGGCGAGTTTTATTTCCACCGGTGTGCAACGTGCCATAGAGAGCACAGGTGTTGGTGAGCCAAGTGAACCAGGTGTTAGTCCGGATATTGTGATGACTGCCATTGCCCACGATCCTGCGGTGCAGTCCTCCTACGCCGAGGCCATTCGCAACAATACCCGAGAGCGTATCAAACAGGACATCGATTACGAGCCGAGCAAATATCCGCAGATAGCCAAATTCACAGACCAGCAGCAGAAGTAGGCGGGTAGTGACTAGTGCTAATTAAGTGCTTGTAAATTATAATTTTATTAATTTAATTGTATTTAATTTAGTTAATGGATAAGTTCTGTTTAAATCGGGGCAGCTGCAGCCTGACAGGAGAAGAAGTGGTCACAAGAAGTGTTTGGAAGTGCATGCTTCAATTATATAATATGATATATACAATTATACCGCTGATATACATACTTACATATATTATAAATAAGTGCAAAGCTACACGAAATTGAAGGTCAGACAAATTTTTTGGACAACTGCATAAAAGAAAGCTAAATAAAAGTATAAAAAACGTAATAAAATAAATACATAAATACCCATACACAAAATAATGTTAATCTGATTAATGACTGGGCCTCACACGATGATGATGATGATGATGATGATGATGATGATGATGATGATGATTCCAATAATAATATATCTTCAATTGATCTGATCTATGGCTATTGGCGATTGGCGTCCCCCAGTCGGATGACGTAGTGGTCACCAGACAAAGCCATGACGACAGCCAAATATTTTGGCTGTAATTAAACGGCCGCATTGACGTGATCTCTTATGGGTTTATATTGGGTATTGCCACATGATGATTTCCGTTGTTGATCTCTTTCTGGAATTTGCAGTATCTCGAGTGGAGGAATGTGAAGCCTACGTATCCAATTCTATTCCATTCATTCAAAAAAAACATACACTAACAACTATCGCAGGCACATTTTTCCAAAAATCAAAACAACAACAACAACAAGCTGAAGAACAAAACCAATAGCCAAAGAAATGTCCAAATAAATTTCATATGACTTGATAATGGTTCGGCATCTGGCCAAATCGGCCCAACTTGACGGGGACTCTATAAAAAGGAAACACGAAAAAGTTGTCACATAAAAATGTTGAAACAATTTATGTGCAAAAGTATAGCAAAATGTTAATAAATAATAATTAATATTAGCTCTGCGCTGTTATTTATTTATTTGTATATTTTCTTCATATTTTAAATACTTTTTTTCTACGTGGAATGATTGAAATTTAAAAATAGCTCAGCTACGCAATCATTTTATATTTTTAATACGATTAATCGATTATTTTATATATATATACAATATATTTTTTCATAAGGGGGCGTGTAACGGTCACACTAAAAATAACCGTGCAGAGCTCTTCCAAGGAGATTTGTGGGCGTGTGTGTGCCTGTTGTGTGTGTATGTGTGTGTGTGTCATCAAACCGAAACCGAGTCCGAATCCAAGTCCGAGCCCATAAGAAAATTGCCACTTGCAGCGGGCAAATGATTAATTGCAAGAGCCCAAGAACACGAGCTAGAGGAGAGGAGAAAGGCGGTCAGGCCGAGGGCAGGGCGGGGGAGAGCGCGGGGTGGCGTTGCCTGCGTTGGCACGCGCACTGCAGCCGGAATTTGTGTGGAATTCGCGGCGACAGCCGGAATTTTTAAGGGGGCCTTTGGTTAATTATGTATGCGCTTCGCCCAGGCAAATGGCAACAGGCAGAACTTCAAAATAAATTAAGGCTGCGGACTTTGATGCATGCTGCATACTGCATGATGGGGCTGCTGCTTGCAACTCAGCATTTAATGTGGCGCCTCACAAACTACAAATTGCATATAACAAGGCGGCGCCAGTTGCCAGTTGCCAGTTGCAATTATCGTTGATTCATTAGTGAAACCGGTGAAAATTTTGGCTCTCAATTAAATACTAGATAAAATACTAGCCTGTGCTTATCGAATATCGATATCGCTAACTTAATTGACAAACAATTCACCGTTAGGTCAGGTAAAAAGCAAAGTGCCTGCCATACGATACCCTGTATGGCATAATCTCTGGCAACTTAAACCATCTAAAGGAACATAGGAACAGTCGAAAAATCACATTGGCAACAAAAATTCTTATTGCAATAATTTTTGCATTATATCTCAAGTAACTGTAATGCGATTTATCGACTATCGATAGGCAAAAGGTTTGTGTACGCAATGTGAGCTAAGCACAGGCTCACAATGTAGTACAGGGTATCAGTTTGGTCAGCCAGATGTGAGGAATCTTTACGCACGATTATTATCGATGAGGCGGCACAGCAGCAGTAGCAGCAACAACAACAACAAGAAGAACAAGAACAGCAACAATAACAGCAGCAAATCACAACAAGCCGGCTCATTCAGCTTATGCGCTCCAAGCACTTCAATATTTGGTTGTGCAGTTGGAACGTCATAATTGAAAACATTTCCCAAAGATTCTAAGATAAAGATACACACGCACACACACATATACATATATAGGTATAGACGTGCATAGACATATGTACATATGTATGTAAGTATGTAAAGTAAAGTGCGCAGCACTGATTTTAAAAACGCATGTGGCAGCCGCTTGTCACTGTGTGTTAGTGTGTGTGTGTGTGTGCATAAAGGACAATTTATCAAGAGTGCGTAAGAAGCAAAGTAGCAGCCAAAGACAAACAACAAACAACAAACAACAGAAGCGAAACACACACACACATGACGATGATAATGATGCCCCATACATAGATATACGAATACGATGCATGGTTCCTAGGTTCCTAAGAAACGAACCCAAGTTGCAACTCAACTTACAACATGCACATGTGGCTGCAACTCCCAGCAGCAACAGCAGCAACAGCAGCAGCAGCAGTAGCAATAGCTGCAACACCAGCAGCACCAGCTCAAAGGGGGCATCTAAAACACGCACAAAACAGACAGCGGCGCCGGCGCCGACTTGCTGGCAGATTGAGATTGAGATTGACGCCTGGCGCCGCACACAGGAACACATGTAATTGAGTGTTGGCGCTGGACAATTACATAGGTAACAGTAGCAGCAGCAGCACCAACAGCAGCAGCAATCCACATCGAGAGTAGCTCATCAATTTGTGGCAGTGGCTAATACCAATAAAAAAAAAACTTCTGCATTCAAAAACGCGCTCAAAGTTCTACAACAACAACAACAGCAACGACAGCGACAGTAGCAGCAGCAGCAGAGAAGTTGTCGTCAGCATCAGCAGCAGCACCAACAGCAGCAGCAGCAGCAGCAGCACCAACATCAGCAGCAGCAGATGGCGCCGAGAAACGCTGCTGCGACGCAACCAGCATACGGATCCTCAGCGTTTCCATTATTTTTCCCAGTCGCAAACGGACCGTGTTGGGCTAAAGACGTGATCATCGGGTCTAGAAATCGCTAGTGTGCTACAATATACGAATCTACTTACCCATCTATATACAATATATAGAAATATACTCACTACACACACTCACAATCTCGATTTAATACTCGCAATTTTCGAAAACACACACAAATCAACAATACGGTGTTATATTTGTATTTTTTTTTGTTTTTTTTTCCTTAGAAGATTATATACAAGCAATATATATATATGTAGATGTGCGTGTCACGAGGTCATCCGAGAGATTGACAAAGCTAGAGGAGAGTGCAGCCACAGAACTCAATATATATATACATATATATATATATATATATATATATATACAATCCTAACAGTAACTGTGTGTGGGATTTAAGCGCGTTTCAAAGTGAAAAATACAAACAGAAAAGTGATTAAAAAACCGTAAAATTCAAGGAATTTACAAGCCGAACACACAACAACACACGAAAATAACATGGAAACTCCCGCACATATGTTCAAAAACGAGTAGGAAAACGCGTACAGAAGATTTGGAAAATTACCCAAAAAAAAACATTTCGACTGCCTGCGCCCAACAACTCAATCCCATCGTCCTGTGAGCCTGCAGTCCTGTGGAGAGAAAACTGAAAGCTGTCAGCTTATCGTTTGAATCGAGTTTCAAAAAAGGAAAAACTGAAAACCGAAAACTGAAAGAGGAAAAGTGCCAAGTTGTTTTTTTTGTTTTGTTGTTGTTGTTGGTGCTAGCCCCCCAAAAATGACGTCGATTGTGTACGCCGTATTTCATATTGCAACACTGCAATGCTCGGTGCGTCCGGAGATTTCGCCCTGCACGTGCGAAACAGGCAAGGCCTTCAATCACGTGGAACTCACCTGTGCGAAGCTCGAATCATTCAATGCTGTCGTCGACACTTTGGCCAATAAGCTCAATCCCGATGTGAATATCGATCTGAAGATAACATACTCCCAACTGGATGACCTGGAGATGAGATCGTTTAGGGATATGAACTTTAATTTATACAAACTGCGCATGCAATGGAACAAACTTAGGTGGGTTAACAAATAACTATTCCTATTCCTATACCTATATATATATATATCATATATCATATATCATATATCATATATCCAATAAAGCTGATATTACTCATCAGTCGAAATCATCTCGAGAAAACAGAGAACAGTTTTTATTGGCATATTGATTACAGACGGCGTTCGTCCCAAGGCCGGGCTTTCTCTATAAGCATATGGTCAACAGAATTTTCCGCTCGCTGGCTATCAATTTAGGTTCCTTAAACCCAATAAAAAAAAATGAAAGAAAACAAAAAAGAAAAACAACAAACAAAAATTCAATTTTACGAGCAATGTAAATGGAAATGTAAATGTAAATGCACGAAAAATGCGCTTCACGTGTTTACAGCCAATTTCTGCTGCATGTGTGTGTGTGTGTGTGTGTGTGTGTGTAGTAGATACTAAAACAATAATAATACTCGTAATAATAACAATAACAATAACAATAACAACAATAAAGACAAAGCCACCGACACTCATTATCAAGAGCCTCAATTGGGGCTCAATTGAGACCTGGGCTTTACGACTCTGGCTCTGGCTCTGGCTTTGGCTTTAGCTCTGGTTCTGGTTCTGGTTGTAGCCTCCGGGTCTGGCTCTGGCGCAGGCGTAGCCAAAGCGTCTAATTATGACCTGGCCGAAGTAAATGATTTAATTTTTCAATTAGGAAATGCCCGCCTGGGATCCACATGCAATTGAGACAAATTACAGCTAGTTTCGGTCATTGCGACACTCGACTCCCAACTCATATTTGTTTTTCTTTATAATAGTACTTAAAGATTAGATGTACATACATACATATATACATATACATATATATATATATATATGAGTAGCCAAACAATCAACTGACCAATCATTTAACCAATGGCTCAGCCAAACAAACATTTTTCATCATAATTCGATTTTTTGTTGTATGTATTAATAATAGCTACAACGTCTTATCAATTTTTTACTACACATATACATAGGCTCTCTCTTTCGCTCTTTAACACATTATGTGTGTATATACATACGTGTGTGTGTGTGTGTGTGTGTGTGAAAGTATGTAGTAAAGCCAAAGAGCTCATCCACACTTATTGATATTATGTGTATGGGACGTATACTTAATGCGTATGCAAAATTGATGATTGCAATTTATTGGCAGAGCGACAGACAGAGACAGAGAGAGAGAGAGGGCTGCACGTTTTCTCCGGCTTGACTCTGAATGAATTTTTAATTATAATAAATGCACACACACACACACACACACACACACATACTTATATATACTTACATAGAACGTCTGTATGTGATATTATTATAAATAGCAAATATAAATAAATATTCGCATGCACAGAGCAAATATTACAATAATAAAAATAAGTAAATAAAATAATAATAATAATTTCATAAGCAGAGTTCATTGATATTTGACTTTCGCTGTGTGTGTGTGAGTGTGTGTGTGTTAATTTGCTGTCAAATCAATAACAACAATAATTAAATAATAATAATATGTAAAAAAAGCACGAAAAAAGAAAGAGAAGAAAATCATAACAAATATTATATGCACTATACTGGTAATATGAATATGTACAAGTACTCAGATTTCCCAGCAAGTGAAAGAAACGAATTTCCCAATCGATTAGCTGCTTGATTTGCTTTTTACTTGATTTGGTTATACAATTCGCTGAGTCTGCTTTATCAGTCAGAGGAATCATTTGTCAAACGTCATCCATCAGTTGCAATTTGTATGTAAAACTGAATGATTTAATTACTAAAAACTTAATCGAATCAGTGTTATATACACACAAACACACACACACACACACACATACAGAGACAATCTACATACTATATAGAGCTATATGCAACGCCGATTCGATTCGATTCGATTCCCGCAATGAGCGCGTGCTGTTGTCCAGTGAAAACTTTTTTACATTGATGTCAATTTATAATAATTGACCTATTGCCTTAATATCGCGTTGTGACCAAATCATGCCAGGCCAGGCCAGGCCAGGCCAGCCCAGTCAGCCAGGAAAATAACTCTTTGCTGCAAGTACAATCAAACACACACACACACACACATACACATATACATATGGTAATTTGTACTGTGATTGTCTGTGTAGAATGTGATACGATCATGAATCGAGGGGCAACGCGTGGCATATACGATAAAATCTTTGATACAGACGTGATCACAGTGGCAGCTATATGAATATAAAAAACTATATCTATAAGATCTAAGATCATATGGATCTTTAAGATCGAAGAGATATATCTATATAGGTTCTTAAGCTTAGTTATAGCTTAATCAAATCTGTTCAAGAAGAAAGGTCTTCTAGTCTGAAATTTTGTAGGTTTTCTAAGTACATTTCTATGTACTAGTTCGAGCACATACTATACATATTTAGTATATATATCTATTATTTATATTCTTATTTATTCTTATACCCATGTTTATCCAAACGATCTTTAAGATCTAAGATATATGGCTATATGTTTATAAGTTCTATTCAATCCCTTTTCTTGTAGTCTGAAATTTCGTAGGTTTTTGTAAGTACATTTCTATGTACTAGATAGCATATACTATACATATTTAGTACATATATATATGCTTAGATAGTATCGTATGCTTATATAGTATATATATCTTAACGATCTTTGAGATCAAAGATATATAGTTATGGGTTTATAAGCTCAGTTATAGTTCAATCAAATCTGTTCCCTTGTAGTTTTGACAATTTTGTAGGTACTCTAAGTACATTTCTATATACTACATAGAGAACATACTATACATATAGCATATTAAGTATATATATATATATATAGTATTTATATTGTTATATAGTATTTATATTGTTATATAGTATATATATTCTTATACCTATGTAGTAGCTGTGATAAGAGCAGCTGTTTTAAAGATTCGCTCGTCATAAGTTTATGACTGGCGCCAAAGTTACGAGTATATTGTTATTTTATGATCAATTTAACGATCGTCTAATGATCACAATGCGACTTAATCAAAAATTGCTTTTTATTTGGGATTTTTTTTTCTTCTAATTTTCCTTCTTTTTATTTGTGTACATTTTTTTAGGTGATTTCAAATCAGATTAGTTTCAATTCATAATAAGCCGTCTCTGAGTATAAGTATAAGTATGAATATGAATATGAATACGAATATATGAGTGTATGAGTACATTCAGGCCCTGACTCTGCAATGAGTTAAGTGTAAAGAGTGTGACTGACTGACGCCTTGATGCATTGATTATTTCTGTTTGTTTGTTTTTCTTTTCTTTTCTTACTTTTTTTTTCTCAGGGTGATAAGCCTTGGGCCTGGGTTGAGAGTAGCCATCGTTATAGACGATGTCTTCTGCGTGCGTAGCGGAGGACTCATCTGCTGATTGTGGAATATAGTATCGAGTACTTCTGTGTATACTCTTTAGAAGTAGTATAAGATAGTTCTCAGGGGGCGCAGCCCTGAAAAAGTGCGAAAAGTATTAAGTGCTGCACATAATTTATTATGGAATATTTCCATCTCAGAGTCTGGGCGATAACGCTCAGAGTTCCAACTATATATAGTATATATATAGTACTTATACTGTAGCATAATGTTTTCCATTACGTAGTAAAAACTTAAAGAAAGTAAACAATAATAACATGAAAGTTTTTGTACTTTGTTTTGCTTTTTAGTTTATTTAGTTTTTAATTAAATTATTTTTGCTTCGCCCATTGCGTGGGGGAGAGGGGCGGGGAGGTGGGGAGGCGCCTAATGATTACTTGAAAATGGAATGTTCATATGTTTTTGTTATTGTTGTTGTTTTTGTTGTTGTTGTTATTGTTATTGTTATTATTATTATTGTATTTGTCTGCTTGGATGGGGTCAGCACAGTTTGCCCAGTTTGTGAAGAGAAAAGTGTGAGAGGCGAATGGGTGCGACTGAGAGGGGCAGTATGGGAGCGAAGGAGACGCCAGCGAAGACCCAATTGAATTTTATTATTACGTTCAATCAATGATCAAGAGGCCAGCTTAGGTCGTGTGACAATTATATGACTGACGTTAAGGAATTGTCTTAACAAATTCAAACACATACATATACATTCCATAAACTGATATATGCATACATAGTATGTAGTATATAGCATTATACATAAGATATATATATGTACTTATTCTTCGATATGTACGTGCCACGACATGTGCTCCAAGTTCAACGTGCGAGCCGCCACATAGCGACTCATTATAGATACAATACTCGTATCTATTGCAGCCTCAGGCTATCGTACATTCATCATCCTTGCAGTCTGCTGCTGCCTCTGCTGCTGCTGCGCTTTTCCTCATTACATAATCAACGCTTGACAAGCCACTACTCACTACTCCGGTCCGGCAATCAATCAAGATCAAGTGTCTCGACACAGGCGCTTCTAAAAATAGCTCCTGCCAATCAGTGGACGCAGTTTCTGTTGATGCCAATAACGGCGCCAAGGATGTCCACTGGTTGCCACTCAGCAATTTGCACCAGCAGCCAGCACCAGCCAGGCCCAGTTCCCATCATGAATAATGCGACCGTTTGGCGCCCCGATGGCGACAACTTAATAGCCGCTTGCTGCCATCGATATACAAACGACTACGCGAAACTCGTTGAAACCTATCCAAATGACAGGGACATAGATACATCGATTGAGATACAGATTCAGACACAGATAGAACATATAGATATGTAGATAGACGACGCAGATAGATTGCAGTTATACAAGATACAAGATATAGATTGAAGATATAGATAGAAGAAAGATAGAGATAGAAGACATATGTAGAAGGTATAGGTGGAATATATAGGAAGAATTTATAGATAGAAGATATTGATAGATAAATAGATAGAAAGATAGAAGATGTAGGTATAAAGATAAACATATATAAAGATGTGGATACAATGTATAGATGGAATATGAGATAAAAGATAGAGATAGAAGATAGTGATAAAAATATAGATAGAGATAGAAGATAGTGATAGAAGATAGATAGATATAGATAGATAGATGTAGATAGATAGAAATAGAAAGAATATACAGATAGACTATATAAATAGAAGATAGAGAAAGAAGAAAGAGAAAGAAGATAGAGAAAGAAGATAGAGAAAGAAGATAGAGAAAGAAGATAGAGAAATAAGATGGAGATAGAAGATAGTGATAGAAGATATATAGATATAGATAGATAGATGTACATAGATAGATGTAGATAGATAGAAATAGAAAGAATATACAGATGGACTATATAGATGGAAGATAGAGATAGAATATAAAGATGGACTATATAGATAGAAGATAGAGATAGAAGATACATAATTACGAGTACTGATATTGATAAAGATAAAGATATCGAACGAATATGTAGATGAAAGATGAAGATACATATAGATGATAGATAGATATATATAGAAGACATAGGTAACATATATATATAGAAGACAAAAGATATATAGATATATATATAGATAAATAGAATGAAAGATAGAAGATGTAGATATAAAGATAAACATATATAAAGATGTGGATACAAGATATAGATGGAATTTGAGATGAAAGACATAGATAGAAAATAGAGATAAAATATAGATAGATAGTTATTGATGGAAGATACAGATAGAAGATAGAGATATAGACATATAGATGGAAGATAAAGACAAAGATAGAAGGTAGAAGATACAAGATATACATATAGATAGAGATACAGAGATACATAGAGATATAGATAAAGATAAATATAGACAACTTCAAAGAGAGCAGAACGTAAAGTACAATGGGTTCGTCTGAGGTTTCTTTGCTTACTTTTTAGAATTGTTTGGCAAAACTTGAAGTCAATACAAAATTTAATGGCAAATTATACAGATTATATATACTAAATATCGATTAAAGTAGATCTCTAAATAAAGATGAAAGGTAGATTTCGACTGTATATAGATATATTTAAAAGACAAAGAAATAATACCCTAATCTAACTGTCATATATTCAGCATATTCCAAAGCATCTACAAATCGAGAGGAAAATTTGTTGCTTCGGAAAAGTATGCAATAGAAATTAAGTTGATTTCACCCTTTCAGCGGTTTTCTGGAACACGTCAAAAAGAGAAGAAATTAGTTTTATAAACCATTCGAATAGAAATATAATAGCTTAAACTGGGATATAAAGCTGATACAATTAATAGCTAATCTCAGCATCTTCTTCTCGTCTTAATTATTATTTAATTTTAATTAATTATACTTCATTTGTACGGCGAGTCGTAGAGAACGTGTGCGGTTCCGTAAGATACCGGTTTCTAATGTGTTAAGAAATTGTAATGGGACTTTTAATTCTATTTAAAATTCTATTTATAGATCGCTGCCCGAGCTGCCATTTCGCGGGTTATCGAATGTCACCTACTTAAGCGTCGGCGACAACGAACTCGACGAGATTCCGAAGCACGTCTTAAATCATATGCCGATGCTGCAGACGCTGGACATTGGGCGTTGCAAGATACGAGGGGTTCAGCAGGACGATTTCAAGGGCACCCAGATGGTAACAAATCTCATATTACCCAGCAACAATATCACACGGTTGGATCGAGGCGCCTTTCCGCTCAGCCTCCTGATACTCCATTTGGGGCGTAACCAGATCGAATCCTTGAACGGATCCCTCCACGAACTCTCCAAGCTGCAATCTCTGTTCATCAATGCGAATAACATAACAGATCTGGATGGAGAGCTGCCGGATGGGAGCAAGTTACGTCTGCTGATGGCCCACAATAATCGTCTGGAGCGGCTGCCAGCCAACATGGCGGGCATGAACGATCTGGAGACCATACACTTGCACTTCAATCGCTTGAGGTCCTTTGATCGAGTGCTCCGGAATGCTCAGTATCTGAACGAGTTGTTTGCGAACAATAACGAGCTGGAGTACCTTGCTCAGGATGAGTTCCAGACCTGCCGTCAGATGGAGACGTTGAATCTGGCCTGCAATCATATACGTTCGCTGAACTCCTCGCTGCATCCCATGTCCAAGCTAAAGATTGGTAACTTCTCGTTCAACGACATCGACGAGTTCTCCATGGAGGAGCTGCACGGCCTGCGCTCCTTGAAGATACTCGATCTTTCCTACAATCGCATACAACGCCTTCTACCAGCTCACAAGTACATGACGGAGCTGCCGCTTATAGATTTGCGCCTCGATCACAATCAGATTATAACCCTGGACGCGGCTCTGGCCGGATTAGGCAATCTACGCATCCTCAGTCTGCCCGAGAACCGTATTGAGCACATTCTACCAGGTGACCTAAACGGCATGAATCGTCTCGAGATACTCGACCTGACCGCCAATCAGTTGGTGGAACTGAAGCAACTGGAAACGGTAAGAACGGTGAAAACATAAATCCTTAAAGATTCGTTTATATCTTATGATCCTTTTGTATTCCAGACTGTTTTGCCCAACTTGAAGATCCTCAAAGTGGCCTTTAACAATATAACCAAGCTGGAGCGTGACTTTTATGGGCTGCCTGTCTTATGCCAGGTCAATCTGACCAATAACCACATCACGACCATCTCTAGCGAACTCGTTACCAACACGCGCTGCAAGAATCACAATGTACCAGGCAAACTGGAGATACATCTGGACGGTGAGTGAACCGAGGGATGATATGAATCCTTCTATAACTGGCAACTCATAGAAGGAATAGAAAATGGAAAAGGATTTGCATTAGATCGGAACAGATAATATGTATATCATATAAGACTGAGACTAGTTATTGGCTTTGTTTCCAAATCCTTTATGAAGTTTTGTTATCGTTTTTCAAGTTGGAAAAGTTCCTCCTTGAAGACTTAAACATTCAGTCTTAGCTTTTCCATGCGTACGTTCTTAAAAATGCCGTTGCATACTTCAAGTGCTCGGAAAATTTGTACCAACAGCTGCCTCAATGTATTCTTCTTGCTCCTTGCCACAGATAATCCCATCATGTGTGATGTGCACCTGAACGAGCTGTGCCCGTTGATGGCCGCCCAGGATGCGCGTATACGTGGACGTTCGCAGTGCTTTGAGAATGACCAGGAGGTGTGCACGGTGCTGCCGATGCTCTACAAGATAGATCTGCCGCTGCTGGTGCCCAAGAAGATTGGGGATGCCGAGGATGTGAAGCCCCTGGTGCAGATGATCGTTCCATCGCCGATACTGCTCAAGGGCAATGATGAGCTGTTGCCACCGATAATTGCCTCCTTGGGACATCCGGTCATAATAACAGCGGTGGCGCAACCGCTGCCGGTTCTCTTGGCCACCACGACGCCCGCTCCCGTGGTGAATGTAGAGCCGGAGAATACTACGACCTCTACATCTTCAACGACCACAACAACGACAACGACTACGACAAATCCACCGCCGATTAGCTCGACGACGACAGCTGTGCCTGCCAGCCAGGCGGTTGATGCGGTGGAGATGGTGACCACGACAGCTCCGACAACAACGACCACCAGCACAACGACACCGCAGCCAAATGACACTCTACCCGTGGTCCTGGACATCGAGGAGCCGAACTTGACACCTGCAGAGGCTCAAGTGAATCCTGGACACGTTAATGCGACATCTATCGGCGGGTCTGAGATACCCAGTGCAATGGAGCAGGGAGAGGAGCAAAAGGAGGAGCAAGTGCAATTGCAGCCGCCACTAGTGGATGCTTCGGAGCAACATGAACGGGTGGCCGATACGGTGGCCAAAACGGAGTACGAAACAGTTGAATATATACCGAATGTTGTGCTGGCGCCCACGCCGCTGCCAAGCAAATCGAATGTGCTCGAGGAGGACACCGATTCACAGTCCAACTCGGTGCATGAGGAGTATCCATCGGTGCTGCTTGGCGACTTGGAGCATGCGGCACAGAATTTGCAAATTCCCGAGGAACCGCCGGAGGAGTGAGCTGTGTGCGCAGTAACCCAAAAAACAACAACAATTATTTAAATATAAAGACGCTCGCAGGCGTTAGGCGATGTGGGACGTGGGAGGTGGGACGTGGGAAGTGGGCGATAGGAGTGGGGTGTGGGGCGTGGCATGCATCGAGCAGCGAAACGAAAAATTTTGATTGTATGTTTTAAGTTAATTTAGTTTTTATGATTTGATTTAAGCGTATCGCGAATCGCATCAAATCGAGCACTTCTGTTGATTCTTGCGATTCATTTCAAAAATATTTCAAATGCAATTACCGATGATCCAACGACAGGTGACAGACGTACGGGAAAGGGACGGGTTTAAGTTATAGGTTCATTGCTGGGGGCTCAAGCGAATATTTCTCGATGTTCCATAGATATGACAGCAGTTTGTCTGGCCAGTAGGTGACAGCGATATTGAATATATAATTATTTAATAACTGTATACACATATGTACGTTGAAAAGTTTAACAGTAGGTACTTAGAATTAAACAAAAACGAAAATCAACACAAAAAAAAAGAACAAAAATAAAAAAAAAAACAAACGCATATGCATCGAGATAATGTTAAATAACGAATTAAACATACACACATACAACTCACACAACCGTAGTAACGCACATACACACAAAAAATATATTGTTATCAGTTGGTTAACAAATGAATTTAGTTTGTAGCGCGTAATTATATAAAAATGAAAATGGTATTCTAAATAAAGTCGTAAATAAACACAAACATTTTAACTCTGCTTTTAATGAGTGCGGCATATTAAGCAGCAATTAGATTTATCATTCTCTAATATAACACTTGTTATTTTCTGCAAAGGGCTTAAAATAGATTTATACTCATTTTACGATATCAGCGAGCGCGGCCAATTTCAAATTAACAGCGTCTGTCTAAACAAAACAGAGAATGTTAAACAGCAGAATCATCGTGTCGATACTGTTACTGCATTGGCAGCGCGAAGAGTTTTACATTCATCGATATTCGACTTAACGCAGCCTTGCATTAAGTTAACAGCAGACTAATTTGTACGGACTAATCGATATATCGATGTTTATTTAGTGCCAGAAGCAGAGAATGTAAAGAAATGAAGAGATGTTAAATTTTGATAAGTTGTGTATGTTTACTAGAGTGAATGGCTCTGTTTTTCCCTCTCCAGCAACGGTTTAAAGGTTTACATTTGCGCGTTTTGCCTTTTGGTCTGGAAGAGCTCTGATCTTGAAGTTGGTGGTCAAGTAAGCCTGCAGCATCGCTTTGCACATTACGTCAAGATGTTAAAATTAAGAGTAGATAGAAAAATTTGCAAGAAAAGAAAATATTTTAGTCTATAATCATATCATTTAATTTTATTAACACAATATTACTAAATTCAATCTAAGCAATATATCTGGGGTGTGTGAATTGCTGAGATGGATCGGATCTATTGCTATGTAACTATACGATAAAACACAAATTGGAAATTCTCTAACAATTCACATGTATAATTCAAACAAGTTGTATTCCATTTTTGGAGATTTATTTTGATTAATCCCAATTAGAACACCTAAAGTATACAAGATTTTAAGTATAAAAAACTACATAGAATATGTAATTACGTAAGTTTAAAACATAAACTTAAAGTGTTCATTTCTTGTTTTAGCTATTTTAATAATTAAGGCAGCTGCTTTTCATCGTTTTTGCACCGCTCACGAAGGCGATTGTCCATGCGATATCGATATATCGTTGTATAGTAATACCATCATCAGCGAAAGGAGACGGAACAAAACAGCAGCAAAAAAAGAAAGCAAACGGAAAAGCCATACAAAACAAGAAAATCATTGCTCTGTTCTCATTAAATTTGACGTTTTTTTTTTGTGTTCTGTGCAAAAAGTGTAAATATTCGCCACGCGTGTACTTCTACAATATAATTGTTTTACCTGCAACGCAAGTTTGTTGACGTCGCAGTTGTTGTCATCGTCTTGTGACTATCGCGTATTCAAAAAGAAAGTCGTAAAATATAAAGCTAGCTAGGAGGAGTAGTTGCCGTTGTTTCTTGGAGTCACACACATCCACACACACACATATTTACACAAACACAAAAACACACACAAAACCCAACAATAAACACGGACTAACTGCAGCAGTGCAAAGCAGTGTCGAGAGTGAGTGAGAGAGAGAGAGAGAAGTTTAAAACCGCAGAGGAAGAGTCAGAAGCATTGCAGCAGCGCCAGCAGGTAAGCGGACGTGGGCAGCGTTTGGGGCGAGAATTTCTCTTTAGTTTTTCTTTGTATTGATGCTGGCATTTGGTAGAAAAAGTTTTTTTTTCTGTTCTATTGATTTCAGTTTAGTTGCCATTTGTTTATGCATTTGGCAGCGAATACAACAAACAAACCAAGCATATTGTATATGTGCATACGTATATTTATATATATAGTGTTGTATATACATATACACATATTTATATATATATATCTGCGTGTGGGTTTGCATATGTGTTTGTGTACGTAAATATTTTTTTATAATGTGGTTTTCATTTCCTTAGTACTTCATTAAACGGAAGTTCTTATTCTTGTACATACATATAAAAAATGCCATGTTACTTTTGGCTGTGCGACATTTACAGCTATTGTACTTGGTGGTTTTTTTTTTTTTGTTTTTGTTGTATTTAGTTTTTATTTGATAACAGTTGTTACTAAATATTCGCCGGTCCATTTGTCGCCCACTTCTTCATCGCCGTCGTCGTCGCTTCGTTGCGGTGCTTAGTCATAGCCCGGCCCACTTGAAACTGGTTTATGTTCCCCACATAGCCGCAATAGAGTGACTAATGAATGAAGTTTCGCATATTTGTGTGCTATATCAGTTGTCAGTGTATATACATGTGTATATATATACATATGTACAATAAGTAGTTTCTGTGGCATAATGAAATCTAATCGCATACTTTTGACTCGTTATCACATACGCACACCAACGCAGCAACACAAAACGCAGACACACACACACACACACACACGCCCCAAATTGTACGCCCGTATGCACAAAATGCAACATTAAAAATGCATCTCTGGCGAAAGAGCGAAACACATTGAGATAAAGAAAGAGAGCGAGAGATCAGTTGCTTGCACAGTGGGTCGATTAACTCACATAACTCAAGCCGACCTTCGGCTGGTTATTACCACCCCCCGACCACATACTCGTACACACTCACAGAATTATCGATTTCACACTCGCAACGTTACGCTAAACGATAAGCAGCACAAAAGGGTTCCTAATAACATTAGACAAGAACAAAGAATAATAAGAAAAATAAATAAAGATGTACACAGTCATCATCAGCTGTGGAATTACTTTTTCTAACATGCGCGAATAGTTGCTGGTCGCCATTTAAATCACATTCGTATCAATTCGCATCACGCATATTAAGCGGCCAGCGCTCGCTCATTCAGTCTCGCTTGTGATCTCGATCTCGCCAAAGCTCACGGTGGTTGCATTGAGCTTCCGCTGCTCGGATTGTATTTTTATTTAATTTGTTTTCTTACTTTTCGACGTTCATTGAACCCACTGGCTAAATTCAAGGCCCCCTTGGAATAAAGTAAAACGCAAGCCGTTCAGTTTATGCACACAATAATAATTTTGGTGGTTTTTTTTTTTTTTGGCAATAAAAATGTCGCAGTCGATACGAAAGTCAAGTGCAGAAATAAACCGCCACAACAAAGAAAGTGCCAACCACCCCACATATTAGCTTCGTTCTCACTCTATCTTGGTATCGGTATCTGTGTCTCTGCCTGTCTTTCTCTTTCTAGCACTTTTGTCTGGCATTCAATTGCTCAAGTTCAAGCAAACGCATTTTCCTCATTCCCAATTCCTTTGACTTCATTTAGGTTTATTTTCGTTTCTGTTTTGGCTTTTTTTTGCGCGACATTTAATTGAATTACTCGTTTCACCTTCTTCTTCTGCTGCTGCTGCTTATTCTGGTGCTTCTTATTCGTCTGCGCAGAGAAGCGCGTGCAGAGAGCAATCAAAACAAAACAAACAAATACCGTTAACCACCTGCCCGCATATATGTGTATGTATGTATGTGAAAAAACTTCTGCGATCTTCACGCACTACCCATTATTACAACCGAGAGCGGTCAATGAATCCCGTAGCATTCATATTATACATTTATATATACACAGATACTCGTATATATAAATACCCGTTCGACAAGTTTAGATTCGAAGCTTTTGAATCGAGTTCTGCACAACGTTGTGTTTTATTTTTGTTTTTCATGCCGGCTTTAATATGTGTCAAGTGCGATGCTTACGATAAAGTACCAGCAGCACAACAACAACAACAACAACATCAACAGTAAAAGCAACAACAATTCTCAACTTGTTCTAGATGTAGAAATATACACTTGAACGGAACGACTATAATCATGCGAATAAAAAAAAACAAAATAACATTTAATGATATCTTATCGCTGTCATTAAAAGTGGGTTACATGTGTGTGTGCGTGTGTGTGTGTATGCGTGCGTGCAGGTGTGGGCGTGACGTAGCTAAAAGGTTGTTCCAACGATAAATAACAGTAGCCAGAAATACGTTTCAAAGTTTCTTGTTCGCTTTAAGAGTCTTAACCAAATTTAGAATAAAGGCGAACAAATTTTCTCTACGTCATTTTCAGCTTTTCTTGTTTTACTAAAAATAAACGGCCTCGAACTTTGACTTCCTGTCACTGTCTACACTGTACAGTATTAAATTGGAAAATGCAATCATTATAAATTGATATTTGTGCTGTTGGTGGAACGCATAATGCATAACACGGCTTAGCTGCAATTTTGCCTATTCCTCCAAACACCTCGCTTGTTTCCGACTTTCCTCCTACCCCGCCCATCTTGTCCTCTTCCCGTTTAAAGATATCTGTTTGTTGCATTTCTGCGGCTTCATTCAATTTGCATAGCAATTGTATCACTGTAGGGTATTTTAGTTGTCCTGGTAGTTCGTCCTCTTACAATTCTATTTCTACTTTTTCGATGAAAACATTGTCTTATATATTATAGTTCTTCCAAATTTAATTTGATCAATAGATCGCAGTATTTTCATTCAAAAATCATATAATATTTGCTTTGAATCATATGTCAGGCATAGCAGTTAGCTTCTGTCTGGCTTCGGAGCACATGGAGAGCATCTAAAAGTCGACTTGGTTTTCGTTTCTGGATTTTTTTCTTTCTAAATTTTGCCCGTTCCATTCACGTTTTATATTTTGTTTGCTCGCAAATTGAATTACACATTCCTCTTCTCTACTCGTACCATTCAGTCTAGACTCTAGAGCTCTGGGTTCTGGGTTCTCTGTTCTGGATAGGGGTCTCTGGCTCTCCCCTCTGCTCAGTGCCTGTGCTCTGTTTAGGTCTGTTGGAGTCGACGTGCGGGCTTGAACTTGGACATAGCTAACGGCGGCAACGGTTTGGCAGTTTATATAAATTTATAGATATATATACAATATATATATCTTATTTTTTTGTTGTGTTCAAATCTTGTGTTTAAAAATGTGTGTGTGTGTTTTTTTTTAAGTTTTGCTTTTTATAGTTCTTTGTATAATTTTTATCTATTTGGTTGCACAAAATATTACAAACGAATGTTTTGATGTGCTTTTTAAAACATTGCACTCTAACAACCGACAATATTAATCTCTATATATATACATAATTATATATATGTAATCCTATACTATGTATTTTGATTGTATTATCTTGTATCTCATACTTAGCTTGCTTTGGAGCACTTAAACAGCAAAAACAATAACTAAAACCAAAACAAAAATAAAGAAAAGCTATAAAAAAAACTTTGCGCAACAAATTTAAGCAAATTAAATAAAAAAAACACCTTCTATATAAAGTATATAGAACAAAGAACAAAAAATAAATAAAAAGTATATAGAAATCAAGCTACTCGTATAAGTCAAACGCAAAAACAAACGAAAAGTAAGTCTCAATGTTTCTTTGCATTTCATTTATTAAATACACTGCCAAAAATATATATATATTCTATTTTACATACATATACATACATATATACATATATATATATATAAATATATTTATATGTATGTACTACTAAACAAAAAGAAATTTACACAAAGACGAGAAAAAACAACAACAACTTGTTAAATACAATATATACATACATAAATATATATATGGGTATTATATCTGTACGATTGAGTGTCTTGAGGTGTAGAGGGAATAGGAGTATTCCAGAACAGTCCGGCCATCTATACGAGCGATGAGTGTCAGATACAGAGGGAGATAGATATATATATAGAGGGAGAGGGGGAGACTATTCAGTTGAGCGACAGAGACAGAGACAGACATTTGCATAGAGAGGTTTAGGTAGCCAAGTGTTTTGCCTTAAGTTTAGAAAAGAAAAACAGAAACGATAAACACTTTTGACTTTTCCAGAGTTTTCAATAGAAAACACAGACACATTTACATACACACACATACATACACACACACACAATAGAATAGTATAGAAGAACAGTTTATTCAAGAAACCGACTAACGGACACTGGATGCGCCCCCGTGTGGCATATTGGAATATATTTGTATTTTCATGTTTGTATTATAATTCGAAACTATATATACATATCGTACATGTATTTTATATATATCTATATATATATATATATATATATTCTTAACTGACAATCATTTCAACACTTGTACACTTGTTTCGGTAGAAAGATCAACGGAAAGACAAAATTAAAAAAAAAGTACAAACTAAACTGCACTTGCAAACAGACATCAGCAACAGACATCAACTTATAGATATACATACAAATAATCTTAATAATATATACATATAAAAAAACAACAAAAGAACAAAACAAAACAAAACAACAAAAAATCAAACATATTCTAAACCTAAATCGATGCGATGTTAAAACGCCCTTTTACTCTTCTTGTCATACAGTGAGAAAGCAAAAGGACGATATGCAGGTCAATGTCGCCGGGCTACGCAGAAACATCAAGAATCTCGCGCACAACTATTCGGATGCACAGGTAAGTACATGGATGCAACTGCAACTGGAACTGCAACTCACAGTATCTTCTCTTTTTGTGTTAGGTTAAGGTGCGCGAGGCTACTTCCAATGATCCATGGGGGCCATCGGCCACAATAATGGCCGAAATTGCGGATCTAACGTACAATGTGGTCGCCTTCTCGGAGATAATGCAAATGATATGGAAACGGCTCAATGATCACGGCAAGAATTGGCGTCATGTCTACAAGGCTCTCATCTTACTCGAGTACCTTATCAAAACCGGCACTGAGAAGGTCGCCCAGCAGTGCAAGGAGAACATTTTCGCCATACAAACACTACGTGAATTCGTTTACTACGAGGAGGGCAAGGATCAGGGTACGCATGTGCGCGAGAAGGCCAAACAGCTGGTGAACCTGCTCAAAGATGATGAACGGCTAAAGAATGAACGTGTAAAGGCTTTGAAGGCTAAGGAACGCTTTGCGTTGCATCCAAGCGGCTTTGGCAGCGATGGTTACATCGATGGACCCTCACAGCGTGACATGCCACCGGGCTGGCAAGAAGAGCCACCCAAAAATGCATCCGAGCTGGAAATGGTACGGCCACAAACCGCTGGCGAGGAAGAGCTGCAGTTGCAGC
This sequence comes from Hirtodrosophila trivittata, assembly GCA_035045065.1. NCBI lineage: Eukaryota > Metazoa > Arthropoda > Insecta > Diptera > Drosophilidae > Hirtodrosophila > Hirtodrosophila trivittata. The sequence continues at coordinate 7,463,071 of JAWNNK010000813.1, read as the reverse complement.
TAGCCATGGCCATGTCACGGGAGGAGGCCGAACAGGAGGAAGCCAAGCGAAGGAGTGACGATGTTCGACTTCAATTAGCGCTCAGCCAGAGCGAGCAGGATTTTAAGTGAGTCTCTAATAATCTAATTCAATCCTTAATCTGTGCCTTATTAATGTTGTCTTTGATCTTATAGAGATTCAAGCGGACGTCCCATTCCGGCACCAAAGAAGGAGGAGCAACAGAGCCATTTGCTTGACTTGCTGGATATCTCGCTGGGCGCGACAAGCATTTCTAGTCCACCTCTCGGCGCTGCAGTCGGTGGTGGTGTTGTTGTTGATCCCTGGGCCGCGCCCCAAAATCGTGCAGCTAGTCAGTTATCGGATCCATGGGCGGGCAATGCTGCGCCACCAGTGGATCCCTGGCATCCCTCTACAGCGCCTCGTACCATCATGAGTGCCGGTGTGCCCCTGGGTGCAGCTGCTCCGGCTCAACCTATGGGTGCTCCCAACGATGCTTGGGGTCTGCGCACACAGTCCCCCTCCGTGGCATCTGGCTCCTCCAACGAGGGCTGGCTGCAAACGAACGGTAATGCCAGCCAAAACGGTGCGCGAGCAGGCCCTGCTCCTGCTCCAGTTGACGCCTGGTTAACGAAATCAGCAGCAAGTCCTGGCCTGGCAGCAGCATCTCCTGCTCAACGAGTGGCTACCAATGGCAGCTCCGCGGATCCTTGGCTAGCTGAAGCGCCGCCAGTACTCCCAGTAGCAGCGACAGCAGCTCCACCAGATCCTTGGGCGGCATCCCAAGCGGCCGCAGCTGCACTAGATGATCCCTGGAAGGCAATGCAAACAGGCGCCGTCAAGGTAGAACCCAATTAACCAAAATGGTTTCCTTCTAAATGTTGCTCATGCTTCATCTCGTTCTTTTACAGAAACAATCGCCAGACTTTGATGAGTTCGATTTGATTACCAATCGTAATAAAAGTGGCGAACACAATAATTCCAATGCCTCCAATAACAACAACAATGGTGAGTTCAATGAACGCCCACTTGGTGGATCTTTCTAATCATTGCTGATTGTCCTTTTAGTAGGTTCGCTGCTTGATGATATGGATCCGCTGTCGACAAACTATGGCATCAGCTCAGTGCATCCATCAACGGGGGCCACAGCGAAGAAACCGCTAAAAGATCCACACTCATTCCTCGGCGAGAACTCAGCGCTAGTTAACTTAGATAATCTGATTAAACCGATTGCGCCACAGACTCAGTCGGGCCTTGCACCAGCCTATAATCCTTTTGCAGACAATGTGATGCCACCTAAAACGAATCTTTTCCAGCAACAGCAGCCAGCCGTAAGTTTTCAATCCTTATTCCAAACTCCTTACCAATTAAATGTCGACATTTACCTAGGTACCGTCCATAAACCAGTTGAAACAGCAGCCGCCCTTTGCAGTCAACATGAACCAGGATCCCTGGGCGCCGGTGAGCGGTGGCGTCAGTGCAGCCTCTCAGGTGAGTGTCCGGCAAGCTCTATGCAGCAAGGTGTTATTGGGCGGAGTACGTTCCTAGGTATTTAGGTATTTAGTTACAGGATAAATCTCTCTAATTTCTACCTATTCTTTGAGGTTGAGTCTATGATTTCTAATAATTTAATACTGTTTTTTTTTTTTTATTGGTATTTACTTTTTCAATACTCTTTATCATTTCCTTTTCATGCATTTTGTTCCCTTCTTTCGTACATATTTGCTTTGCCTTTTTTTTTCTTCTTATTTTTCTTATTGATATCCTTCATTTTTGAGCAACTGTTGCATGCAACATCCAAATACATACCCAACTCCAACTCCAAATCCAAATCTGTATCCGTTTTCGTACATTCAGTCAATGCCGCTGAAGCCAGTGCGTCCGACCAGCTTGAAGCTGATCGATGACTTTGAGCTGATTAGCGCATTCAGTAAACCCATATCCAATCCACAGCCCAGCACGCAAGCCTACAACAATTCGCTGAATCCATTGAACCCATTGAACCCATTGAATCCTTTGAATCCACTGAACAACAACAACAGCAATAGCAACACCAACAATAACAACAACAACAGCAACAGCAACGCATACAGCTCCTATGGCCACAGCTACAGCCACAGCAGTCCAAGCATTGACAGCATACGCAACATGGATATAATGAACGAGGCGCCACAGCGTTCCTATTTCCCTATGCCCTCAGCACCAGCTGGGGCATTCAGTAACTATAGCACTCCTGGCTACTCTAGCTACACTCAGTGCTACAGCAGCGCACTGTCCGAATCTCTGGCTGATACACCGGGCATCAGTATTTCACCATTGGCTGGTGGCTATGAGAGCACCACGGCTACACCCAGCAGCTACTATGGAAACTCAAGCGCCACTGCTGCCCATCATTGCAAGCTGGAAGTGAGTGAGCAGCGCTTGAGATCATCCTCCTCCACGTTGTTGAACCAACCTCTTCTTCTACTTGTTATTGTTGCTGTTTTTATTTTCTTATTTTTCTTTTCTTTTTTTTTTTGATGCTGCTCTGAAAACAGATTTTTGATTTGTTGTTGCTTTTGCTTGAGTTTAACTTAGTTCTTGTTAACTGTTACTTTCGCTTTTCTTTTCTTTTCTTTTCTTTTACTTTTCTTTCTTTTAATACTGTTTTATTTTCTCTTCTAATATTCCTTCTGTATAATTTTCCAGCTAGCCTCTGCTAGAGAAACTTCCTCTTGCCACACAGGGAATGAAACTGACACACAACACAACTGTTAAATCATATATACAATAATACAATGCCTGAATATGAGCTTTAAATTTATAAAGAAATTATTGATAACTAGGAAATATCTTGGGAAAGGTGCAATTAGATATTTTTTACAGTAAAAAGGTGTACAATATTAACTTTCATTAGTTCTTACCTTGAGCTTTATTTTGGTCGAATTTATTGCAGGTATTTCATAGGCAGTTCTGGCCAAATAAGGCTTTGTTCTTCATAAAGTTAACTACATCAAAAATTAACTTTAGGGTGTGTTTCTAACATCTGAAAGAATCATTTTACCATATCTTAACGTAATATATAGACATGCTTATGCATTCTTGATCAACATCAACAATCGCTTCGATTTAACCCTGTTCATCTGCCTATCTCAGAATGTATAGAGAGTTTAAATGATAAAATTGACGTGACTCTATGATATTCTATACCAGAAGTTCTATCTGATTTAGTTTAATATCAACTTTATACATACAACAGCTAGAACCACTTTGTTCCTCGTGTTTCTAGAAGGTTTTTGAGTTACTTTCAAGAGTGGAAAGAGGAGATATCTGATACATTATACAAACTTGTTTCCACACAAATCTTTTTTATTAAACAAATATTGTTTATTTACTATATACAAATCAGAAATGTTTCTTTGTTCTATTAAATTCTATATACAGTTTCATTGCGAAGGCTTCGTCATTTGCTTAGTGGAAAAAATGTATCTTTTTGCACAATTCAATTAAATTTTAACCCTGTTGAAGCAAATGAAAGCAAAAGATGCCGAAAAAGAATGAAAATTCTCTAAAATAAACTCCTTAAGTTGTACCTCACGTTCTTATGCATTGAAAATATAAGTTAAAGTACTTGAAAACTGGAATTTCAGAGAGTTCCAATTTGTGAACGTCTACTGTAGTACATTAGGCTTTGACTTTAGGTATAGAAAATAGTCTCAGATGGGACCATTAATCCTTTTAGCCAAGTAAGTCATAAGTTTAACAGGATTATATGAAAAACATTATTCTAACTATACAAAAGATTTGAGGAGGAACTTCAAATAAGAAACAGCTGAAAATTCTTATAAAAGAGTTTCCTTAAGAGAAACCTATTATATATATAAATGTGAGTTGCGCTTGGCTGGTCAGCAGTTAATCAAAATATTTAATTTAAAGATTTTGTTAGTTTGATTTACTTTAAAGTATTCTTTGGGACAAAATTCGATACGGTTTCATTCCCTGTTTATAGAGAAGCCAGCCGCATTACGTACCTTTACATTTTAACCAGCAGCTGCTCTGCCAACACACAGTTGACCATAATATTTTCTAATTGTAGCCCACAATGGAGGCTTGGACGCTTAAATAAAACACAAACAAATATATGCAAATATATATGAAAAACAATGCAAATGGGTAAAATGTTTTTTCGAATGTGCATGCTCTGCTAACAAAACCTAGAATTAAAGGCAAAGACACTATATACTATAAATACACACTATATATAACACACAAACTAACAAAGCTAATTATGTAAATACTATATATATATGCAATATATACTCTATATATTTATTCCTGTAGCTTGTAGAATTTGCATGTAGAATTTGTTTGCTTTAGAATCATTTTTGCTGCTGCAAAGGAGAAGAATATGGATTTTAATCGATTTGTGAATACTTGCAGCAAAATAACAACATGCCGTGGATCAAGCCGGAGGCAACAGCCACGAATCCGTTTCTGTCATAAGGGAAGGAGTTGAAGCAGTCAGTCAATCAATCAAACAATCAATCAATCAATCAGCAGCAGCAGCGCAGTAGCAGCAGCGGCTCAGCAACTAACAGCAGCTAAAACAAAAATATCGAAACATAAGCTGGGGGTGGTGTTTGGAGCTGTCTCAAAATCAACGATAACAACAACAACAACAACAATAGCATCAACAATAATTAGTATATAAACAACAACAACAACAAAGGAACATACAAAGCGACAACAACAATAGCAATAAAAAGGCGAAAATATCTATGAAATTCATTGATAACAAAATTATGTGTAAAAAAGTATTATTAAACTGTAAAACATGTGATGTGTTGTACACTGTTTGAGAAAGAGCAACAGATAGAGAGAGCGAGAGAGAGAGAGATAGAAAGTGAGAACGGTATCGGTGAGATTAACAACAACAACAACAACAACAACAACGACAACAACAACAGCTGCAACTACCACAAGAACACAAAATTAACTCTGAGTTATGTGCAATGTGCGTGTGCTTCAACAGTTTCAAACGTTTTTAATGTTTTTTATATTATATATATATATATATTTTTTTTTATATTATTTTCTACAATTTTAAAGATATTTGTAATAGCTCAAAAAGTAATACTTTAAATCCAGCAAAATGTATAGTAGATATTGGATTAATACCAGCACTGAGGGTCTGCAGCCTAAGCTCAACCGATAGTTGAGCTGATATCCCCCTCCCGAATTGGCATTCTATAACTTATTTATTTTATAGCAGTTAAAACGTTGTTGTATAATTCGAGCAGATTAGAAACCAAAAAACAGAAACAAAGAACGAAATAAGGTAAAAGAATTATGATCAAATCAGATCAAAATCAAAATCAAAATCAAAATCAAAAACAAAATCAAATCATTGATTAACCGACTTTAAAAAATTGTAAATGCAGCGCATAAAAAAAATAAAAAAAAAAAACGATGCGATATTTGAAAAAAGAAAAAAGAGAAACAAAAACTAAATATTAAATGATTGTTATATAGCTTTAAAAATTTGTGTGCATTGATGGTAGAAATTCACTTCGGCAACAAAAAAAAAAGGAAAAAAAAAAAAGAAGAACAAGAACAACACACCACACCACAACAAACACAACCACAATATGTTTGTGTATGTGCTTTCTAATTGTAAAATTTATATATATATTTTTACGTTTTTTGCGACTTTTGTTCATTGTGGCGTGCACAGCAGAAACAATAACAAAACCAACAACAAAAAACACATTTTTTAAAAAAGAAAACAAAAACAAAAACTAAAACTAAAAGAAAACAAATCACATTTTTAAGAAATTTTTTTAAATAAACATTTTTTGTGCGCTTGTGTTTTTTGGGCCACCTTTCAAGAATGCGATGCATCTAATTTTTGCTGTTGAACATTTTTATAGCAAATAGTTTAAAATTTACAACAAACATTATGAAAATATTATTATTACAAAACAACAAAAAACGAAAATGCTAAAAAAACAAATATGATGGTATACATTTAGGTTAGAATACGTAAAAATTGTATAAGCGTAACTTAAAGATAAACATAAAAAATATATAAAAAAAATCGAAAAAAAACAATGAAAAATGTCTTAAGGATATGACTATATAAGATATATAGACCTTAACTTGGTCTGTCCATAGTTCCAGCTGCTTTATGTATTATATGTAGATATATTCAGTGTGTTCTCACGCATTTACATATGTATATATCTATCTCTGTATATGGAGACTATATATATATATATATTGTATATATAGAAATGTTAGAAAATCTGTATTGAAACCAAGTCGAATGATTGTTGGCCCCTTTGGAAGTCAGCGCGATATTTGATGCTCGCATTGCACAACAGAAAAAAACACGAGGCAAAAGTGCTAAGCGGTCCTCTGGCTAGCCACCTCACCCTCATCTTGTATGCCTGGCAGCTACCACTTGACAGTCACCGCCATCACCATCGCCATCACCATCACCGTCGCCAGCACTCAACACTTTGTTGGGGAGGGCGCCAAATGTGGCCAAGGCAGGCAACGGGCAGAGGCTGAACACGATTATGTTAATTTCAGTGTGGAGTGGGGAACAGCCCCCAAAAAGCCGCAGCCGCAGCCGCAGCCGCAGCAGCAACATTAACGGAGCACGCCCACCGCATATGGCAGTGATATTTGGCCAGCCAGCCAGGTTGCCTGGGATGGGATGGGATGTGAATGTGGATGTGGATGTGGATATGGATGTGGTGGATGTGGTAGATGTTGAATGCTGAATGTTGGATGTTGGATGTGGTGTTGCGCAAGTGGCTGCCTGACGCGATTTGGTTTTGATATTTGACATGCGCTGGGGGCCATCAGGAAACTTCGTTTAAATGAAATCAAAAGTGCACAAATACATAATTTACACAAATTTGCAATCAACATACAAGTGTGAGTGCCAAAACGACTGCATCAATAGATATTCCCGACTCGGACATCATGGGAGGCATGTGGCATGCATGGGATGCCATGCGGCACCCGTAATATTAATGTCAGATAATGTCAGTTAGATAAAAGATGCGCTAATCTAATCCATGGCTATGTTATATACCAGGTAAGTTAACATCAACTGACAAGTGAATCTATATACATATGTACTCTGATAACTGAACCTATCTATCTATATATATATATATATATATATATGTAAACAAATGCTTTGAGCCTGCTCTAGAGGAACCTCAACTGAAAAACCTGCTTCGGGTGGCTTTTTATATTCTTAGCCCCCTGCAAATGGGTAGAAAGGGTTAATTTAGTATGTAAAGGATGCATCTCCGACCCCATTTAGTATGCTCCAGTTTATATAATATATATATATATATATATATTATATACATTCTTGATCAGGTTTTATAGTCAAGACGATGCAGCCTTCTGCGTCTGTCTGTTTATCCGCCTGTCGATCCGCAGGAAGCCGCCGGTTTCAGAGACTAGAAAAGATGGAAGGCCCATTCAATTTGGTTTGTGGGTTCCTTAAAATATATTTCACATTTTTTAGTTAATAAATTTTAATATTCAGATTATTGATATTATAGTTTTATAGTCATAGCTTCGATTTTTTATATCTGATATCAATATCATAGTCTAAATCCACGCTGCAAAAATTTCCATGAGGTTTTCATGCTCATAGAAAAGATATTGAAGACATTTATATTTATCATAGTGCTTATAGTGTGTGTTCAATGTTTGTCTGTAAACGTTGGTTAAGTGCGTTTATAAGTCGGGTATACTCATTCTTCCTTGGTTTTATCTTCTTTTGGAAAATTTCGATTGAAAGTATGAAAGAGATTTCTTTGAAATTGAGTAGTTTCCATTCGGAATAAAATCGATAGACAGACCGTTGAAAATGTCAAAAGGACTATGAATAAATAAGTAATATTTATTCATGCCGATCAGGAATATATAGTTATATATTCTTTATTGTTGAATACAGTTTTTTAGCAGGGCTCCCTTTCAATAATAAATATTATTTAAATTTGTGTAAACAAAATAATGGAAGAAGGTAGGTGCTGAGGGGGTAATAGGTATATAATATAATATAATATATGATATATATATATATATACATATATGATAAGCTATGGTAATTAGCTGATCTTTTGGCAACCACCGCTATCTGTTGAATCTCGTGAATCTTTAATTGGATTCAGTTTCATGCTAAATTGTTTACACTTAAACCTTTTGGAATTCTGATTTTGCTTTAACTGTATCGCTTTTTATGATATATATTTATATATATATATTATATACTGATGCTTCTGATATGGTTATCAACTCGGATTATTTTCTTATCGTTCCTCCGTCTGGCATGGGACATGGATTAGATTCGCCTCTCGGCGAATCTGAACAAAGAAATAAGATAACATGATTCCAATTCGTAAACCTCTCACATTTACAAGCTTTTGGTATGAATGAGAGGTAAAGTTGTTAAACCAGATTGAGATTAATTGGGTAACATCTTATAATTAGGTCTTAATCTTCATATAAGGGCAATTATATGGCACGAAGTCAGTTAACTGGCAACAAAATGCTTCAATCGAATTGGCAACAAGAATTGGCTTAAACGAACCACCTTTAAGTTGGAAGAGTAATTTGGATTCTGTGTTGACCTCTATAAAAACTGAAGAAATGCTAATGACCTAAGCACACAGCAGGTTCTTTTCTGTGTCTTAAGATTCAGCGAGAGAGAGAGAAAGAGAGTGCGTGAGAGAGACAGAGAGAGGGACAGAGGGAGAGAAGAAGAAATATTACATTTCGCAAACTCTTTGATTAATAATAAAATGATTTGTGTTTCTAAAAAAAAACTAGTTATAGGTTATAGTAACATATAGACAGAGGGCGTGAGAGAGAAAGGGATAGAGGCAGGCAGAGAGAGAGAGAGAGAGAGAGATGGTAAAAGTTGCAAGTGAAAAGCAGATTTTTATTATGGTCGTAACCCTCATTGAGGGTCAACTCATGCGACAGCTCGACTAACGTCTAATTAGTCGCATTTGGCTAACTTCTTGGCTGAAAGTGGTTCTGGATCGAAAGTCTATATATAAATTCCATAGAAACTTTGGGTACAAAACTTCTGCTAAAGAATCTCTATAAGGAAAAGCTAGGAGAGATTATAAAGCTGTCTTATTTCTAAGCCAGAATTTGGAAACTAACACTACAACTGGATCGAATGTCTATATCTCTATATATAAGATACAAAACTTCCTGTTACTCAAATATGAATCTCAGTCTAGATTATTTTCATCAGATCTTTTATTGGTTTTGGTTTATTTGATTCTTATCCACATCAACTGTATGAGGCTATGTTACGTATTATCCACTTAAAGAATAGCCGAAGATTAGTGTAGACACCCGGAAAGCCGGGACGGGCACAGCCCACACCGAAGGAGACCAAGCCGAAGAGTTTACCACCGCGTACCAGTGGTCCACCCGAATCGCCGGAGCAGCTGTCGGTGCCCGGACTCGCTGCGCAGATCATTGTATTGTCGATGCGAACCTGTGCTCGGCGGTACATGCGGCGACAGCGGTTCCTTGGGATCAGGGCGACCGTGGCAGCTCTCAGAAGACGCTGGACATTCTGTGCGTTCTCATTGATCAGACCCCAACCGCTTATCCGGAAGGCAGAGGGCAGCGGCTTGAGGTAGGCCAACGGCACGGGCCGCGCACAGGGCCCGTACCGGATGGGTCGTTGCAGGCGCAACAAGGCCACATCGTTTGACATGCTGATGTTGTTGAAGCGGGCATGTGCCACAATTAGCGCCACGTCAATCAGCTGCCCGCCGCGAGCGTGCAGGGGCGAGCCCACTCGCACCTGGTAGTTGCCAGGGCTGCCGTCGACGCAGTGGGCGGCCGTGATGCCCCACCTGCGGGAGAGGATACTTCCGCCGCAGATGAATGCTCTGAGGAAGTGGAGGGACAGCTGGTAGGGAACCTTTCTGCAGGATATCAGGCGGCCATTGACAATGCGAGTGGGCAGCTGCTCCTGGTGCAACTGCTGCAGCTGCTGAATGGGACTGATGGAGCTGTTGCCGCCGTCTGGAGGCAGCGTCAGCTGAGTCTGCACCAGCGGCTGCTCGTAGAGTAGAAAATGTGTGCCATTGTTGATGTAGTAGCCGCTGGTTAAATCCGCAAGGCCCCGCTGAGCAGTGACAGTTGTCCCATGGGAGATGAGTATGAGTATGGGCAGAGTGGCTAATCCAAGACGCAGCATTGCCATTCCAAGCCGAGCGACGTTCGCTTAACAACTAAAAGAATAAAGTTTAGAAGTTCAGCTTTTAAGCAGCGAATCCCTGGAGAATATGCTAATCATCGACTACTTCTACTTCATCTTTGGCAAGTAGGTTGAGGCGAAATCTCGTCGAGATTTGCAAATTTCCCTTTGCATAGAAAATATTAAGCGCTATTTCGCGATTCTCTCTCCATCTGGGACTGGGCTTTTGTTTTTGCTTCTGTCTTTTTTTTAGTATGATGTAATTAGCCGTGAAAGTGAAATGAGCCGAGCTTAAATCTAATGAATTCCCATGTCCATAGATCTCGGATTGAATGTGGTTTTTTGTGTGTCTCGTTTTTTCCCCCTCTCTCGCAAATTCCTCAATAATTTTGCTTTGGCTGCCAATTGGCGGCTTCCAGCGCATAAATCTTGCGTGTGCTTTCTAGCATTTTTTTTTGTTTGGCTGCCGTCGTCGCCATGTGCCAGGAGAGAGAAGCTGGAGGAGCTCGGCTAGTCGCCAGCTACTGGTTACGGTTTGGCCATTTTTGGTAGGGCGCCGCTTCCGCATGGCACATGCCAGAGAGACAAAACAATAAAACGATTAATTTCATGTAAATTTTGCGCAATTTAATTATGTGCGAAATCTCAGCTAGACAATGTCTGGGGACGACGACCATCTGGAGGTGGAGGTGGAGGTGGAGATGGTGTCTGTGGTGGGTGATAGCAAACAGTTTTGACCAGGAATAATTAGGCAACCGTTGCGCAGAAAGTGAAAGGAGCACCCGCGCCTGGACTTCATCATCGTCATTGTGATGATGATTATATAAGCAGGCGATTCATTAGCTTCGGTGCGTATGGAAATTTTCGTTTATTTTTTCCTTCTTTCCTCTCGCACAGAGCACTAAAAAATGACACCTATCGATTGTTATCGATAAACAGCAGCTTAAGTACGTAATTTATGTACGCGTAGCACTAATTTTAATCTCTAAGCTCCAAGAATAGATTCAACTGCAACTGCAAACAGATCTTATCTGAGGGATACAAGACAAGAGATTGGATTATAAATTAAGCTCAGATTTTTTTTATAATTAATGTGCTTTAAATAATGACTTTTAATGTTTTAATGAGCTTTTGTTGTATGCAAAAGTTTAGGTGGTATCAAACTCATAGGAACTTATTTGTTTTAAGTGCAAAGAATATAAGAATTGAAGCTTTAATGTGCTTTTCATAAAGCTCTTTTGTTTTACGACAGATTATTGCGTAATTAATAACGTTAGAATTTACTTCAAGGAAGAACTATAAAGCTTTCAATGTTGCTAATTGCGCTGAAGGTTATAGTTGCTTCCAAAAGAAATTTAATCAATCAAATTTAAAGCTTTTAGGTGCTTTTCATAAAGCTCTTTTGTGCCAAGAATGATTTATGGGAAGTAACTTAAATCAGACTTGTACTTTAAGCAGGAAATAAAAAGCTTTCAATGGTGCTAACTGTGCTGAAGTTATTATATGCTTTCAATACAATACACTTAATCAAACATTAAGCTCTCATGTGCTTTTTATAAAGCTGTTTAGAGTGAGTGTTTAGTGAGTGTTATAGCAAATAGGTTAAAGTAGATTTGAGCAAGAAATATTGGTCATTATGCTGCAAGATTTAATTACTTTCTAGCAATACGATTAATCCAACTTAAAGCTCTCATGTGCTTTCCATAATGCTCTTTTTGTATGAGGAACGTTTAATGCAAGGTAATTTACATCAGACTTGTGCTTTTACCAAGAACTTTGAAGCTTTCACTACTTCTAGTTGTGCTGAAAGTCTAAAGTTGCATTTAATATAATGCAATTAATCTAACTTGAAGCTTTTAATGTGCTTAAAAGTGTGTATATCACATGTTTCCCTAGGCAGAACTTTTCATTCAACCCAACTCAAAACTTAATCAACTTTTTATAATTCTCATAAAGCTTTCAGCATTATATAATTCCCGTTGATTGCAACACAATATTTCTTTCAATTACAAATCGATCTTTACGTTTTGCGAGAGCTTTTTTGCTTGGAATTGAATGCATTTTTTTAGAGTTTAAGCTTTCATGAGCTTCTATTAACATGATACTCGTAATATGTTAAGGTGTGTGCATAATTTAACATTAATTAAGTAAAACCACGTTAAATGTATAACATTTAGATAAGGTAACATTTAAAGTAGGGTTAAATAGGGCACCTGGAGGCCTACTCTACCTTTAATAAGAAGGCAAGTTGAAAATATTTGCAGTTGTTTCGATGTTGTTGGTTGATGCTTGATGGTTGGCTGTGCCGTCAGCGTCTCTGGAGCCACTCGCAAAGCCATGAAAAATTGCAATTTGTATGCTTTAATTAAAAAATCTGTCAAATGCCAGTTTGTGCGCTCATTAATGGGTTTCTATGGCAGTTGGGAGGCGACGGCAGCTTCACTTAACCACTCAGCCCCAAGCAACAACAAAATCATGCTTGACATAGCGTGAACTCCACATAAACGACACACTCTATACATATATATGTATATATATATATATAGATATATATATGTTTAAGATATTAGGCTTGATATGTTGAGCTCACGTTGATGTCTGGCAGCAGATGCGGCGGCAGCTGGCGACGGCTGAGGATCTGCCTGCACCTTTGCCACAAACAAAATCAACAACAAAAACAAAAACAAAAGACTCAGGCAACGAACTTTATTATGTATCATATTATTTCATTCAATCTCTGCACATATATCTATCTATACATATACTATATATATGTATGCGATACTCTTTTGATTTTATTTTACACGCTGGAGGCTCTTGCATAATAGACGCTTTGTGTATTTCGATCTGACATGCGCCGCTTCTAAGCGCGCCAAATTGATTTTTAATTACGGGTTGTCAAAAGATGAAATATAAACGAGATATTCTTCTCATTTCTTAGAAATCGATCCTTAATAGAATCCGCAATCTCTGCCGCAGCTTGACAAACTGGTATAGTTCCCACTGGAGTTGTGCGAAAAGTATAGTTTTGTTTCTTTCTAAAGATTCTTTTGGGGAAAATGTTGGCTGAGTTTGATGTTAGCTATAGGATATATACTAGAATAAGGGAAACTGTGTGAAAAATAAACTACGATTTGAGTTAAGGATAAATACATTGAACATCTAATTGATTGACTTAATGAGGAACGATTTCAAGTAACTGGAAGATCTCATTGAATGCATGAAAAGAAAAGTCGAGTAAGTTCTCTGAACTGTTCTTAGTCTTAGGATATATACTAGAATAAGGAAAACTATTAAAAAAGAGACTGCGATTTAAGGTTTAGGACTTTCAAACCAAGAAAAAAGACAACTGATTGATTAATTGAATTAATTAGTTCAAGTAAGTTCTCTAAATTGGATGATCTGATTGAGTGTATGGAAAACCTATTCAAGTAAGTTCTGTGAACTGTTCTCAGTCTTAGGATATATATTAGAATTAAAGGAGACTCCAATTAAAGGGAAGGACTATCGAAAAAGAAATGGAACAAATGATTGATTGAATGAAGAAGGAGTTGAAGTAAGTTCTCTGAATTGGAAGATCTGATTGAATGCATGAAAGCCAAACGTTGAGAAAGTTTTCTGAACTGTTCTCAGTCTTACGATAAATACTAGATTAGAGGAAACTGTTTAAAAAAAGGCTGCGATTTAATTTAAGAACTATGAAAAGTGGAAATTGAACATCTGATTGATTCAATGAATGAAGAATAAATTGAAAGAATAAGAATAATGCATGAAGAAATTAAAGTCAAGTAAATTCTCTGAACTGTTCTCAGTCTTAGTCTTACTACAATCAAGGAAACTGTTAGGAATATATTACGCCTTAAGTTAAGGACTATCGAAAGAAGAAATAGAACAACTGATTGATTGAATGAATGAAGTATAAGAATAGGTTGAACTGGAAGATCTGATTGAATGCATAAAAAACAAACGCGAGTAAGTTCTCTCAACTGTTCTCAGTCTTTTCTCTACATCTTTCGTAACTGAACCTCATTATTACATATTGTTATTGTTATTATCATTATTGTTTTTGTGTTTATTGTTTCTAAAGATTGACAATTGATGAATTGAGCTTGAGCTTTGCATATATTTTGCATAGTTCTTCAATATTTAATGCCATATGCGATTTGTTGTGGGAGAGACACGAAACAGCAGATTGAGGCTCAGGCTCTGGCTCGGGCTGAGGCTGAGGCTGAGGCTCAGGCTCACAATTAAGCTGTTCAATTGAAATATTGCAACTTTCATTTTGAAAACAGTTTTGGTGCCGCCAGCGGTAATTGAAACATATATTTTGTAGTATAAAAATCACGTCGGAGCAACACTCAAACACGACACGAGGCATTTTGCGGGCCTCTAGAGCCGGGCAACATAGTAAGAAATTAAACCCATTTTGCACGTTCCACGGTGGCTGATGACTGGCATGCTCTGGCCTGTCCCGGCCTGGCTCTGGCCTGCTCTGATCCAAGCACACACACACACATGCATGGACTATATGTATAAAGCAATTGAAACCCATATCCAAAACGAAAAACCTCGTCGAAGCAATGTTAGTTAATCATTTAATTTCATTGCGCGCTGCCTTTTTGTCAAGTCAGATGGAGATTCGGCAGCGGGAGCAGCCAGTTTAACACCCGTTTCAGCCATATCAATAATTATCAGCAAACCCATCAGCCGGCCCGATAGCACCCAGTCAGCCCAGTCAGCCATGAAGCCAGCCTGCCAGCCTGCCAGGCTGGGAGGCTGCCAGCCAGCACACCTTGTTCGACCCCACCTCCTGCTCCACGCCCGTCATCAAGTTGTGTTTGTGTGTGTGTGCCAAGCCATCATTTTGGAAAATTGTGACATTTAGACACAACAAATCATAGCAGGCGGGATCATTAGGCTCTTTACTGTTGCTGCTGCTGTTGTTGTTGATGTTATTATTGGTGTTGTTGGTGTTGTTGGTGTTGCTCTGGCAGCTATTTTTGTATGTCAATGGGTGTATAGAAATCGAAAGTTTCACACTTGTCAATTAAGTGTACCAAGTGGCTGTTGTTGCTTTTGGTATGCCTCATCAGGCTTGGACTGCGACTGCGACTGCGACTGCAGTTGAAAAGCGTCTGTCAATGAAAATGAAATTTTATTGAGATTTTTTTATTTCGAAATTAATTAGAAAATACGCCTGCTTCGCTCTGTCTGTCTACCTGTCTGTGTGTGTATAAGTGTGTGTGTGTGTTTTGGTAGCTTAATTGCTTTGACGTGTGCGACTGCGTGTATATTTGTGTATAAGTGTGTGTGTGTCTGGTTATATAAGTCGTAAAATATTTAAGCCATAATAATCTGGTATTGAAAAACGACTATCACTTTTACTATCACTCGTCGCCTGCGTCGCCCCAGCACCAGCGGCACCCAAGGCATCTCCCATCCCAGCATCTCATGATCCCAGCATCTCAACATCTCATGCGGCATAAGGCTAAAAAAAAAGCGAAAATCATTTGATGCACTTCTAAACGATTCTACAGTGAAAGCGTTCGATGTTGGTAAAGGGAAATTGAGATTGGAATTGGAATTGGAAAAGGAGAAGGAGAAGGAGAAGGAGTATGAGTAGGGGCAGGAATAGGTTGAGGCAAGATATATATGGTTAATGTTGACAATGTTTTACAACTTATGCAATCTCATCAGTCAGCCGCATGACAGGCAACTTCAGCGGCTCATTAAACTCCACATAATTGTTGTAGATACATGGTATCTACATATATGTACAGATACAGATACAGATACAGATACACTATGTCTCTGTCCAATGGTCCATCTGATTTGTCTCTTGCCGATTTTCACATGGGTTCCGACCGGTTGCATTTCAATAACCAAACTTGGCTTAAATAATGCACTCGCACTTTTACTTGCTGCCAACAAAATGATCAAAAATAAAATGAGACAACAAAAAACGCCAGCCGAAAAAAATGGCCCAAAACGAAAGCGAAAGTTCTTTTGTGTTGCGTTACTGCGGCCAGCTTCGATTCTTATCGTTTGCTGGCAACTTGCAACGCGCAAAGCTCAACGTGCAACGCGCAGTGAATGCAGCAGTGCAACACACACAGCGCCAGGCGGCAGATTTATTTATGCACTTTTCATTTCACTTAAGACCACATGAAACGATGCCGAGCAGCAGCAGCAGCAGCACCACTGTCGCTCAACTTTCTTCCTAAAAAGACAAGACCAACAACAACAACAACAACAACAACGACAGCAACAACAACAACAACAACAACAACAACGACAACGACAGCAAAGGCTATCGAAAATATGCGCATATGGGGGCGCCAACATTGGACACTCGATGCGTCGGACACTCTTCACCCGATTCTTTAAATTACCACTTGCACTTGACCGATCGCCATAAAAGCAATTGGAAGCGTTGCACAGTGGAGCAAATTCATTGAGTCTCATTTAAATTCTGCGTGACTTCATCATATTTATCTATTTCCAGATTCTTTTCAAAAGTTTTTCTTAAGTTCTTTGTTTCACGTTTCAATTACTTTAAGCTTATGTTCCCACACACAACACACACTGTCATATTTATCTGAAACTTAAATCCAATACTATTTATCATAGCAAATACTACTATTTTTCTGTATTTGTCAATGAAATAAATGATATTTTTATTGTACGCCGACCTCGTTAGCTGATTTGTCTCTGTGTCTGACTCATTAAAACGAACTTCCGGGTTTGAGTCGAAGCTGCCAAGGCCATATTCGGTCAGTTCTTTTTATACTCCGGCTTAAATAACCTTTTCTTGTTTGTCAGTTTAACATATAATAATAGAATTCCTGAGAAGATGATCCTTATAATCATCTGGTGCCATCCCATAGATTAGCTTCACCTGCAAGCAAAATCTATACAGATGTTTCTCATTTGCTTGTTGGGCAGTCACAGCCTGTCATTAATAATATATTACGCTCCTTTGAATCCTCAAAATTGATTCTTTAATCTGGCAACTCCTTTTTATAGGTTAGGTTCTGCATTCGCTGTAAGTTTCTCGTTTGTTTTCGTATGCATAAGTAGCTCAGTCTACAAGGAAGTTTAGTTAGGGTTAATTTATTAGAAGTATTCTTGGTCTAATAATAAATAATGCTACCAAAGGATCCTTAAGAGTATTTCAAATTGTCGATCTGGCAACCTTACTGTTTGATAGGTTAGGTTGGTTTTTTATGCCAGCCCACAAGGCAGTTAAAGTGAGGCTTGTTTATTGAAATGTATCCTAAATCTTTTCTAATAATGGACCATTCTAGGATAAGATCATTTAGAACACTTGGCTTTCACTTGCCATCTGGCAACGCCCTTTTCATAGGTTAAGTTACACATATGAACCGAAATTTATTTATATGAGTTCCTTATTTGTTGTTAGCAAGTAGGATCTCATCTGTCTTTACAATAGATTTCCTTGGGATATGATACTTAGAAATGCTTTGATTTAATGTACGATCTGGCAGCCCTCTTTTCAAAGGTTAGGTTGAGTTTTACGAAGGAACTTATACCTCATTTGTTTGTGCAATGTTAAACCAATCTTAGGTAAGGTTGATTGTTAATAGATATGCTGTTATGTATCATAATTATCTACAATAAACGATCTGGTATCCAACTTTTTATAGGTTAGTTTAGGCAGATAACCGATAACTTTCTGATATAAGATTTTCCTTTAATGTTGAAGGGTACGCAGTATCCTCTACAATTTAAGATTTCCTCAGGATAAGCTGGCTTAAGTCTACGATCTGGCAATCCTCTTTTCATAGGATAAGTTTAATCAATAACAAGTTTGTTTCTTAGATTATTCTCTAACCTCTTTCTCTTCCCTTTGCATATTGAAAGATAACTTTGAGTAGCTCTTTCACTTCTTTAAAGCATCGCCCAAATGAGCTCCTGCTGCAGCAATTCTTCCAAGTTTTTGAGCAAGTTGATGCCACAGTAATGGCCACCCAGAATATGCGACCCGTTTTGGGGTACCAATTAAATCTGCAGCATTTTAATCGAGTCGCCTGGGCAACAAGTCGCTGGAGTTTTTCAGTTCACAGGTTTTTGGTCTGGGTTTGGGTTTGGTTTTGGGTTTGGGTTTGAGTTTTGGGCTTGGGTTAATTTGTGAAAGTTTTGTGTAAACAATTGGGAGCCCAATGCAATGGGCAATGGGCAATGGCAATGGCAATGCAATGCAGGGCAGCCATAAATTCAATCAGGCGTGGCCAGCCAGAAGGTGTACGGTCCGTGTGCGGCCCTTGTCAATATATTGAGCCCTATATATCGTATATATATATATATATATTGTGCATGAGGCGGTGCCCCGTTGGTTGCCATCCTTTTTGTTGACATTGCAGTAAAATATTTGGAGTAAAACTGATTTAATTGACGCTGGCGTTGCGTAATGTGCAGCAGCCCGCATCACTGGGCAGCCCTTTCCCTAGCTCCCTTCCAGCCTGCCCCCACTCCTTGCCCCTGACAATCGTTTATCCTGTGCGATAAGAGGCGACTACATTTAATGTGGCATAATTGGCCAACGCAAATCTCTGCGGAGGACTTAAGTGGGTTAGTGGCGCCGGCGCCAAAGCCAAAACCAAAATCCAAAAAAAACACAGCCGAAAAAAAGTGAAGAAAAAATAAACAACACACACAGAAAACTGAAACCGAAGTTGGAATCGAAGCTGGAGCCGAGGCCAAATCGCCAACCAGTTCGTGTCATGTGATTTTTATCGTTAATAGGAAACAACTAAAGCAACAGCAACAACAACAACAGCAACAGCAACAACAGCAACAATTGCAGCGGAGACAAGTACAAAGCCAAAGCGCCGCCAAGCGTATTTGTTGTTGTTGTTTTTCTTATAGTCAAACAAATGTTGTGGTAACATGAAAAGGGTTTTTATTCAATTGCAGTCTAACTAGAAACAGTTGTTGTTGCAACTTGCAACTTGCAACTTTCATAATAAAATCCACGCTGCAATCAAATTGCCGCGTTTCATTTACAAAATGCAAAGCAAAATCTACGCAAAATCTACGCAAAATCTAACGAACTTTCCTACTTATCCGTCTGTCTGTCTGTCTGTCCGTCTGTCTGTCTGACTGTCTGTCTGTCTGTCTGTCTGTCACATTCACATTCACTGCAAGAGTTGAGGACTGACGGACAAGGTCTTCGCTTTCCACACACACGCTGAAATTGAAAGTTCTTTAATGTATTCAAAGATGTCAGCGAAGCGTTGCCTTTCCTTTGCTTTACGGAAAATTCATGTACTTTCACGGAAAAACTCGAAATATTCTAATAAGGCTTGAAGCTGCAAGTGATTGCGGCTAATTAATGAGTGTGAAATTGGTTGTTAAGAGAGTTTTCATAAGAAAGTCTTATTATATCACACTTTCTGTCTGTTTATGGGCTAAATGGACGCACGTGTTGTGGGTCTGACTCTGGGTCTGGGTCTGGCTCTGGGTCTGGGTCTGGGTCGTTTATTGGACAACATACAATAAAGCCAACGGGGCCTGTTTGCGTTGGCCTTTTGTGAGAGCTGATGCTGTGGCCATTCAGTTGGTCAGTTAGTCAAGTCAGTTAAACCTCAGTGCGGCGGCAATTGACTTTCGTTTTTTTTTTTTTTTTGTATTTCTGGCTTTTTCGTGTTGACAAAATGCAGCGCATTCTGTGATGATGCGACAGGCGGCAGGTGAGAGCAGCCGTCACGACGACGCATGGAAAATAATTATAATTGGCCTCAGGTAAATATTATGTGTGTGTGTGTGTGTGTGTGTGTGTGTGGGATGTGAAATGCAAATGGAAAACTTGTTGCCAATCAGCAAAATCAATCAACAGGTGAGCAATTGACGGGCGCCCGCCGGCAGCCGAATGGCCAATAGAGTTATCAATTTTAGTGCCAATATGTCA
Organism: Hirtodrosophila trivittata; assembly: GCA_035045065.1. Taxonomy (NCBI): domain Eukaryota; kingdom Metazoa; phylum Arthropoda; class Insecta; order Diptera; family Drosophilidae; genus Hirtodrosophila; species Hirtodrosophila trivittata. The sequence continues at coordinate 7,442,903 of JAWNNK010000813.1, read as the reverse complement.
CAATGTGTCGCTAAATTGCAGACATCAGAGAGAGAGAGAGAGAGAGGGAGAGAGAGAGACACAGTGGGGGGTGGGGCAGCTGTGAAATTAAGTGGCAAGTTGGCCAACCTTGGCGCCAGTTTTGTATACGTTTTGCTTTATTTCTCGACAAAACAAAATGCCGCGCGTAGTAAGTAAAATTTCATTTTATAGCTCGAGAGACATTCAAAGTCGGCAAACAAAATAAAGTTGTAGCCGAAAGGCTGTAAAAATAAGTAAAAATAACAACGATAATGACAACGGCAACTTGCAACGCGGCTCAAGGTGAAGTGTCGCCTCTTGAGCGCCTGCCAGCTCTCTGACTGGTGTCAGCAGCCCCCCCACCACCCCCTGCTCCCCTTCTGCCCACACACTTGCAACTCGTCGAGTTGCGACTGCACTTTTAATATTTTTGTTTATTTATTACATTTTTTCTTATCTCGTTTAATATGCACTTGTCAAAGGTTGTGTTGTGTGCTAATTAGTGTGACCGCATGAAAAGCAGAAATTAAATTAATTAAAATAAAATTTAAGAAACGAATCAGATTAAAATCTAGCTCTGAAGTAATTGGAATAACCCCAGGAAAGGAAAATAAAAAGAAGGTAAAATTTAAACGCTGCTTTACGAAAATTGGTCACACTGAATTCAATTGCAATTAACACCATGTACAAGCATGTGTGTGTGTGTGTGTGTGTGTGTGTGCGATCACCTTTTTGTTTGCGGTGTTGCAACAAGCCACAAGACAGACAACACTTACCAAGTGCAACCAGGGCCTTCTCTTCATAATTTTTAAAGCCTCTCAAGTTCGTTGCCTGAGTCTTTCGTTTTAGCTTTGAAGTGCATCAGCCGCACGTCGCGTCGCGTCGCGTCGTCTCACGCATTCGAAAATCGAAAATCTTCCGCATGTCAAGGTCAATTAGCATTCGGCTGGCTGTGCGTGATAAAAATGTCAAAAGGTTTCGATTGGTATTTTGATGTTGCTATTGCTATTTAGTGGCTTAGCTAGCGATAAGTGTTGGGCCACTTCAGATTGCCAGCTTTGATCCGAGGTGCTTTGTGTCATTGAACTGAATATGTGTATAGGTGTGTGTGTGTGCGTATAGAAAGTGACCGCCGCCACAATCCTTGGTGATCTATCTTTGTGACCAAAAAACTATGTATACTCGTCGTACTTACTACAAAAAAGTTTTCACTCCTTTCGCTTTCATTGCAATTACCAAATACGATTCTTATTTTCAATTTCAATATGACGACGACAGCCACGACGCAGGCACACTGGTGTGAACTTAATTGAAAACCAACCAATCTTCTATATACTTAACTCTTAATGCGATATAAAAGGATTCTCCTATTATCCTCTTATTCCACTCTGAGCTTTGCTCAGCTTTGTCACTTTTATTCCTCTTCTGGCTGCTTAAGTTCTTAAGCAGATAAAGATATGGTATGGTATCTCTGGTCTGTTAACCACTGTGCGATGTCCACGACAGCCTGCGAGGAGAGAGAAAAAGGCGACTGCGACAACGCAGCTTCAGTTTCGCACCAAATTTGGTGCGCCCGGCTCAAGGAGAGAAGGAGCCAGGCCAATAGCAATAGGCAATAGGCAATGGCAATAGGCAATAGCAATAACAATAACGGTCGACGGTGCGGTGCTTGCTGCAATGTTTTTTGGTACCTCTCCTTGTTGTTGGTGCTTGGTGCTTGGTGGTTGGGGCCTATTACTGTTTGGCTTAGTCAAATCGTTTGTTATGTTTTTATCTTGATGTCCAGTCACCTTGATTTGTTGTAGAAAATGCAACTTTTGGCATGGCCGCTGTGTCGTCTGATGGGTACGAGGCTCCGGACGGCTACCGACGCGTAGGGTGCATCCACCAGCGCTTTCCCACTAGATGCGATGTTATCCGAGTGGGTGACGGTGACGACGACGATGATGACGGTGACGGTCACTGACGGACTGCCAAGACGAACGAAAGTGAAACTGCAGCCGTTTAGAATTGAGGGAAGGCGATGCAATAAATCAGCGTTCATTGTTAGCGAAATCAATCAGTTTATGGGCTTGGCTTTGAAGTTCAATGCACCGCTGACTGAATGGCTCAAGGCAAGCCAATTTTGTGCAGTGTATCACACACACACACACACACGTACACACACACTCGCTAAGCAATGGGAGCAGTTGTGTGGAAGTCTGAAACAGGGCCCAGAAGCAGCTCTGCAGCATTTTGGGCGATGTCAGAGTTCAGCGCATGTTTTTGGGGGTGGTTGGCAAATCTAGAAAAATGCCAGCGAGGGAGCTGAAGAGAGAGAGAGGGAGAGAGAGACAGAGACACAAGAAAAAAGCAAACAAAACAAATACAATGGGCAGACGTCGTTGGCGCTTGTTATGCCTGGGCCCAAACAACAACTTGAAACAAACAAGCAAATGCCGCAGCAGCAACAACAACTGCAGCAGCAACAACAACAACAACAAACACACACAACAAGCACAACAAATAACAAACAACAAACAAGCAAAACAACAAATAAACAAAAACAAATGCAAATTCGAATACGAATACGAATAGGTATACGAGTATGAATAGTATGAGTACGAGTACTCGTACTCGTACACTGCGATCATTTGTTGTTGCCTCTTTTGGTGGCTGTTGTTGTACGAGTATTGTCATTATTTATTTATGCCCAAAACGTTTCATTTTCATTTGGCCAAGGGAGTCGTTGTCGTTGTGGTCGTTGCCAAAACCTGAAAACTGGGTTACTGGCGCCTGTTTCGGGCTACAAGATCGTGTCATGCGATTTCTATCTTTGTCGTCGGCGACAACGAATGCTGTCGAATTGCTGAAGAAGAAAAACTCTACAAAAAAACCACCACCAACAACAACAACAACAACAACAACACAACAACAACAACAAGCGATACCCCGAAACAAGCCCAGCAACTGACAACTGGGAAATACGGATTCGAACTGGAACTGTAACTGTGACTCTGACTGGCACTGGGACTGGGACTGGGACCTGGAATGGCGCGACTCTTTGAAAACAAAAGTAAAGTGCCTGCTCTCCATATGCACCACATATCCTAAACACATACATATATATATTTATATATATATATATATAAACTATATGTGGCATATTAAAATGATCTAGCACATGACTCACACGGATCAGTTTGCTTGGGCCTGGCAGACTCTGACAACGTCTGGCATAAGAGCTTAGCATCCGACTCCCTCAATTTGCGTTTGCTTTTATTTCTTTCTTTTTTATTTGCAGTCGTTAAGTTGTCATTATGCCCTTCACTGGGCATATCAACCTTCTAAAGAAGTTTGTGTAAGGCATCCAAATCAGAGCTTAAAGCCAATCCTGGGTATATCTTAATTAAGCTTTTTCTCTTTTCATTTCTCGCAGGATTTCTTTATTGAGAAACTAAACCCAAAATCCTTTTTGAGTTTAGGTTTCTTTTATATGATTTATACCTTATTTTTATACCATAACTTGTGTACCATTTCTTTGTAAATCATATTTCTATCCCATATCTAACTACCATATTTTTTATACCATATCTCTTATTCCATATTTTTATAGCATATTTTTTATTTTATATGTTTATTTTATATATTCATACCATATTGTTATACCATATATTTATACCATATATTTTATACCATTTTTTTATACCATATTTTGTATACCATATTTTTATCCCATATTTCCATACCATATTTCTATCCCATATTTGAATACCATATTTTTTATACCATATTTCTAATACCATTTTTTTATACCATATTTTCATACCATATATTTTATACCATATACATTTTATTTTTATATATAGTATTTTATACTATTTTTTTATACCATATTTTTATACCATAATCAAATACATTCTTTATATATTTCTTGAATCTAAATCGATCGCTGTCATTGCTTAAAGACAACTTCTCAACCTCCTTTAAGCCTAATCAAAGCTTGAGTTCATACTTCTTTCCTTCCTTAGGGTATACAGAATTCGTGTTAATAGTGTTCTGGCTTGGACTATTGTTATATTTAGGGCTTTTTGTTGGCAGCCGCACAACAACAAAGTACAACAAAGTAGTCACGAATTAGCGCAGTTCACTTTGGAACAGGGACTGTGACTGTGACTGCGACTGGGAGTGGGAGTGTGGCAGGGGAAGGCAGGGGAGGGCAGGCTGGGGTAAGGGTAGGGCAGCGCTTGTTGCAGTCTCAGCCACATGTCGACTAAGAATATGCTTGTTCCAGATGCAGCTGTTGCCACATAGATACCAGCACGAGTATGTTGCCGCAGCACACGTAAAACGCATTTTGTTGCAACAGAGTTCGTTGCCTAAGTCTTTTGTTTGCTGACGCATGAGCGAATGCCCGAATGAGCGAATGGTTGAATGCTTGAATATCTGACTGTCGCACTGATTTATGCGCTTGACCGCACAAGCCACCTACGCACTGTGCATACACATACACCAACACTAGCACACACACACACACACGTGCACACACATCTCCATTAATATTTCATGCACATAGTCGTGTACACGCTAAGAGTTTTCCAGTTATCAGAGCTGATAAGTAGCTTATGTAATGAGCCACAAAAAAACAGAAAAAAACCGAAAGAGCAAAAGAAAAAAAAAATAAATGGGTTAAAAGTCGGTTTGACAGTTTAATTTGACATTTCGCTTTTACGCTCGCAATGAGGGCGCAAAGTCTTCTCAGTTGTTTTTTTCTTTTTTTTTTCCTTTTTTTGGAGAGATGACAGAGTGCTTTATGTATCTTTCGAATTTTCTTTCGCATTTGCTTAACAAGATTTGTTGTTATGTATATTGAATTGTCATTTCTCTTGACAATTTAATTTGGATTATGTCGCAGCTACCGAAAAGCCAGTCAAAAACCAACACAAAAAGCTAAAACACTGGCCAAGACGAAGGCAGATAAAAAGCAGATGTTTATGTCTTGCCTGTCTTTTCTGCCTGTGGCTTGTGTCTGCCTGTTGGCTGTTCGCTCTTAGCTGTTGCCTGTTAGCTGTTGCCTGTTGGCTTTGCGGCTTTGTGGATTGTGGCTTGTGGCCTGGGCACGTTTTATGCTCAGTCCATTAAAAACAAAAGGCTCTCGAAACGCATTGAAGATGTCCACGTCGCTGCGGCGACGTACAATACAAAAATTATTAATGGCTGGCAATGTCTTGCATTTCCGTCTTGACCCGAAGTTATGCAAAATGTTAGCCAAAAGGCCAAACGAAAGCAGCCGCCAACTAGAAATGTTTGCCTAACAAATTATTGCTATTTTGCCAGGTCTGCTAAGTCAGCCAAGTGCGTTGCCAACTTCCCACTGCCTCCTCTCCCCTTCCCCCTGATTGTTGCCCATTCCTCATTCCTCATTGCTCATTGCCGGCTGCTGGTTGCAGTTGCAGTTGCATTTGCCACTTGCGATATTAATTGAAAATTCGCATGCGCGCAGCCGCCAAACTTTGAATTTTAATTTATAAGACCAATTTTTTGGTCGCAAAATGTTATTGTTAACAGTGGCAGCTTAGCAGCTGTTAGTCTGACAAATGATGTTGACATGTTACTGTTACTGTTACTGTTACTGTTACTGTTACTGTTACTGTTACTGTTACTGTTACTGTTACTGTTACTGTTACTGTTACTGTTACTGTTACTGTTACTGTTACTGTTACTGTTACTGTTACTGTTACTGTTACTGTTACTGTTACTGTTACTGTTACTGTTACTGTTACTGTTACTGTTACTGTTACTGTTACTGTTACTGTTACTGTTACTGTTACTGTTACTGTTACTGTTACTGTTACTGTTACTGTTACTGTTACTGTTACTGTTACTGTTACTGTTACTGTTACTGTTACTGTTACTGTTACTGTTACTGTTACTGTTACTGTTACTGTTACTGTTACTGTTACTGTTACTGTTACTGTTACTGTTACTGTTACTGTTACTGTTACTGTTACTGTTACTGTTACTGTTACTGTTACTGTTACGTTACTGTTACTGTTACTGTTACTGTTACTGTTACTGTTACTGTTACTGTTACTGTTACTGTTACTGTTACTGTTACTGTTACTGTTACTGTTACTGTTACTGTTACTGTTACTGTTACTGTTGCTGTTGCTGCTGTAATTGTAACAACTTGTAGCGGAAGCCTACAACTCGGTTACGGCCATTGTCTTCTGGCTGTCTTTTGATTTTATCGGCCAAAAAATCTACAATCAGCTTGTGTTGCATAAACTTATTGATTTGCCATGTTGTTTCAACGGTTGTTGTTGATGTTGTTGTTGCTGTTGGTGGTTTTGTTGTTACTGGCAGTTGCTGTCGTTGCACATATAAACAAATCAGCTGGTGGCTAACAAACAATTGCATAAATCAATTTTACACCAAAATATTGTGTTGTAGCTGCTGTAGTTGCTGATGTTGCCGCTGTTGTTGCTCCTGCGGCTGCTGTTGCTGCTGTTGCTGGTGTTGCTGGTGTTGCTGGTGTTGTGCTAGTGCTGATAGCTGGCGCCAGTGGTGCGGCACAGCCCACAGTGCGTATGCGCATAAACATTGTTGGCACATGTAAATTTGATTAAAAGCTAGTTTTACCACAACAACAAATGAAGTGCTAAAATGAATTTTGGTGCATTGCTAATTTCAACTGTCTTGAACACAAATGACGCCTCCATTTATGATAAATGAAAGTAAAAGTACAAACACTTACACTTCATAGATCATTAGTGTTACTTGTTGCTGTTGTTGTTGGTGTTGTTGTTGTTGTTGGTGTTGTCTGTGGCTGCTGTGCCTGACTCTTATGCGTGGCGCGTTCAATGAACCAACAACAGCTGAGACATTCAGTCAGCTAGTCAGCTAGTCAACTAGTCAGCTAGTCAGCTAGTCAGCCGGATAGACAAATGCTGAATGGAATTGCCTTGTAAAAGTCAGAGTCATTAAAAATAGAAATGGTCGTTGCAATCGCTGCCGCCGCCGTCGACAAAAAACTTGTTCTTTCACTTTCAATGTCACGCCACAGGCCGCAGTTAACAGCAACAGCAACAAAACAGAAACAGAAGACCTTCAACTTCAGTTTACCTCGCAATTGCAACTCTAACTCCACCTTCACCTCCAAGTCCAATTCCACATCCACCTCCACTTCCACCTGAACCACCTCTGGGGGCCACTTGTGTTGCCGCCGCTGCTGTTGCTGTTGCTGCTTCTTCCGCCTGGAAATTAATTGCGGCATAAACCAAACATTTTGCGAGTCAATGTACGTAATTTGAAAATCGTGCCAAAATAGTTGCAAAGCCAATTGCGACTGCGGCTGCGACTGCGACTGCGACTGAGGCTGCGGCTGGTGCTTGCTGCCTGCTGCTGCTGCGGCTGCTGCTACAGGTGCGACGCCATCGCCGGGGTCTAACGATATGACACCCCCGCAAAATGCTTGACTATCTGTAAATAAGTATTCGTATACGTACGAGTATTCGAATTCGCTTATTCGTATTCGTATTTGTATTCACATTCGTATTCGTCTGTCTGTCTGTCTGGCTGTCTGTCTGTCTGTCTGACTCTGAGGTTGGCCGCCTGCTTGTGCTGCTTGTTGCTCTCTGCTGTAGTCATTTGTCTGCATGTCGCTTTGTTGAATTGTCTATTTGTTTGCCAAAAAGTGCCATGAAGACAAGTTGTTGTTGTTGTTGCTGCTGTTGCCTGAAAGCAATTTCATTTGTTGCCTTGCTGAGGCTGAGGCTGAGGCTGCGGCTGCGGCTGAGGCTGCTGCTACAACAAATTACTATCATTGCTGTTAATAGTTCATTAAGTCACGGACGGGAGACGTGGCGTATGTGGAACGTGAAACATGAAACATAAAACGAACATAAAACCCCAAAACGAAACTCCAAGTGGCAGAATAATTGAGTGAACGGCAATGATAAACAATTCAATTTTTGTTATTAAGCCATCAATTAGACAAAACTGACTTTGTTTCTACCTACAAAACGTTTCTATCCACAAAATAAAGCCCAAATTGCAATCACTTTTGTCTACTAATTTTCGAATTAGCCAAACTTAAACGTTTCCATTCAGTTTGAGTTTGTCACAAGCCACCAGACAAAAATGCGGAACAAATTGTACAAGAAAAAACTTTATGAAATTCAATTGATCTTTTGATAGTTTTGAAACCGTTTATTGATTTTGTTATAATAGTTTTATGAGGTTCTTAAATCGTTGGGCTTATTCATATCAATAAAATTTATGAAGGTAAACCACAGCTAAATAGTACTTTATAAGCCTTAAAGCATATTCTGAGATTGATTCCGTTAAAATGGCAGTTCATAAAGGTCTTCGAGTTCATATTTATAGAGGAAGCCAGTTAAGTTTATAAATAGATAAGAAAAAAATTAATTAGATTTAAAAAAAAAACCTAGAATTGTTTTGGTATTATCTACTCTATGATATTATATCTATATCTACTGCATCACAAATTCAGTACAACAGATTTCACAGCGCTCGAGGTGAGCCGCTGTGGAGAGCTCCATAAGGGACTTGTTCTCCTTGCCAGTGCTGGGCTCAGTGCTCGTATTGCGTCTCATCCAGGGTGAACAGCGTCGCGAATCGAGCCGGGATGAGGTAGTTGAGAGGCGTCCCTTGTGCGAGCTCGTGGATAGCATGGATTGCAATGTTGTGGTCGATCCTCGCCAGTCATTGAGGCTGGCCAGTGCCTTCTCCAAGTCAACGTCTTCATATTCCGTTACGACGACATCATCCGGTGACTGGGATAAGGTCCTGGGCGTGTTTAGCTGGCCCAGGGGACGTATGACTATTTCGGAAGACAGGCTGCTGCTGGAAGACAGGCGCGAGGAAGCTGGTGATTCTGTTTTGGAGGTAGTTGTGGTAACGGATTGTTCAGCGTTTGGCTTCGTCCTGGCAGGCGTAGGATGCACTGAGATTGCTTTCTCTGGGCTTCTTGTGGGTTCAAGATTTTGACTCGTCTCTATCTCCTTTTGTCGTTCTGTGAGCTCTTTGATAAAGGATGAAGATCTCGATGTTGCATGCGACTGCTGTCCGGTATTTAGTCTTAAAGGCGTGGTTTTTGTGGGCGTGGTTAGCTGTATAATGGTTCTACTGTTCCTACGTGATCCTGCGGCATCTGCAATGAAAGTCGAGGCACGCGAGGCCAGAGGAGTTGCTACTTTGAGGCTTGTCTTGCTCAAGGATTTCTCCAGATGTGACTTGACCCTTGAGGGACTGGCAGCCATCAGTTCAGATCGAATGTTGCTTGAGGATCCCAGAAGATTTGACTTGAAGGTCTCACTTGGTAGCGTTCTATCTTCCTTTCTGGGGTAGCTGCTCTTCTTGACGCGTTTCAGTGGCGTTGAGGTGCTTGTTCCAGTGCGTCCTAAAACCTCCACTGCCTTGAAAGCAGGTTCACTCGGCCTTCGACTGCCGATTGTCCTGGTATCCGATAGTCTTGACGTGTCCTTCTTCCTGTGCAGCGGCAGTGAAGCTGTGGTCAAGTTGGAGGTGGATCTTGTGGTCAGCATATTGCGCTCATCTCTGGCCCCACGAAGAGGCACTGCACCGGCAAAGCCCATACTGCTACGCCTCAGTGCGGGTCGAGGCTCTGGCAGTGGCTCCTCTGGCAACACCTCGGGCTGTCCTCGACCCCAGAGCGACCTGCGACCGTTGATGGCCGAGCCAACTCGGGAGCCAACGCGAGTGCCAACACGACTGACAATCGGCAGACTCGTGCGTTCCCGTTGTGGATTAAAGTCAAAGGCTCTGACAGGGGCGACATGGGCGCCCACCATGGAGAGCCTGGAACTAGCCCGGGACACACTGGCCGGCTGCTCGGAGGCCACAAACTTGGCATAATCCCGATGGCCATGTCGGGTTAGGGCAGGTGTCAGGTGTCCACTGGACAGATCCGATTGGGTGCTCGAGAGGGAATTGCCATCGCTGAAGTGGCCATCGTAGTGGTTGGGCTTGTCCTTCAAGCTGGTGAAGTCCTTGTAAACTGAAAAATGATTTTGGCTATGAGCAAAGCTCTCATAGGGCTTAAACTTGCGGCTCTTGGCCAACTGATCGGCGAGCTTCTCCCACTCGGTTGTGTTGGGGCGGCGCAGCTCCTCGTCCTTCTCGATGCGGCGATACCAGCGACTGCTACAGGTGTTCCAGGTGTAACAAGTATTTCAGTATGGGTGTGTGTAAAGTTGAGTTTGTGTGTGTGTGAGTGTGTATGTTAGTAAGAGATTCATTTTGTTTTGGGCTTTGAGTAATTTGTATGCAATGTTTGGGAAGAATTTGCTCGGTTAAACTCTTGCAATGCTTCGAATACTTCGCTATCTTCTTCGATATAATATATGGGATTCAGACAGGGAACTATATGTGGTCAGACACTTTATAAGATAGTTAAAAACTGATATAATACGATATGATTTACTATTTTCGATCGGACACAAATTATATTATATATATATTATGATATGGCATGATATGTATAAGAGGTATGATAAAATATATAGTGAAGCACCGAAATGATGTGATATGATCCTAGAAAGTTCCATCAGACACTATATAAGACACTGAAGAATCGATACAATATGATATTCCATCAGATATTATATAGTATACTCCAGAAACGATATGATACGATATGATTTTACAGTAGAAGTCCGATTTAACGAACCTCCTCTACGTTAAATCGAATAGTTTGTTATTTCGAGTACTCAACTGAGGACCCTTAAACGGAGTGTACGTTAAACTTGACTTCTACCGCATTATTATTTGCTATGAATATCGTTATTGTATACATATAATTATTAGTTATATATAGTGTATGGAACATATCTGGTTGTTCTCTAATCAAAAGTATCTTTTACACAACAGAAATGCGTTTTGTTTTCAACTTTATCTACTACAACTATTTTTTTCGTCATCAGAAGCAATCCTAAGAATTACCCGTTTTAAGTGAGTCAACTGCCCTTCTCCTCGATTCTCAAATGTAGTACTTAAGCTCATGTAAGGCCATGGTTTTTTTGGTGTCTTCTTGTGTAAAAGTGTATGTGTATGTGTAAGTGAGGGTGAGTATGTATGTATGTATGCAAGTGCAGGTGAGTATGTGTGTGTGTATGTATGTAGGTATATAGGTATGTATGTATGTATGGATGTATGTATGTATGGATGTATGTATGTATGGATGTATGTATGTAGGTACGTTGGTTTGTATGTAGGTATGTATATTTATGTATGTATATGTATGTATATGTATGTATATGTATGTATATGTATGTATATGTATGTATATGTATGTATATGTATGTATATGTATGTATATGTATGTATATGTATGTATATGTATGTATATGTATGTATATGTATGTATATGTATGTATATGTATGTATATGTATGTATATGTATGTATATGTATGTATATGTATGTATGTATATGTATGTATGTATATGTATGTATATGTATGTATGTGTATGTATGTATGTATATGTATGTATGTATGTATGTGTATGTATGTATGTGTATGTATGTATGTATGTATATGTATATGTATGTATGTATGTGTATGTATGTATGTATGTATGTATGTATGTATGTATGTATGTGTATGTATTATTCATTTTTCTTAAAAAATTCTTTAATTGAAGATTGCTGCCACATTTTTCATTTTTGCGTTGATTTTATGTTATGTTCACATACATTTCCCTTTTCGTTCGTTAAATAGAGTATAAGAGTTCGTTATATAAGATACTCTTTATAAAAATTTGACAAGTACGTTAAGTCGCGAATTCGTTAAGCCGAAAGTACGTTAAATGATTTGATATGATATGATAAGTGATCAGACATTGAATAGAAAAGTCAAGAGCAAATTTTATATGATATTATCCTTGGATATTCGATCAGACACTATATAAGATACTAAGATATAGAATATTCAGGAACCGATATAATATGATGTGATATACTACAATAGATTTGATCAGATACCTTATATGCTATGACATCATTTCATGTTCGAGCAGATATCAGAAATTATATAGAACACTCGATAACCGACATTATATGGTTATGAATTGATTAAGATATGATTATGATATGATTATGACATGATTATGATATGATATGAAACGATTTTATATTCTATCTGACACTATATAAGATAGTCTAGAACTGATATTGATATTGATAGAATCAGACATAGAATATTTAGAACTGATATGATACCATATTCGATCTGACATTATATCGAATACTGAAGAAGCGATTTAATATGATATTCGAGCTGAGATTGTTAGAATAGAATACTTGAGAACAGATAGATTTTAAGATATGATAATATCGATCAGATACTATATAGAAAGCTAAGAATCCGATATGATTTATAATATTTGATCAGACATTAAAGGGAATACTCACGAAATAAGTTGATTCTTCGATCTTGCAAGAGCTTTGTATCACTTCGAGAGGCCGAAGATATAGGTATAGATGTGTATAGTATATAGAGGTATATAGGTAGTATAAGAAGGATTTACCAATACTACGTACAAGACTTGTTGCTGTTGATCTTGTTAGTTTTGTTTTTTGCTTGCTCGCAACAATAACAAATGCAGAGTATATGATATGTACATAGAGATAAAAGTTATTTATTTACAATTTACATATATTGTTAAAGAGAGAGAAAGAGAGAGCAGTATAAGTATAAGTATAAGATTAAGTTTAAATATGAATATAAGTATAAGTATAAGTATAAGTATAAGTATAAGTATAAGTTAAGTTAAGTTATAAGTATTGTAAGTTTGAGCTACTAAAATGAATAGTTAACTACGAAAGCTACAGTACAAACTACGCGGATATATGGTACTTCTGGGTGCAGCGGTTACTACGATTGATTCAGTGGCTCTACGAGGATTATGCAGCGGGTGCTCACTAGAGGCTTACTTACTCCACGGTTGCAGCCTTCTCAGCTGTGGCCAGAGTGGCCACAGTTGGATCGGAAACAACAGCACTGGAGTCACCCACATGGGCGCTCAGCTCGGCGAGCTCCTGGAGCGATGGTTTCGGTGTGGGTGGCGCCTCCTCCTCATTTGCCGAGCTGTTGGCCAACGCTCGCTCAATTTCCGGTTCTGGTGTCGATGTCTTCAGACTGTCTGCATCTCCGTCCAGTGCAGGTGTTGGCGCTCGCGATGTACTCGGCACTTCCTCCACTGTTGCTTTGCCGGTTTCCGTTCTGCCCTCCAAATGCAAACCCTCCATTACTTTCTGCTTGGCCTCGTCCAGTGCTTCCGTTCCATCCTTGAATGCATTACCCAGCTCATTAGTTATACCTGCCACAGCTGTGCTCACTGTTTCCTTTGCCGTGTCAATGGTCGTGCTCAAAGTTTCAGTTGCACCTGCAAATACCCAAAAACATATTGTCAACAATTGGGCGAATTTGTATTCATTATTCAAACTCTATATGAATAGAATTCAAATACAGCACGAGTCATCTAAATATAGCCAAGTAGCTTTTCTCTTCTTTAAGACTCTCTCTAACTTCTAATCTTGTTTGGGTAAATCTTTCGCATAATCATATCCTGGCACGTTTCGGGCTTATATACAATCTGTGCTTCAATTTATTGTACATTATCCTTGAACTTCTCAACAACAGTTGCTGCTCAAGGATTTGCTTCGGCTTCAGCAGTTTCTAATTAATTTCTCCTTGTGCCTAAACGTGTTTTAATTCAGTCAATTTTGGGTTTTTTTCTCAGGGAGTTTGGCAAATTGTATCAATCAATCAAAGTAGTGAACATACTATACTATATATACTATATCCTGTATATATGTATATGTTTACTATATGAATTCGTATATTATTTAAAGTAGAAGTAATGCTCTAATTTGCTGGCCGATTCAGTCACGCAAAGAACTCGTTTTTCTTCATATGCTTTTAATATAAAATATGTAAGTTTATTTAGTATATATATAGCATATATATATATATAGTTGTGTGTGGGGCAGGTTGAAGTACAGGCTATAAAAGTGCTGAAACGCAGGACACGCAGCTTTTGCTGGCCAATTGTCCCTTATTATATGACATTACATGGCCAGAGGCAGGTCCTTGTAATGTGTTTTGTTGTTGTGGCTACAGGAAATTCCGCATTTATTTATTTATGCGTCAGTTCAATAAACTTTCTGCTACACACACACACAACCAGCACACGCATGTTGGCATTAAAAGGACGAAGGTCGATTAGGGATAATCATTTATTTTGATTGATTGGCCTACAGTTCGTTTATATTAAGTATAAGTATACGTGCAACGTTTTGTGGCACACACTTTGGGTTAGACATTTGAAATCAAGAAATGCGCTTTTAAATGTCAACTGCAACACACACTCACACACATAGACACACACACAGTACACACACCTTCTACTGCGGCTTCTCCTTGCTTCTTGACATCGCCTGCCACATGTGTGGCGGCTTTAAGCATTTCACTGCCCGCAGTTGCCACCATTGGAGTGCTGCTGGCGCAGCCCATGGCTAACTCAATATAGTGGCTATTAATAGCCCTGAAGTTATATGCTATATATATATATATATATGTATATACAGTTAACACTAAGCGTATAATATCCAAATCATATCGAAGACAAAAAAAAAACAAACTGAAAGTGATGTAGAAAAAACAATTGGAAATATGATTGGAAGAACGCGCCCGCCTTTGCACACGAACTCAACGCAACTGAACTGACCCAAAAGAATAGACCCATTGCAAAGGGTCAGTTCGCCAGTTGTTGGTCATTTCACAACAACAACAACAACAACAACAGCAGCTCTAACAACTCCAGCAACAATTCCTTACATACGTGTATAAAGGTAGAAAAACAAAAAAAAAGTACTCGTACTCGTTGTTATTACTGTTCTTTTACTCGTTCTGGGGCACGCAACAGGACCTCGGTCCGAGGTCCTTCCTACTCCTTGGATCCCTTGGCTATTTGGGTGTAGGTCTGTGTGCGTTCTGCACTTCAACTGAACCAAATTGTTGAGGTCATGCGCACACGTTGAGCGCACATTTATAGGCTAAAAGGGTTTTCATACTTCTAATGCGAATGCTAAGCACAAATAATACGAGTGGCAGGCACAAAAAATATAGGCTAAATATGAGTATGACTGGTTTCAATATATGAGTACATATGCTCATACTTGGCACTCATAGCGTGTCTCGATGGCGTGTCTGACCACGCTTCGACTCACCGCCAGGTGGCGTTCCATATGCACACACGTATTTCTAGGCTGTACTCCAACATTAGCCATGACGTACCCATTCACTTGTTGGTCTACTTTGAGTGCTGCCAGCTAATTGATTTAGCCATATAAACTAGTTGATTCACGGCTAACCTTTATACGCTTATATATATATAGTAGTTTCCCTATCAGATCATCGATAAATATGCATAGCTTGCATCGATATATCAAAGATATATCATTGCTTGGCTTCTATACTTTGCATATAAGATATAAACTAGTTAATCCAAAGTTAACCTTTATTCCATTATCTATCTTATATACCTATCTCTTTCGCATTTACTTGTCTGCTTTGGGAAACTTCTTAAGCCTTTCTCTTCAGACCCCTGCAGATAGTCGATAAATATGCATAGGTCGAATCGATATATCAGAGATAGAATTAACTTCTATATACAATTTGCTTCTATACGTTGCATATAAGTTATAAGCTATAAAAGTTGATTCACAGTTAACCTTTATTCTATATATACCTATCTCTATCTTTTACTTTGGGTAACTTCTTGCATATTTCTCTTGTTCCTGCAGATACTCGATAAATATGCATAGGTTGCATCGATATGTCTAAGATATATCATGAATTAGCTTCTATAGTTTGTATATAAGATATAGACTAAATGATTCATAGTTAATCTCTATTCAATTATATATATTGTATACATATCTCTATCTTGTATTTGTCTCCTTTGGGCAACTTTTGTCACCTTTTTCTCCTTTCTTCGATGATCGATAAATATGCATAGGTTCCATCGATATATCGAAGATTTACCATGAAATAGCTTCTATAGTTTGTACATAATATGTAAACTAGTTGATTCACAGTTAACCCTTATTCTACTACGCATATAATATACCTATCTCTTTCATATTTACTTGTTTCCTTCAGGTTACCTTTTGCACCTTTCCTTTGTTCCTGTAGATACTCGATAAACATGCATAGGTTGCATCGATATGTCTAAGATATATCATGAATCAGCTTCTATAGTTTGTATATAAGATATAGACCAAATGAGCCATAGTTAATCTCTTTTCAATTATATATATAGTATACATATCTCTATCTTGTATTTCTCTCCTTTGGGCAACTTTTGGCACCTTTTTCTGCTTCCTTCGATGATCGATAAATATGCATAGGTTCCATCGGTATATCGAAGATTTACCATGAAATAGCTTCTATAGTTTGTACATAATATGTAAACTAGTTGATTCACAGTTAACCCTTATTCTACTACGCATATAATATACCTATCTCTTTCATATTTACTTGTTTCCTTCAGGTTACTTTTTGCACCTTTCCCTTGTTCCTGCAGATACTCGATAAATATGCATAGGTTGCATCGATATGTCTAAGATATATCATGAATCAGCTTCTATAGTTTGTATATAAGATATAGACTAAATGATTCATAGTTAATCTCTATTCAATTATATATATTGTATACATATCTCTATCTTGTATTTGTCTCCTTTGGGCAACTTTTGGCACCTTTTTCTCCTTCCTGCGTTGATCGATAAATATGCATAGGATCTATCGATATATCGAAGATTTACCATGAAATATCTTCTATAGTTTGTACATAATATGTAAACTAGTTGATTCGACTACGCATATAATATACCTATCTCTTTCATATTTACTTGTTTCCTTCAGGTTACTTTTTGCACCTTTCCTTGTTCCTGTAGATACTCGATAAATATGCATAGGTTGCATCGATATATCAAAGAAATATCATTAATTAGGTTTTATATTTAGCATATAAGATATTTATCGCAGTCTCTGAAGACTCAGCAAAAGCCATTTACAAATGTCGAAAGCTATCTAGAAAAACGGCTTAGACTAAACAATATTTTTTTTTATATTTATTTTTGATAATTTTCATTTTATTTTTTCTGTTTTCTATTTAAGTATTTCCATTCGCAAAAGATTTGAAGAAAAAGAAACTGTTGTTGTTGTTGTGGTGGTGTTGTTGTGTTTTGTGCTAGTTTTGCCGGAGTTACTTAGTCTCGCAGCTAGTGAGAGAGACCCACACAAAAGAGACAAAGATCAAGATCTTCGGGATGGATGACAGTTAAGATTGGCACGTCGAGTTGTTCTTTTTGTCGCTGAACATTTACGAAAATTGATTTTTGATTTATTTTTTGGGTTTGTTGTTTGGTTTGCTTTGATTTTGTTTTGGTTTTTGTTTTGGTTTTTGTTTTAGTTTTGTTGGATGGTTTCTTAGTTTCTTAGTTTGTTGGCCCGGTTGCGATCGAGAGCCGCCGATTGGAGCTGGTTGCGTTGGCTTTTCAAGCTCCGTTGGGTTCGTCGAATGGTTTTTGCGCGTGATTTATGTCCGTCAGGCAGTGACAGCGCTTTTCATGAGCCAATAAAGTTGTCCATGTCGCTTTGTCATATTCATATATCATGGCAATACACCCGGCGACTTATGTCACATGTTCCACTCCGTCTCTGAATCTGACTCTGACTCTATCTCTGCCGCTGCCTCTGACTCTGCCGCTGACTCTGACTTCAACTTCGACTTCAGATACTCAATGTCCATACGAATATGAGTGCTTCATTCGAGAGGCTGCGTATAAACGAGGCTTAAGTGCGCGATCGAATTGTGGACGGGTACACACAACACACAACACACAACACACAGCACACAACACACGGTGACAAAACACAATTTCGACTATTCCGAATACACTCAAAAACTCGCATATAAATCAGCACACGCAGCTGGGCAAACTCAGTAGAGGTTCATTAGACTCCGGCTTTTCAGCCTGACGTTAATTACATAAGCTAAGCGGCGCTTAATTATGTGCTCAACAATAGCGCCAAAGTGCTCAAAACTCACATGATGTAATAACCCCAAATGGCATGCGAAAGTCGATTGTTGTTATACCCTTGACAAAGGTTGTTTCAACTGCCACGAAAAAGCTTGTAACTCGAAAGGGAAATCAAAGAAAATGCCATAGAACTAAGGGGACTGCAGACAATTCACTGATGGAATCAAGTTCTAACAATAGAAACAGCTTAAACCAGCTTGTTTTTTCTTGTTAACTGGAAATTGATATGGCTTAAAAAGCATATGACAGCTTTTAGACTTAAAACGCTGTTGGCTAACGGAAAGCCTAGAAAAGGGATTTCAAGGCTAAACTAAACTTGACTTGAAAACAGATTTAGAAATGAGCAACAAACTGAAAATGTGATTGAAAGCTTGCTCTAAGTTTAAAACTTGACTTTAGCGACTTGTTCAATCATGTTTATTCTTGTTCAAATGTCATTTTAGCAAAGGGATTTCAAGGCTAAATCGAAATTGTTTTCTTTGTTAACTTCAATTGACTAGAAAGCATTTTAAGGAATCAGAAACAAACTGAGAAGACAATTGAAATCTCACTTTAAGTTAAAAGCTTCACTTTAAAGACATGTTCAAGCTTGTCTATTCTTGTTTAATTTTCATTTTAGAAAAGGGATTTCAAGTCTAAATCGAAATTGTTTTTCTATGTTAGCTTCAATTGACTAGAAAACAGTTTTAAGAATCAACAACAAAGTGAGAGAGCAATTGAAAGCTTACTCTAAGTTAGAAGCTTGACTTTAAGGACATGTTTAGGCTTGTCTATTCATGTTTAAATGTCATTTTAGAAAATAGACTTTAAAACTAAACCAAATATCTTTTCTATATAAACTTAACTAGACTAGAAAACAGCTTTGGAAATCAGCAACAAACTGAGAAAGGACTTCATAGCTAACTTTGAGTTATAAGCTTGACTTTAAAGACATGTTTAATCAAGTTTATTCCTGTTTGAATACCATTGTAGAAAAGAGATTTCAAGGCTAAGCCTAATAAGTTTTCTATCATAACTAAATTTGACTAGAATACAGCTTAAAGAATCAGCAACAAAGTAAGAAAACTTACCCTAAGTAGGAAGCTTGAGCTTGTGACATGTTCAATCAAGTTTATGCATGTTTAAATGGCATTTTGTTATATAAGGTAACTCTTTGCTAGGGTATATAACATCTCGGCATGTTTGGCAATGTGTTTTGTAGTAATTTCGGGTTGCTGGTTACCCGTGGACGTATTCACTTTCAATACTTGCAAGAATAATGGCAATTGTGAGACAGGTAAACCGACTGAGAGACGGATGGACAGACGGTCTGACAGACGGACAGACGAAGAGGTAGACAGCTTCCTCAACAATTTGTATGGGCTTTGTCTCTGGTGACAGCTTCCTCAAACATGCTTTGAACTTGGCTCTGGCAAATGCTCGTGTGTTGCACAAGTTGTTGTGTTTGGCTGATGGTGGCCAAAGGGGCATAAATTGTAATTATGCCTGCCACTGTGGCAAACAATAAATCTCAAAGTATTTATCGTGCAACATGACAGAAGTGGGTCGGACCTGGAGCTGGGACCAGCAAACGGATCGCTTTGCTTTTTCGCTTGTCTCGAATTGTATATGGATTGTATTGTATTGGATTCGTTTGGTTAGGATTGGATTGGATTCGTTTGGATTGGATTGGATTGGATTGGGCTAGCGCCTTCCTTTTTTGCATATGGAGTGTAACAAGAAACATAAAATAAATGCGACTTTATATGAGTACGAGTACTGCCAACAATAACACAACAGTCAAACATTTTAAATGCAGTTATGACTAAATGCAAAAGTTATTTTTATGTGCCTGTTGCTGGTGTGTGTTGCTGTTGTGTGTTGTTGTTGCTGCTGTCGCTTAAAATTGTGCGCATAACTTTAAACATGAAAAGTTACTTAGAGTCAGCCGTTGGCAGCGAGTTGGGGGCACCTCGTCGGGGCCTTTAATTAAAAGCGACAGGTTTCAAGACATTCTGCGTTATTTGCATTGATGCAGTTGCAGTTGCAGTTATTGTAATTACATATATGCCCGATGTCCGAGCCGCGCCCAATACGCCATCCATCCACCGTCTATAGTCCATTTGCTGACACACATTCGCCTTCGTTTGAAGATGCAAATGGAGCCGCATTGGCGGTCAGGCGCCAAATTTATGTAATCAAAACCAAACCAAAACTCAATTGGAACGGCATGAAATTGCCAGCTCTGAGCTCTGGCCTGGTCTTTGATGATGTCAGTTTAGCAGTGTATATAGCTAGCTGTATATAGCTAGCTCTGCTGGCCAGTCATCCGCAGACAGTCAGTTATTGAGCCCGGGACTGGCTGGCAACAAACCTAAGCAAAAAGGTTATCGATGTCTCAAGATCGCGAGTGAAAAGCCAAGCCACAAATTTCACCCGTAATGCAATCGCACGCAATGTCCAAGGCCCAAGACAAGATCTGCATTACCAAAGGGAAAGCTGCGCCAAACTGCGACGTTTCTAGCTGATACACACACACACACACACACACACACATACATATAGCATATATATATATATAGGTTTATTTAAGAACAAAACCTGTGCAGCATAAATCAAACGCTGTCAGGCAACTCACACTTGGACTTAATTAAAAATGTTCGAGCTTAGAACATGATTTTTGTAGAAATCTCATAAATCAATGCAGTGCGAAAGCAAACGAAATAAAATTCAATTTGTAATCAGAGGAGCTGCTACGCCCTACGAATCTCAACTGGATGACTGCTGGCTTCAATCAGCCTAAGCTCGGCCAGAAATACCGCAAGTCTTAGAACGAATAGCTTCAGCCTTCTAAGAATGCAACCAGGTGACGCTCCGAATGATGATGATAATAATGATGATGATGATGATGATGAGGTTCATGGTGGCAGTTGGAATTTGGTAGATGGAAATATTGAAAGAGCTAGTGGCAGGAGGGGTGAGAGGGCTTGACTCATAAAACTGAACATGCCAGGCGGCTGTCAAAAAGGCAACTTCGGCGCTGTTGCGACGGCTACTCAAAAGCCCAAAAGAAGCGCGGCCCAGTTGAGTGTGTTGCTACGGGTATTCCTGCTTATTTCTTCTCTTCTTTTTTTCCATTTTTTTTTTTTGGAGTGACGTTTCGGGTTTGGCATTCAGAAGAACAAAGCCAGGCGCCGATGCGCTGCGCTGCGTACCCCGAGGGGCCTAGAGAAGATATCGTGAGGGTGCCGTGAGACTTAGCTATAGCTTAAGAGTCTATCCGGATATATCAACTATATCTGTTATAAGGATGCATCTATCTGGATATGTAAACTCTATCTATTATAAGGGTATATACAGACTTGGGATGACCAAATTTCAGACTCCAATTTACATTTTCCCTAACTATTCGATAACTTCTTCTGTTGTGACCAATTTGTAGGGTTGCTGGAGAGGCAGCTATAACTTCAGTTAAATAAGAATTTGTCCAGATATATTAACTATATCTATTAGCATATATCCTAATACAGACTGGCCAAATTTCAACCTTCACTTAAGATGTTCTCTAACTATTCGATGACTTCTTTTGTTGCTACCAATTTGTGAGTTTGACTGAAACATGAGAGGCAGCTTTAGCTTCAGTCAAAGGGGAATCTATCTGGATATATCAACTGTTTCTACAGTTGGGATAGAGACAGACTTAAAACGATCTTAGGCTTGACCAAATTTCAGACTTCATTTGAGGTTATGAGTCACCTTTCGATAGCTCCAGTTGGTCTCACCAATTTGTAGCTTCTTTACAGACCTCGTCTAAGCCAAGAAGCCACCTGAGAATGTCGTGAAAGGCAGCTTTAGCTTGAGAATCTAGCAGGATATATCAACTGTTTCTACAGTTAGGATATAGACAGCCTTAAAACGATCTTAGGCTGGACCAAATTTCAGACTCCATTTGAGTTTATGAGTCGCTTATCGATATCTTCTTTTGTTCTAAGCAATTTGTCGCTGCTAAACAAACCTTCTGTAAGCCAAGAAGCCACCTGAGAATGTCGTGAAAGGCAGCTTTAGCTTAAGAATCTATGCGGATATATAGACTATATCTATTAAAGGGATGTATCTGTCTCCAAATTTCAGACTCCAATATGGATTCTCCCTAACTATTCGATAACTGCTTCGGTTATGACCACCTTATGAGGTTGCTGGAGAGGCAGCTTTAGCTCGAGTCAAAGGAGAATCTATCTGGATATATCAACAGTTTCTACAGTTAAGATATAGACAGATTTGAATCAAGCTTAGGACCGAATTTCAGACTTCAATTGAAATTACGACTCACTTATCGATACCTTCTCTTGTTGCTACCAATTTGTTTCTAAGCAAACCTTCTCTAAGCCAAGAAGCCGTCCCGGCACCTGCCTGTACTTAAGTTTAAATAAATTCTGAGCGTTTGGGCCATCTCTAGGCTTATTGGCCGAGTGCCGAGTGGCGACTGCGAGGAGTGCAGACTGAGGCCTGCTCCTCATTTCATTTCGTTCCATTTGCCCGTTTTGGCCCGTTTGTTTGCGCCGTTAACCTTGGGGGCACTTTGGGGCAGCGGACCGAGTGGCTAAACTTTTTTTGCATGCCATGTCGAGCGAGTCGAGGCGACTCCAGTTGAGTCAAGGAGAGGCAAGTTGAGTTGGTGTGGTAAACAAAAGTGGCAAAGTGATTGACGTCTTGCACCGCTGACTTTTCTTTTCGTTTTTTTTTTCTTCTGTTTTTTTCAATTTGAGATCTTTGCGCTCAAATTGAACTTGCAACTTGTCGGCGGTGGCAACTACAAACGCAATTGGTAAGTTGCCGTTGCATTTGACTTTTGTGGGTCAGGGTCAGCCAGACAAATGTCAAACTAACACACGCACACACACACAGATAGACACACAGACAGTCTCTTCAGGCAGTAGTAATTGCGCACGCACGCGACCATTACTGCCACATTTCCCCCATCGAATATAACTATCCCCATTGCCACATGTCCACATCCACTTTCTTTGCAATTTATATGAGTTTATGTGTTTATCACTTCTTGCTAATCTGCGGCTCTGGCAATCAGCAACGGTGACAGTTGCGGCAACTCCTACCAACAGCTACCATGCAACAGCGAGTGGCCTCCTAACTCCTCTCGGCTACCTTCAACAAAATGTTGCAGGCGCAGCCCAGCAAAAAGTGGCCGTTGCATGATTTATGGCGCGTAATTTGCGTGCGCATGCGCAAATTGCGGCACAACCTTTTGCAGCAGTTGCAGCAGTTGCAGCTTCCTGCTGACAAATGAGCTGCCACAAGCTCGCAGGGTTGCATGAAAAGTGTGTCACTTGCATTCTTTGCCTCTTGAATTACAAACAAACAACGACAACAACAACAGCAACAACAACGTGGCAGGCAGCTGAACTTACAGCAGTTATGCATCTCGTGGCAGCCGACACAAGACGCAAGACAGACTCCCCCAGTGTTCGACTGATTTATAATTTTATTGAACTATTACCAGGTTGAGTCTAAAGAGGGGGAGGGCGGAGGGAGGAGGGAGGGCAGACAGACAGTAACAACGGCCGCGCCAAATTGATTAACAATCAAAATAAATCAATACACAGCCCCAAAGCCAAAAAGTGTCAAAACTTGCAACGAGCAAATTGCAATTGCAACACTTTCGCTGCAGATTTTGTGTTTTTCACACTTGATTTACATTTTAAATTGAAAAGGCCGAAACTGAGACTGAAGCTGTAACTGAGACTCAGACTGGGACCGCAGCCAGGCCCAAACTATAAGCCAAAATATCGGACATTGTGAAGTCAGAGCTAGTGCCTCAGCTTCAGCTTCAACCTCAGCCTCAGACAATTTCCAGGCCGGCAGGCATGAAAACTGCAAGACGAATTGGGCGACATTGTCAGGCAGTGGAAACTGTTGTTGCATGGATATGGATTTGGGGCATATGCACACAACGGACACACAACGGGACCACCTGATAAAGAGATCAATGGCAGGTCTCTCCCTCCCTCTCTCCCTCTCTCTCACTCTCTGTGGATTGTCTGTCTACAGGTGAAATGTCAAATCCTCCGTCCATTTTACACTTGCCGTCCCATACTCGTAATTTAAGTCTTAATCGTCCACGCCATAATGTTGTTAAGCGTCTAATTGAAGTTTCACTTTTTACGAAACGCAACCCAGGCCAGGTTGCAGAGACTCCGGCAGAGACTCCGGCAGACGGCAGACTCTCAGACACAGATCAAGACCCCATGTGACCTCTGGCCGCCACAGCGCAGATACATTAATTATCTGTAATGAACGTTTACACTTATTTATTGGCATTAAATCATCGTTTAACGCGCTTTGAGCATGCACTTTGGCGGCCCAAAGACTCAGCCGCTGCTGCTGCTGGAGCCTCCGTCTCCAAGTTGGAGAGTCCATCTGCGGCTCTGGCGATGGCCTTCAAGTGCGTTGTGCTTTGTGGCCTGTGTTTTGTTTCCCAATTGGAAGACCCTCCAACCCTGCAACCCTGCAACCCTGCAACTGCAACTGCAACTGCAACTGCTCTGATATGCATGTCAAGCAGCAGCAAATTATCAACTGCCGCGGATGCCACTTGAGGTCGCTTCCGTTTTCTTGCAATGACTCGCTTTGTGGCTGTTTCTAAGCCCAACACCGAAAGACAAGAAACAACAAAATATTCGTGCCGCAATGCGGGTTCATTGGCATTTTGTGCCACATAACAAATGTCTGGTGCTTACTCGGTTATGAGTTATGGGCCCCCAGTTAAGCCGTTAGCCAGCGACTCTCTTACCCAGCCAGCCTACCATATGTACACACAATTATTAGGGGCTACACACTGGCTCCGAATGATTACAAATATTTTCAATTAAATTATCGACAAGATCCATATGAAATACGAGTCTCATAATCTAAACATGGATATTTCGATACGATCTTAAGAATAGCATTAGAAGATGGCAAAGATCATTTCTAGATGCGAATCAAATGTGAGAAGATGAGAGAGATGATGTAGGTCTTAACTAGTTAGAGGGAGACAAACAGTAAAGTTTATCCTTCAGCAGGTGGAGGTGAGTTTGTTCTCAGTGTTGGATAGAGAGAAAAGTGAACTGGGAGAAGTCTAACAGAATCTTAGATATAAGTAGCTAAAGAAGCAGCTTCTATGATATATAATCTACATA
The DNA here is from genome assembly GCA_035045065.1 of Hirtodrosophila trivittata. NCBI lineage: Eukaryota > Metazoa > Arthropoda > Insecta > Diptera > Drosophilidae > Hirtodrosophila > Hirtodrosophila trivittata. The sequence continues at coordinate 7,417,594 of JAWNNK010000813.1, read as the reverse complement.
AAAGTAAATATATCTGGTTGAAGTAAGACAATACTGGAGTCTATCCTTGACCATTTTTCAGTATTGTAAAACACCAAAAGTGAACTCGGAAAAGCTTAACATAATCTTATGTACCTATAAGTAGGTGAGGGAGAAGCTTCTCTTCTTTAATGAAAATATGTCTGCTTAAAGTGAGACAACACTAGGGCATATCCTTGACCTAACGGAGTTATATCTTTCAGTGTTGTGAAGTGACAAAAGTGGACTAAAGGAACTTATATGCAATTAGGTAAAGAGGAAGCTTCTATAATAAATAGTCTACATGTATCGAGAAATATATCTGTTCAGGTCTAGACAACACTAAGATATATCCTTGACCAGGTAGAGCTGTGTATGTTTCAGTGTTGGGAAGCGACGGAGATTAAACTAGGAGTACTAAGATCTAGCAGAATGTTATATGTATGTTGTTAGTTGAGGGCTGCTATAATATGTAGTCTATAGAAAGGGAAATATATATGTTTACGGTCTATGCTTGAGCAGGCAGAGTTAATAGTTTCAGTGTTGGAAAACGATAAGAGCGAACTGAGAGAACTATCCTACAATAAAATCTTATGCTATACACAAGTATGTAAAGGAGAAGCTGCTTTACTTTATAGTCTGTAGACACGTATATAAAGAAATATATCTGATTGGAGTAAGACAACACAAGGAGATATCCTTGACCAGGCAAAGCTGTGAGATCATAGTGCTGTGAAACGATAAAAAGTGAACTAGAAACTAAACTTACAACAGAAATTTATATAATAGTAAAGAAGATGCTTCTAAAATATACATAATAATATATATAAGCTGGTTGCAGAGCAGCTTGAGACGTCTTCTACACGAAATAGGATTCTCTTGCAGTGTTGGAAAACGACAAAGGAAACCAAACTTCAATAGGATATAAGAACCAAACGAGCAGTAGCTTTCGTGTGGGAAAAAGTTGAAACACCTTTAAGAAGATTGACTCCCAATTAGAAGCATAATTCAATTTGCAGTGTTGACAAATAGATTTGGTGCCACTGTGCTGGGTTTTGGGTTTTTTTATTGGCCCAATCAGTCGCAGTAGTGTGCGAGTCTGCATGATTATCACTAGCATTATCATTATCAGCATCTTGGCCATGTTTTATGTATGTGTCTGCGGTGGCAATCAAAACCTTTTAATGATTGTTTTTTCCCGATAGATCAGCAAAATTGTCGTTGACAGGTGAAAATGTTAGATTCTTGGATCTCGCTGGGAGGCGACAAGTTATGCAATGGGATGTCAGTGGTTGCTGCCACTGGGTGTGTGTTGCAGAGACACCTTGAAACACACAAGAAAATACAAAAAATACTTGCAACTCGGAATATTTTTAACGCTTTTTGGATTTTTTGTGATTTTCTTCTCTGTTTTTCTGTATTTTTTTCTTGACTTTAGCTAATTGCAGCCACTTGTATGCCATAAAGATTTTTAGTGTTTAATACATAAATATGTTTATGGCAAGCGCCGCGGCAGCGGACGCAGCTGGCAGCGTGCAGCAAGCAACGGGCAACGTGCAACGACAGCAACTGCAACTGCAACAATAAAAACTGTAGTAAAGACTCAAAATGCAGCATGTTGAACACCCACAAAGCATAAATAACAACGGCAACAACGGAGAGCCACCCTTGCAGCTCCCCCTTCGGTGGTGTTGCTCTTGCAACTCTGCCACATTGAGGCGATCTCACAACGTGGCGAAGGTGAAAGTGTTTTTTGGCTCGTTGCAATTATATTGTAAATGATTTTATTATTTATTTGCTGAATTAATTTCAATGCCTCACACTCGCCGCACTCTTCGCACTCGCACGTCGGCCCGATATGTAAAATATTCCATATAAATATTTATGTTTTAATTAAGGAAATTGAAAATTACATAAATTTTCTGCCATTTCATTTGTAACGCATTTCACGTTGTTGTTGCTGGAAATTACGAGGCGACTTTTGAGAGGGAAATTGTGGCATTTATTTGTATTTTATAGGGTGTAATTTATTAATGTCATTAAATCAAATTAAGTTGTGTAATTGAGCGTGATTTACGTGCCGTTATTTTGCTTACAAGCCACAACATTTTTATTATCCTTGCAGCCAGCAGCAGCGCTGCCCGTTGTCCTGCCCCAAAATGTGGCAAATAATGCATAAAATCTTTTATATAAGCCCTTGATATATATACATGAATCCAAGCTAATTAAAGTCTTATCTTTGGGAAGCATCTCTGATAATGAGTATACATCCAATTAAAGTCTTATCTATCACATTTATCGCTGAGCGATCACATTTCATATGAGATAATCGCCTGGATCATATTTCATTATAACACATTTTGTTTTCTTGAGGCGGCGACCTTCAGTCAGTTTGTCACTGGATATTGGACAGTAGTGCACTTCATAAACCTTAAATTGGGGAGGGGTGGGGGGTTGACAGGGTCTGGCAGGGTCTCATTTGAACTGGGACAGACGTCGCTGGCAGTGGGACAGCTGCCTGTGCGCATCCGCAACAATTTGCAACGTTTTTTGGTGCGCAGCAACTGGTTTTGCGCAATTTTTACGTGTTCATTATCATACAAATGGAGAGTACTGAGCAGATGCACAACCACACACACACACAGACACACACACACATCGACATACCCATCCATATGGCATATGTACAACGTAGTTTTTGGACACAAACGAAAGTGAACTTTTTAATGCCAGGCCAAAGCCAAAGCCAAAGCATTTTTATCTGTGATGCTGCCTGCTGCCTGTGAAACGTGTTCCATGGAATGGCCTGGCTTGGCATGGCTTGGCCTGGCCTGCCTCGGCTTGGCTTGGCTTGGCTTGGCTTGGGTTGGCTTTGGCCTGGCCTGAAGCTGGAGCTGGAGCTGGAGCTGGAACTGTGGCTGATTTTGATGCTGATGCTGGCGCTTTTTATATTTATCGTCGTTTTTTATGATTTAACATATGTACGTGTTGCTGTCACACACACACACACACACACACACACACACACACACACGCATGCTTATATATTAATTTCATTAATAATAAGTAATTTCACTTTTCATTTCACTCAAAACGAGGCAAAGAATTCGCAACTTTCGTTGCGGGTGAAGCTGCGTCGTCTTCCGTTGCGTCGCCTCGTGGCAACCTTCTGCTGCTGCTGCTGCTCCACCTCCACCTGCAGCTCCACTCCTTCACACACACACACACACACACACACACACACACTGGTGTCACAAAGGCCAAGCTGAGTGGCAAACAAAAATCGATGGGCAAATTAATTGCTGCGACTCTCGAGACGCAAAATCACGTATGCGTATACGTAATTTTTTCCTCTTCATATTATTTTATTTTTTTATTATCGACTCTTAATTACACGCAATTTGTTTCTCTCTCTCTCTGTCCTCTCTCTCTATGTTTTTATATAGTATTATTATTTGTTGGCGTCAAACAATAAAAGACAATTGTTACATGTTGCCGCCGCCGCCGCCTTTTTGGCCAATGTGTGGGCCGCTTTATCGCTTGCCTCGAGATCAGCGCCAGCATTTTAATTGCTCCCGAAAATTGAGTTATTTTGAGTTATTTTGATTGCTGCCCGTTGACCTTTTTTGTTTGTTGTGTGTTCTGTGTGTTGCGCTCGTTCTTTTGGGCTCTGCACACACCCAACAAAATGTCAGTTGTGTCTCGCTTGATTTTTCGGATACCAGCCTCCGCCTGGCTCTGGCTCTGACTCTGACTCTGACTCTGACTCTGGCTCTGGGCCTGGCCAAGATCACTTCTGGCGCTGCTTTGGAGTCGTGCATGCCGATGTTTATCGCCTCAGCGGCAGCCGCCGATTCATGCGAATGCTGGCCAAATAAAATTGTAAATTAAAATTGTAGATTGATTTCGATTTAGGAACATTCTCAGCCCACTCCGCTTATAGCCATAGTTTATTGTCATTGTCAATTTTTTCTCTGTTGTTGTTGTTGTTTTTATTTCAAGTCTGTGTGCAACTCGCTGGGAAAATTAATCATTAAACTTGCCCCAGGGGGGGTGGATAATGTATCGTATAATTTTGTTGTGTTTTTCTCTTTTTGCTTTACGGAAATTGGCATTAATTTTTTTGTCATGGGAGTTTTATAACCCGACGCACTACAACAAAGCAACTGCAACTTGCAACATCCATTGCAACTGCGGCTACACCTGTGGCTCGAGACTCAATGAAAATGTAATTACGCCCTCTAATGCCAGACGAGGCAGTTGCAACAACAACAGCGGCAACTGCAACGCATCGGCAACAAGTGGCAACTAAAAACGTTGCCAGCCTGTGCCCCTGACACTGTGGCAGCCATCAACATTAGCAACGCCCTGTGGCTTCTGCCTTGGCACCAGGCAACAGGCACCAGCTCCAGCTCCAGCTCCAGCTCCAGCCTTAGACCCAACCCCAGGCCTGAACGATGTCCATTTGATTGATTACACATGCGCCGCGTGGGCCGCCGTTAATGTTAATGTTGATATTGATGTTGCCACGTTGCCACGCTGCCACGCTGCCATGTTGCCATGTTGCCATGTCTACTTTTATCTGTGCAACACCAACAAAAGCCGCTTAAAATATGAAGTCAGCCCGGCTCGCATGACGTCATTCCGGCTAATAGCGGCAAAATTACCAGCAAAAACAAAACTCATAAAAAAATTACAAAAAAATTACAAAAATATAAAAAAATATTTGCAAATTGAAAAAAAGAAAAACTTAAACACTTTTTTTACTACTCCGTTAAGTATTTAAACGGCTTTGAAAAACTTATTAATAGCTTTTTTTCTGTAAATTTTTAACAATTTGTTTTTGAACTGAAGTGTGATCATTTAGTCTAAGTATCGATGCTTTTGTTTGCACTGCAAACAAGCGTTAGAAAATGAATTAAATATGATTTAAGTACTCGGAAATTTACAAATTTATAATATAAACTCTAAGTTTAAAGAAGTGTAACTAGTTTCTCTCTTATCTCTTATCAGGTTTTGTCTGCATGTTAAATTATTTGATCTAAAATAAATTTGATATCTGGTTTCATATAGTCTTAGTATCGATGCTTTTGTTTGCACTGAAAAGAGGCGTCAGAAAATAAATTAAATATAATTAAATTAGTCGGAAATTTACAGTTTTATAAGAGAAGCTTAAAGAAGTTTAACTAGTTTCTCTCTTATCTCTTATCAGCTTTAAACTGCAAGCTGTCAAAATTTTTAATCTAAAATAAATTTGATCTCTGATTGCATATAGTCTAAGTATCGATGCTTTTGTTTGCACTTAAAAGAGGCGTCAGAAATTAATTAAATACATTTAAGATACTGAGAACTTTACAAATTTATAGAAGAATCTTTAATTTGAAAGAAGTTTAATTAGTTTCTCTCTTGTCTTAATTATCTTAGATAAATTTCATGCCTCCTTTCCCTAAGTCTAAGTATCGATACTGTTGTTTATTATTAATTATAATTATAATTATAATTTAAGTACTTTAAAGCTTACAAATTTATAAAAGAATCTTTAAATTTAAAAGAAATCTAACTAGTTTCTCTCTTCTCTCTTATCTCTTATCTGGTTTTATCTGGATTTTAAATTCTTTGATCTAAAATAAATTTTATATCTGCTTTCATATAGAGTAAGTATCGATACTTTTGTTTGCACTGAAAACAGGCGTTTGAAAATGAATTAGGTTAAATTTATGTACATCAAAATTTACAGTTTTAGAGAAGTGTAACTAGTTTCTCTCTTATCTTTTATCAGGCTTTATCTGTGTATAAAAACTTTTGATCTACAACAAATTTTATGTCAGTTTTCATAGGAAAAATCTCAACTGACTCTCAGAATTGCTGCTTGAATAAAGTATAATTATTTTTATACACCAGCCGCTTCTTCAGCTCTTGGTTTTCCGGTTGGAAAACTCTTTCCCGCTTCAGCTCTTCCTTACTCCAAAGAAAAGTGCTTTCGCTTTCAAGGAACAAACTTTATTCTCGCAGTTCTCTGTCCCTTTGCTCGTTCCTCTGTGTGCAACAGGCGATTACCTCAGCAGCAACATGACACTCGTCGCAGGAGCAGCTGAGGCAGCAGCAGAGGCAGCAGCAGCGGCAGAGGCAGCAGCATCAGGCCAAGTCTGGAGTCTTAGCCACAACGCTAAATTTCGCTTTCTATGCCAAAAGTTTGACAGCGTGCGGCTGAAATTTTGCACGTTTGACCAAATTTGGGCGCACAACAAGAGTTGGGGCGACCGCTGTGGCCAAATGGTGATGACGATGACGATGACGCCGCTGACTGCTGCTGCTGCTGCTGCTGGGCTGGCCTCCTCTGGCCTCCTCCTGGCGTTGGCACAAGCTCTGGTAGCTTCTTGTCGCCGTATGTCATGCGCTTTTATCTTGATGCCGCTGTCGTCGGGAGTCATGCGCCTGCGCTTGTGCCTCAGCCTAAGCTCTGGCTCTGGCTATGTACCCCGATCCCGAGGCACAGCCACAGCCACAGCCAGAGCCAGAGCCAGAGTCACAGAGTAAAGCCTGAGCCTGATTTCGCTGTTTAACATAGTTAAGCTGGAGTGCGAGAGGGATTTTCACCGCAATACAGTAGCCGCTGCACTGTACTACGTAGGTTGAGGTTGAGGTCAGTGCACCCTGGGACTTAAACTGGTACTCGTACTCGTACTCGTACTCATACTCGTACTGGGAGTCCGTACTCGTACTCGTATTCACATGTGATTAAAAGCTAAAACGCAAGACGATCATAAATATCAAATGCGCCACATTTTAGGGTCTCCGATTTTCCTACTTTTTGTCGTTTTTCTTTTCTTTCCTTTTGCTTCTCTCCATTTTCACTTTTGTTTGAATGCTGAGCGACACCTGGCAACCAATTCGAGAGTACTATGAGTACTACGAACAGCTCCCAGCTCAGCACATGAGTCACACAGGCTGTCACAATGCGGCCCGGCAAAACGGAGCCCAAGCCCCACAAAAGTGCATCATAAATTATGTTTGGCTTTGGCGTTTTGCTCGGGAATAACAAAAAATAAAGAAAAAAACCTTTTTTTCTAACCATTTTCATTTGCTAAAGTAGTCACACGGTCAATTGGCTGGGACGGGAACGGGAACGGGGACGTATCGGACGGCGGGACGGACGGACGGCCGGACACAGGGACGGACATGGGCACATTTGTCGCCGGCCAAAGCGAAATCGAAATCGAAATTGAAATCCTGGTGCTGCTTTTCGAGCTCCAGCTCCAGGTCTAGCATCAGCATCAGCTCCAATCCAAGTACCAGCCCGAGCATTAGCCACAGCAGCCGCACTTTGGTCACGAATGTCGGTCAAACGTGTTTTTCGCTATTTTACAACTTTAAATATGCCAACAATGGCCGGGCCACTGCCAAAGCACCACCACCACCACCAGCAGCAGCACCACCACCACCAACCACCACCAGCATCGCCATCGGCATCGCCATCGGTTTGGATCGCCGCACTTTGGATACTTAATTTGTGCGCATATTTTTGCAGGGATTATCATTGTCACAACCAGACGGAGCGACTGCAACTGCAACTGGCAACTGGCAACGGCAACTGTTGCCACTGCAGCACAGCAATTCGATGCGGCAGCAACGTTTTGGCACATGTGAATTCTAATTTACAGATTTTCCTTAACAGATTATCACAAATTTTCTACTCTCCTCTCCTGCTGCAAAGGCGAAAGTCTTTGGTCTCTTAAATGTTGGGTTAATATGGCATTAGCTCCGGCTAATGCCCATCGGAAGTGCGACCACATATATATTTACAATTATATATCTGACTTATTCAATATTGAAACTGTAATTTCGTTTAATCTGGCTATGCAGCTAAATTTAATTCAATATGCATTCATTTTGATGATAAAAGATTTCACTTAACTTCAGGATTATGAGGGAAATATGTGGAGGAACACAAATTGTTTATAACTTTATGACTCGTATAGAAGGTCTTCTAAGAAAGATTTCTTATGGGTACTTAAGCAATTCGCTTTATTCATAGTCCATATACTTTATAGTAAGTATCAATTATATCTTTCGCACCCAAATGTTGGCTCTAAATCGCTTCGGTTCTTATATACTAAATATATGTTGCCTCCTGAGGTACCTCTGACTCTGAGATTCTATTCATTTGAATGAGATCCATCAGGCATATCGTTACCCAAAGGTCTTCCAGCATATTCCTAAATATGTAAACAAAGAACAAATTATTAAATTCTTAAAAGAAATTATAGTTATCTGGCGATTAATTAACCCATTCGTTATGTCTAGCTCCGATTAGGATATATAATAGGCAGGATGGGAAAATTATTAAGTTATTGAGAGCCTGAATTCGACTATATTAAGTTAGGCATGGTTAACCTAACAAATGCTTTCATTAACTTTAACTAAAAACTGCTATTGACATTTACTTTAACTTAACTTTAACTTAAACTTAAACAGAGTGTGAGAAAGTGAATGAGAGAGATAGAGAAAGAGAAGGATAGAAGAGGAAGTTGAGGGATCTACCTACAGTTGGGAGGAGATATAAACCATGTTCTAAGTGCTTAAAGAAGTTAATCATAGAAATATCATGCATACAATATTTTCTAACAATAATAGAAGAGAGGAGAGGAGAGGAGAGGAGAGGAGAGGTTGAGATGTGTCTATATTAAATATATATACATGGACTTTATCAAAAGAAACAGAACTTTTTAAATATAACTGTTTCTGGTGGCGCCACCTATTGGTGGGTATATGAAATAAAAAGTTTGATCTCTTTTTGACATTTCGTAACAATTTTAAGACAATTGAACAACTACAATCGAAGTTATCAATCAAAAAGTGACAACAGCTTTTGGTCATCGGTCGTAAAATGCATTTTGAACAAAGAGAAAATATTAAATTTTGTCTTAAACTTGGGAAAACGTTCACTGAAACATTTGAAAAGATGAAAAAATGTATATATATAATTTGTTATTAATATGGATAGTTTAGTATGTTGACCAATTTTTCTCTGTTGTAAATTTGGTGGTAAATTTTGATTTGTTTTAAGAATAACTTTTCAGTTTTCATGTTTTCATCTCTATATAAACCTGCATTTTGCTGCTGATTAGGAATGTATTTAGAATGTAATTTATATACTTGATATTGACAATGCCTTCATCAGGTGGTTTTACATGCTTTACTGCAGCTTAACAATATTCAAGCTATTTTTAAAGGGAATAATTTAATATAAGAGCTGAAAATATTGGGTGATTTTTTAAAAGAAAGTAAATCCTTTTTTTTAAATTTTAGTATAAACTTTAATCAATTATATATTTCCAATTTCGTTGGATGACTTTTGGCCAACTCTCCTGCAAATTCATTACGCTCATAGAAGTTCTGGCCTTAACTGAAGCAAGTGCGAGTTTATGTCCTCGTCCCAATCAAAAGTTTTACCATTGAAGCAGTTTTGCAAAGGCCGAAGCAAATGGTAGTCTGAGGGGAGGGTGCAAGGTCAGGACTATATGGTGGATGCATCACAAGTTCCCAGCCAAGCTCACCCAGTTTTTGGCGAGTGACCAAAGATGTCTGCGGTCTAGCGTTGTCCTGGTGGAACATGACACCTTTACGATTGACCAATTCTGGTCGCTTCTCCTTGAGGGCTGTATTCAATTTGTCCAGTTGTAGACAGTAGACAGTTCCTTGGAAGCAGCTCAGAATACACCACACCCTTCCAATCCCACCAAACTGACAGCATAATCTTCTTCCGGTGAATATCAGCCCTTGAAGTGGTTTGTGGCGCTTCATCATGCTTGGACCAAGATCGTTTTCGATTGATCGATTCCATCCATTTTCATCTCCAGTTATGATTTGCTTTAAAAACGCATCATATTCATTCATATTCATATTCATCACAGACGTTGAAGCGATTTGTTAAACGAATTTCTTTCAATTCAATTCAATTGTCAACGCTATTTGTATGCAAAATCATCGGTTTCTGTTCGGTCAACCCGATATTAATAATATTCTATATTATTCTTATATAAAGTCTAAGATCGGATATAGAAAGAATATATATAGTGTGCATATTAAACTGTATATATACATTCAACAGTATCCAAAAGTAATTGATGAACTTCATTTATTCACAGAATATTTATTCTTATAATATATTTATTATATATTCTCCTGCTTTTATACGAATCGTTCGCATTATTATTGGAATATCTAAAATGATATGGAGAACATACTTCTATATATAACTTGATTCAACATAAGTTCAACTCTAAAGCCAAAAAGTTACAGTTATTCTTACCAACAAAGTTAATTAACAGCGAAACTATCTTTGTCTTTATTCATTTGAAAGATCTTCAGTTCTTTTTTCGACTCGAATCAATCTTCGTTCTTCTTCAATTTTGCGAATATTTTGCAAAGAAATGTAAAAACTGCTCTTTGGTTTGGCTTAAGATTGTTTTAAATGCTGAATAATCTTATAATTGGAGAGTTTCTCTTTATTTATTGTAAGCCAAGTTAAGCTCTTAGCCTGGCTATCTATGCTCGTAATACATATAAGTCTGACATAAATTTTGTGCATTTCGCTTTAGCACTTTCGCAGAAAATGTATAAAAATTTCGTTGAAATTTGGGTTTATCGCAATTGATTGCGTTTTATCACAAATCGCCATTTGTAGCGCTCTCTTGGCTTAAATGGATCTCTGTAGGTGGCCCAGTTTTCGTGGCTAAAATCCATTTGGCTGCTTCTCTTTGTTGCTCATACGCCACGTTGCACCGCAGAGCTGGAGATCTGAGTCTAAGTTGGAATGAAATCAGTAAACCATTTAGCCCACTAACAAATTTCTCACATAATTCACAAAACGTCGTAATACGGAAGCCGTTTCTGCAAATTTCACTCGCTGATAAGTCGCAAAGTAAATTTGCAGCACTTTGGCAGCACTCGAAATTTGAATTTCATGTCCCTTTTATCGGTGCGACTATCTGACTCTGACTCCGACTCTGCTTAGAAGTGGGCATTGTTTTCGGCTGTAGTTGTAGTTGTTGGCCAATTTGGCAGCGGCTAATAACGGTGCTTGGGAGTTTGCCTTATTGGGCGGTCGGTCCACTGGATTGATGTGCCTGCGAACAGCCATTTTTCGGCTACCGCAAAGTTATAAAATATCGAAAATTATGCGCTTCGACTACCGTTGCTGTCGGTTGTCATCAAAAGGCAGCGGCGCCGCAGCCTCAACATTGGCTGTGGCAGCAATAGTTGTTGCTGTTGCTGTTGCTGTTGCTGTTGCCATGGCTATTGCTTTTGCTATTGCTATTGCTTTAGCTGTGGCTGTGGCACTTAACACCTTTTTGACACACAGCCAACGACGTCAAATGCAAATGAAGATAAATCGCTGCCTGTGATCTTTTTACCACCTTTTTGCATATATTGCAGGCAATAGGCGGCAAGCGGCAAGCGGCAGGCGGCGAGCGGCAGGCGGCATGTGGCAGGCGGCAATCGCTGGTGACAGCCACAAACATGCAACATTTTGTCGCCAGTTGTACAACTGCCTTTGACTGCTTGACTGCTGCATTCATTGGCTCTGCCCCACTGCCAACCGTTTGCCGATTATGCTGCCACCACTCGAACTCGAACTCAAACTCGAACCCAGAGCTTCAGGCCCAGCCCGGATTGGCCTCGGCCATTGTGCGCCAGGCATTTGCTTGTTTTTCTATCTCGTTTTTTTCCTTCTGCTTTGCAAAAGTATCTCATAATTTCCTATGATGTTTGTGACAGGCATATCATAATCTCACAGATTTATACATTTTGTGGCATGCAAATCTATAAATGATTTGTATGTTAAGCCTAATGGCACAACAAAAGTCTGTGCCAATAAAACTGCAGATATATTATAATGATGACCGTCCACACTTGCACTGCAAACTTTAACTAATTGTGTTATAGTTCACATTATTTGCTCATTTCATTATAGCTGCGCGTATATGTATAACTGAACGATCGTAAAATGTGTAAGTAAATAGTTAAACAAAGTTGGGATAATAAATATATTTACTTAAGTTTTTCAGCTAAGTTTAACACCAATTTAGACTGTTTGCTTTGTAATAAATTTAAAACTTAAATTGAATATTTTATTCTAGAGTGCTTTGAGGTATACTCAGGCTAAGATATAGTCACTCTCTGAGTAAGTTGAAGATTTCTATATGCCAATAATATTTTCTGTTCCCATCTAACTTCCATATACTGCAGCCTTTTTAACGATCTGCTAACTAAAGACCTTAACCCAAGCTACTATCTATTTATTTATATTATTTTACTATTTATTTCATTAAGTATTTTATTTATTTTGTACACTTTTTTTAAGTTTTGTTAATTTATTATAATTAATTTTGTTTCATTTTATTTATTTTCAATTGAATTATTTTTTTATAATTTTTATATTTTGTACATTTTTTTTAAGTGTTGTTATTTTATTTTAATTTATTTTGTTTCATTTTATTTATTTTCAATTAAATTATTTTTTTATATTTTGTACATTTTTTTTAAGTTTTGTTAATTTATTATAATTTATTTTGTTTCATTTTATTTATTTCCAATTAAATTATTTTTTTATATTTTGTACATTTTTTTTAAGTTTTATTAATTTATTATAATTTATTTTGTTTCTTTATATTTATTTTTAATTAATTTTTATTTTATTTTGTTTTTCTTGCAATTTATTTTATCTTATTTTATTTCGTTTTATTTAGTTTTGTTAGTTTAAATTATTATATTATAATATTATATTTATTTTATTTTAATTTACAATATTTTTTAATATTTAATATTTTTAGTTACATTTATTTTGTTTTTTTCTTTTTGCTTATATAATTTTTGATTTATATTTATTTCATTTTATTTACTTGCACATTTCCTATTTTTATTAAAGTTTTTTATTTATATCTTATTTTATTTATTTATTTAAGTCAACTAAAAGCAGCTGACTACAAAATTAAATTTAAAACAAATGAAGTATTAAAATTATAAAATTTAAAATTATAAAATATAAAATTTAAATCTAAGTCTAAGCTTAGTTTATTTTGTTTCACTTGCAATATTATTATTTATTTTATTTTTCTTTATCACTTTTTTTTTTATTTGATATTATTTTTTATTTATTTCTTTAGTTTATTATTGTATTATTTTTTTCTTAATTTTGACATAATTCTTTTTTGTTTTATGCACATTATATTTTTATTATTACTTTTATTTAAATTTATTTTATTTTATTTATTGTGGCATATATTATTTTATATTATCTTAGTTTTAATTTATTTTGTGGTTTTTTCTCTTGTTTTTTATCTTATTTTAAATTGTCTTCTTTTTCTTTATATTGTTATTTTATAGCACAAGTTTTTGACTTTTTTTTTATACACTACGCATATAATTTGAGCTACTCAAAATGATGAGATCCTTGGCTAGGGTATCACGAATTCGTCATGAATCCCCTGCTATCTGTGGAGCTCAGTCTATTGCCGAGCGCTGTCAATAAGGTCAAGGGGGGGCAGCTGTGTGTGTAGTAGCTGGGCCATTGTGTGCGGCGGGGCTCTGTCTCGGGGTCCACCTTGGACTCACTTTGCATATGAGCAGCCCTGCCAGCCCCAGCGCACAATCAGAAATTATCAGCCCGGCTCCGATGTGGACGTCGTCATTGTTGTGCCTTGTGCCTGCTGCCTACTGCCTGGTAGCTGGTGCCTGGTGCTTGGTGCCTGGTGTCAGGGGCTGAGTTGGTGGTGGAGTTTTGGTTGGCTGGCGCTGCGGATGAGGAAGTTGTTTGAATGTTTGGCTGGGCTTTTGTGATTTTTTGGGGTTTTGGTGGCGCTTTGGTTGTTGCATGCTGCCAACTATCGGTAGGCAACTATCGGCAGCTTGTCGCGTTTTTTATTTAAATTACGAAATGCTTTGTCAACAATTTGTCCAGTGATTTATTTGCTGCCGCAACTCCCAGTGATTCCAGTGACTCCAGCGACTGCAGCGACTCCAGCGGCTCCAGCGACTCCTGACTGCGGCTAATCGGAGGTGCAAGTTATCAGCTGACAGGTGCATAAATTGCGTTTAAAATCGAAAGTTGCGCCCAAGACATCCAGAATGTACATGAAAATGAAAATGAAAGTGAGCGACGTGCATCCATTAAATGTGTGTCAGTTGGAGTTGCAGACATGGCCCCAGTTTGGTGATACTCTTGGTGCATTGGTGCATTGACATCGACGTCGACGTCGACATCGGTGGGACAGCGGCCCCTGCACTGCAGCTGTCCATCAGAGAACTTTCGATTTCGATTGCGTAGCTGCCGCATCGGGTGGCAGAGGCAACGCTTTCCACATTGGCATTGCCGTTTGTTGAACTGCGCACCAGCAACTGCCACAGATCATGTCCAGGTCGGGACACAGCACACAACGGCGGCGGGGGGCATAAGGGGCATGCGGGGCATGAGGGGCATGGGGCATGGCAAAACACATATTTCTGCCAGCGCTTTTTTGAAGCCTCTGTGACTGACACACAATTGCGTTTTTTTGCGCATAGTTCCGTATTTGGTCAAAGATAATGATGTGAAATGCAGCAACAGCAACAGCAACAGCAACAGTTGCTGTTGCAACAACAACAACAACAACTGCAACAACTGCAACAACAATCACCCACTCAAAAATTGTTAAAGAAAAATTGCCTGGCCCGGACGAGGCAATGCATGTAAATGAGTGAAAATGTTTTTAACTTAATTTCGTTTATGTGCGTTCCACATGGGCCACAAGGAGTTGCCATAGAGCCAAGACCGAGCCAAGTGGAGACCGTGCCCAATCAGGGAGAAACTCAGTCAGCGCATGCCCAGGCATTGCCATGGCAGAGAAAATGGAAAATGGGATTTGAGTTAATGTCAAAAGTAAACAACAATCAGAAAATAAGTCGATTTTAATTTAAGCAACAGACTGAATCACAGACAAGATGGAGGAGCTACTGGAGACCACTGGGGATAACGATGTGGCCGCCGAGACGGGTGGCATCCAAAAGCGTAAGCCATATGTTAAAAAGTTCTTGCAGCCCGACTCCGACGAGGATGTCCACGACATGCAGAAGCTCTACAACGTCCAGGAGTCCTGGCGCACGCTCCTCGCCCTGCCCACCTGCCAGAAGGTGATGGTCACGTAGGTTACAGCTGATAGCAAAAGTAATCCCTGGCATTGACAGCGCTTTCCTGTTGCAGCGATCCTGTGCAGAAGACGCTCAAGATTCAGGTGGGCGTCAATGTCACCCAGGAGTTTCCCTGGAAGCAGCTGCAGTACAAGGAGCTGCGCGATGTGCTCTTCGAGGAGCTGGAAAATGCGACCGATCTGCTGAAGCTCTTCAAGGGCTTTAACCCGGAGCACTATGTGCTCATTGGCTACTGTCCCACGCTCACCGAAGCGGATGAGGATCCGCCCGAGGGGGATCCCTTCATCTTCTATGTGAGCAGCAAGGACACCAAACTGGCCATGGGCATCATACAGAATATGGAGGCCTTCGAGCGCTGGCGCATGCAGCGGCGTCTGCGCAAGAAGCCGCGTCGCTGGGTCAGCATGGGCACCGAGGAGGAGATGACCGTGCTGGTGGAGCGCTGCCGGGACGAGCCCGTCGACGTGGAGATCCAGAGCGTCTATCCCATACAGCAGCCGCGGCACATCGCCTTCGATTACCGCATGGCACGCGATGTGCGCGACGGAGTCGTCGAGCTGCTGCCCAGCGAGAGCGTCAAGTACGACAACATCATCAAGCGGCGCATATCCGTCAGTGTCCAGGTGGCGCCGGCCTGCATGAACCGGGAGCAGCAGACCAATCCGACGTTCCCCTCGAATGCCTGGTCGCAGTATCTGTATGAAATCGATGATGCAGGTGGGTCACAGTCGCCTTATTAAGTGAAGTGCTCAGTGCTCAGATACTTGCCTAGATCTCGAACTGGATGAGACGGACGTGGAGGAGGAAGACGGTGCCAAGCAACAGAGCAGGCCAGCCACTCCGGCCGTCGAGGAGAAGGCTCCAAAGCCGCCGCCAGAAATGTCCGCCCAAATGCGACTGCTGCTGGACACGCTGGACTTCAACCAGATCGACAGCTATCGGTAGGTAACCCAAGGATTCCAGTTGATTCCACATATCAGATCCTTTCCCTTACCTCCAGCAACGACTATCAGCTGATCTCGACCAAGCAGGTGGTGCACTATAGCAATCCCTATCTGCAGGAGTTCATCTGCTTTGCGAACATCTCGAAGAGCGACAAGCGCTTCGTGGCCAGCATCGATTGGTATCCCAAGCTGTCCGGACTCATCGCTGTTTCCTATTGCTTTGGTACACCGGTTACCACAGATCTGGCCACAAACCAGGTGAACTTTGTGCAACGCGCCGTCCTGGAACCGAATCCCGTCTTGCTTTGGAGTTTCGCCGACAACCTCAACTACAAGCTGGAGTTCGAGGCACCATTCGAGGTCACTGCCCTCTCCTTCTGTCCATATAATGGCGACATTCTGCTGGGTGGCTCCCAGAATGGACAGGTTGTGTTCTGGGATCTGCAGGGTCGCTGCGACCACCTGGAGGAGGAGGAGTACCTGACACCAGCTCAGGCTAAGTATCGCGCCTTGATTGGAGACTTTCTCAACTGGACACTCGATATCAATGAGGAAGTGGTCGTGGCGCCAGCCACTGTTTCGCCATTGGAGCACTCACCGACCGGAGCCATCACAGGGATCTACTGGCTGAGCCAGCACTTCTATTTGAACCACTTTGGGAAGGTCTTTAATGATCCCGATAAGCGGAACCATCACAACTTTTTCCTAACTTGCGCCTTTGATGGAACTGTCAGCTTCTGGAATTTAGATGGCGAAACCTCCAAGAAGGAGGCCCAACAGCGCGCCAAGAATCTGCCTCGAGAGTTGACACAAAACGAGTCCGCGCTCAAGAGCAAAACCATAAAGCCCACTTACAGCCTCTTCTACAACGAGCCCTTGACAGGCATCATAGCGGACACCACGGTCTTCTCCATACAGACACCTTCGCCCAAGCTCATCTATGCCTCCCCCTCCAACTATCCCATTACGATGGTGCCCAAGAATCCCCCCGAACTGCGCCAGTCTCTGATTCTGTCCACATACTATGGCCATATTCTGCGTGTGGAGTGGCAGGGCATGTACAGCGAGGCGGGAGCCAAGGAGCAGATAAATACCTCCATACAGTTCGCAATGGTGCACGATGGACCCGTGGTGGCCATGAGCAAGAATCCCTTCTACCCGGAGCTCTTTGCCTCCATTGGAAGAACTGTGTTCGCCCTGTGGAAGGAGGACTATCACGATTCACCCATCATCTGGCGGAAGCGTCCCTGCGATCTGACCGCCGTTGCCTGGAGCGAGACTCGTCCGGCTGTGCTCTATATCACCCGTACTGATGGCATCCTTGAAGCTTGGGATATACTAGGCAAGTCCTCGCTTACCTCTCCCGAACTTCTAATCTCCCTTTCCCGTTTCCAGCTCGCGACGACGATGCGGTTCTCACCGAGGTTTTGGGCGGAGGCATCATCACGGCCGTCACAGAGCATCGTCCGTCGTTGCCCAACAAGATCCTGGGCATAGGAGACTACAACAGTAGCATACGCATGGTCAAGCTGCCGCACAGCTTCGATGTGCCGCTGGACAATGAACTCGCTGTAAGATTTGCTGCTCGACCGGATTAGCCGGAAGTACATTGATATATCCAGATTTACCCTGACAGAAACTAATGAAGTACGTGCTGAGGCAAATAAGCCGCAAGATGAGCATCCAAGCCTGGGAGCAGAAGTACTATGAGCTCAACAAGGACATCATCGAGGCGAAGCGCGAGGCTGAGGAGGAGGCGCGCAAGGAGATGGAGCGCCTGGAGCGGGAGCAGCAGAACACACGCAAGCGCACCTCGGATACTGAGGAGGAGCAAACGTAAGTCGAGCACCTTGCTCCAATTCAGAGATCACAGCTACATTCTCTCCTAGAGCTACAAGAAAGATGGGCGGCGCCGCCTACAATGAGCGCATGGCCAAGAAGTGGGACGAACTGAATCTGAATCGGATGATGACCATTCTCATGTCCCGCAAGCAGATGGATCCCGAGAAGCTGGCGCGAGAAACGGCCTTGGAGAAGGAACGTCTCAGCTATGAGACGGCCAAGAAGCAGTCGCATATCCAGCTGCTGCAGACCGTGGACGACGATGTGGCCACCATACGCTCCCGCATCCTGCCCGCCGAGGTAGCCGACATGCAGCGCAGCGAGATGATTGCCGAGCGGGTGAAGAACGAAATGGCGATGGCCGAATCCTTTGAGACTGTGTCCAAGGACTCCTTCGAGAAGCTTAAGAACTTCCCAGAACTCGAATCCATCGACTACATAGAGCTCCTGGAACGTGGCATAAAGCGCCGCCAGCTCTTAGACCAATCCCTGGGCGGCAACACGGAACGCTTGCTCTGGTACCAGCAGAAGATTCGGGACAATCAGCTCTTCGAGTGCGACTTTGGCACAGATATACTCTATACTAATCGCAAACTGGGTCCAGAGCCCAAGGAAGAAGAATTCGAGGTCATCATCGAGCCAGTGGAGGTTGTGCAGCACTCCGTCACGGAGGAGCTTGAGATTGACGAGATCGAATGATTTCACTTTGTATTTTATAGAGCTCCATTAAAGCCAAGTTCAGTTTTTTTGTCACAGAGTTGCGTCTGAAATTTGCTTAGGGTAAAGTCCTAGACCGCATCTTATACTGAAGGAGGATTGGTCACTTCGTTCTCGAGCTTATTCCAACTGATTCTGAAGTGGATCGTAATATATATATATAATCTTTTTCTTGTTTCTTTTCAACTTTCGACACGGCTTTTGAGTTTGGTTTTGCGATTCTTTTTGGAACACAAATGCTTCCCAGGTACTTTCCCATATAGTCCCAGACTGCATCTTATACTAAAAGAGGATCTCTCAGTTATCTTAAACCTATTCCAACTGATTTTGAAGTAGATCATAATCTATAATCTATAATATTTTCCTTGTTACTCTTTCAGACTTTCATAACGATTTTTGTGTTTGTTCTTGCGATTCTTTTCCTTAACAAATGCTTCCTAAGTATCAATGGTACCTTCTCATATAGTCCTAGAGTGAACCTTTTACTGAAGGAGAGTTTTTAAGTTATCTTGAACCTATATCATAATATATAATCTTTTTGCTGTTTCTGATTTCCGACACGATTTTTCTGTTTGTTTTTGCGATTCTTTTTAGAAAACAAACTTCTTACGTACCTTTGGAACCTTCTCATATAGTCTTAGACTGCATCTTATATTGAAGAAAGATCCTTCAGCTATCTTAAACCTATTCCAATTGATTCTAAACTAAATCATAATATGTATATATAATCTTTTCCTTGTTTCTCTATCAGAGTGCAATCACTTCCGACACGATTTTGATATTGGTTTTTGTGATTCTTTTTGGAACCAAATACTTCCCAGGTATCTATGGTAGCTTCTCATAGAGTCCTAGACTGCATCTTATATTGAAGAAATATCCTTCAGCTATCTAAAACCTATTCCAATTGATTCTGAACTAGATCATAATATATATATAATGTAATCTTTGCCTTGTTTCTCTTTCGGACTGCAATCACTTCCGACACGATTTTTGTGTTTGTTTTTGAGATTCTTCTTACGTATCTTTGGTATCTTCTCATATATTTCTAGACTGCATCTTATATTGAAGAAATATCCTTCAGCTATCTTAAACCTATTCCAATTGATTCTAAACTAGATGATAATATATATATAATGTAAACTTTGCCTTGTTTCTCTTTCGGACTGCAATCACTTCCGACACGATTTTTGTGTTTGTTTTTATGAATCTTTTGCGATTCTTTTCCAAAACAAATGCTTCCTAGGTATCTAAGGTACCTTCTCATAGAGCATAGTTTATGGAATTGTAATTGAATGGGATTCAGTGGGTTCGCCTTAATTGGTTATTGTTAGGAGTTGCTTTTGGCTAATGCCAAAAATCAAATTTTGTGTGTCTTAATTAAGCGTTCAGTGAACCTTGACGCGGCACTTCCGCTCCGGCTGCGAGTTCAAGTTTATGACATTTCTAAGCGGCGCACAAATGAAGTCATCTCATGCCAGAGGCGTGTCATAGGTTTAATGAACTGCCATAGTCGCAGTCGGAGCCCCAACCCCCAACCTGAGAGCCCAGAGCCAGACGCAGCCGTATCCACACTGCAACCGCAGTCGCTTTCCCACGGCACTCAGCCGCGGCTGCGGTTGTGGCAGTGCCTGGTGCCCAACAGCTGGTGCAGGCATAATGCACATATCACTGGTCGGTGGTCGGTGGTCAGTGGACACTGGACACCACTCACTCCGGCCAGGTAAATGCGACTGGACAGTGGACAGTGGACAGTGGACAGTGGAGACAGAGAGCAGTCCATCATTTTCGCAAGCACATAATGATATACATTTCGGAAGCAATGTATCTGAACTTTACCATAATTTTGCGAGCATTATTACTGGTTGCCGCTGGGGCAGCACTTTGTTGCATCATCATCATCATCATGATCATTATGAGCATTATCATCGATGGATGGCGACCACCTGTTGTCCTTAAAGCGCTGCAAAACGATATCTTTAAAATGATTTCGCTCGCATTTTGCTGCATTTTTTAGCTCTTTACTCTTCTATTTTACTCTCTTACTCTGCTCTTTCCTTTATGTTTTCTCATTTCTTTTTACATTTTCACATTCCTTTTTTATTATTATTTATTCATAAAAGATTTCTGCATAACATTGCGTGAGCCTTTCTGACTGCAAATGGCCCCAGACGCTGCACAAGTGCATTTTTCACATTTACATAACAATTGGCCTTTGAATTGGAATTGGCAGACCGACAGGCAGGCATCCAGACAGACAGACAGACAGACAGACTGGCAGACAGACAGAGCTGAGGAACAGCAAGTGCCAGAGCGATGCTAGAGATGCTTTCAAATCTTTTTTACCGCCATTTTAAATAATTTACGATTTTTATGCAAAACATTTGACGAGGCAGCCACAAACATTGCCCCGTGACTCGGCATAAATACAAATACTTGCACTCAACTTGCCCACAAATTAAGCACAGCCAGGGGCGTCGATAGGGAAATCTCAAAGGGATACATACATAATATAGATAAAGATAGATAAAAGGTAAGAATGTATCTGAGAAAATATAGAAGAAACAATTCGTGTGCAATTCGTGCTGAAAAACTAATATGAAGATACTTCAGATATATGTATAATGTATGTGTGTATATATATTCTTGATCAGTAAGAGTAGACTATTCGATTGAGAAATATCTGTTTTTCCAGCTGGCCTTTTGCCATATCCTTTGTAGGTTCTTCTAGTACTTCTACGCAGCTGAAGTTTGTTGCATCAAAAATTTCTCTAGAAGAGATCTCAAATCTCTTCAAAGCTAATAACTATTCCAGAATACTTTTATACCAGGAATTGTCTGGAATTTTCCTGAATTTTCTTTCACTAATCACAATTCCAATAGTGTTTTTCTCAGTGTGTTTGATACTGTTTCATAAGCTCCTTCTCAAGGATATCTCTGCGCAAGACTTAGTTCTATGAGAACTTGCAGCAAACTTATAAGCTCCAGTTTCAGTTCCAGTTCCAGCTCATGGTCTGACTCCAGTTCCAGCTGCAGCTCTGACTCTAGATCTGACTCTAGCTGCAGTTTAAGCTCTTATTTCAGTACTAACTCCAGCTTCAGCTCCACTTGCAGCGACAGCTCAATATGCAACACCAGCTGCCGCCTTCGCCGCAGACCCAAAGGCAGCTCTTGGTCCAGATCCAAATCCAGCTTAATGAATACATGAATCAGCTCTTATATAGACAAAGATTAGTAACCTGAATGGATAGATATATATACTAGATATATATACCTTCAATCTGCTATAGAAAACGCTTATCGATTATATTCAGACCCGTTGAATTTATTCGGTTAAAAATTTGTTAAAATTCTGTGCAGACTTAGCGTTAAAATAGTCTCAGTTAAGTTAACGAATGAAAGTCAAGTGTTATTGTTGGCCATGTCAAAACTAGTTAAGTTATAAGAGTAGCTCTCAGAGGGAGGAATGATAGTTATCAATTGCACCTTGTGGACGTATCGTTTACCTTGTTGCAAGTTGCAAGTTGGCTGATGCGTAGGCGAAACCCCACTTGAGATTTTGTGGCACGGTTAATTTAGCTTTCGATCGTGTTGAGCAGTTATTAAACCTGGTTAACACATAATGTAAACAGTTAACACTAATTATCAGCTGGCAATGACCTTGCGGCCAGGTCCTTCGTGATGCTATTGAGGCGCTGGAGCAGCTGGTTGCAGGAATCGCGCTCCTCGCTGCCGCTAGCACTGTTCGGCTTGGCCAATTCGATGATCAGGTCCAAGATGCTCAGTAGGAGACTGCTGAACTCCTCCTCGAAGTCCGCCAGGCCAGCCTCGACCTCATCCAGCTGGGGCTGGCTATTGAAGGAATCACAAAAGTTGAGACACAGCTGGCCAAGTGTGTACAGGGAACGCACAAAGGTGCTCGGCTCGGAGAGCAGGCAGAGGAGCAGGCACTGGTCCAGGGTGTGGTGGAACTGCTCCACCAGCTCATCGATGTGATGGGCCTTCTTCGTGGCCAGGAGCAGTGCCTGCCAGCGCGGCTGTATAACGTCTTTGGTCATGTGCTGCTCCAGCTGCAGGATGCACTCCAGCATGCGTCGACGCAGTGAAAAGGCTTCTTGATTGGCGCTGGATTCGCCACTGCTGGAGGACAGCTGGTGCTGCACGTAGCGCAGATAGAAGAGCACGCGGTGCAGCAGCTGGAGCTGCTCCAAGGGATCCTCATGGATGAGCAGGCTAATGGGCCAACTGGGCTCATAGCGCAGCGTGAAGGCCTCATAGCCATAGATTGAGAGCGGCTCCAGGAACTCGCTGGATGCTTCCGTTTCGCTGGTGGGTTCCGCTTCGCTGGACTGTTCCACGATGGAGCTCTCCTCGTTCCCGTTCTCTCCACCCTCCTCAGTCTGCTCCACATTGGCGTCCTCTTCAATCTGGCGCTTCAGGCGATTGGTCACCTGGGTAGCCACATCGATGTTCATCAGATGACAGCGCAGCATATGCTTGTGGGGATCGGCGCGATGATGCAGTACCTCGAGGGTCAACTTCTGCAGCATCTCTGGCACCAGGCTGTCCACATTGCCCTGCAGCTGCGCCGCACATTTGTCCATCAGCGACTCGGCAAAGTCCTGATCCTGCAGCAGGAAGTAGGCCTGAAGATTGTCCAGATGCTGCTCCAGCTGGTTATCCTGGACCAGCACCTCCAGCAACTTGCGTGCCGGCAGCTCGTAGCTCTTGCGTATGATCTCCACGTGGTCCTCACTGTTGGGCACATAGCTGAGCGCGTCCTGCATCAGCATCATGCGCACATTGCACTGGCGCAGGACATTGAGATACTTGCCAGCCAGGAAGATGTTGTTGGCCAGTGGCTCCAGGAAGCTGGGCAATCGATCCGAATGGAGACGATAGCGGCTTATCCAGTAGCTGTGGCAACATTGTTTGGGTGAGAGCAAAGTGCTGCTCATCGCATTGGCACTGGTGTCCTCCACGAAAAACTCCTTGCGCACATCGTAGAGGACTCCCTTCTGCGTCCACAGCTGCACCATCTTCATGTAGTAACGGGAGACGTCTGTGAGCAGCAGAGCAAGTCGCTCCGACTTGAAGTGCTGCTGGTGCTCGTCCATGAGAGAGAGCAGCTGGGCGCTGTTGAGCTCCATGCTGCGGACGCGGCTGGTCAGCGTGGCATAGGCGTCCATGGTGGTGACCCAAGGACGCAGATGATGCACCAGTTGCTGCAGGTTCAGCTTGTGCTCTTGCAGCTGCGTCTCCAGCATCGACTGAACCTCGAAGTACTGCTGCATGCTCTTGTGCAGGGCAATGCCCAAGGAGCGGCCACAGGTCGTCGTCATGAGGGTGTCCTCGATGAAGCTCTGCACGTTGATGTAGTAGCCAATCAGCGGGAGCAGCTCGTTTGCCAGTGTGCGGAAGGCGCCACTGAAGCTCTCATCGATCTTGAAACGCACCTGACTGATTTGCTCGGCTCTCAGGTGAGAGATCTCCTCGATGGTTATGTCCGGGCGAATGTGCGATGAGGGCACACCCGAGAAGGCGTATATGAGATCCCGCATGAGCAGCTGCTCCTGCCGCTGCACGGACAACATGCTGACCTTCTCGGTGGGCAAATAGAAGCCGCCAACTCTCTCGAATATCCATGAACCGAGCTTGTGCCTCAAGCGTTGAGGCGCAGTCTTGCGTTTCTCCGACGAGTCCTTCACATCCGGCTTGGTCAACGGCACCTTTCCCATGCACTCGTGCACCTTACGCATCTGTGCATCCAGATCAGGTTTGCCCATATCGGGCTGCACCTCCTCAGCCACATCCTCCTGCACTTTGGCATCCATCCTGGCCGTCGTCAGTGAGTAACTACGATACGAATTAAAAATATGTGGTTATTCCCACGATCTGTTAACAACGCAGCAAATGTGAAGGACTTCTCATTTATGTTACGATTTTAGGTCTGGCAATATCTTACGAGTTGACATATATATATACAAATACAGAATTTTCTAAGCTACGATATTTTCTAGTCAAAATCGAATGGGGAGTCGTATTATGAGAGAGTTTGCGACTAGAAGATACTCTGTACGAAGTCTCCCTTCAAATTGAAGCCGTTTAGTGCCCAGTTACTAAACGACTCTCAGAGGCAGACCAAGTCTCGACGCAGATCTGGATGTTGATTAAGAACATATATTAGTCATTTATTACTCATAGCCTAACAATTATTTCCTACCTTTTGCTGAATTTGAATTCAATTTCAATCACATGAATCATTTGATCAATTTGTTATACTCTCACAACGAATTAGACTACATTCAATCTAAGAAGTCGTTTAACACCCCAAGATTATAGAAAGTGTTTCTTTGAATCAGTCAGACATGCTTTATGCCTATTTCTATATCTAACACCAGACAGATTCTCCGTCAGAAATATGCGTGCATTGAAACAATCTCGTGTTAAAGGTTAAAGCCTCACGCCATGTTATGAATTTAACACCTTGAGGCCGTGCCAGGCCTTGGAGAAGTTATGAATGAACCGGCATCACAATTCATTCAAGAAAAATCGCTTTTGGATCCCATAAAAATCACAATAATATTCATTGGCGAGTGGCACGTACTGGCTGTCGTACCCAACGGCGACATCTTCCACTGGGCTTCGGCTCATCCACAGGTGTTTTTTTTTCTTTCTTTCTTTTTTTATATATTGAATACCAGCAGTCTCATGAATCAGCTGGTGGTGTACAGTGTACAGTGTACACCTTCGTGATCAGTTTGGCAACAGTAGGGAAACGTGTTGAGAATTTTCCATAATTTTCACAACGATGGGAAAATGCTGATGTATAGTACACTCCACAAGTGCGAGTACAAGTACGAGTACTCGAGTGCTGCACTTTCTTCATAAATAAATAATAGTATTTGTACTCGTACTCGAATATCGTACAGCGCAGATAACTAACTATGAGAACACTTTATTTATGGGCTTTGTCGCGTGAGTGCTACTTGTCGTTATATGCACTTGTTGTTGCCTTGTTGTTCTCATTCTAAACAATGCAACGTCAGCGTCGACAGCGACAGAGACTGAGACAGAGACTGAGACGGAGACGGCGGCGGCGTCGTCGACAGCAACATTAGCATAAATAAATAAATAACCGTAATAACAACGACAACGACAGCAAACAACAATAAAATGCATTGGCAACGTGAGCAAGTAAATAACAATAGCAATGACAACAGCAAGAAGTACCGATAAAGCTTTTGGGCTTCTGTTGCTGCTTCCTCTTTTTCTCGCCACGAAATGCACTTGTACGCCGAGCTTTTGTTTTCGTTCTCTCTCTGTCTCGTATTTTCTCTTAATCCCACTCTTTCGCTCTAGCTGTCTCGTTCTCTAGTCGTCTTGACGAGGGAGTTAGTTAAATACGCCCACACGTGTCCACGACACTGTGGGCCCAAATGCCGAAAATGTTGTGATTAACATAACTAATTAACATAAGAAAACTCATAATATCAATTTTCATTTTCTTTGACTATTATAAATAATATTCCAGCGATACAAATATTGTGTTAATTATTGTCATTTCAATTCCATAAACTCTTTTTCTGCCGTATGATTTCATTCTATACCACTGTATCTACTGCGAGTAACTCTTATTACAATAACAACACCTTGAAAGCGCGTCTCTATTAAGCACAGCAACAACAACAACAACAGCAACAACGTGTAAGTTCTTCTAGGCTGCATGTTGTTCTTGTCGCTGCTGCCGACAATCACATTGAGTGTAAAGCTCAGTTTCTTTTTCGGTAGCGACCACGGCCTAGAGCAGGGTTGGGCTACAGGCAGCGGCTGAAGCAGAAGCAGAAGCAGAGACCGAAACAAAGGTGGAGGTAAAGATAGAGACAGAGGCCGAAGCAGAGCAGCGCTAGCTGCGACGCCGGCTTTGAAGTGCGATGTGCGATGTGCGATGTGCTATGTGCTCTGACTGCAAAAAAGTGCCGTTTAAGGTTTCGGGGTTTTTTGTCGCTGTTGCTTATTGCATTATTTATACACTCGTATGTACTTTCTTGAGCTCTATACACGCACGCAGGCTAGAGCTACACACAAAATACGAATATAAACAAAACGCGCCCAGACACCGACAATATCAACAATAGCAATAGCAATAGCAACCGCAACAGCAACAGTAATACTTACAACAACAACAATAAATACAACAACAACTACAGCTAGTCACATTGGTGACAATTTGTGCCTACTGCAACACTCTCAGTCTCAGTATACTGTCTCAGTCTGAGCAGCTCTCGCAGTCGGCGCTGTCAACGTCGCAGTAGCGACAAACGCGGTCGCATTCTCAGTCAAACAACAAACGCAACTGAAGTAACAACACTGTCCGCGTCCCATCCACGGCAACAGTAAACACACAGGCGAAAATACGTCCCCCAAATTAAAAGTGATTTTTTGATTGAGAAGAAAGTGATTAAAGAAATCAAACAAATATTGTGCAAACGTTTTTTTTCGTTTCTTCTATTTTTTTTCTTAATACGCAAACTGCACGAAACCGCCGAAGAAGTGTGTGTGCTCTCTCTCTCTCTCTGTCTGTCTCTCTTTCGCTGTGTCGGTCTCGCGAAAAGTTATGATATTGCTCTTGTTATTGCCAGCTGGAGTGTGTTGTGCTTAATGTTGCGTCTGCCCACGCCGTACCGGTGTGTTGAGTGGCTGCAGCGCATCCTTGCGCTGATCTTGCACATTTGGAGCTTTTGTAGCATGTCGCTAACACGCAGCCGTCAAACGACGCTCAAGTGGATTAAAAAGCGTTTCGCACTGCCGCGTCGATGTCAACAACAACAACAGCAGCAGCAGCAGCAACCGCAGCTGCAGCGGTCACAGCGGGTGAGTGTCCTGAGTGCAAAGTGGGTCAGCGGGTATCAACAACCCCTTGTGAAACAGCGCCTGGCTGCAATAATCTAATTGATTATTGTCTAACGTTTAATTTCTAGAGAATTCAATTAAATGCGCTTCCCTGGCAAATTCAATTAAACTCGATACTCGCCGTAGCCGTAATATTTAGCGTAATTTTCAGCTAATTTTATTTTTCCTGCGAATTGAGGGCGCCGCAGCATAAAGGGTTATAACTTTTGCATTGGCGTGACTAAGTTCAATTTCTCCAAAGCCCAGACGTCAAAAGTTGCTCAAAAGCTCACCCCACGCAGCTGCAACTAACCCCACCCCCAGCCCCCTGTTCGTTCCACTTCCAGTCCAAATTCACCGTGACTTGGACGCCAACTGTCTGCCGCTTTGTTCCGTTTCCGTTTATATATATTTTTTTTATTTTATTCTGTTTTTTGCTAAATACTCTTATAGGCCACACCACAGGAAGGTGTGTCCACCGCCCTGGCTGGCCATGAGCAATGTTTCGGCTGTGCTGCCATGTTTACCGAAGGGCCCCCTATTCCTGTCCACAGGTTGAGCGATTATCGCTGTCAGTTTGAAAAACAGTTCTGGGCCCAGTCGCTCTGGCTGCCACTTCTTATCAGGGCCAACAGACGCCATAATGTGCCTCTAACGGCTAAAATTCGCGCCGCATTGTTAGAAATCAAATAAATGCCATATTTTGCTGGCCTTTTTTTGAAAGTTTTTGGATTTCTTTTTTTCTCTCGTTTTTTGATTTTTGGCAATTATTTGTGCGATTTCGAAACTGCTTTGGGCGTGTTACTTACTCGTATATGTAACTACTTACCATATAACTAGGCGAGTTGCAGGCATAACACGTATAACGGCATAAAGAGGAGTGTGTGGCATACGCCATTGGCATATCAAAGAGTTTTCTATCACAGATATGGCCATATACCCGTATGGCCATAAGACTGCGGCAAGGTCTGTCCTTAGAGACTAGTTCCGGCTTTCATTGGCGCTTGGAACTCACTGAAAACGATTGAAACCAATAGTTAATTGTTTCGTAGAGCTCTTAATCCCATTGATTCATTCTACGGGTTTCTGCTGCTGTCATCAGTAATTGAGTCACGGGCTTAATTAAGTCTCAGCTTGCGGAAATGCACATTCTATGAGCTTTCATCATTATCGAAACTGAGCTGATCGAATTTCAAGATACTAGATCGAAATTGATTGAAAAGCATTTCGAAAATATCTATCTATTAGTCGGACCGGAAAATATGTGAAAAATGGGAAAATATTGTTTATGCCATGTCAAAATGTTTATTTCTCAGAGCTCTTAAGCATTTAGGCCCGGTTTACTTTTGGTTTGGTAAACAAAAATCGCATGTATCGATAATCAAAATCACATTAAATACTTAGGAACGGAGCACAATGGCTGCCAGTCTCTGGGCTGTCGACTATACTGATGGGGTAAACAAAGGCCCTGTCAAAAGACAAAACCTAAACAGGGTTTCGGATACGACTACGATGAGTGCGATGAGTACTACATAGGACAGAAAACATCTGAGTTTTTTTTTTTTTCTGTTTTGTTTTGTTTTTGTGCTTTTTTTTTTGCCAAGTTCAAGGCAGAGGCGCTTGGCACTTGGCAATTATGGCAAACAATGCCGGGAACGGGAACGGGATTGGAAGTGGGAATGGAGAAGGATGAGGGGTGAGGGGTACGGGAATGGGTACAGGGACGGGGACGTTAAACAAACAATAACACTCAGAGTATTATACAAAGGCCAGCACGCAAAACAGACTAACAATAAAATACCCCTCTCTATGGCCAGTAAATGTGGGTGTGTTGTTTTTTATGATACGAGTACCAGTACGAGTATGAGTACGGACTATGAGTACGTCTACGAGTACTCGTATATTCATCCATCACTATGCAACAAAATGGTCTCAATTCCCTGACAATGAGTTATGCTAAAAGGAATACTCGTATCCACAGTCTTATTACACTATCGATAGAGTTCTTAGATTTAGTATACAGTTTGATAGGATATCGACTATATAGTCTTGATCTTGATCAACAGTGTTGTATAGTGTATTATTCGAATAATTGAGCTGAGTGGCATTCAATCAAGCGCTCAACGATTCAACGATTCATTCGCTCTGCGGATTCACATTGAAAAGCGTTCGCACGCATGGAAAATCATTCAAGCCTGCAATGGGCGAGTGTATCTCAGTGTGTGTGTGTGTGTTTGTTTATAGGTGTAGCTACAATAGGTGTGTAGCATACACCCTCTAAATATGTGTGTGTGTGTGTGCGTTCGGGAGTGTGTGAGGCTTTTCCATTTGGCGCTCAGCTCATTTCAATTTAGTTGCGCGCCGCAAACGCTTTGAACTTGTTTTTCACCGGACAGACACGGACATTTCGCAGTGCCCGGTCCCAGTGCCAGTCTCAGTCTCAGTCTCAGTCGCAGTCTCACTCTAAGTCCCAGTGTCAGGCACGGCCCAGAGCCAATGGTTCGGTTACGGTCCCGGCGCGTTTTCCTATTGATCTCCTCGCTCGAATCGCGTACGCCCCCCGCAAAAATTTGTGCGCGTTTTGATTTTTTGGCGCGTTTTTCATTTGTTTTTGGCCCCTCGCACATTGCACGTACCTGGCTGGACCTGAACCTTTCTGGCTCTGTCTCTTACCTTAGGCTATAAGCCCAAAAAAACAAAGTAGAAAAAATAAGAAAAATCCTGAAACAAACCAAGAAAACAAAAATAACATAAAGAAAATGAAAAAAACCAACAACTATGTATTGATAAATTGCCAGCCGACGATTTCCGTCGTGACCCGCGCGTTATGCAAAATGCTCAAATGTAAATAAATATTAAAATAATACAAAAATCACTAAGCCGCTGCTCCGACTGTCTCCGCCAGAGCTCCTCCCGCCATCACCACTGTCTCTGCCCCAACTCCAGCCCCAGCCCCAGCCCCAGCCGCAGTCCCTGCCTCTTGTAGGCCTTTTGTATAGACTTCTCCCTCCCCCTCCCCCTCTACGAATCCCCTCTCAGTGCTTTTGTTGGTTTTTGTTTTGTGAAAAATGAAGTGAATCAGTCTTTTGTAAAGTGAATCGCCATTGCCATAATAATAAGCAATAATAATAATAATGTAAACCGACAAATTTTGGAGTGGCAGCCAGTTGGAGTCGCCTCGCTTGGATGCGAGCCTCGCGTTTCGTACAACGAAAATTTTCTTTATTTATGAAAACAATAAACGCAACACAAACTACGCATTAAGCGATCCCCGAACATCGTCCCTGACTTGGAGGCATCGCTCAGACCAGGTCCCAGCTCCAACTTCAGCCCCAGCCTGAGTCGGCCTGGATCGCCAGACGATTTCCTGGCACTGGCACGCATATAATTTGCATGTGGATATCTTGCGCTGCCCGCATCGATCTTTATGAGACTCAGTCTCTCAGTTCCAGCCTCAGCCGCAGCCTTAGTCTCAGCCCCAGACTGCAGCAAGATGTCTTATGTAATCTGGAAACTATTCATGAAGCAATATGCTCGCCTGCGCCTGGGCCACAATACGCAGTCGCTGAGCCCGACATTGATCTGGCATTCGTATGCGGCCATTGAAGCGACGGCAGCGACGACGACGACGACGGCGACGACGTCCGTTGCAACGGTAGGTGGCTTTGGGTTAGGGGTTCGGCAATGGGTATGGAAATGGAAATGGAAATGAAATTGGTTATGGGAATGGGGGTCACCTGGATACACGTATTGTGCTACGTCTGCAACTGTTGCTCTTGCTGTAGCTGTAACTGAAGCTGAAGCTGAAGCTGTAGTCGAGCTTCGCTTTTATTGATTTAAATTGAGTAATTTGTAACGACAAGATCCATTGGCAATATGCAATGTACTCGTACTCGTACTCGTTCCCGTACTCGTACTCGAACATGTAATTGTAGATTAATGTTTCAAAATTACTCATAAGTAAGCGCTATAATTGAGAGATCATAACCGGATAAGACGAAATTTGATTTGGCATTTACCCATGGAGATTGAAAGGTGGCTTAAGATAAAACAAGAGTTTAACCTACTTCGCATACGAGCAGGAAGGACCCAAGCTTAACGTTTCATATACCTTTCATAGATGATATTAATATAGAGATATCCTGTTTAAGGAAGGACATATATTGTACAGCTATCTGCATCTCGATCACTTTATAAGGCATAGCTTATACATCAGTGATATTTAAATTTCTCACAGAATAAATAAGAGTAGTTGCAGCTATCTCAGTGAGTCATTTGGCAAACTGCATAAGAGTTTCCCAGTTATTTTCAATTATAATAGTTATAATAATTAAAAGTTTTTCACTTCCGGTTCGATCTTAGCCATATTTTCTTATTGATCAACGTAGAATCAAGCGAGATCAATAAACTTCCTTGGCAACATTTATCAAAGAAGACTGTAGATTATGTCCTCACTATTGGAAAAAGATGTCTGTACCCAAGTAAAACAAAAGATGTACCAAATGTAGTTTGCAATGTACCAAAAAAAACTAAAAGTATATCAAATCACAACAGAAAGTTCCAGTATTAATTTTGTTTATTAAATATATGAATAATTAGGCAAAAAGCAAAAAGGTACATGAAAATGTACCATTTTATTGAAAAAAGGGTCACAAAGTACCAACAACTAAATAATCTACCAGTTTTCATACACTTGTACCAAAAAATGTACCAAATTTCTCGAAGAAGTACCAGCACATTCATTTCAATAGGTAAAGATAGGAATAACTGGGAATTAATAGGTATGAAATGTAGATACAAGGTCAACAATCAAATATGGTACCAGTTTTGGTACATTTGTACCAAAATATGTGCTAAATTTCCTTGAAAATTACTAGAATATTCATTTTATATAATAAATAAATATCCATATTTGAGCAACAGCAGATTTGTACCAAACAAATGTACCATTTTGTAGAAAAAGGTTGGCAATGTACCAACAACCATATAATGTTTTAGTTTTAATACAGTTGTACCAAACTTTGCTGAACTTCTATAAAAAGTACCAGCACATTTATTTCTATAAGTGAAAAGATGACAAGTATGGAAATGTACCATTTTATAGACACAAGGCCACATTATGCCCGCAATCATATATGGTACTAGTTTTGGTACATTTACATCAAGTATGTGCTAAATTCTCATAAAAATAACTAAATTAATAAATATCCAGAACTGGGCAACAGCAGATCTGTACCAAAAAATGTACCATTTTGTATGAAAATAATTACATTGTACCAAAAATCAAGTAAGGAGCTACATTTGGTACCTTTTTAATGTGGAAACAGTGACTTATATAGACTTTATAAATAGCAAGATTTAAGAAAAATAACTTCCCAAAAAGTAAAGAAAACGTTTAAATCCCACGCTGGTCACACTATAATTAATTCCCAATAATGAGTCAATGAAGCCTGACATTAATGTATTATCAATGGACTTATCGATATGTTAATAGCATCATTTCCCGTGCTTAAACGCAAATATAGAAATATATGAGAAAAGTCAAAGGAAATTGCGCAGATTTGGCAAAGTGCCAAAGCTTTTCTTCATTTCAGTTCAAGCGATAAAAAGACATAGAAAAAAGTTGCCGCAGTTGACGTACTCGTAATTTAATTTTGTTTTCGGTTTGTTTTTCATTTTTGTCTTAAGAGTATTAATATGATATGAGGGGCAAGAGATTGGGACCACCAACAGGCAGCAGTCATTGGCCATTGGCCATTTGCCATTTGGCTGATTCCGTTGCCGGGGCCTAAACGTACTGTCTGCCCCATTGATAATAACAATCTAAAAAACTAAGAGATGCAATAAGTCAGCGCTAAGTGTTAAAACGTCGATATTAATTGTGGACTGGCTGCCACCGGTTGGTAGCAGCAGCAGCACCTTGCCACAACCCCCGCACCCGGCACACACAATCCTGGACCCTGGACCCTCTAGCCCCCCGCGTCCATGACCAGATTCCCCTCTAGACTCGCTCGCATTTAAATAAATTGCGATTATGGCCACAAATGTGGCAGGCAGCCTGGCCTGAGCCAGTGAACCGAGCAACGGCCGCCAATGCGCTAATAATATTTATCAGTGCCTCATTTGTTGCACGGACAGGCGGACGAGGCTGGACAGCGTGCAACAGAGGCAGCGGCAAGAGAGGAGTCGCTGGCCAATAAACCCAAAAAAAAAGCAAATATAAATTGTTGCTGCCAGCACTGGCGGCTAATTGCAATTGTTGTTGTTGCTGCTGCTGCTGTTGTTGCAATTGTTGTTGCTGTCGTTAGGTGGGGGCCGCTATTGCTGCTTTGTGCATCCGCTCGTCAGTTTTCGGTTGCCGTTTTCCACATTGTTTGCCTGCCATCCCATGCATATTTATTTATCGCAGCTAAGTAAGTTTTGCATTTTAACCAGATATCATGCAGAAAAGGCAGCTAAAAAATAGAAAAAAAATAGGAAAAACACGAAGACATGCAACTGCAACAAAAACTCTGACGATGAACGGCTTTCAAATCGCATTCGAAGCTGTTAACTGAAGAAAGAGTCAGAGTCAAAGTCGGACTCCAACTCCAACTCCAACTCCAAGTCGAAGTCGAAGTCAAAGACGGAGCTGGAGCTGGAGCTGGCGACGGAGACGAATGCAGCGACAGCAAAACAGGGACAGAGACGTGAAAACTGTTTAAGTTTAATATTTTCCCGCGCAAACGCACGCACAACGTGGGAAATCTCATGAAAAATTCAACGCATTCGGATTGAATACAAATTTTGCATGCCCAATTGCAATATGAAAAACTTAACCACAATTTTTTTATTTTTTCTACATTTTCGTTTTGAATATTCGTACTCAGTCTGAGTCGTACTCAAACACTCAAACACTCGGACTCTATTCGGGATTACGATGTGAGGTATTACAAGGCAAAAGCTGGTAGAAAAAAAGTACTCGCACAGCTGATAAGCTGCACGAAATGAGGAAATGGAAAATGGATATGAAAATATGAAAATTTGAGGAACTGCCCTCTAAGGATTATTATAACATTATGTACACATAATAGGGTATTACTGTATATGTGTGTGTGTGTGTGTGTGTGTGTGTGTGTGTGTGTGTGAGTGGCAAAAGATATTTGAGACTCTTGAGTAATAAAATGATATGCTAAGTCTTCCTCTATGCAATTTTATACCCTTAACCCATTAATAATGGGGTAAAGGAAGTGTATTAAGTTTGTGGAAAAGTGTGTAACAGGCAGAAAGAAGCAGCTTTGATACTATAAAGTATATATTATATATAAAGTATATATTCTTTTACAGGTTGAATTCTCGAGTCGATCTAGCCCTGCCTCTGTCCATATCTGTCTCTCTGCCTGTCTCTCTGTCTGTCTCTCTGCCTGTCTCTCTGTCTTTCTGGCTGTTTGTTTATCTGTCTGTCCACTTGTCTGCCATCTGTTTGTCTGTCTGTTTGTCCATCTGTTAGTCCATTTAGCTGTCCGTCTGTCGTACGAAGACCTCAATCAGAGCCACAAGAGCTGAAGATGTGTGTAGATTTCAGCAAGAGTGTCACTGAGAGCATCTCCTATCTGAGTTAAGGAGTTGCTTATAGTCGTATATTCTACAGCATTCTACCTTGTTTTCTAATCGATTAGCTATAAACTTGGTTCCAAGAGAAGTTCTGTTAAAGAAAAATTAAGCGGCTTAACTTTTCACTTTAAGTAAAAGATTCTATATTTTATAATCAGATAAATCAAATGAAGAAAAACAGAACTTAAAGGAAGAAGATTTCCTTTAAAACTTCCTTTCTTCAGTTAGATATCCTATCATTTTTAACTCTCGTACTGTATCTTTGTATAATTGTTGCTTGAAAAACCCCAACAAATTCTTATAAATACAGTTTTCTTTTCATTTTCATTCTTACACAAGATTCTCCATCAATTTGCAGGCATTTATAGAGACATTACGATATTGGGAGTCAATCTTATAGAGATCATGTCACATTCGTTTACACTTTGTCACTTGTCATTCAATATTACGAGCATTTTTATCTGCTTTGCATGCAAATGGTTTTCTCACATAATTTCCATCTGTTCCGCTTGAAAGCACCACAGAGGAGCTCCAGAGCTGGGGAGCTGCATCGATCCAGCAATCCGGCGAAGCAGCTCGATCAATTCATTTCTCTTTCGTTGGGGGCAGTCAGAGGTTAGGCCAAGCCATTAACGACACGCATTCACAGTCAGAGTTGGAGTCAGAGTCGGACTCGGAGTTGGAGTCGGAATCGGAGTCCAAGCAGAAGATGGAGTTAGAGTTGGAGTTGGAGTTGGAGATGGAGACGAAGTCGGTGCTGGAGCTGGGAGTAAAGTAATTTTCAATTTCTTTGCTTGGCTGTCACTTAATTTGGGAGCGGGAGCAGTTGCAGTTGCCACCCACACACACACACACACGCACACACACCGCACACACTGAAATAATGTCTCCAACGTTTTGGTTGTGAGTCCATTTGTGGCGAGGGCGCAATTGCAATTTGCACCGCCAACGCAACCACTGGCCGGTGGCCAATGTTCAATGTTGTCCACAGTTTCAACTCCAAGTTGCAAGTTGCCAGTTGCCTGTTGGTAGTTGCCTGTTGGTAGTTGTTCGTTCCACCAAATGGCGCCCCGTTATCCGCAGCTAACAAATTAGTTACTGACGCAATATTTTGTGTATTCCGCTTGTCTTTTTCACTATCAAAATCACACGCAATAAATTTAATTTGTTTTCTGTTTCTTTTTCTTTTATTAGTTTTTTTTCGGTCTTTCTTTGTGGGCAGTGGCAGAGGCAGGCACAGGTGTCTTTTCGTCTGAGATTGGGTCTTGCTCGGGTTGTCCAATTAATAAAAGAAAACGCAGTCATAATGTTTTGATTAACACAAATGTGACAAGAGCTGCATAAAAATTCATTTGGAAGCTTGTTTTTCTGGGCCTGCGAGAGTTACGAGCGAAGATTTTGATTTGATTTTCGATGTGGGTCAGAGTGGTCACCGGTTGCTCCAAGTGGCCACCGACTGGTCACAGTTAGTTGTAACTGTAGACGCGTGAGAAGCTAACGCTCGATACGATTCATACTCCACATCTAAAATCTAAGTCCAAATCCGAAATTCGCCTCAAGGTTAGTTAACTAAGTTGCTAGTTGGACGCATTCGTCTGATACTGGTCTTTGGTGCAGTGAAGCGACCTTCCTTTAATGGCCTGTCCACTCAACTAGTCCAAACATTTTCGATTTCCTTTAAGACTCGTAATTTGAACAGCAGCAGCAGCCGCCCATAAAACTTGACCAACTTGGCCAACTTGGCGGCGCGACCCACTGCCCAAGACCAGCTCCGAGACACGCACGTACGCACGAACGCACGCATGAAGATGCCTCCAGGCGCCTCCAGTGTGCCCGAGACTGAGACCGAGACTAAGACCGAGACCGAGACCCAGACCGAGACCCAGAGCCAGAGCCAGACCCCGGCCTGGCCCCAGCCTCAACCCCAACCCCAAGCTCAGAGTGGGTAATTAATTGATGAGCTGCGTCCGGCAGCAAATTGGACTGCTGCTCGGACAAGATGCGTGCCAAGGCATTGCCCACTGGGGGCAACATTGGAATCTCAATCTGAATCTCAGTCAGAGTCAGATTCAGATTCAGATTCAGAGTCAGACTCGGACTCGGAATTGGAGTTGCAGTTGAATCTGGCACAACTGAAAATGGCAAACGAAAATATATATTTCTTATTCATTTTCATTTTTTTTTTTTCTGTTTTTGATATATTTATTGGTATTTATTTGGCCGGACTTCAAAGTGCCGACCGCAAACAAATTGTGGCAACATCTTGTGGCAATTTATTGTGGCGCATGCGCATGCGCTACGCCGCTGGCGACATCTGGCGGCAGCTCTAGACCGGCTAGGACTAAGCACAGGACATGGCCATAACCATGGCCATAGTGATAGAGCTAGAGCCAAAGTCAGCGCCAGCTCTTAGCCAGCCTTTTAGTTGCCAAAACAACGTTGCCAATATCTGTTGTGGGCGTTGTATGTTGCGGTTCGTATATAGAGTGTGTGTATGTTGTGTGTGTGTGTGTGTGTGTGTGTGTGTGTGTGGCGTTTATGGAAAGCGTTTCGGTCTTGGCCAAAAAGTGTCACATTGTCAGTTGAGGCCTAAAGTATTTTTCGGTTAGCCAAAGTCAGTGGCATTGTTATGTGTTATGGTCAAAAGGAGGCGGCGCTGCGGCTGCGGCGGCAACTGCGGCCACTTTCACTGCAAATTTGTGTGCAATGTGTGTGAAAGAAAGTGAATTCTACTGTGCTACACTTGACCTATGACAACAGCCCCACCAACAACAACAACAACAATAACATAGACAACAACAACAACTAAACATTTGACGTTTTGAGCTTACCAAAGTCATTTGATTGTCATGCAATGCAAATGCGACTGCAACTGCAACGCGGCAACTGTGAAATGCAATGCAGTTGTTTAAACGCCTACCCCCTCCCTGTCCCCTCCCCACCCCTTCTTACCTGCCACGCCCTTTCTCTTGTGTCAGTATTGTCTGACTGAAATCGGATCAATGCTGTCCCCAATTGATTTTTTGTTTAACTCTTAACATACACCCGGTCACTGGTAGCCCCAGGCAACCCATCGTCGTCGTCGTCGTCGTCATGTGTGTGTGTGTGTGTGTGTGTGTGTGTGTGTGTGTGTGTGTGTTTAAAGAACCCTACACTATTATTTTTGTGTTGTGTTTTTGTGGCCCCAATTGTCGTATTACACCCTGCGAGTTCTCAGTGATTCCTATTCCTATTTTAGTGTAAGCCTTAAGCTATAATACTACTATTCTGTCTTTCCGAAGATCTCGAAAAAACAAGCACAAAAATGCTGAATAAATTTACGAGTGTATCAAAGTGTAGTCTGAACCAGTTTGTGAATGCAGTGAATGGTTCTGTCTGAAATCGAATCAAGTTAAGTAAATAAATAAAATCAAAGCTTATGGTTGGTTCTAGATTCAAGTCGAGGAGTATCTCTGGTAGGCATAGGTCTCAATCTATAGTTTTCCCAGGCGAGTTTCTTTTATTTTATGACTTTTTATCTATACTTTGTTATAGTTTATTTTAGTTGAAAAGGTCTGTTAGAAGCTTTTCATTGAAATTCATTGAACTTTTATCTTTTTAGCACATTTTCTTATATAAAGCTTCACACGTGTCTAAGTTTCTCTTTCTGTCTTTGCCCTTATTGCAGACTGACACAAACACGGCACCAGCAGCAACAGCAACAGCAGCAGCAGCAGCAGCAACCGAAACAACAGCAACAACAGAGCGAAACAGCGACCCAGGAGCCGAATTAGTGGATCAGGGCCATTTAAGCGAGATCTTGGTGCTGAATGACACTCAAATCGATGGCCGTACCGCGACGGCGGCGCCGCTAGCAGTGGCCATCGACATGGACAACATGAACATGGACATGGACACGGACACGGACTACAACAGCAACGACATGAACGAGGCCAGAGCGGGCCACACAGCGCCTATAGCGCGCGACGAGGATGTCGAAGAGGTGGAACAAGAGGAGGAACTGGAGATGTTGCAGCAGACACAACAGCAACAGCAGGCGGAACAGCTGTCGGCGCTGGCCAAACCAAATGCTAATTATGTGTGCTGTCAATGCGCAACAGCAACAGCAACAACAGCAACTGCAACTGCAACAACTGTTGCTGCAGTGAACCGCAGCAAGTCGCGGGTACGCAGCTATCTGAAGAAATGCAAGCAACGCCTAACGGGTCAACAGAGCAACAGAGCAACAACGACAACAGCAACAACAGCAACAACAACAGCAGCAGCAACACACACAGCACCAACAGCAACAGGAACAACCACAACAACGACAACAACTACAATTACAATGATCAAGAACGATGCAGGAGGATCAGCACCCACGATAGCAGAGATTGAGTGTGAGGAGCTGGGGGAGGATAAGGAGGAGGACTCCAGCTGTGGTAGCAGGGATTCGGCCAGCGCCTATGTCGACTCTATGCCGCTTGACTTGTGTCTGAGGCGAGCGCCATCGGCACCGCAGGAGTCCAGCAGCGACGCCAACAGCAGCAGCTGCGAATCCGATGACGACCAGGAGGCCAAGGTACCAATACACACACACCCATACACACACACACACACACACACACATACAGATACAGATAGAAGGCACAACACAAAATTGTTAGTCCACTAACTTGGCCCTTTTCTTTATTTAATGTGCCCTCAGCAGGCAACAACTGCGGCTAATGTTGAGGCCGGCGTATCGGAAATTGTAGCTGCAACTAATCCAAATCCAATGCACGCCGATGTGGTTATAGATGTGGACGTGGACCACGATGTGGCTATGGATGTAAATAGGGATGTGGCTGTGGATGTGGATGTGGATGCGGATGCCATGCTGGCCCAACTGATTGACAGGCATCTGTCGCACATTTATCCCATCTACTGGGCACGCACGCGTGCGATTTTAATGCGCCAGGCACGTGAGCTCCTCGTGTGCCACTTTGAGGGCTGCCTGGCCAGCTTCGAGCAGCGATTCCTATGCAAATTTGCACAAATTGCCACAACGCTGCGCGCCACTCATCAAATTGGCGAGGTAAGTGCCCCACAGACAGACCCTAGAACCCAGCCCCCAATACCTTCAACGCACACTCAACACACACACCACACACACACACAACACACACACTGTCAAATAAGAGATCGCAAGAGATCTCAACTGATCTATCATTTAGAGTTTCTCGAGGCTTGCAAATTAGCGCATGAACAATTTTACGACCCACCTATGGAAATGAATCCGGCAAGGGGAATGGGTTTAGGATTGGGGAATTGCTATTGCTATTGGTATTGGTATTGGTATTGGAATTGGTATGGCAATGGTTTATGCATATGGATATTTAATCGTACCGACGCTATGACCATGTTTTACGACTCCACCTCTCTCTCTCTCACTCTGTGTGTCTTTATCTCTCAGTCTTTTGTAAACATGGCTAAAGATAGTTTTCTCCCCAAAATTTTGTTTAGATTTTTGCATAGAAAGTAAGAAAAATTATTGATCTGGTATAAAGTACACAAAATATCTGCTGTGCTGAAGGATATATGTTTTTATAAGAAAATGTTCTACTTGAAAAGAATTCTGTAGATACATTTTTGTATCAGGAACATGTAATATCGTGAGGAATAGATAATTGAAGCTTCAGAATAAGGATATGCAGATCGAAAGGAAACCTTAAATTTATTATGCATTTCTATAAATGAAAAAGTTTGTTGATTTTAAGCATATCCGACTCTGTAAGGAATATATTTGCATATATATTATATATTATGGACAGCAAATCAGGTCAGTTCGTCCTTTTGTCTGTCTATTTATCTGCTTTTATACAGATTATTCCCTTCATTTTTCAACTTATATAGAACCTTCTCAATGTTTTAACTGTTAGAGCAGGCTGGAACAAATCCCTATAACATATTGTTCCAATAGGATGTATAACTTGCAATTTAAGTTATATATGAAATAACAAATTAATATGAATATCCCAGATTTATCTATAGAAATAGTAACTTGAGCTTAATATTTGCTAGTTGTACCTTAATTAATTTTGTATTCAAGTTATTCAAGTTGACAGCCGATTGATATTTGATATTTTATTGAAAAATAATTATTATAATGATCGACAAATTCTATCAGAAACTCATTAATATATGCTTAATATAGAATTGCATAAGAAATTACCTTTAAATTTTCATTACCCACCCACTTTCAGTTATATTCCAGATCTTATTGTAGATCAGCTTCCTGCATAATACCACAGCTTTCCTCAGATAAATTTTCCTTCTTATTGTTAATAACTCTGTTAATTAACAGTGCACATATTTCGATTTAACTTGTTTCAAATAATATATAATTGTAATACATAATTTGCAATTAAATATTAAAAGAAACACGAAATGTAAATCGGTTAAACATCATTCGTTAAGCAGCCCTGGCGGCTGTTAAGTTGGACCAGACGTAACAGAGCGCTGCAGCGCGTAACAGTCGGATGGCAGTGCCATTTCGAGCATAGCAGTGCCAGTTTGAGTAGATAACATGAGGCTCAACCAGTTTGCAGAGACGGTGTTAACAGTTGGTAAACTGCGAAACAACAACGGCGTCGTGTGCGCCACGACGAGCGGATCGCTGAATATACAGAAAAACAGAGTTTAGATTTACGAAAAGGTCGAATTGGGATTCGTGTCGTCAGTTTGAGATTTGAATTCGCGGCGCGCAGTCTTGTGAGCGGAAGAAACAAGAAACAATCGACGAAGACGAACGTGCAGCAGCGGTACGTGCAACGCATTCGTATTTCGTATGTTTTTTTTTTTTTACAAAAGCGTCTCACCAAAGAAATGTGCAACAGATTATTTTTATAAGGAATAACAACAGTTGGCAATCAAATTTGCCCCAGTGTAGTGCCTTCAACAAAATAAAGTAGAAAAGAAAATTAAAGAAGAAAAACGAATAACAACAACAACAACAACAACAACAACGTATTAAAGTGCCTTAAAAGTGTGATTGCAACAAACAAATAAAAAAGAGAAGAAAAGTTAATCATCGTAATAAAAAATAAATTATAACCGAAAGTACCTATAAAAGTTGCCTATAATATCTACTTATAGAAGTTAATACTTTATATGCACATAAATCAAACCGATTTAGCATTTTTTAACAGTTCGAGGTAATTTCTTGTATTTTTTTAAAGTCCTAAAGTCAAAGCTCAAATGCATTGGAAGTTTATTAGCATAAGGCAATAGCTACAAATAATAATCACAATAATAATAAGTACATTTCCATTTCCAATTTGTTTGCACCTTTTGTATTGCTGTTTTGCTTAATTTATACACTGTGCTATTAACTGTTGTTTCTGGTCGTCCCTGAACTCTCTGACAATTAACACAGACAATTTTCTATTGTGTTTATTTTCAACACACAATTTGCATGTCAATTACACACACACACAAAGCGCGGAAGCCAAATGAAAGCCAAAGTCGCGTCCCTCTATGCGTCCTTCGACCCACGCGGATTTCTTTTTAATAAGATTTTTTTCTTTTTCTTAGAACCTTCACTCAAAGACCGAAAGACTAAGAGACTGAAAGACCATAAATACGAGAGGTAGTACATATGGTACATGCTCGTAACAAGCACTCGCAAATAGGCTTTAGATTCAATGACAAAGCCAAAGACAAAGTGTGGGCTGCCTTTCAAAAAAAAAAATAAATATAAATAAAATTAAATATGGAAAAATATATAGAAAAATATAGAAAAAATCGAAATCTTGTCTATTACAAAATATGTTCTTGACGAATTTGTGTTAAATGCGCTTATCAGCGGCAGACAACGAGCCGTGGCTGTGTCTAAACTGTAATTTATGGTAATTTTCGTTACGCATACGCAGTGTGGCACTTGGCGAGGCACTTGGCGATTGCCTGAACATGTGTTGCACATTTTGCTCTCCGCAACGACTGTGGGAGTCTGTAAAGTGCTCAATATGACCTACATACAACAAGCAACAAGCAGCACACAACAACAACACACAGCAACACACACAACACACAACAACACACAACAACCATCAAGCAGCAAGAGCAACTTTGACTCGGGGCAATGTGCACAACAAACATATTTATTTTGTTTTTGTTGCTTTTGTTTTTTTATTTGAATCAATCAGCAAAAATTACAACGCACATTTGCAGCTGATTTTAGAAGCTGTAAAAACTTGTGGCATATGCTGAACTCGCCAGCAGAGGGCGCCCCCAGTTGCAGCTGCCTGCTGCATGTTAATTGCCTTTTAATTTCTCAAGCTGTTCGCTGTGTGTGTGTGTGCGTGTGTGTACCTAATAACGAAACTTAATGCAATCTTCTTTGCTGTGTGTGTGTGTGCTTTTTGTTCTTATACCCTGTACCCAAAAGTGGACGTACGAGCACTTTGTGTAAATGAGAGATTGAAGTGTTTCCGATCTTATCTAAAGCATCTACATCCGCTTGCTCTTCATCTCATTAATCTCAAGAACTATTCGAGCTGAAGTCATCAAATTGAAATTGAAAAGCTACACTTTGTTTTTTAATATTGGAATTATTATATTCCTCACTTCTCATCTATCTCTGAACATCTTTTTTCAATTATTAATGTCTGCCATCTGCTGTTTTTATTAAGTTTCCCCAAATAAATGAATGAAAGGGTGCATCAAGTTTTCGAAAAGCGTCGATTTTCGACATTCTACAACCTAAGACGAGGTATTTCCAAGTTTATTTCGCCGGAATTGTCATGAATCATCCCTCTCTGTCTCATGTGCCTAATGAAATTAGAAGTAGTTAAAATGCAGACCAGAAACTGTACAACTTTTCATACATTTGATATACGAGTCTCTGCAACAAATAATGGGGGTAATTTAGAACATTCTGTTGAACTGTTAAGTATCTTCCGTTGTGAAGTGTCTTCTTCTGGAACAGTTAAAGCTGGATTTGAAAAGATATGATATGTGACATCCTAATAGCCACAAGATGTTAGAGTTAACCCTTTCTCATCTGGACAATAGGAAAAAGTAAAGCTACTGAGTCAAAACTGAGTCAAACTTTGTTTTGGGTTTTCAGCAATATTTTTAAAATACTATTATAATATCTCGATCTATGAATTTATCTTATTCCACAAGTTCTAAGGATCCTTTCTATATTCCTTTTACACTCAAAGAAGTTAAGATAGAAGCCAGAAATTTTGTTCTTACTTTTCGATGATCTAAAACTAATCTTGGAATATTTCTAAATATTTTTTTCTATCTGCGAAGTTTCTTTTATATTTTTTATACTTAAACTAAGTGAAGTTTATATTAATAATAATGTCCTTTGACTAGTAGATTTCAAGATTAACTAAAGCTGAAATATAAGTGAGAAAAAAGGGGTTTCGAGTCGCAGCTTTCGACACTCTTCGAGTCCAGCTG
The DNA here is from genome assembly GCA_035045065.1 of Hirtodrosophila trivittata. Lineage (NCBI taxonomy): Eukaryota > Metazoa > Arthropoda > Insecta > Diptera > Drosophilidae > Hirtodrosophila > Hirtodrosophila trivittata. Next base: position 7,372,991 of record JAWNNK010000813.1, on the reverse strand, counting down.
AGAACGGGGTATTTCGGGGCTTGGCACTCGATTCGAGAACACTTTTACTTGTTTTATTTATTTTTATTTTTATTTAAAATATTTTTTTCTTGTTTTTTCGTTCTGCTTTTTGTGAACGAAGCACGTTCTGTAATTTAATTCGCTTTTGTGCGCAGCCGCAGCGGCAGTTGTGGCAGTTGTGGCAGTTGCTGTGGCAGTGGCTGGGGCAGCGTTGCAAGAGCATAGAATGAAGGGTCGCAGCGAGTCTCATCAGGTTTTTGTTTTGTTTGAGTGCCTTAAATTGTAAGCGGAAATTGTGTATTAAGTGGACGAGTGGAAGAGTGGAAGAGTTGGGGTTGTTGGGCCTTTTGTTACCCATGTTGCTGTTGCTTCTGGTGCAGTGGCAGTGGCAGTCTGGCCACAACTTATTAGGCCAATCGGGGCTAAGCCCCGAACTCTGATTCAGTAGCTCTGCAGCTGGAACATGGCATATCACTTAGACGTACAGCAATTACTGCCAGTCCCGCATGGATAGAAAACAGCTTCCGAGTTGAGCCTAACCAGCACCGCTCGCCCATCAATCCCCACTGAGTTGATAAACACACACACACACGCACACACACAGAGATACAGATACAGATACAAACACTCTCCAGACCCAATTCCAATTCCAATTCGAATTGCAGTTGCAGTTCCCAGACAAAGAGACGTCCAGACAGATCCATAGGAGAGAGACCTGGCCGGGTCGGCTCGGAACGGATCGGATCGGATGGGATCGGATCGGGATCGGGGAGGGGAGGGGAGATTTTTGCAGTTGCCTCGGCCTGGCAATAATTTAGCTGGAAAAGTGCTTTGAACTGTGTGTTCAACACAACATGATCGGCATTTGTTAGCGATAATGAATTGAACATTTCTGAAAACATGTTTGTACATAATTTGTATGCAGGCACCACTCGACACTCCGCACTCGGGACACACTCTCTGCATCCCGCATCCCTCTATCCCTCCACCTCTCTCTTACACCCTCTGTCTGAGTATCTCCTTGTCCGTTTGTTTGTATTGGTCTAACTAAGAGCTAAGATACTCGATCTGTATCCTATGGGTTGCTGTCTCTGTTTGTTTTTTGCAATACATGAATAAACAGAGACAGAGAGAGAGAGAGAGTGGGGGGAGGGGGGGAGATATGAAAGAAATGCGCAAAGTGTAAAGTGCATATTTATGGCTTGCATAAAATAACTTGTAAAATGCATTCACGAGTGCGCACTCACATTCATATGAGTGGACACGTGTTGTGCATGACTGAGTATGCACACTATGTGTGTGTGTGTGCGAGTGTGAATTGGCTATAAAGTCATGACAATCACATGTCGAATTAGAGTTTGGAGAGGAAGTTGTTAAGGATATGGATACGGATGAATTGTCTACTCGCATGTGAATAAACTTATAAATTATGAGCTGAACATTTTCTATTCATATGCAACGTGTCCTTTACGCTTTCCAATTGTTTTTCTTTTCGTTTCTTTCAGTTATACTTTTTCATAAGAAAACAACCACTGAAAACGGAAATGAGATAATATTGTGTCTTTAATATAACAATTCTCTTTTCTTAGTCTGATTTCCGCTTCGCTTATCACTTTTCATAGCAAAGAGACAACAACTCTTTGAATGGGATTTCTCTCTTTCAGATATTTTCTACAAATATATATTATAGCTTATGATTAGCATAAAACCTGATATTATCTTTAGCTAAACTCATATTTTCTTTTGATAATTGTATTTAGAGCTAAAGCGTAGTTTAAAGATATCAATTACCATGCTTGAATCGTACTAGAGTCACTTTCTAACTGAGAAATTATATATATTTGCCACTTCATTATAAAATAATTAGTCATAGTTTGTGGCTACTGTCGAAACAAAGAATCTGCGTAGCAAATGCCAGGGACAAAGCCAGTCCGGAGTCCAAATTCTTGAGCTGTTTCAGACAGATTGTGTTACCTCCAAGCCAGATGATGTTGGGCTTTAATACTGAGACTGCGCCTCTACGAACACAATACATATATATGGATATATATATATATATATATATATAAAGAAAGAAAGAAAGAAAGAAAAAAACTTGAGCTCAACTTGTTGCAAGTTGTGTTGGATACGCAGCTGTGCAGCTTGGCAATAGATACGGAGACGGCATCCAGAAGTGCATGGATAGCCTTGAATTATTCAAGCGCGTGTGACTCGCTTAGTAATTAACCCAGCACCAAAGCCGCAGGCTGATGATGAGTCGCGGTTTGGATTGACTTTGTTGGATGGGCTTCAGGGGTTGGCGATGGATGTGGAGTTGGAGTTGGAGATGGAGCTAAAGTTGGAGTCGGAGTTGCGGGCTTGAGGCGGCGACCACGTCAAGTGGCAGTGGCAGACACCGAAACCAAGACGCACACACACACACACACACGCACACACACACACGCACACACACACACACAGAGATAGTTGTGTTCCTTTTTGTTTGACTGACTGACTGGCTGGCTAACTGACTGCTAGTTGTTGTCTGTTTGGCTGTTTGTTTTACTTTGTTTTTATGTCATTATCGTCATTGTCTGACTGTCTGGTTGTCTGGTTGTCTGGTTGTCTGGCGAAGGTGAATGCTTCCTGCAATGCCAACAGGTAGACAAAAGGCGAAGACAAAAAAGGAGAAGGAGAGGAGGGGAGACGTGTGGCAGAGAGTGCAGAGACACTGTGAGAATCGGCTGCTTCAAATGCTCGAAATGCTTGAAATGCTGCAGGCAAGCCAAATAAATAAATAGTTATAAATTTGTGCAGGAAAAACAAACGAAGCCGTCAAATCGCATGAATGAGTGACAAGCCCAAGCGACGACGACGATTGTGTGTACTTTGGACCACGACACGGCGACACGGCGACACGCTCTAATAAATGGTTCAATAATAAATTACGAGTACTCGATACTCAGTACTCAGTACTCAGTACTCGATACTCATACTTACAGCAGGCTGCCGCCAGCTCTGCTCTATGGACAGCATTTTTATTTGGCGTCACGTTATTTCTGCATTTGTCAAGTTCAAGCGTAACTCTTGTTACACTGCACAACAAACTTTTCGAAACGCAGAGTGTAAAATTGTTTGGTTAACAATTCTGCCAGATCATTGTCAAAATTTAAGCAAAACAAAGGAAATAACTCGAGTGCTTAACCCTGAGACGTACATAACAACTTTTTGCCAAATCATTTCGAAGTCTGAGCTAATGTTATTGCACATTCTGATCTAATTTGGAAAGGTCAAAGGTTAAGTCAACAGCTCTGCCAATGTCAGCTGCTTGAAGACAGCCACAGAGTCAGCTTTGATCTCAATCAATTGACGTTCAGTCTGAATAGTTTTTGCTGCTTTGTTGGCCAGTGTAAAGAGCGACACCTTGCCTTGGGCCAGTTGTGAGTAGGATGTCAGATTGCGCCACCTTCGTGATTTGTGGCTTTAGGGCACATGTGCAGCTAGACAACTGGAGCCGAGTGAACTCCAGCCAAGCGAGGCAAGGAACCACCACAGACTTGGCTGGTGACCACCGGCGCGGTGGTGGTCCCAACTCCTGGTCAATTCAATGAGTGTCCGTCCGTGTCTTTGTTCGTTTGTCTGCGTGGCTTTTGGCCGCCGGATTAGCATTGAAATTGACTTCGTGCTGTGCTCATTAAAATTTTACGTGCATAAAGTTTATTTCGATTTGCTCGGCGTTGTCGTTGGAGTTGGAAGTTGGGAGTTGGAGTTGTCGTTGTTGTCGTTGGAGTTGTCGCTGGCCACGTCCTTATCCTCAACCTCAAAGTCTAAGTCTAGCGTCATCGCCCATCGTCATAGTCTTTGGTTCTTTCTCAATAAAAACGCCAAAAACCAAAACAATTACATTTCGTGGTTGCGGCCAAGAATTTTCCATAGAATTTTCCTAGAATCTTGGAATGAGAAAATTCTGTTCAACTGTTCAAGTGCTCAACAAATAGCTACTCGTTTTGTGTTTTCTTTTTTATATATCGAATTTTACTTCCTTATTGACCAAAAAGCAAAAGCAAAAGCAAATCTAACAGACTCTACTACTAACTACTACGACTACTACTATTCTTACTACTAGTTGGCAGCCCTTTCGGTTATAACAGAGATTCTGGTTATTGGCGTTTTTTAATGTGTTTTCGGCCGGTTCAATGCATTAACAAGTTTACGGCCGTTTTGGAATTGATGTGGCTAACAACTTTTTCAATTACCCAGCGACAAAGGCCGACAGAATCAGACTTGGACTCCGACTTCGACTCCGACTCGGACTCGGACTCGGACTCTGGCTCGGAGTCAGAGACTCAGATTGAAACTGAGTCGAAGTCAGATCATCTTCTGCGCTGTTTGCCGTTTAGCTGTCCTCTTGTTGTTTTCATCGTCGTCGCCGTCGTCGTCGTCTTCTTCTGTTATTATGCCATGGGGCTATAAAAACTCGTTTTCAGCTGTTTTCAGCCGAAGTTCATGATCAGCTGTGAACTGAAAGTGGTCGATAGGAGCACAAGAAGCAGCAGCAGCGGCAGAAGGCAGAAGAATCTCAGAAGAGTCTCTAACTCTTTGTACCGGTTTTTGCTGTTACTCGTACTCACACTCACACTCATACTCATACTGCTATTCGTATTCGTATTCGTATTCGTTGTTGCCGCCAATTGCACTCGTAATTGAGCCGCATCGCATTGCATCGCATCGCATCTTTGTCTCAATCTGAGTTCCTGTCTTTAGCCTCCTCCTCCTCCTCCTCCTACTCCTGCTCACAAAACAGAGTCCCAGTTCCAGGCATTACGTCCACTGATGTAACAGCAATAACTTGGAACATGCAACGCGTGCAACTTGCTGCAGTTTTGTCCGAATCGCTTTGAAGTTTTGCCACTAAATCGAATTGCGCTTTTTCTGTTGTTATCTTAAGCCCCCGCCAAGTTGACAGGCAGCCTCTGTGTGTGTGTGCATGTGTGTGTGTGTGTGTGTGTATGTGTGTGTGAAGTGCCTTGCATATTTCTCTTCTGATCGCTGCCCTATAATATTTCAACACCCAATCGACAGGCTATATAAGCAGCCACTTCCTGCTCAGAGATACGTAAATCATTTAGCTGCCAGTGCCGCTGCTTTTGAAGAAGCTGCCGCTGTTGTTGCAAATAGATGCCAAACACCAAGAAGAACAACTGATGAATTTGGCATGCCATCATCTTGAGAGGGGGAGGGCTAGGCGAGGGTTGGGGGTTGGGGGAGCAGCGCAGGAGGTTGCCTGCCATTGCATTCCGGCCATGCAGCAAGCATGACAGCCTAGACCTGATCTATTTTGGTCACGCTGCGCCTGTGCCCCGCCTGCTCCACCAGCTACTCCAGCGACATGCAAAATCTACATAAATATACCAGAACATGAATATATATATATATATATCTAAATTATATATATATGTATCTGCATTGACTGTTCCTCCTGCTGCTGCCGCAAAACAAACAATTTGTAGGTGTGGCTGCAACTGCAACTGCGACTGTTACTCAGCGACTGTGGCCTGGCTTTGGATAGCCATGTGGAGGTGCTGCTTCTCCTCCTGTTCGTGCTGGTGGTGCCATTCTCTTGACGGCCGTTCTGGTAGATGAAGCGGAAATGTGACGTTGACTGCAATAAATTCACTCGCTTTGTTTGTGCAAAAGTTCAAAGATTTTTGTTCTTTTTTTCTTCTTTTTTTTTAGCAGGCAAAGCCGAATTGCAGATGGCTTTTCGATGGAATTTCGAGCAAAAAAATGGAATGCAGTTTATTTGTACTCGTGCAGTGATAAAAATACATTTATTTGGCATTTATTGTATCGTAAACATGTAGAAAGTTGCTATAAACAAATTTTAATGATGCTAATGATAAATAACGATGTTATAAAAATATAACACAAAGATAACACACAACACGTATAATTGTATTTTTAGCATAAGGTGTTTCTAGATCAGACTTGCATATATATTTAGCACATTTATTTTATATCTTTGAGTCCAATACAAAGTCGAGGCAGGGCAATGAAGCAATCTCAAGCTTGCAGACTGTGAATATGTCTTTAAAAGAGACGAGACGAAAGATTCAAGTATAGTTGAATCTGCTTACTGTATAATATAACTATCTATTCCATATGTATATATATATATGTTTCAATATATCCATCTATACATCTATCCCATCCTCAGCTGGGTATAAGATGGGAGTCTAATTTCATGGATTCATCCTTCCATCGCTTGTTAGGAAACTCTCAATATCTTTGGGTTAAGAGACAAGGGATTTAATCATAGTATGATCTGCCTATTGGATACTATAACTAGCCCATATATTCCACCTATTGCATAGTCCATATATATATCCATCTTTATATGGATCTGAGATCTGTAATGGATGTTGTATGGATGTCGGTTTTCATCTCCTGTTTGGAAACTCTCAATATCCTTAGGTGAAAAGACCTGTAGCTTCTGTCTGAGAGATTCGAGATTTTTAGAGTCTGATCTGTTTACTATATACTATAACTATCCAATCTATATATATCTACCCATATATATAAATATCTCTACATATCAGTCTTTATATATCTATCTCTATATATCTATCTCTATACAACTATCCATGTATAAGAGATAAATCTGATTTTGTCTAAACGCTCTTTAGGTGAAAAGACGTGTAGCTTCTGTCTGAGAGATTCGAAGAGAGTTGGATCTGTCTGCTATATGCTATAACTATCCACTCTATATATATATATATCTATATATCTTTCTCTATATATCTGTCTCTATATATCTGTCTCTATATATCTGTCTCTATATATGTATCTGTCTAAAGATCTATGTCTGATTTTAGGGATGTTTCCCTGCTTGGAAACTCTTAATATATCTTTAGATGAAAAGACGACTGAGATACATTCTGTCTGAGTCATTTGGGGATGGTCTAAGATCTAACTTACTTACTATATATACCATCAATACTATATATACCTATTCTATACATATGTATCTTCTATATAGAATCTTAGTCTGATTTTGAGGTTGCCTGTTTCTACTTAGAAAAGGAGCAAATCAATGGAGCACTCTGAAGTTCCTCCACTCGTTTGAATAGTTCATTGGTAGCTGGATGCACTTGTTCCGGGAAATACTGGATAGCATCCAGATATTATTATCACTTCTGTTCCATTGACTTGCCTCCATTTATACTTGTCGCCAAGTTGATTTGTAATACACGAATGAATCTTTATATCTCTCATAGCTTCACTTCAATTCTAATTGTAAACTCTTCCAATTATTGAGACTCATTTTAGATGTGTAAACAGTAATTTGCAGTAGCTGACAGAACCCTTTCGTATATTGCAGCACTCAAGTGTTAATCACGTAATGTGTTACACAAGTGTTTTTGGGTTTCTTTTACCACCTTTCGAGTGAAACCTCTTTGGGCTAAAGGGAGTCATTTTGGCATGGCAAATGGTTTTAATGAGTTTCCCACAGTTTCTTAGTCATAAGCCTCTTGAGAGAATGCCAAAACGGAGAAGTGACTATCAAATTGATTCGCAAAATTAACGGCCTTCTGCTGTTGAATCATTTTCTCATGCCGCCGATTTGCCTTGCCTTACGCGGCTTACGCGGCGTATGTGTAATTAAAATTTACGCTGGCGGCGCTTTTGACCAGGTGTGGCCCTTTTTGGCCAACATATTAATTATTGTTAGAGCCCGATGGAAGCAAACACAAAGTATTTCCAAAAACTGCCAATAGACAAAATACAAAAATACAAAAATACAAAAACACAAAAATAGAAAAACAAAATCCAAAAAAATTAAAATAAAATAAAACAACAAGAAATTATAATAAATAACTGGGCGTCGGCGCACTTTGTACCCCACAGGCCACAAGCCCAACAAATTGCCGGCCAGCGGCCAACAAGTTGTCTCTTTTTATTTCTATAATTTATTAAGAAAACACGCCAAATGCATATATAGAAATCTCTTTGTGTGCGTGAGTGTGTGTGTGTGTGTGTGTGTGTGTGTGGCTCTGTGTCTGACTCCGTTTGTGCAACGCCTTTGTGCGCCTTTGCATGCGTAATTTTGTGTGGCGCTGACGGTGGTCCCAATGGCCCCGTCAATGTCCCTGTCCCGGTCCGGGTGCGACGGCACCCGCATTGAATAATTGGCAAAGGCTGGGCGCCACACGCCGTCGCCGTCGCCGTTGCCGACACCAACACCGGTATAGGCATAGGCACCGGACCGAGACCAAGACCGAGACCGGGACCGGGACTGGGATCGGGACTGGGACTGGGATTCAAATTCGGATGTGAGTATTTCTGTATACTCGCATATGCATTAAGATATATGCATATTGTATCTATATCTGCATATATGCTAATGCCTCGGCTTGTCGGCTTGATTACTCACAGAGTGCACCGAAATTCGTTTGCTTATATACGATATACATATGTATGTGTATATCCTGTAAGTAATTCCCAAACGGGGTAGATACTCTCACAACTCTATCTACTCTCTTAGGTCCTTTTTCCTATATCGTTTCTTTCTAGAGAGATTAAGTGTAGGAGAGTTCTTTAGGCACTTTTCCATGAAATGATACTTACAGGGTATCTCCTTGTCGTTCACTTAACTTAGAGATGAAACAGACTACCCAATCAGTTACTGCTTAGAAAGTATCTCTGTGTTGAACTCTTTTTCCTACTTTTATCCCTAGAAAGATGAAGGGATTTCCCTAGACTCCCTTGAATCAAATGTTACCTACAGGGTATCTTTAAGTCGTTAACTTATCCTTATTTTTTCCTACTTTATGCTATGATGCCATAACCACAGAGTGCTTTGTCAGCTACTGCATACAGAGTATCTTCATGTCTCTCACTTATTCCTACATTTATCCCTAGATAGTTTCACCTTATCAAAGGACTTCCCTAGATCACCCTTAGATCAGTTGCTACTTGGAGGGTATCTTTATATCCTTCACTTACTCACTTTTGCTTCTACTTTTTGCTGTTTTCTAATGCCCATAGATTTTCCTAACCCTTGCTGCTTACAGGGTATCTCTGTGTCGTATTACTTATAATCATAGAAAGATTAAACTTGTCAAGAGACTTCCTTGGATCGCCCTTAGCTAAGGTTTCCTACAGGGCATCTCTTTATCCTCCACCTTATCCACCTTTCCTTCTACCCTTTGCTATATTCTGATGACCATAAACTGCCCTCACACTTGCCACGAACAAGGTATCTCCAAGTCGTTCGCTTCCTCCCTCTTTTTTTTACACTTAAGTGCGTTTTTTTGGCTTCTTTTGGCTTTTTTGCGAGCAACTCGACGGTAATTTAGATTTCAACATCAAAGGCGTGGGAATGACACAAAAACGGCACAGAATATCCGAATGATATATGTGTCTGTTTGTGATCTGAATTCTGAATACAGCTAATACAGAAAGAATTCAGAACTGAGATTTGGTCATTGAGAATTCTGGCAGGATACTGTTGAGTTGAGACAAATCCTCGCTAAAAACATCTTTTGCCAGATTTATGGGAGACAGAAAAGGTAGCGCACAAGCAAAAAGGCAAATGCCGCCAATGGAACGGAAATTTGTCGCTGCAGCAAATTGAAAAGCAAACGAGCAGCGATCCCATCCGAATCCGAATCCGATCCGATCAGATCCCATCCGATCTGATCCCAAACCAAAGTATAATGCCAAATGCTGACTTGACTTTGAAAGCCAAAATGGGAAAAACTGTAACAAAAACAAAACTGAGGAACTACAAGCTAAGGCCGCTGGCTTGAGGCCTGAGGCTGGGCTTGGGGTTTCGTGGCTTTTGGGGTTTTTTTGGGGCTTGGGGATGGTTGTAGGCGACGTCGTCGCCAGCGATGACGATGACAATGACAAGCGGCGTCCGAGCGACGCGCGCATTTGGGTCAATGACGACGAAACCGAAGCGACGACGACGACGATTCCAATGATTTAGAACCTATCGATGAAGACCAGCAACAACAAGAGCAACAGCAACATCAGCAACATTAGCAACAACAGCAGCAACAGCTTGAAATGGAATTGGCGGTCAATCAAGCAGAAAATGCTGTACGAGAGGCATCATTTTAGCATGTGGCGACAGGGGCTTATACAATGATATGAGTAACCCCCCCTCTCCCCACACTGCTCCATAAACTGAAGACCCAAACTGAAACTGACTGAAAGGAAGTTGTTGTTGTTGTGTGTGTGTGTGTGTGTTCTTTGTGTTGTTCTGTGTGTGTGGTACGAAACGGCGATGATCATTTTGTTCAATCGATTGTAAACGATGCGTTGCGATCGTTGCTCTGCGGCTTTGATCAAATGACAAAATTGATCATTTTCTGTTTGAATGGATTTTTGGAGCAGCCTTAACCCCTCGCAGCACACCGTACCTCATAGTACCCCATAGCAGCACCTCACCGCACCGCGCCGCATCGTGCCTCACATCGTATCGCATCGCGTCGCACGGCACAACAATTGATTTATGCTGGCTGTTGTCTCTGCTGTGTGGGGTCTGTGGCATGTGCAACAACAACAACAACAACAACAACAACAACAAATCACCAGCGTGTGTGTGTTACCTATAAAATATCAGAGCTTTTGTGTTGAGTCAAAAGGTGCTATAAATCAAGCCAAATGTGAGCGCACCTTTTTTCTGTTTTTTGTCTTTACTTTTTTCCCTCTGTGTGTGTCTGTCTGTCTGTATGTGTGTGTGTATGTGTGTAGTTTTTTTGATTTTTTAGTGAACGTTTTGACCATTTTCCAATGCGAAACTGGCAAATTAACAACAATGCGAAAAACATTTTCGCGTCATAACAATTAATAGCGAGCAAGGATCAAAGTCGACCCGTAGGTCTCTCTCTTTCTGCGGCGACTCGACTGGAGTCTGTTGCAAGTCGCAAGTCGCGAGTCGCAAGTTGCTGTTGTTGCCCGTTGAATTTTGAGTTGCAAGTTCGATTTCACATTCCCGTAGGGGTGAAATCTTTGCGTTTTTCGAATTTTACGTCGCGTTTGCCTTTTTTTTTTTTGTTAACTCTTTTCTTCTTTTTCTTTTCTTGCTTTGTTTTTGTTTTTGTTTCTTTTCCTTTTGAGCTGAAAAAACGCTGTGGGTAATAACCAAAAATTAGCAAAAATTGCTAAAGTTTGACTTGCATGATTTATCTATAATTTTGCATCGCTAGTCGGTACTCAGTTTGGGGCAGGCAGCAACCGATGCTGCCACACTCAGCATCTGATAGGCCCACAGTCAAACACACACACACACACACATATACGTATAGTAAAGTCCAACTTCATCTGACAGCCTGGGCCATTTTTAATGCGCTTTTCAGTCTAAGCGATTTTCGGTTTTCGGTTTCCTTTTTGCAGCTTAACACTTGCGGGTGTTGTTGTCTACATAATTTCACTGTGACTCAAGTTTTCCGATACCAGAGGGTGTAGAGGGGGGGATAGAGGGGGCTATAGACAGTCAACATGTAATCGTCGTAATAATAAAAATTTGCAAATGATTTCGTTACTCAATCTTCAATCTCTGGCTATCGTTACAGTCCTGGTTATGGCATGCCGGCTGGCCGCTGGCTACATCCAATGGAGCGCTGGTGCTGCACTTAAGCGACTCTGAGATCGCACACGCACTTCGACCAGCCGAACTCTATCTCTGTGTCAAATTGGGTAAGTGGGTCGACCAGCAAACACACACACACACACACACACACACACAACAATATCATTAAATCTGAATCTGAGCTGGGATATTTGCGAGTTCTTCGATAAGGAATTCCTTTCCATTTTTTTCTTTATTATTCATCTCGCACTCATATTTCATTCATTTCGAGATATAAAACTATATACTGATAATTTATTTGTACGAATTTGCAGAATCTGACGCAGAGGCCACACCGCAGCTTTATGTCGTTTGGTGCTCCACAGAGCAGCACGAGGGGAGAGCACAGAGACAGAGTCTTTGCATTGATATCGATTACAACAGTTCCCGGCAACAGCCACTGAGCGTGCTCCAGCTGGAGATGTCGATGGCGGCAATGTCGGCAACAACGGGGCAGGGCCAGAGCCAGAGCCAGAGCCAGAGCCAGTGCCTGGCTAACGAAGCCATCGAGCTGCCACAGCAGCTGCAGAATCTACTTGTGAGCGTCGAGCGTAGTATTGAGCGCGTGTCGCTAAACGAGCTGCAGATGCCACTAGCCCTCGGCGAGGATCAGCTCGACGAGGCTAACAACAACAACAACAACAACAGTAGTAGTTGTAGCAACAACATTAACAACAACAACAACAACATTGGGTCGCCAAAGTGCGCGCTGAGGCGCAGCGATTTAATTACCAAAAACAAACTGTTCAACAACCGTTACATGCTGCGGCGCCTGACCAATCGGCAGGACAGCATGAACTCCACCTCGTCGGGCAACAGCAATGCCAGCGAGCGCAGCAGCTCCAGCGGCAGCAGCAGTGCCGGCGAGGAGCTGCACAGCCACTTGAGCAGCAGCAACAAAAACAAAGCCAACATTACCAACATTACCAACATTGGCAACAAAACTAACAACAACAACAACAACAACAACAACAATGAGTTAATGCCGTCCACATCACCCGCTTTGCCGCTGTTTTGTCTGGGCAACTCATTTCCGCACATTGACAGCGACGAGGAGGCAACCGATGGAGGCGGCGAGAAGCGCCAATCTCTGGGTAAGTGGACAACTAATCAGCGCAGCGTATACGTAATATTTTTGCTAGTCGTTTAAATTACGCATACGCCGCCGAGTCCAGGCCACAGTTGCACTTGCTTATCTCTGAATTTCTGGGCGTTAATTTCGTTTATTTGTTTTTATTTATGCAAAAGCCAAAGCAGTTACAATACCCGCAATTTGTGCTATGCAAATCTGTTTTTGGCCAACAAACGCCACGCCCCGCCCCCCACACCACACCAGACCAGGCCAGACCAGACCTGGCCATAACGGCCCGCAACACTTTGCACCGCCTTGCGATACTCAAATATTCAATTAAACGCCCCGCAGCCAGAGTTGAGCTCATTTTGGGGGCACGGCAATGTTTGATGTTTGGCTCTAACTCTGACTCCGACTCCGACTCCGACTCTGACTCTGACTCTGACTCTAGACTTTGGCTAAAAGTAACTACGATTTGATAGTGCGCAAATTTAGCGTTAATTTGATATATTTTCTGTGCATAAATTTGCGAGCATTTAAATCAATTAATGATCAGCGATTGTGCAAGTCCATTATCGACTACTCAACAGACATAACTATCGTATATACATATATACAAACAGACAGATACATATATATATATATATATGTATAATCAGATTCTAGTGAAAGTACTTTGTGTACTATGATAAATTGAACTATTTTGTTGAAGAGTGAAACTGGTGATAAATAATGAACTCTCACTTTGTTTTGAGCTGTGAGCTGTGAGCTGTGAGCTGTGAGCTGTGAGTTTTATTGCTGCTGGGGTGAGAAAGATGATAAGATGACTAGCTGAAAAGATGACAAGATGAGAGGATGACACCTTTCTAAAGTCCATTGCGAAAGTTGAGTTGAGTTGAGGAAATGTTCCCTCGCTGCTGTTTAATGAGCTGATAGATCCATATTTTATTACTTTCTTTAAATGTGACGCAAACAACCCAAAAATATACGAACAACAACTTTTGGTAATTACATTTTTAATGACACTCACTAACTCTTTAGTCACTTACCCAATACCAACAGCGCATTCGCTTAGATTTATCATCATTTTCAGCTACATCCTGTCATCGTTTCTATCCACGTGCAATTAAACTCAGACTGAAAGTTCCACAAACACTTCTGGTCTTTGGTTTTTTGTTTTGTTTTCTACGAATATTCCTCTTCCTTTGTTCTCTGTCTTTGAAAGTTCTTAGAAATTTGTTTCGCCAGAAAGAAAGGGACGCAAAACACGAGACATGAAGCGAAAAGAGATGGAGCTTGTTTTTGTTATGCGCCAAGGACTTGCTCACAACTATTCTATTGTACTATATATAATAAAAGAAGCTCGTGTTTGTTACCCTCAGTAATATATACGATATGTTCTATATATACCATTTATCATATATGTACTATATATTATATATATACCATGTCTTATTTACACTCAAAGTTCCCTAACTTGAATCTCTATAAAGCAAGAAATAGATGTCGACCAGAAATTCTTTCATATTTTCAAGCAAAATTTGAGTTAATGAATTTTTCGTATATTTACGATATATAGTAAAACTAATTAATTTATATTGAACCCACTTAAGTAGCACTTACAATTAGTCTTAATATGTTCTTTGGGCTTAGCATTTACCTTTTCTTTGTTAGTTTCCTTGAGAAGCGATTCAAATTTGTTAAACATCATGTTAAACATCATTCGTTGTGCTACTTTGAGTATCAAATATGAATATAAAAGTGTTAAAGAGTTCGATAAATCATTCTTGGCAGTGAGTTGAATAAAGTCTTCCTCTTTAACTATATGTATATAGCACTTAAAGTCGCATTCACTGCTTCTGAGCTACTCGTATAATGTTTAATAATATCCTCAACTGAGAGAAGAAGGCACATTATCCACCTGAAAGTAATCTCCAATAGTCGCATTGAAAGTTATATTAAAATTCCATCGTATCCCTACTTTGATCGTTATTTATATTGTTCGAGAAAATTAAGGATATGTCATATTCATCTTCATCAAAATCTCGAATTTTCGCAGTATAATTAGACTTATGAAAGCCAAGTTCATCTTTGAATTATGGAGATGTTCGAGCTATGTTAACAACATTTACACTCTAAGCTCTAGGGAAATCGATTTTCCAGTTCGAGTTAAGGAAGTTCGACTCGTAGCAGCTTGACTGTATATTCTGTATCTTAGCTCATCTCTCTTTCTTTCTATAACCTTCGCTTGCCATTCAATTCTTATTCAATTGATAAACAAATTCTCGTTTATTTGCCTCAGATTTGTAACATTTTCATTCAGTTTGTGTGACGTGAAACGAGTTCTTTGATCTTTATGTCGAAAATTAAGTTTATTTGCACCTTTGGTTATGTGCCTTAGCACAGATTGGACGTGCAGCCGTCAACAGCTGTCCTGGACCTGTACTATGCTCAATATTGTTATTGCGGTAAGACTCGAACGGGGCTTACTGAGAAGTCTAGAGATAACTTCTCTTTTGTGTCACAGTGCAGTATTTGTATATAAGTGTTTTATTTGAACATGTTTATGTGCTTGTTAAGCTGACTGAACCCTACGACTTTATCACGTTGTTCACACTTCTCTCCTGGATCGAGGGGATATGCATTTTCATACTCTTAGTTGATATCGTCTGGATAGCTTGCCATATGCGTAATGTCCTCTTGGTGGTAAGTCATCAACTACAATTCCATCCACATCCTGATCCTCTGCCTGTCCACAGTCGATGCTCATCGTGAACTTCCTGGCACTCGTCCTACTTGTGGCCGGCAGCTTCGCTGTCTTCATGTACACCGATGTCTATATAGTCGTTCGGGGCTATCACAACGACATGTTGTACTACTACGAGAGCACCTTCGAGTGCTGTGGCATTAAGGGACCTGCGGATTATGGTTCTAGCAACGACAGCATACCCGAATCCTGCTACTATAATCGCAAGGAGCTGCCGGAGAATCTGTTTAAGCGCGGCTGTCTCCATGCCTCCACCGATCGCTGGTTTTGGTTCATCTTCTCGAACTGCTATTGGTGTGCATATATTGTGGCCATAGTCGATATGGTGTCTCATTGGAAGCTAAAGAAGCGAACCTGACATGTTGCTCAACCTGTTGGCACCTACAAAATCCACAAAATGTGTAAAACCCATATGTAAATACGCAAATATATCTAGCATATATATTTTTGTAGCCCAGCCCTAATTTATATCGTATCACGAATATTTCGAGTGATTTCAAAATCAACTTCGACAACTGTCCAGCGGTCCAATGGTCCAATGGTCCAGCTATTTGGCCAATGCATTGGAAACTGAAACAACAACATTTTGAATCACAGTTTCAGTTGCAACAAATTGCGTATATGTGTGTGTGTGTGTGTGTGTGTGTGTGTCGAGTCGAGTTCGACTAGAATGCGTTGCCGCCGCCCACGGGCTTCGACCACAAAGCCAACAAAAAGCCATTAGCCATTAACAACGGCGGCCCACAGCATCCGCCAGGCGTTGGTTAACCACAAAATATCGTTGTCTCTCCATAACAACAACACCACAACACCACAACAGCACAACAGCAACAACAACAAGAGCAACAGCAACAATAACAGCAGCAGCAACAACGGTGCAAATGCCTTTTAATTTGTCAAAGCCTAAAATATGAAAATTAAATGAGAAACCAAAGCAATTCACTCTGCACAGTGGTACAGCAACTGCAATAATTGCCATCTCAATGACCTTTTGTCTAACGATTACAAAGGCAAATATTCTAGGAAATAGTTAAACATACAAATAGTTATATATAACTATGATAGAGGTCGATAAATTGGGTGCTTAAAGTCGCAAAACCTTTTGAAGACTCTCCTTTGCTTTTTTCCTATATTGGAATGTTCTATACTCCTTTTTGCTTTGAATTCCAATAAGAAGCTTTATATTAGATGATCTCTGCTCACTTAAAGCTTACTTTAACTTACCAAATTGCACTTACTTAGTAGATTCCTATCCAGCTTGCAATAATATCCACTTTGCGGCTTTCATATTGGAAAAGAAACCGTTGATTTTTTACAATATTTTATCAGACAAATTGCAATAGAAGAAAAGCTTCGAGGAAGATGAAACATATCCAGAAATATATCTAGAAAAGATATATATAAGATCTTATATGGATAGATGACATCAGCAGTTGGTTTATACAACCTTTAAGTGAATCTTCTTTGCTTTTCCTATATCTTTGATACATGCTATCCATCGATCCAAAGGAATCTTCGGTTTGTCCCTTTCAAGCCCTTCAGCCAAGTGAAGCACAACACAAACATTTGTTCTATTCTACGATATATACTCTCTGAAACCTTCAGGTTTCCCTTTTATATGGAGTATGGAGTATACATATAGCTTTATATAGTTAGATTCCTAGGCTGGTCACAGTGTGCAATGGAATGCGATCGACCTGAAGTCGCATTTTGGGTGTGTGGGTGCAATTTGCAAGCGCGCATAAATCAGCTGACAAGTGCGGGGGCAATTGTGGCCAGGGTATTGAATTACATACTTATGCAGCAGTGTGGCAGTGCCAGCACCTGGCGGCAGCACCACCAGCACCACCACCACCAACAGGTGGCCAGGTGGGGAACTGGGGGTCAGGGCGGGGGCAGGGCTGGAGAATTTCTGCAGACGCTGCAATGTGTCGCATTTATTACAGAAATTGTCGCACGCGAAAGTGCCGAGTCCAAATTTATGGGGCAACTGGTTTACATGGCCACGCCCCCTTTGCTCTACCCTCCCCCCTTGGAGCTCTTCCTCTTGATTTGTGTGGGCTACTGTGGCTGCTGTCGCCAAATTAATCAAATGGCATTATTATGCAAAAAACGTCGCAGATCCTGAACCAGTTTTCAAGGTTTCGTCGAGCGTTTAAAACGCAATTAACCTATATCCAAATATATATATATATATATATATGTAAATATTTTGTAAATAAATATATATAAAACACTTGTCAATTTTTCAGTTACTGGCGAGGCGGTACCCGAGCCTGAACCTGAGCCGGAGACGGAGCTGCTGCCGCCCAACTCGATCTGCGAACTGCCCGAGAAACTGCTGAATAGTGGCGTCTATTTGCCAGGTAAAGCATATCCAGACTTTCCATTTTGTAGTAGCTGTAGCTGTAGCTGTAGCTGTAGTGATGCTGTGCATAATTCTAGACTTTCACTACTGTCTAACTAACTGACTAACCGAAATTTGCTTATAAATATAAATTGGAAATCGGAATCACCTGGCAACGCCCCGTTAGGCAATTTGCCTCCAAGGCGAATCGGGTGAAATGCGCTTTTCAATTCAATTGAAACTAAACTAAACTAAACTAAATTCAACTCGAATCAACGCAACTCAAGTCAAGTCGAGTCGAGTCGAGTCAACTCAACTCAAGTCATTTCAATTCGTTTCGATTCAATTAATTCACACACATTTTCGCACATTATCCGAGCGAGGACCACCCAAGGAGCAATTGAGATCTGAGCAACATTTCCATATTATCCATTCGCAGGCACACGCACCCTCCAAGGCGACCCACTTGTGAATGTGGACGCAGACGCTGTGGCAATCGCTGGCCTCAACTGCTACGAGCTGGCCACATTGCTGCTCTACTATAGCACCATACCGGAGCGCAGGTGAGTGCAGGAGATGTCTACGAGAAGGTGTCGAAGGTGTGGGTAGGCCAATGGCAGATGGCAGATGGTACATGGCAGGGGGGCTGTGCGACGACTATTGCCTCAATCAGAATCAGCCAGTTTAATGTCAAATGCAAAACGCATGGGAATGAGCACAACGAGCAGCTGTGGGGGCCCCCAGGTATTCGCAGGTATTTCAATTTGTCTGTCGTTCCAGCGGCAAATAAAAAATAAAAACCTAAAGAAACAAAAAGAAAATGAATAAAAGAAAATATGCTCATAGACTCCAAGGCAAAGGCAGCCCATCCATATTTACGAGCAGATATGCAAATGTGCAGTTAATGCCTGACCAAGAGCCAACTGGCGCTGGGAACGACGACAACTGCGCAGCACTTAAGCCTTTAAGATCTTATGGGTCTCTCTTTGCCAACTAGAACTGCTCCCCCTTCCCCCTCTCCTCCCCTCTCAGACCCTCTTGCAATCTTAAACCCAGAGTCAGTCTCGGTCTCAGACTCAGTCGTCTGGCTGTCTGGCAGTCTGGCGGCCTGGCAGTCGAACTTATTGCCGCAGAAGAATATGCATGCCAGTCAATTTGCCACTTTGGCTAAAAGGAAACATGCAACAACAACAACAACAACAACAACACTAACAACAACAACAACATCAAACAGCACTTGCATTCAATGCTGAGAACTTTGCCATAGAAAATAGAAAAATAGAACAAAAGCCTTCAGTTAAAAGTCAATAACACTGCACAACAAAGCAAAGAGAAATGCTTTTATAGCCAGACATAACCCCATTCTGAATATACATATTACTATCAATTAATAACTATGCTCAATTTATGCCTATATCTGAGGTTTATACCTTTTCTTTAGTTAAAAGTCACAACAAAGCAAATTGAAATGCTTTTATAACCTGGTATAAGCTCATTTTTGATATTTTTATAAGTATCAATTAATAACTATGTTCAAATTATACCTATACCTGAGGTTTATACCTTTTCCTCAGTTTTAAGTCAACAGCAAAGCAAATTGAAATGCTTTTATAACCTGGCATAAACTCATTTTTGATATTTTTATAACTATCAATTAATAACTATGCTCAATTTATGCCTATATCTGAGGTTTATACCTATTCTTCAGTTAAGAATCAATAGTAAAGTAAAGTGAAATGATTTCATAACCTGGAAAAACCTCATTCTTAATATTAATATTGGTATAAATTAATAATTATGTTCAATTTATACCTATAACTGAGGCTTATACCTATTCTTCAGCTTAAAGCCAATAGCACTGCTTTTATAACCTGGCATAAGCTCATTTTTAATATTTTTATAACTATCAATTAATAACTATGCTCAATTTATGCCTATATCTGAGATTTATACCTTTTCTTCAGTTAAAAGTCACAACAAAGTAAAGAAAAATGCTTTTATAGCCCGACATAATAATATTACTATCAAATAATAACTATGTACAATTTATGCCTATCTCCAAGACTTATACCTTTTCTACAGAATAGTTTAAAGTGTTGTGTTGACTAGTGTAATTTAGAATTCTTTTCGGGCAACTGTTGCGGGCTCCACTAAAGCATGGCTGACACGTCGCTTGAGGGACCGTTTGGCTCTTTCGGCTTCCCTTTGTGCAGAACGCCAGGAAGACAGTGAGAGAGAGAGATAGAAAGAGGGAGATAGAGTTAGAGAGAGCAGTGCTGCTGCAGGCGTATGAATGATTTTTTCAGACAGATTCGTGACACTTTAAATTTATGATGTGAACTTTTGTGGCCCAGCGTTGAGTGCTTGTTGCTCGGCTCCTCCACACGATTCCTGGAAATGGTATCACAATAATCTCTGAATAATCTAAATCGACACATAAGAGTGCGAATGAGAGGGAAGATATTCGCATTCCCATACTAATTCAAATTCAAATTGAAATTCAAATTCTGTTTCGAATTCTAATTCTATATTCTTGTAGAGATTTCTTGTTGTGATTCCCGTTGTGAGTTCCAGCTGCATGTTAATTGCTTCAATGCCAATTGCTGAAATGCGGCCAAAGCGTGTGGAAAACTTTGACAAACATTTGCAGAGATTTTGTTGTGCGAGTGTAACTCGTAACTCGTAAATGCACAAGCAATTTGAAGTTTGTGTCTAACACTGAAAACTCTAAAGAAACTGGCACAACTCAAGCAGCAGACGTGTGTCTGACGACGATGACACTAAAGACTTGAAGTTTGACTTGGACTCGGAGTTGGCCACTCAGTAACACTTCTCCTCTTCTCTCCAGTCTCCAGCCAGAGCCATTGACATTATTTGCGTTTGTTTGTCGACATGTGTAAGGTATTCATTAGCTTATTGGCTCTCCAAATCCAAATGCCAGTCGACGTTGCACGCAAATAGTAAATATTTGAGCTATGTAAAGTTTTCACCGGAGTCTCGCAGTTGCTGTCTCACTCTCCGGGCGCAGTGTCAACACCAAACTTCAGACCTCGAGACGTTGTCTTTAACCATTTCTGTCTGTCTTATCCAAAACTTACATCATCTACATACTACTTGTACATGGGCTTGACCTCCGTCACAATGATCCACCTCTCAGAGGATGTACTGCACATAACATACAGATGTTTGTATATGCGTGTGTGTGTGTCTCTATGTGTGTGTGTGTGTGTGTGTGTATGACAGCTTGCAATTAAATTTGTTTTTATGGAGCTGGTGCGCTGCACTTCTGGGAATCTTTAAATGCCGCCTGGTACGAGTGCAAAAGGTATTAATATGCATGCCTGCGCATAATACAAATATAAAGAAAGCTCGGGTTACACACGAACGACCCGGACTAGGACTGCACTCATATTTTACTGCTCTTCCACTCACTCCAAGCACTCTGAATTAGTCATAACATATATACTCAGATATTATGTATATATGTTTTGTGGGAAATGAAGGGAACTAACATAAAACCTATTGAACTCGCAGATTTGATTGAAACAGATCTCTCTGCGCGTTTTCTGTTGAAGCCTTGCTGTGACCAGCTACAGCTTAACAGAGCTGCCTAATCAATCAATTAACAGACAATGTTAATTAAATCTTTCCTAAGCAGAATCAGTCTTTGAATTAGAAGCAAGTTGCCAGCTGAAAATTAGACCTATCATATAAGCTATCGCTGGAATCAGCCTAAAATATAGAGAATAACTTTACCTCTATACTCTTAACAGTCTCCAACAGTCTTGCTGTTAACAGCAGCAGCGTAACAGAGCTGCTTAACCAACCACTTAACAGACAATGTTAATAAAATCTCTCCTAAACAGAATCAGTCTTTGAGTTAGAAGCAAGTTCCCAGCTGAAAATTAGACCCATCATATAAGCTATCGCTGGAATCAGCCTAGAATATATAGAATAACCTTACCTATATACCCTTAACAGTCTCCAACAGTCTTGCTGTTAACAGCAACAGCTTAACAGAGCTGCCTAGTCAACCAATTAACAGACAATGTTAATAAAATCTATCCTAAACAGAATCAGTCTTTGAGTTAGAAGCAAGTTCCCAGCTGAAAATTAGACCTATCATATAAGCTATCTCTGACTTTACCTCTATACTCTTAACAGTCTCCAACAGTCTTGCTGTTAACAGCAACAGCTTAACAGAGCTGCCTAGTCAACCAATTAACAGACAATGTTAATAAAATCTATCCTAAACAGAATCAGTCTTTGAGTTAGAAGCAAGTTTCCAGCTGCAAATTAGACCTATCATATAAGCTATCGCTGGAATCAGCCTAGAATATATAGAATAAATTTACCTCTATACTCTTAACAGTCTCCAACAGCCTTGCTGTTAACAGCAACAGCTTAACAGAGCTGCCTAATCAATCAATTAACAGACAATGTTAGTAAAGTCTCCCTAACAGTCTTTAAGAAAGAGCTGAAAGCAAGCAAATCAAATTGCCAGCTGAAAGTTGAACTTATCATATCAATTATCGCTAGAATCAGACTTAAGTTTATGCTTTATAGTTTCTTAACAGTCTCCATTTTGTAAGAGCATTCAAAGTTCGTTGTTAATTGCGTCTTGCTGAACATTGTTCATGTGTGTAGGCTGCTTTGAAATTGAAATGCCAAACGCTTTTGATGGCCGTGCTGTGCGGCATCATTAAACTCGAAACATGCCAGAGATGATGATGATGATGAAGCTGGGAGTGAGCGAGACAGATTGACTAAGTGAGTGAGTGAGCGGGAGTGAGTGAGAGAGAGATAGATAGCCCGCAGCTTGGCACTTGCAGCGCGACCTGCCGCATGCGCATTGCGTGCAAATATCAACTGAAATTTGCGGACTCTGACGGGGGTGGACCGCTGTGAGAACATAACTGGCTAACAGGCTAACTGGCTAAATGGCCAACTGGCTAACTGGCTAAATGGCTGACTAGTTGACCGGCTGACCAGGCCGCGACTGGCATGCATTTACAGTTAGCCAGCTTGTAAACGGGCAGCGGGGAAGGGGAGGAGCGGAGGAGGAGGCAACTGCTCGCAGCTGGATAAAACCTAAGCTAAAGTGTTGGGATATGCCAGTTGGGCTTTTTATTAATGCGCCAACTGCCATTAGCGGCAATTTTCAATTTTTATTTACGCTGATTAAAAGTGGCTACCAACTTGTCATATTTACTGGCCGCTGCTTGATACACTCAAAGGTATAACACGAGCTGCTCCCTGGCCAGGAGCCGAAGCCAATGGTAGCCCATCCTCAACTGAGCCAAATCCATGGGCCAGCGGCAACTGGCAGCTTGCAACTGGCAACTGGCAACTGGCAACTTACAAGTTGCAACTGGCAATTGGCAGAGCCGGGGAAAGAAAGAAGAAGAAAAGGCATCTAGTTGTGGGCTGCTGTCGTCCAAGTGGCAGAGGCCGCTTATTGCCAATTAAGCTGAACTTGTTTTGGGCGTTGCCAGTTGGTTCTGCTCAGCTTTGGTCATACTCGTAGCAGGCGCAGCCCGCAACCTGCCACATCCACAATTTACACCACACATTTGAAGTTGTTTATGAGCACCTGACCGTGCACTTCTTACTAGACCGAGACTGAGACTGAGACTGAGACTCATTGCTCTTAACTAATGTATTTCCAGCTCTGGCCATAAAAGTACACAACAACAACAGCAGCAACAACAACAACAGCAGCAGCAGCAACTGAAACCCGCCCAGCAAACATTTACCATTTTAATTGCCATCGAGAAGTCGCAACATTTATGCGTAATCGACTTAATTTGCCAAAGTCTCAAATTGTTAAGCAAGCAAATTGGCAATTGTGAAATTTTGGCCGTTTGTCTCGATGCGAATTTGCTGCCATTGTGTAACCAGCAGCAGCAGCAGCAACCACAGCAGCAGCAACAACCACAACAGAACCCCAGCAGCAATAGCTGTGATCAGCCGGTAAGTTCAGAGTCTGACCTTTGCGATTGCACCACAAAATGAAATCATTAGGAGGGCCCAGTCTGGCCTGGGTTGACGCCCCACAGTGGGCAAAGGCCCGGGCAGACACAGACACCCAATTAAAGCGCTTTACATGGCCAAAAATGAGACACAGAACCTGGCCACTAATGACGGCTTTCCGTTTTTCAACTCCCTTTCCCCCCTCTCTATCTCTCTCTCTCTCTCTCTCTCGCTCTCTATGCACACACATACAGGAGCAGCAGCAGCAGCAGCAGCCATCGCCATCGCCATCGCATTTGGTTAAATTCATTAGCGTGGACCAAGTCACGACAAGTGTTGCGCCATCACAACTGCCAAGCGGATCGCTCCGGGGCCAGCATCATCACGACGCGCGCAAGTGGCGCGAGTTCTTCGCCCAGCTGGAGGCGTTCCAGCGCCAGTGCTCCGCCGCCGGCGGTCGTCTTGTTGGCGCACTGAACGACATACGCGCCGCCGATTTGCTGGGCCTGCCAACGCGCCGACAGCTCTACGGTCAGCATCGTGCCCTGAGCCGTGCCCTCATGGACTCCCAGTTGCACTCACTGCGCAAGGGTGGCGCCACACAGCTGATGCGCCTCCAGGAGGCGGCCAGTGCCATCAATTCCCCCACTGCCCAACCACCAGCAACATCAGCTGTTCCATCTCCGACACCAACACCAGCAGCAGCTGCGCTCAATCTGGATGCAGTCAATAAGCTGCGTAAGGTGACGCTGCTCTACAGCGAAGTGGATCGTGCCGCACAGCGCCTCGAGCAGCTCACCGAGCAGCGACGCGAGCATCTCCGGCAACTGACGCGCCAGCGTGCCCTCGAGGATGAGATCATAGAGGTGAGTCTCCCAGCCAAGTCTATACATATATCATTCAGATGCACCCACAGACCCAAAGGGTGCACAACTATCATAAAATATGAAATGGGTTTGCGGATTGTTGACTACAGTCCGACTTCCCTATAGTGAACTCTTAACTTAGACGAAATTTGAATTCTTCTTGATTTCGCCTTAATCTTTGTTTCAGGTTATCACAATTTATCGGTTATTCAACTTGTAATATATATGTAGAAACTATATCATAGATTGAAGCTTTTTCATCTTTTCACCTTCGGAGTTCATCAATTTCTGAAGACATTTGTTGACATAAAGTTACTAGCAACTCATCGCTTGAGGCAGCTTTCAAGCTTTGAAACATTTAATTTATATTCTGAAATATTTTATGAATCATTTTCCAGTTTTGATACCAGGAAAAGTTCTAAGCCCTAGTATTTCTTTCAAGTTCATTAAGTTTCCCCAAGAAAATCCACTGCATACATTTTCCCAGTTAATTTCTGTGTATTTTCAATTGATTTACATTTTCTCTTCGCTTTTGTGTATCAATTTTTGTGAATGCACGTAAAAAGTTTAATTATTATGCGTGGCAGCAGATTGAAAATTCGATGGAAATTCTTTTGTTTACATTAAAACGTCGGAACATTCGAATCTCTTCCGCGAAAATTTGTTTATTAAGCGGAAAAAATGTCTTATTTGGAAATTCGATATAAGGAGTTCATCAGACGAATAAGCTGTGTACGTGAAATCGGTTCATAAAATGAAAAGTTTCATTATATAAAGAGGTTTCTTATAGAGAATGAGAACTAAGCCTTAAGCTTTGTCTGTTACCTTAGGCGCTCGAGCAGGGACTTCTTGCTGAGGATAGGGCTAAAAGCGGATAATTTCATCTCTGAAAGATTCAATTAAAAACTTCAGACCGCATTCATAGAATCTCTTCCATGTTTTCAATCTGCTTTCATCGCTTTGGCAAGGCGCCCAAGCAGGGACGTTCTGAACCGAAAAGAATGAAATCTTTCCATCAACTAAGAAAGCTTTGTTTATGTCAGTTATTCGTCATAAAGAAGTTCGTTATAGTGAATTTCCACTGTATGATGTCTCACATTAAAAGTATCCTGTTCTTAGCCGAAATTAATTTTGAAATTCTCTGGAAATATTTGTTGTGTTGGGACACGAATATTCTAATCGACATCAATTGATATGCACATAACGTGTTGGAGCTGGGGCAGAGTTGGGCTACGATATGATCGGGCAGCGGGCCTAATGAGCTGGCAACATTTTAGTCGGACAGGAAATGCGCCATCCACGTTCGAAATGCCAAAGCCAAATGTATCTGCCAGATACGAGTCGGAGTTGGAGTCGGAGTTGGAGTCGGAGTCGGAGTCGGAGGCAGACACGCTGCACTCACCTCGCTGACATTGTTAATTGAATATGCATTGCATTTAATGCTGACTTTATTAATTTATTACGCGCATCCGCTTAATGTCGCCAACGGGTTCGCTTAGCCAGTAGCCAGTTGGTAGCCAAATGGAGCCGTTAGATAAGCCTGCCAAGATTCGAGTACTTGGGTACGAATCAGAGTTGTGCTCGTTGCCATTTCCTGGCATTTTAATTGACTTGTTAATGGTTCGCATGCAGCTTGGGAGTGAAGCTTCCAAGGGCCGCCAGCAGATGAATGACTCTTCATGATCGTCTCAGTGGCTACCTTTAACCCGCCCGACGCCGCATACTCCAGGTTCCACAGCCTTCAGCTGCCGTGTGCATAATTGAGCACGCACTCACCCACAACTTGGCTCTGACAGTGGGTTTAGTGGCTCGTTGGCTGGCAGCAGTGGTAGCTGGCTCTGGGCGGTAGCTGAAGCTCTGCTCATTCGCGTTATCTGGCCTGGGTAATCTTGGCTTGGCGGCGCTTAATCAGCGCCAGTGACAGTTGCAGCAACGCCCAAAGACTCCAAAGACGCCAAAGACTCCGCAGACTCGAAGCATCCGCTAATGCAATTTCGCTGATTAATCACAATAATTTGTTGTGGGATTAGTTAGCGCAGTCATAAAGGAAGCTACAGCTACAGCTATAGCTATGGCCACAGCTTCAGGTTCAGCTTCAGCTTCAGCTTCGTACTCCTCCAATGCGTTTACATATTCGTCATACTTTCGCGCTACTATTAAGTTTTGCCATTATTATTATGATTGTTGCATGTATGAGAGGAGTTGTTGTTGTTGTTGTTGTTGGCCAACAAAAGTATGTCAAATTGGAAACACACGACACGCAGCTACCCAAAAGATACTTGTAGATACTCGTACTTGTATCGCATAGATAAACGGCTCCTGGATCTTCAATTTCATTTAATAATTTGAGGAAATTGGCATTTAAAAATTTGCAGCGCCTTGTTAACGTTTCTACTTACTTAGTAGTTGTTTTTTTTTGGTATTCAGTTTTCTGTTTTCTGTTTTCAACTTAGTGTTTACTGTTACTATTTGTTGTGTGTTGTGTGTGTGTTGTGTTCGCTGTTTTCGGAAGTTTTTCACACGCTCCTCCGCCTTTGAGATATGTTCGGCCATTTATCAAAAGTTGGCTTGGCCAAAAATTGAATTTTAATTGCCGACGAAAAGTTAATGAGAAAAGTGAAAGCAAGGTTAAAGAAATGAAATACATTTTGTGCGATTTTCAATCGATTTGCAATACGCTGGCAGCTTGAACGCTGAGCTGCCCATTGATTGCTCCATTGATGGCTTCACTCGCTCATTTCATTAGTTTTCATTCAAAAGTAGTTCAGCGATAACACCGACCAGCCTGTCCATCCATCCAACTGACTGACTGACTGACTGACTGCCTATCTGCCTCTCTGTCTGCCTTTGGCTCTCCCTCCCTCTTTCTTTCTTTCATGCGACGAGTGTCATATCGCGATCGCCGCAGAAATTATACTTAGAGATACTATAAACATTTAACACCAACACGCTTTCAATTAAAAAGCCGTTGACAGCTACCAATTGTGCGACGCTGTTTTGGCTTTTGTGTCTTGATTCTCTCACCTGCGCAGAGCATTGTAAATTAGTCATAACAAATGGCCCGACAGGTAATCCAGCAGCTCTCGTGGGAAGTCGATACCAACAAGTATAAACACATTCGCTCGTTTCCCTAGAAAGTTTTATCTACTCAATCAGATATCTTACACTACAAATAATGTATATGCTTTCTTGTATATATTTAGCCAGAAGTCTCATTAAATAATATGGAAATCTTCTTCTATTTATGATCAGCTATCATTTTGTCCTTATCCTGTTAAAGAAAAGCTTTACTATCTATGATTTACTTAGCAAGTTGTTTCTATTGAACCACAAAGTACAGTTTCAGATTTCAGTTAAGCTTCTCTGATTGAAGTAAGCAGCTACATTTGGCGCCAGAGCAGGAACATCTCACAGGACTTGCAGCTGGAAGCTATTAAACTAACCTTAGACAGTTTGCTTGCAAAGAAGTGTCTCCAATCAGATATATTAGGCTGTGTTTATATGATTCATTTTGTGCTTTAAGTCTAATGTTGTAGGTTTCACTTGGCGGCTAAGTAGGGACATCTCACAGAGGTTATAGTTAGCAGGTTATAAATAGTTCTCAGATAGTTTTCTTGGAGTAAAGTTTCCATCAAAACTGCAAGCAGATACTTTAGATTGTGTTTAACCAATTCATCTTGTCCTGTTGCTAGTTTCACTTCACTTCACTTCAGGGACATCTCATTGGAGTTACAGCTAGAAGCCAAGAAATAACGCACAAAGTTTTTCTGGGAATGAAGTAAAAGTTAAAGCTCTGATCAGATACTTTAGAGTGCAGATACTTTATCTTGCCTATTCAGTCAAATTCTGTAGGTCTAAGAACTTGCAACTAGAGTAATTATTGTGACACAGTTAATCAAATCTACTTGTTATGATTGTGTTAATATGATTATCCATAATTCTATTATAATTAAAGCAGTCGCTTGCAGAAAAGTGTATTAAAACTTCGACGGGTGCTCAGTGCTCTTAATTAAATCAATATACTTACGTTGAGTTAACTAACAAACCGCAACTAAACTGAGGCAGCGCAAGCTTCGACTACAAATCCAATGCCAAATGCGATTGCCAATGCGAATGCGAATGCGAATGCGATGGCAACTCTGCCAGGTAACAAATGTCGCTGTCGTCCATTAGGCGCGCATTCAAACAAGGTGCGAAAAAAGATGCCGCCGTCGCCATTTTGTTGGGCCACAGCGGCGACAACGACAACGACAGCGACAGCGACAACTGCGACGACAACGACGACATTATGATGCGATATGCGATATGCGATATTATATCTAAATTGTTGATCGGCTGCATTACTCGGGCGGGTGGGGGGTAAGGAGTTTAGCTCCAGTTATGGCCACAACCGTTGACTGGGTGTGTGTGTGTGTGTGTGTGTGCGTGTGTGCAGTCTTGGGTGTTGCTGAAGCTGCTGCTGCTGCTGCTGGTTGGTGAAAGAGTTGACGCGTCTTGGCCGATAGCTGCATGAAGATAGAGATAAAATACACAAGCGCTGGCGGTGAAATTGGATTTGTTTGGGGCGCTTTCTTTGAGCTTCGCCCGTTTTTCAAATTAATTTGCGCGCTGTCGGCGGCTTTTGTGCAATGAAAACTATGTTTAATTGTTTCGCGCCTTGAATTGCAGTCAGCAGTCGCAAATAATCGCAACAAGGAGCTGATGAGCCGACTACTGATCAGTGGCCACCAGCCAACCACCGCTGATCACTGATGTGACCACTGACCAGCGACAAGTTTGGCGCGGAAGCAACGTCAGGCTTATTTATGGCCTCTGACATTCGAACCTGGGGTCCCTCAGGCCCCTAGGAATGCGGTGGCTGCCGCAGTGGCTTGCATAACTGCAGCTGCAACATTTGAGAACTTGCTGCATAGAATTCGGTCAGCCACCAAACTGGCCATGAAATATGAAGGCTTATTTAGTGTCGACATGCCGAGGAGAAGACAAAAAACCAAAACCAAAGCCAAAGCCAAGACCGAGACCGAGACCGAGACCGAAACCCATTCACAGTGGCATCGCTGCGGCATTAATAATAGCCTCGTGTATTAACCCGCGCGGCAGACAAATCTTCGCCTGGGACCTGGGACCCGAGACCCGAGACCTGAGACCCGGGACATGGGTACATGGGTACACGGGTACATGGAACATGGTACCTGGGGACTGGGGACTGGAGACTGGGGACCTCGGACCTGGTATTGCCGCAAGTGCCGCCTTGCAACCGGTTGATGCATGCAAATTCGCCACGCGAACAAACAATGCCTCATACTCGGCTGCCATCACAGCTGCAACTTCATCTCCATCTGCATCTCCATCTCCATCTCTATCTCCTGCTGACTGTTTCAGCTGCTGCTGCTGCTGCCTTGGAACGACTGTGTGTCATCAATGTGGACGTTAATCATACGCTTAGCTTGGCAGGCATCGCCCAAGGCAGGCGGAGTTGCCGCCTAGAATGTCTGCATCTGCGTACTTATTGAATTAACCAAAGACGTTTCGGGCTACTCACACAGGCCATAAGCCCAGCCCAGCCCAGACCAGCCCAGACCAGCCCAGACTGCGACTCTGACTGGAACCGAGATGGAAAGGAAGAGAGGGAAAGAGAGAGAGAGACAACGACTGGGGCTCAGGTGGAGTGACAGCGAACAAAACGTAATTGTTGTCGCCGACATCGTTGGGGCATGTCAAAATGTAACTGTCGTATTGAGTTTGACATGTTTTTTAACACTAATTTTACACGCATTTTTAGAAATCGTCAACTTCATCAACAGCTGTCATCATTTTTTCGAGCGTCGTCACGTCCGTCTGCACCGTCTGTGATTCAACGATAAGCCGCAGTCGCAGTCACTGTCACTGCCACTGTGTCCCTGCCCCAGCCACAGCGTCTCTGCGTCTCATGTTGTTGTTGCACTTGCAGCAAAGCCGCTTTTCGACCAGCAACAAGTCGGTTGCATGCAATATTGTCACCACATTAACGTCTTGGCCTTTTGTGGCCACAATTTATGACTCGGTGCGTGCGTCTCTCTCTCTCGGATAGCCTCTGGGCGTGTGTTGCTGCCCCCTTCCCTCTACCCTCTACCTCTGTCTAACTGCTTGCCTCGTTGCTTTGGAAAGTGAAAAATAAGTAAAATTGTAATCGCCTTTTCGCGTCAAATAGTTAAACGAAATTGCTTTATTATACATACTCATACCGAGTGTTTGTAGTTCACCAAAAATGCAGCCAAGCGTGATTCAGTTACTACTATTTCAACAACTGCCATCTTCCAGCTCGTTACCAACACACACACAGACACACACACAAAATCCCAGTTAACTCTCTGAATACATCAGGAATTTGTCTCGAACACCCAAAGCAAACTTTAACGAGGCTCTTAAGAAAAACTACACTAAATTTATGCCTGACTTATTAGAGTTGAAGAACTCAAGTTTCTTATTCGATTTGTAATCGATTGGGGTCTGAACTATGTCTATGTATTGGTAATATGTGATAATATAGTTGCACTTTGGTCCTGACTTTCCTTAGGAAGGATTCCCTGGAGCCTGATTCTATCATCCTTTGCCTAAGTTCTTCTCAGAGTGGCCTCGAGCCTTCTCCTAGAGCTACTAAATTTATGCCTGACTTATTTACAGTCTGACTTATGTCTATGTATTGGTAATATGTGATAGTATAGGTGCACTTTGGTCCTGACTTTCCCTAGGAAGGATTGCCTGGAGCCTGATTCTATCATCCTTTGCCTAAGTTCTTCTCAGAGTAACCTCGAGCCTTGTCCTAGAGCTAAAAAATGAGCTACTAAAGTTATGCCTGACTTACTTACAGTATGACTTATGTCTATGTATTGGTAATATGTTATAGTATAGTTGCACTTTGGTCCTGACTTTCCTTAGGAAGGATTCCCTGGAGCCTGATTCTATCATCCTTTGCCTAAGTTCTTCTCAGAGTGGCCTCGAGCCTTCTCCTAGAGCTAAAAAATGAGCTACTAAAGTTAAGCCTGACTTACTTACAGTCTGACTTATGTCTTAGTATTAGTAATATGTTATAGTATAAGTGCACTTTGGTCCCGATCTTCCTTAGGAAGTGTTTTCTGGAGTCTTCTCCTGTGCTTCTGCCAAATTTTGCCTCAAACCTTCTCCTAGGCGTCTGTCCTGCAGCAGAGCTAAAAAATGAGCTACTAAACTTATGCCTGAGTTATTAGAGATGAAAGAACTCAAGTCTTATATTCGATAAGATTGAATTGTGTCTATGTATTAGTAATATGTTATAGTATATATATAGTATATATATAGTATATAGTATATATAGTATATATAGTTAGGTGCCTCCTCTTGGCCAAGAAGTATTGCCTCTGGCCTGCTCCTCAGCTTTGTCTAAGTTCTGCCTCGAGCCTTCTTCTACGCGTCTGTCCTGCAGCTCAACTAAAACTAAAGTAAACCCAAAGATATAAAAGCAAACTAGGAATCAAGTTCACATACTCGAATATATATATCAAGGAATATATCTGATTTATGTCTGTTTGGTTTATTCCTCTATATTTGCGAGCAGGATATCAGCTGGGAAGTCCATTAAAGTTTATGTAAATGGACTTTCGAATTGCCTCCAGTTCATGTTTAATGTCTCACTTCATCTCAAAATGTTCCTCCTCCATCGTTGTCTATCTCGCTCGCACACTATCTATCACTCTCTCGCTCGCTTTTAGTGTAGTCACTTAGATATTTGGAGCCTGTTATCGCTTTGCTTTAGTTTCTGAGTAAGAGCCATAAATAAGCTGGAAAATTACTCGACGAAGCCGTTAAAATAGTAAAAACTTAAAAGCCAAAGATAAGCAGCTCGCGATACGCAACACACACACACACACAAACACACACACCACGCACAACTGACAGCAGAGAGAAGAACAAATTAGCCAAGTCCAAATAAGACAGTCCGAATGGCAAATGGCCAATAGCAAATGGCCAAAAGCAAATGGCCAAAAGCAAATGGCAAATGGGAATCGCATATCATTTAAGACGTACTTCAAATAAATTACCCCAAGACCAGAAATAGAAACAGAACCCAAATGAAAGACACAAATACAAGCTAAGATCCCAATTGCTGTCGGACTTTTCTATGATAGCAACAGCAACATCAGCAACAACAACAGCAACAACAATGGCAACAACTTTGTTAAGTGTCAAAATAAATTCGATATTGTGGCTTAAAAAATGTTTATTGCTGTGAGATAAATACGCGACATTTGCGTAAATTACACGACAGCAACAGCAGCAGCAACAGCGGCAGCAACAGTTGCCACAGAGGCCGCTGGAAGCCACGCATGCTCATAGTTGTTGTTGCTGTTGTTGCTGTTGTTCCTGTTGCTGTTGTTGTAGGTGTTGCATGTGTTTTATGGTGCATGCGATCAACTTGTTAAACTGTCACGTTAAATTTGCGTTTTATGTCAGGGCAACACCAACACCGCCAACAGCAACAGCAACAGCAACACCAACGCTGGAGTAGAGGCTCTGCCGTTGCAGTCGGAGTCAAACAGCTTCTCTAAGATGTGCCGATCATCATATGCCAGAGTGCAGTCAACTCCCCGCTGCAATCGCTTATCAGTGCCACAAAAGACAAAAGACAACATCCGCTGCTGGCGGTTGCCAGTTGCTGCCAGTTGCCAGTTGCCAGTTGCCAGTGGCAAATAAGCAAAAAGAGAATAGTCAAAGCGAAGCTTATCAGCAACTCAAATAGATAGATAGAGACAGCTGCAGCTGAAGATTCGGAGCAAGCGACTCTGCATGCCATATAAACATATCTGTGCTCATATATATATATGACTTGTGCATGTGCCAGTCAACTTATTTACTTAGCTAAGCAAATTGAAACAGGCAACGACGACGACGACGATGTTGGCGACGTCGTCATCAACAGTTGCAACATCATCGAAACGCTCTGAGCCTGCGCCTCTGCCTTTGCTTTTGTCTTTGTCTTTGTCTTTGGCTTTGGCTTTGTGTCTGCCTCTGGCTGCGGCTACAGCTTGTGCCTCGGGCTGTGTTGGGTAGCTTCCAATTCGAATTCCAAGCGATGGATCCAGTGCCAGTACGCGCACCAGAGTACCAAGTGCCCATTATTATTTGCTCTGGCTAATTGTTTTGATTTGATTGAATTTCATTGAGTGACGCCGACGCTGACGCCGATGCCGATGCCGATGCCTCAGTCGACGCGGGGAAATTGAAAACAAAAAAAGTTTCATTGTGTGTTGGGCTCTGAGCTGTCTGTGTGTGTGTGTGTGTGAGCAAGTGGATGAGGGCCAGTCAGCGATTGGCGGCGATTGGCAGCGATTGCTAGCGGCTTTTCCCATTTTCAGTTGCAGTTGCAGTTGCTCTCTTGGCGTCGCCGTCGCCGTCGCCGTCCCAACAATCCCAGTCTCAGTCTCAGTCACAGTCTCAGCCGCCGTCGCAGTCGCAATTCTGAGCTGCCTGTGGCATGTTGTTGTTGACGTTGTCGCGCTTTGCGGCCACTGTTAATTGTTATCGCATATTGAGCTCGATTCGCGCCATGATTGCCTCCACGCCAGCGTCCCCATCTGCCAGTGAGCGTGAAACAGCTGCTGCTGCCAGCCATTTGGCAGCCCAAATAGCCAACTATGTGAGTCATCATCCACAGCAACAACAACCCAACAGCAACAACCCAACAGCAGCAACAGCAACAGCAGCAACACATCAACAACAAATGCATCGAACTGAAACTTGTGCAACTTATTTTTGTGTACTGCTGCTGCTGCTGCTGCTTCATTATCAACTGCTTCATTATGATGATGAGCATCATTATCATGAACGTTGTATGATTTCACTTAACTTCAGAAGGCGATTGCAACGGCTGCAGCTTCTTTCCGGCTGCCGCTTATCGCGACTGTTAAACATTTTATTGAACCGACGATTAACTAAATCAATTAATTTATTTATTATTGACTTTTGCCTGTGTGTGGCAATCGTTGAGAAACAATCTCTCAAATGGCAGCAGCCAATAAAACTAAAAAAGGCCTTGCGCCCCATCATCATCATGATGAACAACATCATGATGATCATCATGTAAACAATGCAAGCAACTGAGAGCCGGCTCTACTATAAACAGGGTGCCACAAAAGTGTTTATCAATATTTGGAAATAGCTAAATCGCACGTACTAATAGAATATGTCTGTCTGTAGTGTGTGTGTGTGTGTGTGTGTGTGTGTGTGTGTGAGTGTGTTTACTGTTACTTTATAAAGTGCTGAAATGTTTTTATTGAGCAAAGTCTTAATTTATAAATCAAACATCTGATATCCAACAAAGTTCTGTCTCGTCTTCAGCTCTTCAGCAAATGTTTTCCCATTTGACGTTTTTATTATATCCCAGGAAAATCCGATAAGTTTTCTTCTGAGCATTTTTCCTAATGGAAACATCACAGGTTGCGACACATTAAACAAATTCTGATCCCATTTCAGAGTGCCCAGCGGCACCCTGTAACATCGAGTCCACGCTCGCATATTTATTCATATGGCCATGCCATATGCCATACTCGTATCTGATGAGCATGAAGAGTCCGAGCTTGAGTCTGAGTCTGCGGCTGAGTCTCAGTTCGAGTCGCAGCTTGAGAGGCATTGTCAGCCGGCTGCTGATTGTGCGGCAAACTGTGAAACTGGAGCAGCTGGTGCTGGCTCAGCATCTTTCGGATGCTTCCCTCATTGCCATCAGACATTTTCATTCATTGGGGAGGACGTAAACGTGGATGTGGACATGCCCCCAAATGTGGCTTGGGGCATTATCTCAAAGCCAAAGATCGACAAATACAACCCAAAAACGGAAAGTGAATGCGCCGCGCGCGGCACACGCGTCGCCAGCTGTGGAGCTTCGCTCTGATCTGTAAGCTGTAAGCTCTGAGCTCTGAGCTCTGAGCTGAGACCTGGAAGCTGGTTAGTTGTGGTGCTTCCCTCGTAGCCCGTACCCGTCCCTCTCCATAATTCGTCGCATCATCGATTGTATCAATTCAATTGGACGCAGCAGGTGATTAAAAATTGGTTAGAGCTACAAAATTATCAATGTGAGATCGTTGATTGGCCCGTGGATGTTGTTGTTGTTGTTGTCATCATTGTAGTTGTTGTTGGTTTCGATACCTTTGGGAGCTGAGCTTTGAAAATACCCATAGAGGAATCATTTTATTTGATTTGTGCGCGATTGGTTTTTAATTTGTAAAGTGGAGGCTAATTAGATCGTCGATCGTTCGTATGAGTTTCACTTTTCATCGTTGGGGATCCAATGAGCTGGGGAGGCCTTGAGGCGGGCGTGGGCGCGTTTACAACGAGTTGAAGGTTCCCCATTGATCTCAATTTTTTCTTCCCCTTTTCATCTCTGCTCTTTTCTGTTTTGTTTTCATCCATTTTTAGGTCACATCTTGGCTGAGCAGCGACGGCACAGATAATTTGCTGAAATTCGCACAGCTTCAGTTTGACAGCGAGGCGCAGCTGAAGGCGCAGGAGCTGGAGTTCGAGAAATATTATTTTATAGCCAGGGTAAGTAGAAGGGTTAGAGGAGAACTGAACTAAGTTCTAACTAACGATTTCTCTTGCAGAAACACCTGGCCAAGGGTCGCGATCTACACTTGGCGGCCAACAAGATATCCGTTCTGAGCGAGAGCGCACACAATTTGAAGTCGGCTCTGGATCAGTTTGCGGAGAAGCTGGAGAAGATACGGGAACGCATCGAGGGCGGCGCACGACTGCTGCACTTACTCACACAGCACCAGCGCGAGACCAGCGCTCTGGAGGATCTGCAGCGCCTGGCTGAGGAGCTGGGCGCCACAGCTCTCATCGAGAAACACTTGCCGGCCATGCGGAAGAGTAGCTCGCTGCCGGTGGCCAGCAGCACGCCAGGACAGTCTGCGGCCAAGCGTGGTAGCTATCGCTGCAGCTCCGGCAACGGTAGCTCCTTCGATGGCGCACAAAGCAGCAGCCACTGCAGCTGCTGGCGGGAGAGTCGCAATCTGGAAGACATGGACGAGCCCGAGGAGGAGCAAGACAACGACTGCGACGGCGACGGTGAGGAGCAACAGTCCAAGATAGCCGACTCCGGTGTGGGTGTCTGCGACAACTGTGAGCGCAATCCAAAGCTAGCACGCATCTGCTCCTGCCAGAGCCTTAACGAGAAAAGGTGCGTTTAGATAGAGACCCATAAGTAAAGATCGTAGCTGACCCTTTATCCCTTTCCAGTCACGACGAGCTGCTCGAGGACGAGTGCTTCGATCGTCCCACAAAGCACTACATGGACATGCACGCGCCCATGGAGGCGAATGCTCATCTTCAGTGCCATGCCTCCAATCTGGAGCTGACCAAGCTGGAGGAGCTTAGCTGTTTGGAACCAAAAATACAAAAGTAAGTGCTAAGGATCTTCAAGCTGACCTTGAATACATTTTTTATCCCTGATTTTCGTGAATTATGAGTCCTATGAGTCCTATGAGTCTGTTTCCCTTTGAGAGTTTCCCTGTGAGGGTTTCCCTGTAAGGGTTTCCCAGTAAGGGTTTCCCTGTGAGGGTTTCCCTGTGGGGGTTTCCCTGTAAGGGTTTCCCTGTAAGGGTTTCCCTGTAAGGGTTTCCCTGTAAGGGTTTCCTGTAAGGGTTTCCTGTAAGGGTTTCCCTGTAAGGGTATGCCTTTGAGGGTTTCCCTGTGAAGGTTTCTTCATGAAAGTTTCTCTATGGAGGTTTCTCTATGAAAGTTTCTCTATGGAGGTTTCCCTATGAGGGTTTTCCCTCCTTCTAAGTACTTAATGGCAACTAAGGACTCAGAGAGTTTATCTCTTCCTATCGTATAACCATGTTTCCTATCAGAAGGATAATGACACCCTAAACCCTATTTAGCTTTTATCCCTTCCTGCTTTACATGAAGAATGATGGATAAACCCTTCGCAGAATTGATCTTACCCCACTTCAAAACCCTCCACACACTCTTATATATAATTATTTATCATTCAGATTGTAATCTCTATATCTTTCGATGCTTGCAGAACGCTTCTATTGATCATGCGCGAAATGATTGGTACCGAACGCGACTATGTGCGGTCCTTGTATTACGTAATCGAGAATTACATCGATGAGCTGCTGCGCGAGGACATCCCGCAGCCGCTGCGTGGGCAGAGGAATGTGATCTTTGGCAACATCGAGAAGATCTTTGAGTTCCACAATTCACATTTCCTCGGCGAACTGGAGCGCTACGAGCGCAATCCCCTCAAAGTGGGCGCCGCATTCCTCGAAATGGAGTCCAAATTCTATTTGTACGCGCTGTACAATAAGAACAAGCCCAAGAGCGACACGCTGCTGAGCGAGTATGGCAG
Source organism: Hirtodrosophila trivittata (assembly GCA_035045065.1). Taxonomy (NCBI): domain Eukaryota; kingdom Metazoa; phylum Arthropoda; class Insecta; order Diptera; family Drosophilidae; genus Hirtodrosophila; species Hirtodrosophila trivittata. The sequence continues at coordinate 7,334,980 of JAWNNK010000813.1, read as the reverse complement.
CTCCTTCTTTAAGCCCAAGCAGATGCAGCTGCAGGACAAGATGGATCTGGCCTCGTACCTGCTGAAGCCAGTGCAGCGGATGGGCAAGTACGCGCTGCTGCTGCAGCAGCTGGTGAAGGCGGTGAAGAGTGTGGAGGGTGCAGCGCTTCAGGAGATTGCCGCTGATGTGGAGGAGCTGCAGCGTGCGGAGGAGATGGTTAAGTTTCAGCTGAGACATGGCAACGATCTGTTGGCCATGGACTCGCTGCGTGACTGCGATGTGAACGTCAAGGAGCAGGGACGACTGCTGCGCCAGAACGAATTCCTCGTCTGGCAGGGACGCGGAGGCAAAAAGACACTGCGCCAGGTGTTCCTCTTCGAGGAGCTAGTGCTGTTCAGCAAGGCTCGTCGTTTTCCCGATCACAAGGTAAGCAAAAGCAGACATATCTCAGGGACAAACACTAATCTTAACCATGTGGAATCTTTCAGAATCTGGACATTTATATATACAAGAACAGCATAAAGACCTCAGACATTGGACTGACGGCGCACACGGGCGACTCGACGACTAAGTTTGAGATCTGGTTCAGGAAACGCAAGCCGGACGATACTTGGATGCTGCAATGCATGTCGGAGGACATCAAGAATGCCTGGACCGAAGAGATATCTAAACTGCTCTGGAAACAGGCGAAGCGAAATCGAGGTGAGTCGTCAAGGAGTCCCAAACAATGAGAGCTCTTATTAATGAGATCCTTTCTAGAAATTCGCCTGGCGGAGATGTCCTCGATGGGCATTGGCAGCAAACCCTGCCTGGACATACGGCCGAGCAACAACCAGATCAGCGATCGTTCCATACCCCTTGCCCAACTCAACAAAAGTAAGTTCCCTGCTCTTGCCTAGACCCAGCTCTAATATATTCTTTTCACAGCGCCCAAACTGCGGCATGCGGAGCCCGGCAAGGGCAGCATACGACGTCCCAACTCGCTCATTTCCGAGAGCTCGCTATCGAGTGGCACCAGCACCACGAGCAGCTCATCCATCAACGGCGGCTGCTCCTCGGTACATGCTGGCCATGAGACAGGACGCCACAGCCTAAATCTGAACTTTAACAAATTATCCGGCAGCCACAACAGCAGCAACAATAGCAACAGTGCCACCCTGGAGCTGATCAATGAAACGCAGGCCCTAAAGCTGAGCAACAGCAACGGCAGCGAACCAGACACATCCAGGACGAACACGACGCCAACAATGGGCAGCAGCCACTCCAGCATGAGCAAGCGCCATCACAAACGATCCACAACAATTGTCAGCCAACTATCCATGGGTATTGAGCTTGAATTGTGCTACTTCTTCTAGACGTCATCTCTTGCTTTTAGTTGACACACTTACTTACTTAGTTGTTGTTCTTAATTTTAGTTTTAGTTGTTGTTTGTCTCCCCCCTGTATATAAACACACTCCTACCAGTATTACTAGACACAAAACTCTGTACATACCCCCCAAACACACCAACACCACACACTAACTATTATTTGTAATCTATGTATTCCCGTGCTGCATGTTCTTTGTGTGTCCTTTGTGGATCGTTTGATCGTTTGATCGTTTTGATTGATGGTATTGCAACATGTGTTTACACTTTCCTTATATGTTATGTCTCTGTATCTAGAAAGCGGCATACTCTCAGACATATCGACCACGCCGGATCAGGAGCATGCCCACCACGCATCAGAGCAGATAATTGGCAACAGGAGTAGCTGGTCCACGTCCGCAGCATCAGCCGCATCCACGGCCAGCACCAGCACCTCGACAGTGATCCTGCGTCGCTACAGATCGTACGCCCATGCCGCAGAGTCTGCAGCGCCCGAGAGCAGTAAATGAGTTTCGTGTTTTTTTTTGTTTTTTTTTTGTTTTCGATGCCCAAATACTTATTCGTGTTTCGAAAAGAAAAATGTATAGCTTTAGCAAACGGTTTCACCAGATTCAGATTATCATAAAACAGATACAGATAAAGATACAGATACAGTTACAGATACAGATATATGCATAAATATAATTAATATAAAGAATTTTTTTTTTTTTTGTTATTTATTATTTATTTGCTTTTAGTTGTGTTAATTTGTCATAAAAAACAAAGTCTTTATCCTATTGTATTATTCGCCCTGGATGCATCTTTCATTTATCACATCCTACATACATATATGATATATTTTTTCCTTTCCCTCTCTCTTCTCTCTCCGGAAATTTTGGAAATTAGGAAATTATTGAAATTATTGAATTCAATGTGTCAATGTCGAAATACATATATTTCATAGCTCTTAATCAACCTTAAACTATTTACGAACTAATCTGCTAATCTACTCGTACTACTACTACTACTACAGCTACAACCTACTCACAACACACACACACACACACACAAATCGAGGGGCACACACACACACATACAGATAGAAATGTGCCAGCCAGCCGAAATGGGCGTTACGTGGCCCAAAATATCGAAATCGAAATTTATTACGTACAGTTAGTTAATATGTAAATTAAGTGCCTATCTTAAAATTATTTTAAATCTATAAATACATAATTACATATCTTTAAAATATGAAAATTGTATACAAATAAGCAAAGAATTGAATAAATGTTGCTTCGAAATATCACAACGCCCTTCAAATTAAACCCCAGAACACTAAACTTACATATCGTAGTACTTAAGAATGACACGGTGGGACTTCTTGAACTGGTCCGGATAGCCTTCGATAGCAGTTCCCCCATCCAGTAGCTACATCGATTGCCATAGAATTTGAATTAAGTTTCTTGAATAACTTAACTAAATGTTTTCTTCACATAGAAACGAGTAAATAAACAATGTTTGTACCAAAAGTCAAATTTACATGTTTATAATTGTGGTCGTAAATCATTTGAATGGACAACAAAACAAACCTGTTCCGCCTATGACACACCCAATCTGGCGTCGCTTTCATCATCTCAGCTAATGCCATAAGCCAGCGTGGACAGGAAAAGAGCATAAATCAACTTGGCTTTAGGAAATTAGCTAAAATAAATATTAACATATTCAAATAAACGTTGGAAAATCAAGCGAACAACATACAAATTCTTTTCTCTATTGAATCGTGTGTGAATTCTGCCCTCAACGACTCGAAGTTTGCATGAAAATATCAGTTTTCTTCGGTGCCAGTTACCAGGCGAACAGAATCAGCAGCTGATCGCTGCACTAAAAATTTTCCACAAAAAGTGCAGCAACTCAGCTGGGAATAAAAAAAAGTGTAGCATACTTTTAGTTGCAAATCTGCAGAGGAAAGAGTACAGCGTTCTCTTAGATTACAGTACTTAGCTGACACTTTTATCCTGGAACGCCAATCGATAAATGTGATCCTTGCAGTCACAACAATCCATGTTCTTGCTAGATCTGCAAGGATTTATCTGATTTAGGGCTACTTTAAGCAATGAAGACATCCTTTCTGTAGCTATAACTTGGCTGTTTTTTCAAGCATTTCAGAAGGAATCAGATTTTTGTACTAACAAAGAGGAAAACTATTGAATGGTATTCAGCATTTCCAGGACCTCTCAAAGAAATCAATTAAAATATGCAGCAGGAGTTGGCATGCAAAACTGCCAGAAAATAACAATATCGCTCATTTCTAAGCCATTCCAAGGACCAGTTGGATGTCCAATGGCATACAGGTACTTATTATCCTATCTCTTCGCAAAATATTTTTTAAAGGACGAAAATCCCTAAGAAACTGATGTTATAGGGACTTTTTTGTAAGCGGGTAGATCGCTAAATCTCAGCTGCGTCCTTGCAGATCCTTGCCAGTCTTGTGTCAAACAATTTGACTCAATAGGGACTATTCAATTACAAAATAACATCTCAGCTATCTCTGTCCTTTTCTAACTATTAAGGATTTTATATATCTGTCTCTTTTTATTTCGTGCGCCGAATGAAATTTTCCACGGCGCATGACTTCAGACAGTCCCAATATCCTTGAATGCCAATAAATGCAGGTGTTACTTGCAATCTTTAAGCAGCATGTCCTTTAAATATCTGCCAGGATATATGGCTAAATTAGAACTACTCCTCTAATAACAAAGTGCCTAAAAATCTGCAAATAAAATGAAGAAAGCAACAGTCAAATTTGAAAATTTCCGTTAAATCTTTAATACAATAAAAGTCCTTTATTAATAAAAACGTCTGCTACTTAGAGATTTGAAGGAATTCTTTGATATTTTCAAATATATGCAGCCCGAATCCTTCCGACGGACGAAGGTCCTTTTAGGACATTCATTAATACAATCATATGGTCATATACTTTCGAATCCTCTTGAGTTCTATCTTAATTAGGATCATGACATCATTTAACTTAAGGACACTCAATCCGTCCTTTAAGACATCAAAGAATTAACACTTGGCAATCGAAAATAAATGCATTTCTTTGGTTAGTATAATTGGAGTAGTCTGTGTACACACAAATATTTATTAATAAATATATTGATATTAATGGAGTATTGTATGTTAGTTATGACATATTTTATGTTTTACTATAATTGCGATTATAAATTTTACTAAGTTCTGAAAATGATATTTTAGTAGGAGCTGAAGATCCGCTTTCGCTACTTGCGATCTATTTTCAGCAAGCGGTGTAACGGCTGCTTCTGCCAGGAGTAGCCCAGGAAGACGTGCTGATCCAGTTCCTTATTCGTTGTGTTAATGCATATTCCGCCAACAACGTTGGGTGTGGTGACGAGGGATGTCCAAGTCGCGTAAGTACATTCGATAATTCTTACTATCCATTTTGACTATGTTTATATGTATTATACAAATATCATATACTTATATTATATACATAATTATGTATGATATTATGTATTAAGTATTAATGGATGTGATATATTTTACACAATTCCTATTAAGATATGAGTAAAATTATTTTATATGAATTGTTCACAACATTTGTGCCTCAGAAGACTGCGTTATAATTCCCAACTGCTTATTCAGTCGGATCGCGCTATAAATACCAGCCAAACAGGGGAAGACTTTAACTCAAAATGAAGAAAACTTTACAACCCGAACCATCGTGTGGGCCTTTGCCAATTTTGGTGAAGGGACGTAATTCTGATTTATAAAATAATATTTTGTAATTTTTTTTGCTTATAAATAAGACTTTTTGCTTGGCAACGAGTTTAAACTAATATAAATTAAACGGAATAACAATTTCCATATGTTATCCACCGTGTAGCGTTGATATAAAGAGCACGTTATCGTTCTCCTGGAGTTCATACTCAAGCTCGCCCTAAGAATGAACAATTTCACTAACTGTTAAATGCATAGGGGGAGGGATTTACTTACCAGCAGCTCCCAATCCGTATCGTTGATAAGCACCAAGATGCCGGGCCGACTAAAACATAAAAACAACGATTACAAACAGCACGTGCTGCCATAGTCCGAGTAGCAACTTACACAGTGTCGCCTTGTAGGAAAAGCTCAGGACGCTCCGTTAATATGTTTGCATGCATCCATTTAAGTAAACGAGCAATAGTCCCTACAATTAACACCCAAATTAAAAACCCAATATTTCAGATTAAATATGTACCTACACTTTTGCGAACCGTCCAATGAAAGAGAGCGACTCTTGATATTTCCAAAGAGCAGCTCCGCGCCAGCACTGGAAGTAACTATTTATAATAAAACCCAACTGAAGAATTAGTATTAATTACCTAAATTCCAGCATTATATTTAAAACAGGCATATCGTCGATCCCCATCGTCTTTTACTTGTTCTTCTTGTTGTTTTGTGCTTATGCCATTCACAGTAAACGGCGACACTTACAGCGCACCTACATTCTGTTAGCGCTCATTTTTGCGTTCTGTTTGCTCTTCTTGCGTTTACATTCACGTCTGTTGCGAGCACTGTTGCCAACATTTTTCAAAAAAATAGCATTACGGTTGACTAAAATAGCAAAATATAAACAAAAAATACAAAAAAGAACATTTTTTTTTAATTTTTCCATAATATCCTTAATTTTTTCTCTATTTATACATGCACTGTACCAAGTATTAGAATCAGACCAACGCACAATGATAATATATTGAGAGTATCCATAAACATCAAAATCATAACATAAAATCATATATGTATATATATTTATTCTTTTATTTTATATACGATAATGATCACGTAATGGAAGATGGAGAACCCCAAGATAGCGTCGTGCCGCCGACAACCTGTACGTTTCCTGATAACAATGCGACTTTAAATATAAATATATATATATAATTCAATGTTTTTATGTATAACTAACTAGATAAGTTCATATAAGTTCCAATTTGTAATTACACATTTCAAAAAAAGTAATTTTAATAAGTAAATATAAATAAATGTTAATTTAGGAACATAGCATAAAAAATAATACAGTGAACTTGAATGTTAGAAGCTTATTATTAAAAAATAATATACAAAAAATATGTTTGTAGTACATAGTTTTGAATAAAGAAACATTTAAAAAAAACTAAACGACATTCTTTTATTATTAATCATGGCAAATCTGCATAAAAATGATGGTCCAACGTCAATGACAATGGCTGTATAACTTATAATGCTCCCCTCGTTAGCATCGATTCAATTAATTTGAATCTAGCAAAGATATCTAAAAATGAAAAAAAAAAAATTTGAACTTTACAATCTACCCTCGTTAGTATTCCGAACAACTTATGAAACTTCCCTCGGTAACACACGTCCACATCCGCTTGAATTTCGCTGAAAATCCAGCTAATTTCCACTTTAAAGTACCAGGCGAACAGAAGTCAGCAGATGGTAACTGCACCAAAATCTAAAGAGAATCTGCACTCAGCATTCCGCTCAGAGAGGGCACCTAAAAGTATGCACCACCTTTTCTTTATAATATGCACTCAGAATTTCACTCAGAGTGGGCAACTAAAAGTATGCACCACTTTTTTTCTTGATTCTCTGAGTAAGAGAGGAGTAGAGATTCTGAGTGAAATTCTAGTGCAGCTACCATCTGCTTGATTCTGTTCGCCTGGTACTTGGCAGCCAACGAGATATGGGATTTTCTTAGAAATTCATGGAAATTTCAGGCACACACACACTGACAACAAAGTCGGTGTGGATGCTAACGAGAGGAGCTTGATAAGTTGGCGTATTGGCAAGCGAGGGGAGTTTGAAAAGTTGACTCTTATGGAATCGAGGGGTGTTTAATAAGTTGGCTTTTATAATTGCGAGGGGAGTTTAATACGTTGTCGACCATACTAATCAGGACGTTCGTGCTAACTAGGAGAGCAAGATAAGTTCCTTTTAATATGAATAAATGAAAACACAGGTAAAATTTTATATTATATTATACTATCGCATTTTATTCAGTAAAGTTTCCTTTAGTACAATATATTTTGTTAAGTTATTTTACATATAATTAGGTGTATAATTAAATTAAAATACCATTATAAATATTACTATATATATTTCTTTGAATGGTGCTACAGGAGGTATCAGTGCAGCATTCCTTGGGTGTGTGTCCTTTCGGGTACAGTGCTTCTTCCACGAATAATTCAGCCGGACTCTGCCTGGGCAAAGACTCCTGAAAGGAAAAACGTTTTTAAAATAAACATTTTCGTAAACACAAAACAAATACTATACCTCAGCCATATTAGATCCTGGTAAGTCTGGTTTCAATAAAAGCAAAATGACTATCATTCGGATCGTCTTTGTAGTTTTCGATTAAGCATCTTATTTCGTTTTTCTCTCCTTTCCTTTCCGTGCTATTTCTTTAGCAAGGATTTTTTAAAGGATACTTTTTAACGATAAAAATATTATTTTCTAAAATATTATGAAACGCAAAATAATTAAGGGTTCAATAAATAACTAAGAAAGTGGATAATGTCCTATGAAACCTCAGGTAATTGCTAGATTAAATGGTTTCTGATTCAAAATAGACGTGAAAAAATAGCAAAATATATAATTTAAATGGCAAAAATTTCGGATAATAAAAAATTTCAAATACCTTTAGCAATCGAACCTAAAAAACTTTCACAACTACCTATTAAATAGCTAAATTGGCAACAGTGTTTGTTAACTAAGCAAACAGTTAGTTACATTTTAAATTTACAGACCTAAAATAACTAACTATAATTTATTTCTTTGAAGCTGCAAAGAAAAAACTACTAGAAGCAAACAAATAATAATAATAAATAATATTGCAAGTACATTTCCTATATATCCGGCAGATTGTAGGCATAAAGTGCAAACAATTTGAGGTGATGGATCTATATTTTAATATATATTTCTGCCATTTAATATATTTCCTTTTAACTATAATATATTCAACTATAAATCAATAGCAGGAGCCCTTTGATAGTCAAGGGACACCCACCATTTACAGCAGTGGAAGAGAAAGACGGTAAATTGAATATTATTAATTTATTTAGCTTTAATTTCATTAAATAGTTAAGGACATTGACATTTTGTTGGCTTTTGTTGTAAACAATTATTTATGGGTATTTAGTTTGCGCAAAGTGCTCCATTATAATACAAAAAAAAACCATAAAAATATAGCTAACAATTAGATTGCTAGAACTTGCATGTGTGTGTGTGTTTGTCCATGTGTGTGTGTGTCTAAATGTGTTCGTGTGTATATAGTTGGTTTGTTAAATAACATATATATATATTCAATATAATATATACACAAATATATATAAGAGAAGAAAAAAAAACATAAACTGCGCTTTAATACAAGAGTTTTGCAACTTTTGCACGCATCTTTTTGTGTTGTTAGAGGAGAGAACTTAAAATAAATAAATAAACATAGTACATACAATATTTAATGTGGCAACAATTGCAGTGACAGTATTATCCTTTTGTTACTGTTTCTGGTTAAGTTCATGTGTTCGCGTTCAAATGCAATTACAAAAAATAATAAATATATATTTTATACACTTTGACGTTCAAGCAGAAAAAATTGAAAGAAAAAAAAAAAGAGATACACGTATTAAATTTCAAGCGAGTTTAGTTTCTCACGCTGGTTGTTTTCCACTTTAGTTTAGCTAATAAATATATATATAGCTCTATATAGATATATATATATGTATGCATGTATGCGCGGCTATATATTAATAAGTATACAAGCACTCGTAGTAAATAGTTAAATTTCACAAAAAAAAAAAATTGTGTTTATTGCCTTCAATTTTGGGTTTTGTTTGTTTTTGTTTAGCTAATTCTCAATTTTCATATCTAATATATGTGTGTGTGTTTGTGTGTGTGTGTGTGTGTAAGTGTAAGGCATTAATTTTTGTGTGTGTGTATTGTATATATCGTTTTAATACATATTTTTCTCATCTCTGATTTGATCCATTTCGTTGAATTTTAGTTAATTTTTGTTTATGGCTAATTCTCGCTTGCATCCTGCCCCATCCCTGGGCTGTTCCTCTGGTGGCTTGGCTCGGCTCGGCTCGGCTCGCTCTGGGTCTGGGTCTGGGGGATCCTCTCAGTGGCTGCTTACATCAGCTTCTGCTTGGCACACTCGGGACAAACGATGTCCGACTCGTCGGTTATGAAGCCGCGTCCCACCAGGCTGGCCTTGCAGTTGGCGCAGACGAAGCAATCGTGATGCCAGTGACGCTCCTCGAACGAGATGAAGCGTGTGCCGCCAATGCCTGTAAGGAGAGAGAGAGGAGATTAGGTTTGATCCACTGTGAATGGATCGATGTGACCTACCAGTGATGGGCTTGACGCACGATGTGCAGCGCTTGGCGAAGAGCTCGCCGAAGCACTCGGCACAGTAGGGCTTCTCGTCGCGGCTGGTGAACCGCTGCCCGGCCAGGGTGATGTTGCAGTGGGTGCAAGTGAAGCACTCGCGATGCCAGGGCTCGTTCTTGTAGGTGACACCACCGGAAGTGATTACCTGGTGGTAATAAATAAACAGTTACTTGTAAGTACTCCCTCCCCTCTCTTTCCAATCATCTCCTCACCTTGTTGCACTTAATGCAGCGAGTGGCAAACTTCTCCTCGTAGCAGCCGGCACAGTAGATCTCCTGCTCCCGGGGTATAAACGACTTGGTGCCAATGGCCATCTTGCAGACACAGCAGCAGAAGCAATTCTCGTGCCACTGCCGAGTTTTGTATTCCATTTTCTTGGTACCTGTGCGACAGCGTGTGAAACTTCGGGTAAGTAAAGTAGACGAATCAATCAATTCCATTCAGTTCCTGCCTATTGCAACCTTGAACTTTGCACAAAATACCCCAAATTCCAGACATATTCAGGCCAAATCCTTTCACAGGCTCAATCACAATTCGCTTTCAATAAGAACTAAAGAAAAACTATAACTATTTTACCCTTATTATGTGCAACTGTCATGCAACTGTCAGAGGCAAGCCCCGCCTCCCATCAGCCCCACCATTCGGTGGCCCTCAGCCCGATTTTCATAACAATTAATGCAAAAATTATTCAAATTTTCCCATTTCGATAGACAAAAGTGATTCGCCACACGACACAACGATGCCTGTCCCATTCATGGGGTAATCGCTGGGAGAGTGGCTCCATTAGACCCATTTCGGGGCTTTGTGCATAAAATCTGTTTACTTTATTTATTGCGTGCTCAAAATTTGTTGCCAAAAATAATACCTGCAAATAAGTTAAGGGCACAAACAAAAGCAAAACACAATAAACTCTGCCAAAGGGTTCCACAATGGGTTCACTGACTGCCAACTCGGTGAAGGGACCCCGATGAGCAGCTATTCGGAATAATGTCAGGGCTCTGCTCCATTGTTATACCTGACATACTATATAAATTTAAGTGCGGCTTTAATTATTTGCAAATTATGGCAAAAACTAACATTTAATACACGCCGCGAATATTTATGAGTTACGCAACTCTAATAACAGTCTACGGCTCATATGTGAAAGTTTTAAAGGAGTCTGAGATATGTTCGACATGTTAATATGTAGATATATACTTGTATATCTGTTTACGTCTGTCTAGGGAGGAGTTAACACAGAAGTGGAGGTGCACCCAACTCTCTTTTTAGACGGTAGATACGTTCCTCAGAAATCCGTGTAAAAAGAAACCGTGTAAAAAGAGAGAGAAGAAAAATGTTTACACAGTTGAAGGATTCCCATTAATATATTAAATATTTATATTTATATTTTATAATTTTATATTTATTTTTTTTATATTATTTCATTATTATTATTTTAATATTTATTAGTTTTTTGTGTTTATTTTTTATTATAATATTTTATTTATTTAATTATTTAGACTCAACTCAAATGTGTTTGAAGTTCTGTTACTATTTTCAAGTCAAGCAATTTCTGAATGCCTTTGACAAAAGCTCGAAACGAGGTCCTTTAATACTGCTGACTTATTCTATATATACTGCCCAATCCTGTCTATACTTTATATTCTGTAATATCCTTTCTTTCCTATCTCATCCTTTATATATTGTACATATCCTTTTTAAACATATCTATTGCATTTTGCTGGAATTGTAACATACAAACTGATATTTCATAGAGATGTGGGAACAGATCGCTGGGAAAACCTCCAACAAGAAGAATCGGGATAAATCCTGGATGTCTCTATACATATATATATCTATATATATTACGAAATAATAAATGTAATACTCCAACTTATACTACAACAATCGCATACTCTATTCCCAAATAGAATGAAATACTATTCGACACTTAATTGATTATTATCGATCGTTTTTGTGATCATTTTTTTCAGTGTAGCTCTATCGAAGATTGGTTTTGGGTGACCACTCGTCAGCGGTTAGTCATCGCGGAGCCATCAGCAAACGAAAGCTGTGATGACGTTATGGAGACGTGTAGAGATCTGGCCACAAAAGCAACCGAATCGATGTGGGCGTCTATTTTTTCTACCAATTTGGCAACAATCGAGCCATTAAATGGGCAGTAATATTGATAAATTATGATGTATCGCTGGGTTTAATTAACATAATTTATGGCCAGCATTGAGTGGATCCAGTGATTAGCGATGATATATGTGTATATATACTTTTTGGTTTGGTTTTTTACCTGCTTTGGTGGCACGGGGATCGCCCAGGCGACAATAGTCACCGAGGGAGCAGTAGAAGCCGCGATTCTCCTCGACGGCGCTGGCGTTTGGGAGGAACATGCTGAGGACGGCAATGTCCTCGTTGTTATCCTTGGCCTTCTTAATGCGATCGGCGCCTATGGTTTTGCTTTGCAAATGTAAGCGCGACTTCATTCTGGAGCTCAGCACATCCACGTCGGTCATGTTGATTGATTTACTGCCGAACTACTACTTATTAGTTGGGTTTTCCCCTAATGATCTCTAAACTGCAGCAGAAGCAGCAGCGGCAGCACAAGACACAGCCAAAACCTATTAAGTCACGACTCTCACAACACTTTCTGGCCAGGAAAATAAAGAAAGAGCAGAGCTTAAGCCTAAGATGCCATCGATTCGTTTACTGCAACTGGGTCAAACTTCAGACTCCAAGTTGGAGGTGGAGGCGGAGGGAGGAGCCGAGAAACCAGTCGCGATAGAATCGAACAATTGGCATAACGACAAAGCTATCTACACTCCAACCGATCTCCTGCCATATACACTATATACTTGCTATATATTATATATCAATGAGTTTAAGTCATACAAATTTGGCGACGTCGGGTCTCGTTCGGCTTCAAGGCAATGACATCACTGCGAGCCGCCGTCAAAATTTGCTTCACTAGCAAAATAACAAGTTTCATTAAAAACTTAGAGAATGTTTATAAATAACAGCGACAACAACGACAACTACTCGCACAACAATAGTGCCTTCATAAATCATTAAATAATTAACTTTTTTTGTAAAAATAAAAAAATATAACCAAATAGCAAAGTAACAAAGTAACGAAACAAAAGCAACAGGCAGCAGAAATAAATTGCTAAAAAATCGAGAGAGAAAAAATAGAAACAGAAACTGTGTTCAGCGCGTGCGCGAATTGAAACAGGAAATTGAAAATTTGAAATAGAAATTTGCCCACAGGAAACTCAGTCAGAGAATATGGACAGGCAATTAATGTGGATTGAATTGTTGTTGCTGTTGCTGTTTCTGTTTCTGTTGACTTCTAAGTCAAGAATTGGGCTAAGAGTCTCGGCTTACTCTGGGGGGCAACCACAGGCAGCAGTTGTAGGGCTTTCGGAGCATTTGTGGTCTATAGCCTGATCTGGAGCTTAGCTATTTCTGTGGCGTGTCACATGGCTGTAAGCAATTGAGCCGATAGCTCCTCGGTTGCCAAGCTCACATCAATAACTCAGTTCCAAAGACGTCGCCCACGAAACTGCGTCAAGCCGCCTACAACAAAACTTTTGACGTTGTTGTGGCTGAGGTCAAGTGGAGATCGGAGGAGGCGACATTGAAATTCGCCAAGTCTGAGCGAGAGAGAGAGAGAGAGAGTCATAACATATGCTCGCATTGACAACCAGATGTGATCTAACTAATGATTGATTGCCGACTTGCCGACCTGTCGACTTGTGCAATTGACGAATTGATTCAATGCTCATTACGTGGCCAACGAAATGGAAAGCGCTGGCGACTCGCGCTCTGCATTTTCAATGACCAAAGAAAAAGACACCAAAAATTTGCACTTGTCAACAAAATTAACGCTGACATTGCAGACGATCGAATAACAGACAGACAGACTTTGTTTATATGACAACTTTCTATGACAAGTTCTGGTAAACTCGCCATAGGCTTTTCAGACTTTTTGTTCTGGTGTTTTGTGAAAATTTGTTGGGGGAAGCTGGTGGAAACATATCACATAAGACACAGGCTATTAAAACGTGTTTAGGTCTGTGACATGCTCGAAGATCACGACTATAAGCCAGAGATACGCCAGAGATACGCCAGAGATACGCCAGAGATACGCCAGAGATGTCTCTTGACCCGCCTGTGCAAATGTCAGACAAAAAGCCACAGCCAAAGGCAGAAAGCAAATGTCGTGTGGATTTATTAGTTTTGTCAAAAATTATTTGTTTGGGAAACAGTATAAAACGAGGCAGAGATAAAGATAAAGAGAGAAAGAGAAATTTAAATTGAAATTGAAATCGAAATGGATTGTTGTTGGGTTGTTGGTTGTTGGTTGTCTGATAAGCTGAGAGCATATAAGACAAATGGCTTTCGATTCATCGATTCATTTGTTTAAGCGGCTTTTTGTTCGAATCGATGTTTGCATTTTAATGATGTACTCAGAGTACTCAGACTACGGGTTAAGTAAACAGCCGGAGACAGAAAGGACAGAGTTGCATTATCAACAAGAGCTCTGGAGATTTATTGGGTCAGCTACCTTTTGTTTTTTATAAATATATTTTTCCTTCAATTAATCAAGCCTTTCGTCATATTTTCAATGTGATTTCGTTTTGCTGTTAAATTCGAATTGGATTTTGATTTCGATTTTGATTTCGATTTCATTTCAATTGGCATTCAATTGCAGTGCCAACAATATAAAATAAAAAGAAATGCCAACTCAAGTGGGCGACTTGGCTCCCAATGGCTCCCCCCATCAGCTCCAGCCCCAGCAATGAGTTCCAATTGCTGTTACTCTTTGCGTGCATATTCATGATTGTGTTTTCTGCTTTTCATGTTTTCCATTTAGCTCTTTAAATGTGGCACACGTCGATGCTATCGCCACATTTTTAAATGCAGCCCAAAAACAAATTTATACTATATATAAAGAAAGAAAAAAGCAGCTCAAATTGTTTCCGGTTTTGGTATGCAATTTCTATTCGAAGTTGGCTCCGACTTCAGCTTTGGCTTGTGGCTAATCTGGGTAATCCGAGCCCCAGCAACTGGAGCTGCTGTCTGTCCGTCTCCCTCATGGTTATTAATTTTATTGTTTTCTTCTCTCTTCACACTCTAATAATAGTATCGTAGTATCGTGCAGAGGCGTTAAAGAGGCTAACAGTTCTTGGCCAGGCGAGGATTGGGCAATGCTTTTCAGTTTGGGTTAATTGAACTGTCGCAAAGTGCGTGAAAAATGCGCATACGCCCAGTGTGTGTGTGTGTGTGTGTGTGTGTGTTTGTGAACTGAAATATTGCGCATACGCAGCGTAGTCAGCGACTGCTTTGTATCAGGCTAGTTTACGACTGTTGATGCCCCAATCTGTGCTTGGTCGTGCCGCTGCCACTGCTGCTGCAGTTAATCTTGGGACTTGGCCACTTTACACAAATGCAGCTTGTTTACAGGCATTGAGAACACTTCTCTAAACAATTACTTGTTTACAGAAGAGATAAAAGCAGCAAGCGAAAAAGAAAAAAAAGAACTAAAATTGATTGCGGAAATACTCTATGATTGCCGAAAGTTATAGCTTATATATGGAGGATTTCACAGATGAGTTTATATGGCAACTGATATGTAACATGCAACACGTTGCTCTGCAATAATTTTTGTAGTATCTGAGGCAGAAATTGAGTTCAATCCGCGGCACTTTGCGGGCGCTTTGAAAGCCGTTTTGAGACTGAGAACTGCCGATGAAAACAAAAAGCCAGAAAGGCCGCAACGTAAACAAAACACCAGCCGCAACTCACAACTGTGGTGAGTTTCGGCTTGAAGTGTGGTGAGTTCAGTTGAGTTCAACTCAGTGGCGGGCTGAGTGAAATGGCTGGCGGCGCGGGTTGTCCGCCTCTGACAAAGATCGTCTTGTTTAACATGCCGCATGGAAGAGTAGACATAACAAGGCAGGCAAGGTGCCATTTAGGCTCTTCATGCAATTATGAACTATTTTGACTGGCGGAAACTGGTTGCTTACCTGAGCGAGTGACCAACACACACACACACACAGAGATAGCTTTGTGTATACGTTCCAGTTGGGAGTCAAGTGCTTGACATTGCCACACCGCCAGGGCGTTAAGGTGAGCCAGCGGCTCGAGGAAGCCAGCCAGGCAGCTGTGCAACGTGTGGGAAGCTGCATAATACGAGCACTCAGACAGCTTTCGTACTCGAGCTAATTGCGTTTGCTTAGTTTCCCTCTTATATGGGGGAAATGTGATATTATGGAAATGTCAACAAAACACTTAAAAAAACGAAGGAAAACCGCCCAGTGGCAAAACTAAGTTGACATTACATGGAAATTACGTATATATATGCTATATATGATATATATAATGTCTCCCGTTTAGGCGCGACAGCCCTTTCTATATGGCATTATGGATCTGTGTTGTGTTTCTCCGGTTTTAGTTTTCGTTTTTGATTAATTATCGGGCCTAGACGGAAATACTTTGGACACGCGTTGGCTGCTCTGCGTGGGCCTCGCCTGGCTACCAGTAAATAAATCAATTGAATTTAATACACTATGCTACAAGCTCGAGTATTTACTATCTATCAGCATTCAATTGAGCAATTAAACAATTTAGCAATTAGCAAGAAGTGGAACAGAGGAGAAGTTATGCTGGAAATGCAACTAACTCTGCAGAAGAAACCAGAGACTAGACGCACCTCTAGATACTCTTTTCCGATTGATTTCATATATTTAATTTTAGCACGCTTATCGCATATCTACGCAATATTTATACTATTTCCTGCTGATGTCTGTGAATCAATTTAAAAGCCACAAATCAAACAGCAAGAGAAAAAGAAGAAACAAAAACAAGTTCAGATCCAAAAATGTAAATATGAAATCTGAAAACTGAAAACTGAAATCTGCGTATGGCAAATGTATATATAATAAATGATAATAATAGAAGATAAAGAAATGAATAAATTGTGGTGAGTCACGTCATCGAATTGGGTGCTGCGGGTGTACTCAAAGTGGATTCGGTTCGCAAGACTTTCGCAAGAATTAACATAGATGACATAGACGATTTCTAGACTTATATACTATATACACTACTATATAGTATATATGTACAACATATGGCGGGTGTTAGCTCATCCAAGACAATAAAAAGTTAATTTTTAAGCTTAGTTGAAGCTTATTTCTGACAATAAAATTAGCAAATTAACAAATTTGATTATGATCTAGTCGTATATTTGATTAGACAATTAGTTAATGCCTAAATAGGCAATGCAAACGGCACTTGTCGGCTTTGGCTAACAACCCACCTTTAACATACAGAAGTACACACACCACACACACACAGCACACACACACACACCGTGTGGGTTTGATTTGATGACATTGATGATGTTAGATGTTAGTTTTGCTGCACTGCAACTTATTTATTTCTCTCTCGTAATTGGCAATGTCAACGTGTACTTTCAAGACGGCGAAAACAATTCAAATATGTGTATACCATAATATCAATAACGACAGAGAAAATCCCCATTTTGGTAATGCCTTCAATTGCGGCTAATAAACGGCCACGTTCCGCGTTGCCAACGAAAGTGCCAGGGCCAAATTTGGAGCGTGCTTAACACTTCATTGATATGAGAATTTGAATTCGAATTCGAATTCGATCTCGTTTGCTTATCTCGACAAATTTATTACCAACTGTACGAGTATATATACTATATACACATATATATGCATATATTTGCCAACTAACCTGTGTTTGCATAACGCTCCAATTGAAAGCGACAAAAAACAAAACGTACTGAGGCTGAGGCTGAGCGCTTGTCATATTTTTACACCTTTTGTTAGCCCTGGCAATGTCGTCCACCTGCGAGTTCAGGGCCTCAAACACAGCTGCGTCTGCGTCTGCGTCTGAGTCTGGTATCTGCCACAGCTCCCTCAGCCCATCTGGTTTTGGACTCTTTGCGTGGGCTGCCTGCTTAATTATGGTGACAATGAACTTGCATTTGTGCTCAACCGCGTCAACTGCGTCAACTGCCTCCACTGACGTCCATCGACGTCGACTCACTGAGTTGTGTCTGTCCAAGATCTCAAGCACCGCAAGCCAACGACAATAAACAAACAAGCAACAATCAACTTGGACCCAAAGTGCTCGTAACGCGCAAATTGCAATTGCAACTAACTCAAGCAACGTGTAATGAAAACAGATATCGAGCATTTACAGCTAAAACTGGCCCCAGGCACTGACTGGACACTGGCTACCAGCCACTGGCCAACAGCCACTGGACGATGCACGCACTCAACTAGAGCAAGTTCATTAGTTGAGCGCTTAAATAGATGGAGACTTTCAGATACCCTGTTAAACAGTTTAGACTCACAATATATATCTAAAGATTAAGCAAAGAAAATCTGCTTTCAGCTTCCATTTGAACATATATCAGAGAGAGATATTTAGAGAGAGAGACTTCAAAACATACGTCCAGATTGGACTACATCCAAGCCAGCCGTGGCGGTCATATGCCAGAAATCATATTTGAAATGTAATGCCACAAGATTATCTTTCGGATAAATAAAATTCATGTCAATCGAATAATCCATCGTTGTTTTATTGCAATTTAAAGTTCTATACCTCTAAAAAAAACACCCTTTATAATAATCTATGCATAGTATAATAATCTATAAAGCAGCTTAAAGCTTTAATATAAGTATTTGATCTACTTCGAAAGCTCTGCCTAAAGTTGTTTTTATATTCAGTTGTTTGACCCAAAGCACGTTCTGAGTATATACAGTATATATATATCTATATAACCTCATGAAATTCTACTCTGATACTAGTTTTAACTTGGGGTAGCAATAGATTAACATTAACTTTAGCCCATTGCAACTTTAATGTGCTTTAAAAGCTAGCGTGATATAAGTAGGTTTTTATATCAAGATATATATGAACAGATAGAAGAAAACTATGCAGCATTATTATAATATATATATATACATATAGCTAGAGACATCTATCCGCTTAGGAAAGAGTTTAATCATATATATCGTATATTTAAGAGAGCTTTCAGCTTAACTCTAACGATTAAAGCTTCTAAATCACAGCCTTCAGCTGCCATTAAGATGCTTAATTGGAGTTGTTTCTCTTTGACTTCTTTTCACCTTTTTCATATATTAAACGATATATAGTATAGCACAGTATACCCTAACAATAGTCGCTTAGACTACAGGGTATACAAATAAGCGGCAGTTATTTATGTTTATGTGCCAGTGCACATCGGAGATTTATGGAATGTGTCGCCGGTTGGCAACAAATTGCCCAGCAAGTGCAATTAATTTGACATAGTATTAAGCATATACAAAACATGCCCGAGATGCGCCTTCCCATACCCATAGCCTATGCTATACCCCTACCCATACCCGATCCCATGCCCACCCACCCGATGTGCAACCGGTTGAGTCTGTTATCTGTTGGCATCAGTTGCCGTGGCCGTTGCAATTTCAGAGGCCGCCCCAGAGTATGCTACACAGGTGAGAGTGTAAGAGGGGGAGTGGTGCTTACCTGCCCGGAAGACTTCGCCGCAGCCATCGCAACGGGAGGCGAACTGAGCGTCGTAGCAGTTGCCACAGTAGATCTTATCGGCCTTGGCGCCGAACTGCTTGTCGACCAGGTTAAGATTGCATTTAAAGCAAAGGAAACAGGCTTCATGCCAGTGCTTGTCTTTGTAGGATAGATCCTAGAAGGGAGATGGGAAAAGTTCTCAGTTATAATAGGAAATTAAATGAGGTTCTTGTAGGATGTTCCAACTATAGAACTTAAGAGAAACTCATTGAAACAACTTTTCATTCAATCAAATCGAATTGAACTCTGATCTAATATTCAAAAGAGCTTTATAATCGAATTCTTATACTCGTATAATATAAGTTTAAGGATATAAACTCACCTTCGAATCGATTCCAATGATCTTGTTGCACTCCTCGCACGTGTTCGCAAAGACGTTCTCGTAACACTTGATGCAATAGGGATGATCGTCCCGGATTACGTAACGCTGTCCGGTTAGGCTCTCATCGCACTGCCAGCAACAGAAGTGACCCGAATGCCAATCCTTATCCATGGCCTTTGTGTACTCGCCACTGAAAATTAACTGCAAGCAGAAGGAGCAGAAGAGAGAGAGAGACGCGCCGAGGTTGGCATACAAAAAAAGGACTCATGGCAATAGATATATAGATATATATATAAGGATAGATATAGATATAGAGAAGAATCCGGTTTCAGTGTGGGACAGTGTAAGTGTTGTACAGTTTCTTTTTGTAACCCTACTGCATATTGTGTACAATGTTTCGATCGTCGATCTTCTTGTATAGGAAAGGTTGTGGAAGATAGAAGTTACCAATTTGTAGGGCAGTGTAAATGTTCTCAGTTTATATATTGTAGATTGCTTCTTCTTGAGGCACTACTCAAAGTTCTTTCCAGTTTTTGGGCATTCACTTTATAACAGATATAGAGAAAGTTGTAGTTGAAGATAGAAGAATCCAACTCAGGAGTAGTTGTAGGACAGTGTAAGTGTTGTCCTAATAGAATAGAATAGTTTCTTCGATATTTACTTGGGAATAGATATAGAAAAAGAAGATGGAATTTTCGTGTGGAACATATCTTCTTAAGTTCTGTAGTGTAGATAGAATTACTCAATATTCTGTACAGTTTATCGATACTTGTAGATATAGAAAAAGTTGTAAGAAGCTGCTTAAAAGATTCATATTATCGTGTAGAATAGTGTTGTTCTATAGTATAGATAGAATCTTCTTGTGGGATTACTCAATATTTCATACAATCTCTTAATATTCACTTGGTAAAAGATATAGGAAAAGTTGTAAAAAAGAAGATAGATGAATCCTATTTTCTTGTAGGACAGTGTTGCTACTTTTCTTATGTTGCATAGTAGAGTTTCTTCTTGTGGCACTACGCAATATTCTGTGTTCAGTTAGAAGTTAAAGAAAGAAGAATCCACTTTTTGTGTTCTTCTATAGTATAGTGTGGATAGTTTCCTGTAGGACAGTGTTAATGTTCTGTATAGTACTTTCTTGTTTCTTCTTGTGGTACTACTCAATGTTTTCTACAGTTTTTGGATATTCACTTGGTAATAGATATAGAAAAAGTTATATTGGAAGATGGAAGAATCCAACTTTCGTGTAGGGCAGTGTAAATGTTGTATAGTATAGATATAGATAGAGTCTTCTTGTGGCACTTTTGAATATTGTGTACAGTCTTTGGATATTCAGTATATATTTGTTGAGTGAAGTGTGAACTGTTTATTTATTGTGATTTGTGTGTTTAGATTGTTGTTTTATTCGAGTGCATATATATATATACAGATATACAGATATATAGTATATATAGACGGGTATATGTTGGGTGTATGTTCGTATGTGCGGTGTGTAGACATATAGTATAGTAGGTAGAGAGATTTATAGACAACGACAGCATTATGTGGGTACCTTTTAGTAACTGTTTTGCCGAGGAAAGAAGGTAGTAGACGTGTCGTTTTGTAATAGTTCGAGATACGAGTATATGCGAGTACTTTGGATAGTTTCGTTGTGATCGATATTTGTGGAGCGAGTATTTATCGAATGTGCATGAAAGTTTTCATATATATATATAAGCTGTTTATCGAATGTGATATTGATATTGATATTGGTAACGAGTTACGTGTATACAATACATATACATATACATATATATACGAGCCATACTGACAAAAATACAAAAAATACCAAAAATATACCAGAAGGGCGTGTAATTAGATACAAAAAATAAAAAAGAACAGAACAAAACAACAACGGTATTTTTAGAAAATCTCATTTGATTTCGTTGTTTTCTCTTTGGATCTGACGAACTGCAACAAAACTGATTCCACACGCAACACGTTCCACCTACCCCCTTTCCTCGTTGGTGGCATCCACCTCGCTGATCTGAACTTCGGATTCGCGACGCTTCGAAGATTTCTTGACCTTCTTCGTTTTCTTGACTTCCGTCACCGTTTGCATAATTTCAACGTCCGCCATTTTGTGTCTCGTTCCTCGTTCTTTATTGAATATCAAATCCTAAACTCAATCTCAATTTCGAACCAAAACAAGAAGTTGCACTCTAATGACCGACTGAACTTTCTATAATTATTATATTCTATGTACGCCGTGCAACTGATGTGCCGTATCCGAACCAAAAAAAAAATGTATTGTAAATTAGGCTAGAGATTTTGTTTTTCTTCTTTCGAAAAAAACAGCCGAATTTTCGCAAAGCGTTTTGAACTTTCCCGAGTCGAGAAGCCAACTGGCGCGTTTGTTTCACAAAATATTTGAAATCATTTCGAAAAAATCTTTTCTGCTCGGCAACTTTCGGTGCGTGTATCTAGTTTCGCCCCCAGAGTCAAGTGTAAAAATAAAATCTCGGGGAGTGCCGCAGAGCGACGCAGAGCGAGCCGTGTTCCAATTGAGCGCAAACGAGTGCCAGCGATCGCTCGACAGAGCGAAAGAGAGATCGAAAGAGATAGAGAGCGAGAGCGAGGGAGAGAGAGAGAGCAAGGGCCTCTCTAGATTGATCTACCAATATTATAAAATTACCTAAGACAATGGCCAAAACGAAACGTCAATCGTTGGGCGGCTTTATTGAATATCAAATGCAACGTCAGGTTAACAATATTTTTGTGTCTTACACTAATCTATAAATATATATCAATATTCAGGTGCCAAAAACACACACCCAGCTGTGTGTGTGTGTAGACACACACCTGCAGCTACTACAGAGGGGCAAGGAGTCGCTCTCCACGTCATTTACAAAAGAGGTTGAAATAATCATTTTCGGAAAAACCATTTTTCCTTTGTTGTTGCCTGGCGCTTGTGCACACGACACACAAGTCACACACACACACACACACGTATAGCTTATACTTTCGCTCATACAATGGCGCTCCCACACTCTGAGCATAAATTCCTTGAATTTGTCTGGTCTGCTCCCGTTGTCTGCAGCCGCCTTGCCGCCTGCCGCCTTGCCGCTTGCCACATGCAACGCCGATCGATATGTGTAGATTTTTAATTGATCTTCTGAAAAGGCAGCAGCGTGGGCTGTTCCTCTATATATATATATATATATATATATTCGTATAGTTCATATGGCTTTCAGCTTTTCGCATTCCTCGGCAACAACAACTCGAAAATATTACAACATTTTGGCACAGAGACAGAACGTTAAAATACCATTGGAAATCGTAATACAAAATTGCAAACAGCTGCAGCAAAGCGCAACTGATGCTGGAAGCAGGTCGTTGAATTCAAAGTTCAAATCTGTACAATGCGATTCTCTTCTGTATATTACAACCAATCACATCAGATATCTGACTATATATATATAACAAATCAACTTAGCAAATGCATTTTCAATTTTCATTAATATTTTCGAGCAGCTCCACAACTTTTATACACTTGCAGCCAGCGGCAGGCATAGCTGATCCTATATATATATATATATCCTCCAAGTTGTATTACAGACAGTCATTTCTGATGCTGTAGATTATATATATATATATATCTAATCAGTTTTAATCCTTCCTTTTGCTTTATACACTTCCAAGTTCTGTTACAGACAGCAGCAGTCATATCTGTTGCTATACTCTATATATATGTATTTCTGATAAGTTTTAATCAATCACAGACATTAACAGGCATAGGTGAACCTATAGACTATATATATACATATCTGATCAGTTTCTATCTTTCCTTTTACTCTCTGTGTCTCGAGTTTCTCTGTAAAACTTTGGCATAGAGATAACCTTCACAAATCTGATTTGTATCAGCAATTATAAACACAGTTGTTCAACCTTAGCTAGGTACAATCTTATATAAACATATTCCTTATCTAAGTCGGAAATTATATAGCAATTGATCAAATAATATAGAAGATACACAACAATCATACTGCGGCTTAAGGCTATGCAACAGAGCTGAAAGTGGGAACAGTTTATGTTTCTGTTTATTTGAGGATATCCCATACCCAGGTTCAGGGTATTCCTGCTTCGTTTTAAGTTAAAATACACCCATAAATCATAAAATGTCTCACAATGCTAAGAGCTTATAAAATCCATCTAACGTCTAACATAAGTTGGCCATAAGTGTTGGCCAATTCGTTTATCACAGCTGACAACATTTGTCAGATTTGTTCGTGTGACACCAAAGGGCAAACTATCAAGGCGAAGCTTTCTAATAGTAGTACCCATCATGTGAAGAGCTCTATTAGACATCTGTTCAGCATATACAACAAATATTATATTAGTTTTAAGAGTCCCTAGAAACAAATGCAGCGATGACATTTCAATAATAATTTGCAGACGTGGACAAGGAAGGCCGGAAAGAGCGAACAAATAGTATTAATATTTTATAGCACTGAACTAGAAATTGGCAATGAGCAGCAGCAGATCGGAAGATCGGAAGGCTTTAAGATATAACCTATATATATAGATTATATATAGACTTAGTTCAACAAACAGAACTACAAATATCTCAGTTTGGTTGCGTGTTCGAATGATATTAAGATATTACTTTGATGTAATCTTTATAATACCTCAGACTGATCAATTCAATAATGTTGCTTATGAAACCATAAAACAGATTGTTTTGGCAATAGGAAAACATTTTCCATAAATCAATCGGAAAAACTATAAAAATTCAGAGCTTTCCTGTAAACCAAAAACTTTTATTCTAAATCCACAAAGCATGAGAAATACCCTAGCTTCAGGGTATTCCTCTAGTCAAGCAGACGCGACTAGAGACTGTATTTAATTTTAGTTAATTTATTGCTTAGTTACTGACTAAAAGTATCTCAATTATATAGGTTTTATTTATAAACGAATCCAATGAATTTTACAATTTTATTGCAATAAATTTGTGCGAGATTTGAATGATATTTTTTTTGTGCAAAAAAAACATGAACTAAAATTGCACATTTTTCGTATGAGTCCATGTAAATGTCTTGTATATATATAGGTGCATATGTATATACATATATATTTATATATATATATATATATATATACATTATATGGGTATATAAGGTATATTTGTATGTGTGGGCATAAAACTGAATGCTTTTAATGCAACAGCCGCGTCAGACAACAAAAAAAAGGAACAACAAGAAGAACGAGTACGAGTTGGCTTGGTGGAGTTTACCACACCAAAAGATACCCTGTAATTGGTATATAAAGCATCAAGAGGAAGAATATGCCAAGGAACTAGATCTGTGTATGATAAACTTGAGTCTATGCAACAGATATGATATCAGTTCTAGCTGAGAGCGTTTGTACTTCTGATTGTTGCTTCGATCTTTCAGCTGAGATGAAACGAATTGATATATAACATATATGATAGATCGACTCAAACTGATATAGATTATAGATATATATACAATATAAAACATTTATATATCAGCTAATGAACAGCTGGAAGCAATAGGATGTTGAGATGGCATAGTTATAATAAGAGTTTCTTGCAATTTTATACCAAAATCTTATATATAGGAGCTCAGTTTAGATGCGATGTAAGTTGCCGCTCTCAATAATTTATAGGGTATAGAAAGTGGCAGAGCATATTGGTGGAGAGTGTATGTAATGCAATCTTGATACTGTCTATTAATAAATGCAATCCGCAAAATCTTTTGATAAAAGTTTGCGTTCTGTTGCGTTAAAGATGATGCGGCGGGGGATTCATCAACATTTTGCACGCAGGCGTTAATTGGGTCATAAATTTTCTATAGTATTTTTTCCAGATTATTTTTATAATTCTTGTTTATTGGTGGCAGGCGGCAAGGGGGAGGAGGCAAGAGGGGTAAGGTGGTAAACGGCGTGTGAAATGGGCAACTTATGGAAACTGATGTCTGGCTTTTGCGGCTATTTTGTTGTTGTTTTGAGTGTGTTTAAAAATACATTTGAGGAAAAAGTAATGAAAACTTTGAAGGGAGGAGTGGGATCATTGGAAAACTGCGTCAGTGTGCGTCAGGTCGGTCAGTGGGTGATGTCCGTGAGTTCAAGTTTAAGTTTGTTTCTTTTGAACATTTTCCCAGATTGGATTTGCGCTTTTCTTTGACGGTCGCCGCATCAGCTGAGCATTAAAATATGATTGCTTTCTGGCATGAATTTAATTGGCTTTAATAATCATAGCCGAATGACTTTCCGAGTATATATGTTAATGTACAATATATAAATAGAAGATCAGCTATTAAATGACATTTAGCAATTTCTTCTGCACGCGGCACAAAAACATCACAAATTATGGCCAAGAACTCATCAACACAAACTCATGTACCCGGAGCGTGCGAGGCAAGGGGCATGTCAAATAACGCATACGCCATGTTGCCCCGTCCCCTCCGGTAAAGCAGATCTTCAACGTCAATAAAAAAGCAAGTAAAAGGAAAAAACAATGTGTGTGCATGGAAAAATGAAAAATGTGTTTGCAAAAAACAAAAAGATACCAGAAAGAAAAACAACAAAGCCAAAATGAAAAGGTGTTTCATTTTAGTGGCACAGCAAAAGTTTCAAATGAATTTCAAATATACACACAACTAGGGTAAATATATATATATATAATATATATATATCTATTTGTATATATGAGCTGGACATAAGAAATAGAACATGTACAGATCTTAATATAATATATACCTGCACTTGGAAGTTTCCCTTAGAAAAGTTTCAGTTTTGAGATTTGCAACGAGCTGAAGACTTCTTTTGTCACAATAGCTAATATACCCTCTGTACAGGGTATTTAGTATAGGTATTTGGGGAATATTAAATGAAAATATCCGCCAAATTTTTAAGTGCGCCAAACGTTTGCCCCCAGGAAAAATGAATTCATGTCAAAGACAAACTATTGAATAAGACTTTTTGGCAACGAATTTCATGAATTTCGCATGTTTTGCGGCTTCTATGGGGGAACGATGATCGTACGCGGAGAAGAGATACGACTATATGTACCGACATATATATACTTGTACTTGTTGTACTTGTACTTTATTTTCGGTATGACTATTCATAATGCTACACTCATACGTAAGTATTACGCAATGGATTTTTACAGAAAATAAGACAAGCACAAGCACAAGCACAACAAAATAAAATAAATGTATGAGAAGACCCTGCGCTCATTGCAAATACAGAAAGAAAATAATAACATACAATATAATAATATATAATATATAATAATATATAATGGAAAGAAAGACAAGACAGACCCCACAGCTCAAAGCGATCACAAAGTGAGCTGCGTAAACAAATCACCCAAGTGACACACTTTCCTGTTTCTTGTCATAAATGTTTTACCGCAATACAAAATAAAAATTAAAGAAAGAAAAACGAAAGAAAAACATTAAACATACTGAAAATGCAAAGAAAATTTTCAATTTCGGTTCATTTGACAGCGGCACAAAGTCATTTTTTACTCTTGTTGGTGGTCCAAAGATTCCGCTTAATTTGACAAAGGATCTGACACAAAAACTTTGACAGCATTATTTCAACAAAAACGCAAAAGATGAATTCAACCCGACAACTTTTCATCAAAGCAGAAGTGTTTTTCCTCAAGAAAAACAAATTATAAAAAAACATATACAAAAAACACGTTTGTTTTGGTATTTTCTGAAAACGTCTCACACGACATTTTCTTGCATGCTTCTGGGCGAAAAAAACGTAGCCTACTTTTAGGAGCAGCCAATTGAAGGGCTTGGAAGCTGGTAGAAAACTAGTTAAGAACCTAGTTAAAGCCGTAGTTAAAGGCAGTATTTTTATAGTATATTTAGTAGATACTCTGAGCTGAAATTCTTAACCAGTTGCTGGCTTTTGTGAAGCAGTCAACAGGGTGTAGAAACCACAGGATATCATCACAGGACTGGAGTCTAGAGTCGAGACTCTAGTCTATTCCACATTAAGTATAAGCACATTAGATCTAAGTTCATATAAGAAAACTATATTAAAATGCTGGAAAACTGTGTAATATTAGACCTCTTTCAATCCTTCTTAAGAGAGTCATAGAAAAGTATTATAAAACTTCTGAATAAAGTCAGAAGTTTCAATCAAACTTTGTCTTCACTTTTTGATAAAAATACAATTCAATAAAGCCACAAGAAATGGAAACTTTTCGGATGTTTCACACAGCTATTACCTGTCACAGCGTAACCCATGAAAAAAGTACCTACTCGTAAGGCAGAATATCAGGCACATTTGCATATATGAATAATAAAATTGTACAATATTCTGGCTACTTAAGAAAATGGGAATTTGGGGAATGTGAAAGGCGCTTTATGTATTATCTATGACACTTTAAGTATCTGCATATGAGACAAGAGCATTAAAATAATCCCATTAAATGACTCGCAAGTCCTCCGATCAGCAAAGCTGACACATAAACGAGTACTCATAGTATTCATGAATGTATTGGATGAACTCAAACGATGACATCATGCAACTGAAATGAGCCAAATTGCGATTTGGGCCAAGCATATGGTACTCGTTCTACAGATAGATATATATATATCTGGTATATATATATAAATATATGGCCAATTGTCTCTGGCTGAATGTCAGTGCACTTGGCGCACATGCAGTGGATGCTAATGATCATAATGATGATGTCCATGTCGATGATGATGATGATGATGATGACAGCCACAAAATGATCTCAATGCTAGAACATTTTTGCAATCTGTGAAATGCCCAAGAAAATGATTTGGCAGAGTCGAGGAAAAAAGAAGAGAAACACAGATAATACAAATAGAACATTATGCGAATTGGGCTATATACCTACAAGTACAACTATATATATATATACATATATATGTATATATTTTATATATATTTATAGAAGCTAGTGCAGCACATTACGTCAGATGCAGTTTCTGAATGAAGTGAATTACAACGTGTGTGTGTGTATTTTTCATCATCATATTTATATATTTATTATGGTATATATATATATATTCTCAGCGTATCGGCATAAAGGAATCGATAAATAAATAATAAACTAACAATAGTTATATACGAGTATAGAAATATATAAGCATCAAATCATATATCATACATAATAAAACATAACAATAATCCAATAAAAAAAAGATTTCTTTGTGTTTTTTTCTCTCATATTCGATAAATCGTTCGTGTGATGGGTTTTATTTCTTTTTTGGGTCTGGTCGTTAGTATAATACAGTGTGATCCTACTATATTCTTGGGTGATTCCTCACCCTCAGTGCGTTTCGTTCAGCAGACACATGACTGTAGCGGAGTGGGTGCTAAATTGATTGGATTCATTTTGTACAGCGTGCACGGTTTTGTTTTTTGGGAGTTTGCTTGGGCTTATGAACATGTCTAAAATCGGAATAGATAGAATAGAAATGAATATATATATAGATAGATATACATATATATATATATAGATATAGATATGTATAGCGTTAAGTCAGAGGTGAGTGGATCATACTCGTATATAGTAGGTTGTGCAGAGTCTAGAAAAGCGGATAGAAGTTGGCATCTTTGAGTATATCGAAGGTGTCCACGACGGATCGAGCTGGCTCCACCACAGTGGACACATTCGTTACACTGTTGCTGGTTAGGTCGGAGCTCGTTGGCTCCTCGAAGGATGAGGCGGGGGTTAGGCATAGGCTATGCCCAGCACTGATGCTGGACAGCAGGTTCTGTTGCGTGGAGGCTGGCGTGAGATTGGCTGAGGCCGATACAGAGATGGGTGCAATCTTGGAGAGGGCAGCAGCCAGAGCTTCATCGATCTCCTGCTCATTGGGCTGCTCTTTGGGTTCCTTGGTTGTCTTCTTGCGTTTCTTAGTTTTCTTTTTGGGTGATGTTTCATCCGCTGCCTCAAACTCAGCTATGCCCTCCAGTGCATCGCCTACAAAGCCAACGCTGTTTCGTGGCGAGAAGAGGCCACCGTTAGTCTCCTCAGTGGTTGAGCTCTTGGAGCTGCGTCTGGAACGCACCTTGCGCTTGGGTACATCTGTCAGGGGATCCACATCCTCCCTGGTCGCAGAGCTACGTCGATTATATTCCTGGTTATCCGAATCGTTGTCGTCGCGCAGTTCCTCTTCTGTTTTGGAACCTTTGCGTGACTTTTTCTTGCTCTTTTTCTTCTTTGGTTTCTCGTTGATCAACTCCTCCGAAGGAGGCAGCATCTCTGCCTCAATCTGCTGCTGTGTGTCCTCTCCATTCTCAGGTTCTTGCGACATTTCTTCTGGCACATCCGGCAATAGATCTCTCACTGGACTGCGACTGAAAAGCGTTATGCTCTCTCCTCCTAAGCTGAAGCGACGACTGTCAAGCGCTTCCTCATTTTGCTCCGACTCTTCTGGATTTCGCTCCCCTTCCACAAACTGATCTTCCAACGGATCTACCATTCCATCTTCCTCCAACTGTTCGTCCATTCGAGCTTCCTCCAAATGATCTTGCTCCAAGCGATCTTCTTCCAAGCGATCTTCCAACTGATCTTCCATTTGTTCTTCTGATCTGTTGCGATCAGCTTCGTTCTCTTCTACATATGAATCCACATCCTGAGATTCGCCATCATCGAGCTTGAAGTTCTTACGCCAATTGTATTCCCTTTTGGGCTTGTAATTCAGATCTACCTCTATGTCGTCCTCCACTGCACCCAACTGAGGCTTTGGGCTGTAGCCGTAGCGCGTGCGAAGTCGAGTTGATTGTCGAGCAGCGACTTGGGCATCTCCCAAGTAACGCATCTCGGTGTCTCGTCGCTCGGCTTCGAGGAGACCGAGTGAGATGTCAATGTCCCGGTGCCTGTTGCCCTCCTCGGAACGGTCGAGCTCTCTGGTCTTGGCCCAGAGTGCATAGCGTTCACTGTCCGAGCTGGACTTGTCCTTGTCCGATTCAGACTCTGCGGGCAATTGCTCCTGTATCATCGTTTCGTAATCCCGCAAAATACCGGATTGCTTGCGGTTCTTGACCGCATCGTTGTAGATTTGCTCAATGAAGGAGTCCGGATCGGAGTAGGCGCCACCCACAGCGCCATCATCTAAGCCATAATCAGCCAGGTTCTCGACATTATCTATCTCCTCCCAATCATTAGCTCCACGATTGGCATAGCGATCCGCATTCCGCTCGGCTTCCTCGCACTCCGACGTATCGTGATGGGATTCATCCGTCGGCTGTGTCCGCTCATTGTTATCGGAGATGCCTTCATCCAACTCAAACTCGTACTCATCGTCGTCGTCGATCTCAACCACCGTCTGACGCTCATCGTCGCTGTCATTGGAGCTGGCATCGTCGTTGCTCTGATAATCCCCGACTATGTCGAAGTTGTAGATGGCGCTGGTTTCATCAAACTCCGCTGCCTCTGCCTCGGCTGCCAGGACAGCACGTGCCCAGGAGCCCTCTGTGACATATTCACTCTTCTTCAAAGACTCCTCCGTTAAATCCAAATGAGGTTCTCTGCCCTCGCCCAAATTTAGTTGCAAACTATTCAAGTCGTGCGTATAGAAGTCCTCCTTTAGCCAAGTCCTTTTGCCCGTGAGGGAGCGAACCTCAATCTGAGATATGTATACACATTCATCACTGGGATACTCCTCGACGGGCTGCTCCTGAGCCAGCGAGTAACGCCGGAAATGATGATACTCCTCTGGCTCCAGATCTGCATAGGGATCAATAATTATAGCCGAATCCGAAGCACGTCGCTCACTCTCCAAGAAATCTGCATTCAGATAGCGTGAAAAGTTCTGAAAGTTTACACTGGAAGCGGCTAACTGATCCAGGAGCTGATCCTGGAGCTCGCGCTTGGCCGCCTCAGAGTCGATGTTCTTCAAGGCGTGCAGATCCTCCTCATCCCGCAAGGGTGAGCGACTCTGACTGCGGGAACGCTGAAACTCTGCCGTGCGATGTCGCAAATCATCCAGCTGCGAGCTGATGCCCATGTCTAGTGACTCTCCCACATAAGTGGAACGCTTGAACCCGCCAGCTAGAGATTCTTCCTTCATGCGCTGCGTGTCCCTAACCTCCTCGGAGAAGTTGCGCTCATACTCGCTGGTCTTGGGCTTTGCACCCAGACGCTTCTCATTGTCCGATCCACTCGCAGTAACCAGCGAGTTCAAAATGGCTGCTTGTAGCTCCCGCTGCGATGCTGCCTGTTCCCTGGCCAAGGCCATGTCCACAGAGGGAGAGGGGCTGCGTGATCGCTGAAAATCTGCACAATCTCTTCGCTGCTGTTCGAACTCGCTGCCCAAATCCAGGGATTCCCCCACATAAGTGGAGCGCTTGAACCCGCTGACCAGCATCTCGTCCTTCAGATCGCGCGCCACTTCCGAAATGGTACGCTCAAAGTCAGAGAGTGCTCGGATTCTTCGGGGCTGAGCACTCGCAGCTCGATCTCCTCGCTGGCAGTTGTCAGCATATGCAGCGCCTCCAGGTCGCATTCCCTTTGCTTGGCATTGTTGGCCAGGACACTTTCCAGTTCCTCGCTGTTCTTGCGCAACGTTCTCTTCTCGGAGCCCTCCAGGTTAAGCATAAGATGGAAGTCGCTAGCGTCCTCCTCCTCCTTTGA
Source organism: Hirtodrosophila trivittata (assembly GCA_035045065.1). Lineage (NCBI taxonomy): Eukaryota > Metazoa > Arthropoda > Insecta > Diptera > Drosophilidae > Hirtodrosophila > Hirtodrosophila trivittata. Next base: position 7,302,645 of record JAWNNK010000813.1, on the reverse strand, counting down.
GGCTGCTTCATTGCTGGGCGAAATGGAGCGTGATCGGGATGGCGACAATGAGCGCATATCCCGACTGTTTTCGGTATAGATCTCCACGGTTTCCACAGTTTCCTCCGACTCATAGACTCGCTCGATGACGACACGACACTCCGGCTCCGGCGTGGTGGCACGTTCCTGTATCATCTCGAAGAAGGCATCGTTGTGGGCAATCAGCCTTTCTCGACGCTTCTGCAGGCTGTGCTCTAGGTTAGCGGCGCTGGGCAGGGGGGATCGGGAACGTGAACGTGAATGGGAGCGGCAACGATTCAAACGAAGCTGCTCAAAGAGCTTGGCCATCGACTCTGGGGTGTCGACTGGTTCCTCCTCGATGGATTGCACTGGCTCCTCAACGGCTTCAATTGAAATTGTGGGCATGGGTGGAGGAGAGAGCGCGATCGTTGGCACGGAAACTGCCACGGGTGAGGTGGGACTGTTTCTCATGTTCTCCTCTTCGTGTAGCTTCTCGATGAGTTCGTCGTTGTGCTGGATCTCGCTTGAGACGACGTGTCTCCAGGCTGCGTGCAATATTATCAGCTGTGGGCAGGGGAGAATGGGATCGGGATCTAGAATGGGATCTGGAACGAGTTGCGTTCCGCTCGCAACGTTTCCACAAACAAACGCATCTCCTCCCGGGTGGGTATAGGTTCTGCGTTCTCCATTTGCTCATCTGCCATGTCATTGATCTCGATCACAGGCTGGGGCAGAGTAGCAGTAGGTCCTGAAGGAATTCCTTGGGACTCAACGTGGTCTCCGTTGGTACCGAAGTCCATAGGACTATGGCGATCGTTTATCTGTTCCTGCTCCTTGATATTCTGCTCCAGCTCATGTATTGTCTGAGGCTGCGAGAGGTCGCGTTCATCCAGCGATTCGTAGACCATGGGCACCACCTGGTTGTGGTTGCTGTTGCCGTTGGCATTTTTGTCATCATCGGCAACGTTTTGCAGGTGCAGTTGATCCGTTGTGGACTCAGTTCCATTCATGGAAGATTCGAGCATTTTCAGAACTAGTTCGCAGTTTAATTCGCCAGCTAAAAGACCATCCTGGGTATCGTCGTACACCTCGAGGGTGTGTTCGTTGTCCACATCCATGCGGTTGGCCACATTCTTGGGCTGCGGTGAAGGATTGCGCGATGTGGAGCGCGATCTCGAAGGATTTACGGATGCTGTAAAGTCGTAGAAATCGCTAAGGCCCTCCATTAGAAGGCCGTACTGATCCCGCCAGGGAGCCGTATCGGGTTCGTGTATGGAGATCGATGGTGGCTGACTGGTGGACTGGCTGGCCGCCTCGGACTCGACCCAACGCTCCTCGTAGTGATTAAACTCATCGATGCGTGGACTGCGACGCAGACCGGGTGAACCGCGTCTGGGCTGCTCCTCCGTCATGTTGGAGGTTTGCAGCTTTAACGCCCAAGCAGGAGCAGGAGCAGAAGCAAAAGCAGTTGGAATATGAAAGGCAAATGGAAAGCAGTTAAAGCATTACAGGGTATAAGCCAGCCAGGTGAAGGGATTAGTGAATGATCTTCGGGGAGTGGGAGTTGCGTTGCAAGGTCGCCTAGCAACTTACATTGGATTTGATGTCGCTACCACTAGTGTCCGGTGCTTTGGAGCTCTCCGTGTTGTCCTTGTCCTGATGTGGTAATGCATTATTGAAGAACTTTTCCAGGTATTTGTTTGCAATGCTCAAGGACTTACCAGTTGCTCCTGGGAGCGCTGTTGGAGTAGGGTTGTGGCTGCCTTTTCATTTTGCTCGTCCGTCGCGTCTTCAAAGGAAGATGACTTGGTCACATTCTGGACCTCATCCTGTACTCCTCGCCGGAAGCTCTCTTCTCCAAGTCAATTTCCTCCTCGTCAATGGACAAGGCTTTCTCGCGTTTCCAAAACTCCGTGTCCTTATAGTGTTCGGGCAAGACCTCACCCCAGGGATTTGTACTCTCCTCGCCAAGCATTTCCAGGGAACCACTAGCATCGTTTGCCGGCTTCAAGTCCTTGGCAGGGCTGCGCTTGTGGCGTCTGTGATGGGACTTAACACGTAGCGTAGGCTCGGTGGAGTACTTGATCGGGTTGTAGTCCGCTTTTTCGCCATGTCTCAGCTCCTCCTCCTCCAGGGATGTGAACATTTTGAGCTCCTCGTCACGTGAGGCACGTGATTCACGCGATGAATTGGAACTGCCACTGGATCGTCGCTTCTTGAAGGCGCGTCTTCTGCCCGAGCCATCTTCCCGCACCAGCGGACGACTCTTAATCCCGTCAAGAGAGCGCAAGTAGTCCTCGGTATACTGTACATCAGGCACATTGTCCTCCCCCTCCGGCTCCTGTCGTTCCTCCTCCGTCATGCGCACATCATGTGAACGCTCCTCTGAGGCTTGGGTACTAAATGAGGATTGCTGGCTGGAATTGGGCTCCAGGGAGGAACCTTCATCGGAGACACCGGGAAAAGTGATTGTCTTGGATTTGACCGTATAAGGTTCCTCGCCGCTGCTGGTTTGGCCAAACTGCGTCTTAACCCTGCGCACTACCAGCGGCTCTTCGCTCTCCGGCTCCTCAAACCTGGGCGGCATAATCTTCTTAACGCACGGCTCCTCCACAACGGGTTCCATGCCGGCATATTGCGAGTCGTCTTCTTGTGCCGCCTGCAACATGCGTTGCTGCAACATGACCATTTCCTCCTCGGCCTCCATGAACAGGCGAGCGTTCTCCTCAATCGATTTCTGTTTCCTTTCAAGATCCACCTTGCTGGCCGCCATGCGACGTGACTGCTCCTCAATGAGCGCCTCCTCCTCCAGCTCGCTCTCCGTCGCACTCAATTTCCGTTCCCGCTCGGCGGCCAACAGACGCTCTACGATCTCCGCATCGCGTTTCGCCTGCTCCTCCTCAACCTTGAGGAGTCTTCGCTCTGCCTCAGCCTCAGCTAGTTCCCTTTGGCGTTCGGCTTCGATGCGTTCCTGTTCAGCTTCCTTTAGTCTTCTTTCATTCTCCTCCAGTTCGCGTTGTTCCTCTGCTTCCCGGACTTTTCTTTCATGTTCTGCCTGTTCGCGTTCTTTCTGTCTTTCCGCCTCCAGCAGTTTTCTTTCATTCTCTTCACGTTCTCGTTCCGCTTCAATAAATTTTCTTTCATTTTCCTCCTGTTCTCGTTGCGCTGCCTCGCGCTGCTTCTCCGCTTCAATCAGTTTTCTTTCATTTTCCTCCTGTTCTCGTTGCGCTGCTTCGCGCTGCTTCTCAGCTTCAATCAGTTTTCTTTCATTCTCTTGACGTTCGCGATCCCGTTGCTGTTGCTCTTCTGCCTCACGTTGTCGTTCGGCCTCTAGCAGTTTTCTTTCGCTTTCCTCCCGCTCACGTTGCTCTGCTTCGCGTCGTTTTTCCGCCTCAATCAGCTTTTGTGCGCTTTCCGCCGCCTCTGCTGCCTCTGCCGCCTCCCGCTCTTGGACGGCCTTCCTGCGCTCCTCGGCCAATTTGAATTCAGCCTCGGCCAGCTTCTTGCGTGTCTCCTCCTCGATCTTGCGCTGTCGCTCCAATTCCGCAGCTAAAGCCTTCTGCTTATCAGCCGGAGACTCCACACGGAACCCATTGCTATAGAGGATGCCATCCTGCATGACATTGTTGCCAGTGTTGGCCTCCCGGGCCGCCGCCTCAGCCAGCTCCTTGTCGAGGCGATCCCGCAGACGTGGCAGCTCCTCAGCATCGGCGGCAACATCAACCGGATCATCGGTGTTGGGATGCTGGCACGTCCAATGGTAGAGATGCCGTGCCACAAAGGCGAACTCCAAGGCGCCCAAGTAGCCAATTATCAGGGAGAAGATCAGCTCACCGACGCCGGTCAGCGCCTCGCCAGCAGCCATATTCGTTCGCTTGCGTAATGCTCCGACCGTATAGAGACCCAGACGCGCTCTGCGCCAGCCAACGATGCAATGGGAACAGGAATAGCCACTGGGCAGTGGGCAGTAGGCAGTCGATGTGTGTGTGTGAGTGTGTGTGTTCTACACTGTGCTACACACAAAAGATGCGAGTGTGATGTGAGCGAGTGTAGCGAGTATTATATAAAATTCACCACGCACCACTCACTGCTAACACTCGAAATACACTCAATCGAACACTCACACTCACTCTGACACTCACTCTGACACTCACTCTGGCACTCACTCTGGCCTGATGGGCCAGTGATTAGGTAATTCAATTAAAATCTTGCAACTGCCTGGCGAAAAATCATGCGAAAATTAACGATGAGCGTTTTGCTCTCAATTCGAGAAAAAAAACACACAAAAAAAATTATATATTCACGTATAGAAAACACATCAAGTTCCCGCATATATATATAGGCTATATATACTATATACTATATATATATATGTATATTTATATTTATATTTATATTTTGGTTTTGATTTTGCACACTTTTCACTTTGCTCGAAGAGAGAGAGGGGCAAGGCTGGTGGACGGGTGGCAGCCTCACGACTCGCTGTTGCAGTTGCACTCGGCGCCAATTGTTGTTAGTTGTTGCCAGTTAATCGATCGTCTTGCAACTGATTAATGCGACTGGCTAAGGGCCGACACTCTAGTGATTCACGCGACTGAACAAAATACACACACACACTCGCACACACTCGCACACACACACACACAGGAGAGGCGCTAATTGGCGACCAGAGCGGATTACAGGGGGCGGGGGGCTTTGTTTTAGGGGGCCAAAAAGGTATTTTGGCAACAGAATTGACAATCGGAATTGGCCAAGCGTTTGGGGCAGCGTTTCTAATCAGCGCGCCATGTAAATTGCGAGTGATTTTCAAATCAGCATATTTTCGACCAAGAGGCAAAAAAACAACGCAGATATCTATACTATATATAACACTATACACATACATATATATATATATATACAGATATATATATAGATAGTCTGTGATATATATTTTGCTTGTTTTCGCATTTCTTCTCACATTTTCTTTGCAACTATTTATGTTTTTTAATACTTTTGTGCGTGGCCTTCGCGACCTGCTGCATGGCCAATGTCGTCAGCTTTGGGGCTGCAGTTGTTGCTGCCATAAATTGTGGCATGCCACACATTGCCAGCCAGCATAATTTAATCTAATTACGATTAGTTCTCACTCTTGCCACACAATAAAAACATCATTGGATTCAATGCGTTTTCGCTTTCAAACAATTTCAAAGATACAAATTAATTTATAAAAAAAAACTGAAGAAAACAAAAATAAAACTATTTTTATTTGGTTTTCTCATAAATATTTGAATAAATGTGCCAAAAATAAATGGGTCGCCTGGGCGTTTGTTTGTCTTTCTTCTGTTTGTGTGTTCTCTTTCCGAAAGCGAAAGTCTGCGACAATAACAGAACCAGAATATTATGAGTACTACGAATAGTATTCTCAATTCTCACCCAATACCGCGAAGAGTTGACGCCTGACAGCGTATGAAAAGATGGGCGTGACTGAGCAGTCAAGGGTAAACGAAAGAATGACTAAATGAAATGATAAATTGAATAAGCCCCAACAGCTGGCGGAATATACTCGCAGATACTCAACAGATCCTTAGCTTTAATTGAACAAATAATAAAAATATACGAAAATAGATTTTTTATTTTCTTTTCATCTTCAGCAAAAGAGGCGACTCCAGCAGCCGGAAGACTGATCGGTTTCTAAATACTCTGACATACCCTATAGCACAGTCATAGGCAATTCGCCAAACAACTCAGCGACAGCTGTTTCCCCCCCTTCCTAATACAATCGCACATTGGCTGCGTTCAGCAGTAGCAAGAGCTGACTTATTTACGCTGCTTTTTATGCAGAAAATCTATTGAAAATTTATGTATAAATTCAAGAAAGGATAGTTGAATTGGGAGCTGAATCATATTAAACACATATTGTGCATAAGATGTGCACAAATATGATATACAGTCGAGCCTGGGTAGAGTGAACACCTCGATAAAGTGAACACCTCGATAAAGTGATCACCCAATCGCCCAGAAAGTTACTTTGTGAACACGAGAAGCAATCGTCATTTGCCAATATCTTTCAATGATCTCTAGAATTTATATACACAAATTGTATTTCGAGCAATAATTGCGCCCTTGCTATAGTGAACAACCTCAATACGTTGAACAGGCTCTGCAATAACTAGTTTACTTTATTGGGACGCGACTGTATAAAGAACCTACTCTTAAGTCTGTATGGTAGCTACTCTTATTCACTAGAATCAGAGTAATTATGACTCACATTATTCACAAATGAACAACAGGATTATCCATTATGATGTACCCGAATCATTTCATTAAAATAGTATCATAAGTTCAAACAAAGTAAATGAAGCCATTTCAACCATTCGAAATTGCATAAAGTTCTACCTTATGGAAAGGTGGAAAATAATAGTTATTAAAAGGAAAACCAATTATTTTCTTTTATGATTTCGTTTTGTGATTAAATTTCCCAGAATCGCATTTCCAGTTTGAAATAATATCAATATGACAGTTCTGAGAATTCTGGTTAAAAGAGACAAAAGAGCCGGAGGCAATAAGTCAGCGCATTCTTTCGTTGAACGCAGCCACAGTTCCTGGTATTTTAATTATTATAACTGCCCAGTTCGTTAATCGATTGTTATGCAATTTTCGCAACGGATTAACAGGAAAAATAATATAAAATAAATGTATATATATGCATACATTTAATACAAATAGACACACGCTGCAGAAAGCTCTTTAAAATTTTAAATTGGAAATTTATGTGCAGCATTTGAAAGGGAAAAGTTATCCACAGATTGTTATAGTTATAGTTATAGACACAGATATATAGTCAGATATATGTTATATAGTAAGGATCCAGAGAATAGAGAGAATATATGTATATTCATACACACTAAACATCACTTTATACCGATTTATATATTTTCAATATAAGATTCTTGTATCGTTCGTATTAGATTCTAAAATTGAATCTTTTGTATTACCACAAGGGACTTCCAGCTATCAGATATATATTATGTAGTAAGATCCCAAAAATGCATAGAATATATGTTGATAGCCACTAATAATCACTTTAAACCGATTCACATATTCAATTTAAGATTCTTGTCTCATTCGTAATTGATTCTAAAACCGAATCCCTTGCATTTACTTCACTTCAAGAGGATTTGCTGCTATCAATTAGCATAGAATAAAGTATTTATTACCTTAATTGATGCAATCTGAAGGATTGTGTGTCCTGTCTGTTATAATTCGAAAGCTTTTGATACGGACACTCGAATGTTGAAGCGTACGCACAATGTGAATACGAACGCTACGAGCCAATGCCACAAATGAACTGCCAACGTTGCCTTTTGTCGATTTGGCCCTGGTAATGGCCAATGTGCATTGACATATGAAGTTCATTGGAAATGCCATAAGCCTCGATGTAATAATGTACTCGTATGTGGGGTGGGTGAATTATGTGTGGGTGGTGGCTGGTGGGTGGTGGCGGTGGGTGGTTGTAAGGGCGGACACACCTCTGCTAATAAAGGTGACTGCGTGCGACAGGCAATAAAAGCAGAGACCCAGAAAACTAGATGACAAAATAATCCTCTGCCTCTCTATCTGTGTGGGTGTGTGTAGGTGTGTGTGTGTGTGTGTGTGTGTGTTAGGGGTAAAATAAGGGACCAAGGAACGTGTTGAGGGCCAATTAAAAAGTAAAACAATAACATACACACACCGCCTGAGAGTGTGCTTAGCATTTTCACTTGAGGCAGAAGGCAGCAGGCAGGAGGGGGCGGGGGCGGGGGGATCTGAGGCACAGCTTGGGGAAAAGGGTCGGTCAATTTGGTGATAAAGGACTCACCTCATCACAGCCCGTGCAGCGGGGTTTCAGCATTTCCGCGTAATGTCGCTCGCAGTAGACTTTGTCATCGTGAACGCAGTAGGTGAGGTCCACGAGGAGCTCGTTGCAAGTGCTGCACGTGAAGCACTTTGGGTGCCACATGACGTTCTCCACAAATTTGGGTGCGGCCACAATTAGTTCGCCCGTCGCAATCTCGTTATCACAGTGCGCACAATGCTCATCGTAGGGCGCATCCTTGATATAGGCTGAGCGAGGATTGTTGATTAAAGCAATATGAAATTACAATTAATTAAGTTAATTAATTAATTATTTACCTATGTCCAAAGCGATTTCATTGCGCGCCGTTACAAAGTCTTCGAAGGAGGCCTCGTGCTGCACCTCCAGATGCTTGCAGTGCTCCAGCGAGAGATCCTGCTTGGGCAATTGATATGAGATCTGCTGCTCGCGCAGACGTGCACCCTCGCTGCCCAGACGCGGCACCTTCTCCTCGGGCAGCTGCTCAAAGTAACGATTCACCCGCGATGAGGCACGCACACCGGGCGGCACCCACGTATAACCCAAATCCCTAGGCTCCATGCCCGAATCTGCTGGCGAGACCAGCTTAAAGCCCAGTCGCTCGTGCACATTGGTTGTCTGTTGCTGATAAATGGCGTGTGCCTCGCGCGGACATTTGCAGGACTGACAAGTTTTCCTGTAAACAAAAATAGGTATAAAAAAATGAATACTAAAAAAAGTAAAAGATTTGTTAATAAAAAAAAAGAAGTTTAACAAAGATTTGCATTCGTTTTCATGGGACGATTAAAACGTCTCGCAGTGTGAATTGATTCAGTTTGCTGCCGCTGCCAGTTGACAGCGCGCTAAGCGAAAGCTCGCTGTGTGGCGCCATCTAGCGGTAAGTTTAGCACGCTCGCTGCTTACCTTACAATGAGATCGTAAATTTCTTTTCTATCGAATACTTTGCAGTAAATGTTGAGGACATTCAGACAGGCATAGTGCATGCCCGTCCAGGGCACATCGGAGGCCAATGCCGCCCACAGTGGGCACTCAGCGTGACGGTCCAGGTCGAGCATTTTCACCATTTTACGTTGACTTTGCGGGACGAGGTGAGGCGTGTAACGAGTGCCGCTGGCAGCTCAGCGCGTTAACTGTACTTTGCAATCGTTTAGAGTACTCCGATGATGATGATGATGATAATGATGATGTTCTTAATGGAGTTTATTAAATTTGCTTTTATTTCACTTTTAAATTAACTTGCTTTCTTCTCAGTTAACAGTTTCAGTTGTTGCCGTTGACCGCTTCGATTTCTGTTTGACTCATCAAAATTTTTTCTTTTCTTAGCGGCCTCTTAACCAGTCACCAGTTGGGCGCCTCCAAAAGGTCTTACGTTGGATTATTCTCAACTATATATATATATACAATATATAAAAATTAAATCTCTCGTCTTTCAGTTGGCACGTTTTGACATTCTGCTGAAGGTGTTCGTTTAACCTTTCAGATACTTTGTTTACTATCAGAGATCTATTTAGCTACGCAAAAGAATACTACAACAATAGAATATATTCAAAGGAATGCAATTAATTGACTGTTTACTTAGTTTGCAATGAGATACAAATAATCCGCGTCATTAAAACGCCCACGCCACGAAAACTGAGGAGGGAGGCGGTGGCGGAGGCGGAGGCGGGCTGGGCATGAGCTCATATGGCCAAATGCCATGCCAGCTACCGATCTGAGCTAAATGACCAGCACTTTAGCAGAACGAAAGGTAAACGACGACGTGGAGTCGAAATGGAAGGCATCGTCGGTTTGGTTCATGCCACAAGGCAACTTTCTGATAAGATTAATAAAAAATATATACAAAAAAAGGTCGCTTCTGTCGGAAACATACCGGGGAATTGGTTTGCGTGATGTCATCGGTAGATTGAGGGGAGGGAAGGGGAGGGAGTAAGCCAGACAGGGGGAATGTTTAAGATTGTCAACAGCCACGAAAGTGTGGTAAATTGAAATAACACTAAGTACTCATAATGTACTCGATTCCATAGTCGGCGTAATGTGCCTAGAATAAAATCCATGAGTAACTAAATGCCATAACGAAGTCAGATAAGGCTCTATCTGGTATCTAGTTGACAGGGAAATGAACTGCTGAAAATGCCAGATGACCTTTTATAGACACGATTCGAACAGAATCTGAGAGAACCAGAGAAACTGTTGCTAATTGCGCACGACTTCAATGCGGAAAAGTGCAACAGGTTTGCATATATACAATAAGTGGTTAAGAGGGGGAGGAGGGGGGGTGTAGGGTAATGCAAACAAGGCAGAAATACAGAAAATTATTTGCTGAATGATTCACATTCGTTGAGTCTCTCCTTCGAGTTGAGTAATATTCTTCAGGTCAAATCGAATCTTATTTTTCTGTTCCGAAGACTTCGACCAAAGCAACGGGGCAGAAGATGAGTCAGCGAATGGATTATGCTTAGGATAGATTCAGGAAAGTTGATGGTATTCAAATTAATCATTTGTCTATAATAAAAATATATAATAAGTTGCCAAAGTTCTCTTCAAACAGTTTAATTAGTTGAGCAAAAAGAGCTTAAACATTTCCCAGGGAAGAAACTAAATTTAGATATTAATTTGCAGAAAAAACAAACTTTCATCCTCAGATTATTATTAGACCTTGAATATGAATATGTGTGTGAGTGTGTGTGTGTGCTCTTTGCTTTATTACCAGATAACTGTAGCAATGCAGCCCACGCCACGCCCCCCTTTGTATATGAATAATCTCAGTTATGTTTTATACTCGGAATGTTGTCGTTGCGCATCCCGCAAAATGTTATCGCAGTACAAACAATTGGTTTGCCATTAGAACGTGTTCGTGTCAGATTAAAGCCACTGGGAATACGTTTATATGGCATGCAGTGCCAGTTAGCCATATCATCTGCCATTTACCAACAAACAAAGCAAATGGAGCGCGGCTTTTATTTAATTGAATTGCGAACAAAACAAATCACACAAAAGTGTAATAACTGATTGGCTCTTAATAGACAATCAGCTGAGTGCGTATTAATAAAACCATAGGGAAAACATATCTGACTGATGGATACCCTGTAATATACTCTTAATTATATTTCAACTTTTCATTCAAGCCAAGTTAACGATCTTCCGCTGGTTTCGCTCTTAAGCAGCTTGAATACTTGGAAACTGCTTTAAGTATTTATAAACCGTTTTGCTTGAAGGAAAAGTTGTAGCTGAAAACTCTTAGGAAAACTCTCAGCTCGAGTGCAATACATAAAGTAAAGAAAGCACAAAAGGGTATAAAAAAAGAAGAAGAAAACATAACGCACACGGCAGAAACAGAAACAGTTAACGGACAAGTCGCTGCCAAAGTTTTGCTGCCAGATAAATGTAATTAAAAGCCAGACAGAACTCTGCCTTGAGTTTGGCACTTTTGATACCCTGTAATCAATAGGTATATGGCAATGGATGTGTGTGACAGGCAGGTGGACCCGAAGTCGATATATATATATGATATATATAGAAAGCTTTCAGCTGAATCGAGTTAGAAAAGTTGCCAAGGAAACAATTTAAAAGCAAAGCAAAGTGTGTTGTGTGTGTTTTGTGTGTGTGTTGTGTGTGTGTTTAGGGTACTCTATAGCTGGGTATCTCAAGCTGGTTAGGCAATTGGGTAGGGGTAGCCACAGTCAACAATTACAATTGATAAGCCCCAAAGTCACTTTCATTTATATGCTTATACGGCGGGGGGTGGGGGCGGGCAATTGGAAAACTTTTGGCGACAAACTGACGTTTTTGGGCCCCGTTTCAGCCGCTGTGTCTGTCCCCCCTACCCGCCCCGCCCCCTAAGTGGTCCCTTGCGAGAGGCCCTTTTGTTGGTGGCAGCGCACATGCAGCGCACATTTCGCGCTGACCTTCTTTTCCACAGGGCGAGCAAAATCCAATTTTCCACTATAATTGAACATGTTGCGCCATAAATAATAAACAATAAAAGTGCGCATAAAAGTCAACAGCGGAGTGCAACAAATCTCAATTATGAGCTCACAGAAGGTGTGTGTGTGTGTGAGAGCTTAGTAAGTGTGCAGTTTTAAAACTAAAGCCCACCCACTCGCACACACCTACACTGCGTGCGCTCTGCTTGGGCTCTGCTTTGGCTCTGCTTTGGCTCTCGATTAAATGACTTTTAATGCGATTACGACGACAACAAATAATGGCAAACAACAAGCAGCAGCAGCAACAACTATTACTACTGCAAACAACACACAAGTAGCAACAACAACGAGAGCTTGCAACTGCAACAACGGGTCAGAGAATAATGCACGCTGCGGCGGCAGCAACTGCCCCACATAAATAACTAAGTAAGTTTATAAGCTGTGCGTATGGATGGCAACCGCTAATTGAATCAGTGAGCAGCGAACCAGTGATAATATCACCCAGCCAAGGTAGATAATTAACATATGTGCGAGCAAGTGAGACAGCACCCAGTTACTGCTCCAAGTGGGACAGAGACAGAGCAAGGGAGTGCAACCCCCGCATTGCTGCTGCTGCTGGTGCTGGTGCTATGGCAACGCGGGAAAGCAGCTTTGCTCATGGCATTTTCCTTTGCTGCATTCAAAGTTTAGGAGTGGAAAACAAGACGAGATATAAAACAAGTGATTTTCACTCTACTCGACTCTGTCACACTGCCAGATACCCTGCAACAACAGCAGCTTGCCACAAAATAGAAGATTATTGCCACAAATCGTTGCCTTCCCATACGATCCTTCAACATAACCTCAAACTTATATATCGAAGTTTGATTATTAAGTTGGCACATCTTATACAGTATTTACTAACTTATTACATTAGAGAAGAGTTAATTTTTGCTGGTTTTAACTACGATTCTAGCTCCGAAAAGTTAATCGTAACTCAGGCTTGGAATTCAAAGCAAGAGCAGGTCAAGTTCTATAAGATATACTATCCAAGATTTTAGTTTCAGCCAACTTATACATGCTTAACATATATATATAGTAGTAACTTAGATCAGCTCATATTAGCTATAAACAATCCTAGTTAGTTTTAACTACGTTTCTAGCTCTTAGTTGGAAGCAAAGTTTATGCAGACTTTGACTTAGAATTCCAAAGCAGGTCAAGTTTTATGGGATTTACTATTCAAGATTTTACTTCCAAGCTACTTATATATGTTAAACATATATATAGTATTAGCTTATATCAGCTCATATTAGGTATAATCAAGCTTAGTTAGTTTTAACTACGATTCTAGCTGGAAGCAAACTTTATGAAAACTTTAGCTTGGAATTCAAAGCAAGAGCAGGTCAAGTTCTATAAGATATACTATCCAAGATTTTAGTTTCAGCCAACTAATACATGCTTAAAATATATATATAGTAGTAACTTAGATCAGTTCATATTAGGTATAAAAAATCCTAGTTAGTTTTAACTACGTTTCTAGCTCTTAGTTGGAAGCAAAGTTTATGCAGACTTTGACTTAGAATTCCAAGAGCAGGTCAAGTTTTATGGGATTTACTGTTCAAGATTTTACTTCCAAGCTACTTATATATGTTTAACATATATATAGTAGTAACTTATATCAGCTCATATTAGGTATAATCAAGCTTAGTTAGTTGTAACTACGATTCTAGCTGGAAGCAAACTTTATGAAAACTTTAGCTTGGAATTCAAAGCAAGAGCAGGTCAAGTTCTATAAGATATACTATCCAAGATTTTAGTTTCAGCCAACTAATACATGCTTAAAATATATATATAGTAGTAACTTAGATCAGTTCATATTAGGTATAAAAAATCCTAGTTAGTTTTAATTGCGATTCCAGCTGCCTGTTGGCAGCAAAGTTTATGCAGACTTTGGCTTCGATTTCCAATGTATAAAAGTAGCTCAAGTTTTATGGGATTTGCTATCCAAGTTTTCAGTTTCAGTTAACTTATACATGTTTAACTTATATATAGTAGTAACTTAGATCAGCTCTACTGTTATAGCAAATGCCGTAAGAAAACATTCTTAAGCAGAGATAAGCGATACGCCCAAGGTCAAGATAAGATTCAGGTGGAGGAGCAATTGAAATGTTGTTTTTCTTTTTCACTTTTTTACTTTCAACTGTTGCTTTTAGTTGCTCTACGTAAATACACACACAAATATATATATATACATATATATGTATGTTTGCGTCTCATTAAAAATGATTCAAGAAGAGTTCTTTAATCTGCAATAAGATTTCAAAAAGTTTTCCCTTTGCAATATGCAAATGTTAAATTGCATCGCGCTTTGTGAATTATAATGGCCTTGCATTCGCATTACTTTAGCTTTGACTTTATACTCATCTGCTTGTTGGGGATTACAGTTCCGCGAAATCTGGCCACAATGTGTTATAAATACAAACATACAAATTACACACATATATATATATATATATATAACATATACACGAAATGAAAGCGCAAATGTCAAAGGAAGATGAATCTGCCCTCTGCCTATACTACAAAAACATCGCGTGAAATGTAAATATAAACATTTTATATTTCAAAATTAATTATAAGGTTTATTTGGGCTGAAATCTGTGAAATCAACTATGAGCAGGGTAAACATTGTAACGTTTTATTAATATCACAGTTCGCCTGATTTGATGGCTTAAATGAGAAAAAACCTATTTACATTTCGACATTCGGTTTGACACTTTAAATTTGTGCAATTCGCTGGCTTTAAAAGAGGCAAAGGAAAGTTTTTGATTTCGCAAATTCAGAAGGAACTGAGTAAGTTTTTATCAGTAGGAGATCTCAAAGCTATAGTAAGACGCTGGAAGTTGAACAATAATATATATCTTGGATATTTTGACTATAATATTACAATAGTTAAACAATTAGGTGCTTCATCTTTCACATAAATCTAACTTGAAACAAATTTAAATGAATTTTGTTTTAACTTTTCGTTTAACGAAATCTGAAATTGATTCAAGTTCTAGTTAAACCAAAATTGAATCTGAAATTTTAGTCTAATTTAAGTTTCAATTGTAGCTTTAATCAAATCTGAAATTGCTTTAAATATTATTGAAAGTAAATCTGAAATTTTAGTCTACTTTTTATTAAAATTTAAGTTTTAACCAAATCTAAAACTGAAATTGTTTTCAACTTTAGTTAAACCAAATCTGAAATTGTTTTTTACGAATGTTCAAACACAACTGAAATTCTTTAAGCTTTTAATTAAAGCAAATTTGAAATTGTTTTAAGTTTTAGTTAAACCAAATCTGAAATTTTAGTCTACTTTTTATTAAAATTTTAGTTTTAACGAAATATGAAATTGTTTTAAATTTAAGTTTTAAACAAACTGGAAATTGTTTTCAACTTTAGTTAAACCAAATCTGAAATTGTTTTAGATTTTAGTTTTAACTAAATCTGAAACTGAAATTGATTTAAGTTTTAGTTAAACCAAATCTGAAATTGTTTTAAATTTTAGTTTTAACTTGAAAGCTGAAATTGTTTTCAACTTTAGTTAAACCAAATCTGAAATTTTAGTCTAATTTAAGTTTCAATTGTAGTTCAACACAATCTGAAATAGTTTCAAGTTTTAGTTGAACCAAATATAAAATTGCATTAAATTTATTTTAAATCTGAAATAGTTTTAGACTTTAGTTTAAGCCAAATCTGAAAATTTAGTCTAATTTAAGTTTAAGTTTAACCAAATCTGAAATTGATTTAAATTTGAAACCCTTTTGTTTACACTGATAAAAAAAGTTAGCAAATAAAAAAGAATTTATTAAAAAACAAAACAACATTTGATAATTGAAAAGTTTTTGGTTTCGTTTTCACTTTTAACTTACATTTGTTGTATCTATATTTGAGTTAAACAAAGCTTAAGCTTCAGTTAGATGCTCAGCGATCTTTTGGTTTAGGCTTAAAGAAAACAAATAAGGAAATTGTTGTAGGACACTTGGGAAAATGGAAAATATATAGAATATTTGGGCTGAACTGCCAGTGATTGGCAGAAGAGAACTGAATTTGAATGGGAAATCTGTCGGATTGTAGCGAAAGATTTCCGCATGTTTATACATAACATAAAAACAATAAGAAAAACAACAACAAAAAGGGAGAAAAACAGAAGCTGAAGCTGAGGCAGAGGCAGAGGCAGAAAATGGATGAATGTAAACAAATATGGCAGCAATTGGCGTATTGTTTGTGGATAAACAAAATATGAGATAGCTGAGAAATTTTGGAGTACTTGAACTTGAGGAACTAACGAGCCCACGCAGCCTGCACACACTGAGGGGGAATGAGAGGGGGGTGGAGGGGTAGGGGGAATGAGAGAAGAACCGTTAGATTTGCAATTGGGGGAAAAATAAAAAAATTTGTTGCACCTTTTTTGAAAATTAAATGAAATTGGAAATTAAAAAAAAAAACAAAAACATAAAAACCGCGTCGAAAATATTGCGCGAAAGACGCGCGCGCGTTGCCAATGGGCGTAGGAACAACGGACAGCAAAAAAAGGGCGGACCGCGACAACCGCACCGTTACACAATTCGATTCTAACTGAACTCTGCGTCTGCGTCGGCGTCGTCGTCTGGTCTGCTGGCGCGTTGTGTTTGTTGTGCTTGTTGTTGCTGCGCTGCCGAGTAGCGACGCCGCCGCAGCCGAAGCGAAGCGTAGCATAACCGAAGCGCCCCCTGGCGCAGCTGAAAGAAAGCAGGCAGCAGCGCGTCGTGGGAGACAGATAAAGAAAGAGACAGAGCGTGCATGTGTGTGTGTGTGTGTGAGGCAGCGATAATGACAAGGCACTTGCTACTGAGCCGCTGCTGCTGCTGCTGCTGCTGCGTCTACCGGCAAATGTCGCTGCATCCGTAGAAGCCGCAACCGCTTATTAGCCAAGCGAGTGCGTTGGGTTTTTTCTTCTCTCTCTCTCTCTCTCGCACTCTCTGTTCTTTGTTTTCTTTCTTTCTTTCTGTGTGTGTGTTTTTTTTATTATTATTATCTCTCTTTGCGGCTGTTCATTAGCGCAGGGCACACGCTGCACACGTGTATGAAGCGCTTTGGCTAATGAGTCAACAGGTAGTGCGCTTGGCTGCCTCACTCGAGCTCTGTGGAGCTGCAGCTGGAGTCGAGCTGCGGCCAGTGCTGAAAGTGCACCAAAGGGGGGGGATTCCATACGGTTAATTAATGGCCAGAAGGCGTTGCATTTATTGGATGTTGCACGTTACGCTTCCGCTGTTGCATTGCTTCGCGGGGGGAAAGGCGGTCAAGGTCACAGTCAAGTGGCAAAGCTACAAAGTGGCCACAACGCTTGCCCCCTTCTTTGACTTTGATTGCCACGTCCAACTTAATCCGTACAACATGCAACAAATTACGAGTATTTATAAACAAGATTGCCACAAAGTAGTTTCTTGTACGACTTCTTCAAAAGTCTTGCGACAGTGTGTGTGTGCGTGTGTGTTTGTGTGTGGGGGAAGGGAGGGGAAAAGTGGGAGGGGCAGGTTGGGGGCGCACATTGTCAGCAACCATATAAAATCCATAAAGACAACGCAAATGGCCCGTAAAAATATTATGATACCATTGAATGTTGCGCGAGTCGCTGGCCATTTGCCTTTGCTCCCCTACCCTAACTTTTCCGGGCATATGCAACAATCTGAGTGGGTGTGTGTGGTCAGGTGTGCACAACAAGTGATCTATAGAGAAGAGATACATAACACATTCTGAATTCACATCAAATTTAAAGTTAAAAAAGTTAAAACTGTTCTCTATTCCTCTACAGATCTTACTCTCTCCCTCTCTCAACTTCTCTCCTTCTTCCCCTCTTTTATAACTCTCCAAATTGACAGTTACTCGTAAAAATCGTAAGATATAGCTGACTACCTATTAACTGTTATATCATAAACTCTGAGAGTATATTAAGACTTAGTCTTAACCTTCAACGTATGAAAAAATGAGGCAATTTATGGCTACCTCATTTAGACTTAAAAAAGAGTTACATAAAATCGTTATATATAGTATATATGTTAACAAAACTAACTCTCTGATTCATTATCCTTGATTTACTATACCTTTCTCTAGCATTTGCAGTGTATACGCGCTTCGGCTTAAATATTTATGCTGTTCTTTTTTGCTGTCTCATTTCGTGGCGCACTTTGGTAAATTTGTATATTTGCACTAAAAATATACAAAAGTGTGCTACGCACGGGGAAAGGTGGGGGGAGGTGACAGTGGGGGTGGTGATTGGTGATTGCTGCGGTGGCCAAGTGTTTTCATTCATGGCGTACGCGCCCAAAAGTCAACAGACCCTCAAAAGCCACTGGCTCTGACGGACATCACACGCATAGACGGAATAGAAGGCGGGAAGAGGGGAAAGATGAGGATGGAGAGGGTGGAGGTAAGGGTAAGGTGGGACAGGGAATCGTACATCTCAGTTTGTAGTGACGCCAGCAGAAGAGCCTCAGGTCTCTGCCCCCCTGCCCGTTGATCATCAGAGAAAAGATAAAGATTCATTGCGTGCTTTGAGGAACGGGGCGTAATTTATGAGATTTTGTTTTTAATGCACAAATCGCGAATGTTGTAAACATAAATGATTAATTGGTTTCAATTGTGCCGAAGACTATAACCAAAAGAAAGGGCAGCTGTACGTGTCTACCATTCCCCAATACACACACACACACACACACACACATGTAGAGACATACGTGTATTGTATAAGCCATGTCAGCGAGCCCCAACGTACGTAGGTGTTGTGCCGAAGATTGATGACCCCTGCTGTGCCAGGAGGCGGTCCTCTTAATTAGAATCGCACCTTGGACGCCAAGCCTTACAGCCTTGCAAATTGCATGCATTATTAACTTTTGGCCAACACGACGAGAGGAGGGGCAGGGCAGGGCCTGAAAGTGGATGCCCCTGTCCAGCTGCCGCCACTCTGTCTATCAACTTGATAAGCAGCTACATTAAATGGTCCACTAAAACAGGTAATATAAGTACTACAACGTCTACTCATACTCGCACTCATACTCATACTCATACTCATACTCATACTCATACTCATACTCATACTCATACTCATACTCATACTCGTATTCATATTCGTAATCGCAATCGTAATCGTACTCCTATGTGCACAGCCTTATTCGATTATAAAATGCAAAACGTGACGCTGGGCGACGCTGCTGATTAATTGATGGGGATAAGCCGGAAAAACGTTGACACTGCACAAATCGCATAATCCGTATAATCCGTGTATAATCAATAAGAAACTAGAGGCTAATAAACATATCAATATCATGTGAACGCGGATATAGCAAGATTTTGATTCGGATTTCGGAGAGCGTTTCATAAAAATGCGCCTTGAACTTTTGTGAATAAAGTAAAATTTGCGAAACTTTTCGAAAGAAATATATAGTACAAAATATCAGAGATTTCTAGATATATATAGTATATATATTTATCTATTGATTTAATTTATTAAAAGTCGAGAACACACAGTCGACTAACAGATAAAAGTTTATTATGAATTATATAAAATAAAATTTTTAATAGAAATCTGGAAACTAAAAAGGTAAAAAGTAAAAAGTCAAAGGGTATTATTAAAAATGATTTTAAATTTGTAGCAAAGATAGGGGGAAACCCAGAAAAACCCCTATGCTCTATATATACATACTCGCCTCTAGAAATCATAAGTTATCAGTTCTGATTGTTTATGAAAAATAATTTAATGAAACGATAAAAAACGTGCAGCAAAATTACACCCACAATTGCTAAGATATAGCTATTCAATCTGGTATATCAATCCCTATAGCAGTTTTACATAAATTCATTGGAAAATAAACACACAATTTATAGGAAAACCAGTGGGTAGGGTGATACATATATATATATATAATATATACTATAAGGTATCTGCATGTCGAACACACTCGACCAAAGTACTCTTTCATGTTATGATACTTGGGAAGAAATACAGATGGTCAGTAATTTATACTTGTACCGTATATATATATATACCATATACTATATAGATATATACATAGATACATTCAATAATTGGTAATAGCTGACTTTCAGCAGATATTATTTGGGATTGTCTAATTATTATTTCTCAAGTATTTGAATTTGAATTTGAATTTCATTTATTTTCGTTCAATTCGATGATTGATCGGCTGTCTTCAGACAGCTGCAGCAGCAGACGCCTCTATATAGAGTTTTACGAGTAACATTTATAGATCAGATCGGTTTTCTTGTGTTATATAGTTATAGCAAATCGTTGGTATATAGACAGACCGTCGAGTTGGCAAAATGTTTATTACAAAAGCCATATATCAATAGATCTCACGGACCATAAACATCGATACAAAGCCTTAGGAAAAAATCGTATTCGTATTTGTTTGTTTATTTACCTGCCCGCCTATGATACATGTGGCTGTCATTTGCCGCTTTTAATTACACCTGCCTTGAGGGAGCCTCAAACAGCATCCGTGTAGCAAGCCCGCACCCGGCGTGCTTGTAAGTACATTAGATACATGTATCTTGCAGATACATTTGGCGCTGATTCGCTTGTCCCCAGTACAAATTGAGTCTGGGCTCTGCCATTAAGGCCATTATTTTACATTAGATAATGTACACATATACACATATACACATATACACCTGTAAAGCAGGTATAACTGTAAGCTGACTCGTAAACGTTTCTGTGTACTTTCTAAATGGTGGCTGCAAATGTTTTTATATATATCTATTTACTTATTTGATGGCTGGCATATTTATTTGTACAGAGTATAACATTTATATTTCACGTGTTTCGATTTTCAATTTCCCAATTTCCAATTTCCATTTTGCAATTTGCAATTTTCGTTTGTCTTTGACTTGATTTGTGAAAGCATCACATGGGCACATAAATTTGCTGTGTTTATTCTATTTGCGAGTAAAATATCATTTGGTCATCATCTTGAGCCAAATCCTTGCCAGCTTTCAGCAAGTTTGAACATATTTTCTATTTCATCGATAAATATGGTTTTTTCTTAGTTTTATTTTCTCTTTATTCTTTCTTGCTGCTTGCAATTTTAACTCACGCCTGGCCATTAATTTGTTTCGTTCACTAAATGTACGAGAGCTGGCGGGACTAATTGGGTTTAATGGGGGCACGTCGTAAGAATACGTACAATTTTGGAATTGAGCCACGCGATTTATTGGACATACCCGTCAGAAGCAAACAAGTTGCGTCAGTTCCGGAAAATATTCAATTCAATGGGGGAGAGCCTAAAAAACCCAGTTACGAATACACAATCGAAATTCCTTGAATCGTCGATTCAACACAATCGCTCGACACTCAATCAACACAGAACAAGAAATATCGTCAATAAATATTAAAAAAAATACACATATATATATATATATTTGAAATGAGTGGGAAATTATGCAAAACAGCAGCCGAAAATCGCAAAAAATCAAAGTAAATTTGTTTCAATTTTTCCATCCAAGCATTGCTCGCCACCCTTTCCATCGATTGCCAAAAGATTGATGATCAATTAAAATACTTTGCAGCTTGCCGGCAAAACTCATTCGTCCATAATTATCACACAATAACTCATAAATTTTGCCCCTGGCGTGCCAATGTCTAGGGCGCCGTTTACACTCGTATTCGTACCGCGTTCATTAACCACATATAGTTTCATCTTCTAGTGATGAGAGATCGCAACGTGTAAACGTTTATTTGCACGTAGCCAAAAAAAAAAAATCATCCAATATCAAAGCAAAAGCGAAAAAAAAACTGTTTTCAATATGTGGAATTTCGGTTGAATTCGTAAATTACGATTATTTTATTGGTATTTCGATTCGATGAATATCGTTTATCGTATTTACACTCACCGCTCGTCAAGCTGCTTGTGCGAAGTGCCGCCAGGTGGCGTTGGGGTTAATGGAAGTGCGGATGATTTCTTACGCCTGATGGCCATATGACGCTCGCGTGTGGGAAACTTTGGCTGCTTCTTGACAAGCACCGGCTGCACTTGGAAGACATCACGTGACGTCGACTGCATCTTCAGCTGCATTTTGAGCAAACTTTTCTAATGTTTTCTTTTGTTTTTGGGGTTACGTGCGCGACGACAACTGAGACCGAAACTTTAAAATAGTGTAAACATTGACAGTCGTTGACAGCTAAGTAGCTTATCTATTTATGTATTGCGGTCATATATAATGCGTGTGTCTGATTCTGATAAGCAAAGCACACACACACACAAACACATGCAAACATACATGCAAACATACAAATTGTATTGAGTAGTGTAAACAATGAATGAGAGCGACTTAATGAGCGGATCGGCACTTATTTGAGTAATGGCATAGCCTAACTCTCACTCACAGAGTGCAGTGTGAGTTTTCACTTGAATTTCGATTAATTTTATGCACCTGCACTAATCAAGCTGCCCATCAACTAACTAACTAACTAAGTAAATTCACTGACTGATCGCGTGGGGAACGCGCAAAAGCTGCAAAACAACTGTTAAACTGGCAAACGGTGCCAAAGCCTGGAATTGAGCATGAGTCAAATTTGTGCGACTGTAGGCAGAGCAGGAGAAGCAGCTGCGACAACTTAAAAAGCGAACACGAAGCGCCGTTAGACAGCCGTCGGCTGCATAATAAAGCTTAATAGACGAAGTATGAATAAGCACGAGTCATGAGTTCGGCAGCTTGTCAATCCGTCAGTCGATTGCACACACCGCTTTAAAAATTCAATGTCAGCCTCAGCCCAGTATATTATTACTCAAGCTCTGGGCCCTATGCCCCCATTAAATGTACAGCAAAAACTGCACGCGCCGTCAGAAAAAACTGCCTGAACTTGAGCTGAACCCAAAGCTGAGCGGGCAATTGCAACATTTCGATGGAAGCAAATAAGCAAAGCAAAACGAACTTCAAGCCGAAGAGAGTCAAAGAGAGTAAAAGAGTCGGAGAGCAAGAGAGCAAGAGAGCCCAAGAGCGGCAATGTTTGAGTGTACTTTTTATTGAAGAGTGTGCATAGAAGAAGAATTAAACAAAACAAAAGCAAGTCAAGGCCTTTAATTAGACTTTAATTACCGTTGGAAGCAGGCAGCAAGTGAAGCGAATAACGAGCCGAGCGTCGAGTCGAGCCGAACGGGCCGCCGAAGTGCAAATAGCACACGATCGAGTCTCGGCTCAGCGGGCTGTCATGTTACGCCCCCCTGTGGGCAATGCAAAAATTCGATCTCTCATGCTGAGTTTTTTATGGGCAGAGATAATAGTCACAGATGTTTTGTTCTGTTCTGTTCTGTTTTGTTTTGTACCGAAATTAAGGGGCAGGCCATAACTCAGCGTTGTAGAAACCTAATCGCTGTTGTCTAATAAGAATCTGAATACAACATATAATTAACAAATCAGCAAATGACGTATGTATGTACATATATATCAATCTGAACGATTCAATCGCATGAAGTCCACTCACCTCGAATAACTCAGTCTGTAATCTGCTCGCATTTGAGTTAAAGTGTCATCGCCGTGAACTACTTTTCCCCGAAGTGGGTAAATCTTTGTTGACAATTATGATAAATGCCACACACATAAACCTAATTTAATTAAGAAATTTTTCACATTTGAAGCGCCTTTATCTATATAATTATATATAGACTTAAACGACGAGTATGTGTATATTTATGGATTTTGGTTTCTTATTTATGCCCAGCAGATTTTGCTATTAAAGTCAAACGGAACCCCATAAAAATGAGACACAGCAAACTGAATTATAGCAAAATCCGCACACTCACATACTCACACACTCACACAGACACACACACAGAGGCATATAGAAGAAAAGACGAGCAGAAAAATGAAAACGCGCATACGCCCCGTATATCATCAGGAGTTGCGATTACGTGCCCGCCTCTGCACAGTCACAGCCCCATGCCCCCTCCCCAACTTGTCCCCAGTGAGACCCCCAGCCCACCCAATTGGCGTTTGGCCAGCATCAAAAAGAAAATGCAAACAAAACCGCAGTTAAACAAAAGGATGCGGCCGCAGACGAACAAACTAATTTTACAAATTAATAGCGTAATTTGAATTTCGTGGCCAGTGGCAGAGAGACCGTTAAGTGTTGTTGCCAATTGGCAAAACGATTCCCATTCCTTATTCCCCATTCCCCATTCCCCATTTGCCAATCCCAATTGTAATGGAATTCGCAATTCAAATTAGATTCGCACGCAGAATTGCATAATTGTTTGCTAATTGCAATTAAATGCACTTCAATTGCCTCATAAAAATGCTAAATAATTAATTCAATTCAATATTTGTTTTGAAACGCGAACCTCTAAATGTGTCACACACACACACACACACACATATATATACATATATATATGTATGTGTGCGGTTGCACTTTACTGTGTGGGGTCAGTCATCAGCGCGTTTAGTTTGCGGTTATTCTGGCTTTTACCGTTTAATTTAACGGTTTATTTTTCTTTCAAGTTTTATGATCAAAATATTTGGCATACACTCGTCGACGTCGTCGTCGTCGCCGCTGCCGCTGCTCGAGACTTTTGGCAAAATTTGGCAAATGCTGACGCATTATTTATTTATCTGTTTGCCATTCGCTGTTTAACTGTGGGCGTGGCGGGGGCGGCGCTGCTGACAGGGGGCGGGGGAGTGGGAGTGGGGTCTATGCTAAATATATATTGATTTTGGTTTAAAAATCGACAATTCAGACAAACTTAATCCGCACACGCACAAACGCAACGCTGTCGCCATCTAGCGACTAGTTATACAACTAACAAACACATACGATAGCTTTTAAAAGCTTTTACAGTGCGTGGCTAAATATTGTGACAATTCGCTTCAAACACTTTAAATGTCGTAAGAAACGTTTTATAATTGTTAGAATGAATCTTTGTACAGATATGGAAATGGATCGTAATCTATATATATTTATATATAGTTTTCACATCGACTCACCTCCAATCGTGGGCAGCAAAGCCGGGGCACTCGGATTTACATTGTTCGCAGCGAACGCCGTCGTCAACTTCACGAATTATAACACCCTGAAATTAGTAATTTTTAATTGGAACATTAAATATTATCCGATTATAGTACAATACAGACATATGTAATATATATATATAATAGGTACGGAAAATATATATAATTTGTCACACAATTTGTGGACAGTAAACAAAGTAGTTAAGTACAAAAAAGTTGAAGCTGCTCGACTAAAAGTTACCGTAAAAATAGATTTTAAATACAAACTGAAACTTAGTCAAGGAGTGTTCAAAACTTTAAGTAAACTTAACCCAACTTAATCCTACCCTTACCAAAGTTGGGTTCTGCTGCTTATTATACCCTGTCTTAACCCTTTTCAAGGGGTGTTAAAAACTTTTGTAATTGAAATATAAATATCCTCAGCAGAAAGGGAGGTGTTAAAAAGTTTACAACTTGAAAAACTTATGGAAAAACTTGGGAATTAACCAGTTGCTGCTCTAAATGTTACACATATAAAGTCAATTGGCAATTTGTACCCTAACAAAGGGGTATTATTAATATGTTATGAGGTCTGCAGACATTCCCAAGGTTTTGACTATAAATGGAAAATGAATTTCAAAGTTAAAACGTGAATTTAATTAGAATGCAGTCAAGAACAAACTAGAGGTTTAATACTCATAGGAGTTGATAGAAATCGACTAACTTTATCTTATAGCTGTCAAAGGAATCAGCAAATTTAATGCATAGTTTCCTCCTTATATATGCAGCTGGCGTTTAAGATATCCTTTGCTAACTGTTCAGATTTGAAGCTCATTTAGATTCTGTCTGCAAGTCTTTATTATTTTGTGTATCCTGTGAAAGAAACTCAATTTGCGCATTAAACAAATTTGTTGCTTAACTTCAGCTAAATAGATGTGAACAGCCTTGAAGGCAGCAGTTAAGGATCGACTTGGATATATCCTATAAGAGACTTGGATATATCCTATAAAAGACTTGGATATATCCTATAAACCTAAGAAGCTAGTTAAGAAATGGGGAAACAGTTTGAAAGACATTGAAAACGAAGACAATAAACAGAACGTAGAGAGTATCTGAAGGAAGGATAAATAAACCCTATTTTTAACTCTACTTTGATATATATATACCTAGATTAAAGGTCTATATGAATATATATCTATAAGCCATAACAGGGCTATAATTCAAAACTTTTTCTTCGTATACGAAGTAAGTTCTCTAGTCGTAAACGATCAGCTTGCTTTACCTTGAAATACCCTTTAAATCCTTTGTCTAGGGTATTATAAATACACAATTTATTTCACAAAATCACAAATTTAATTTCAGTGTTATCCCTTAACCCTTTAATTCATCTGTTTGGGGTATTCTAGGAGCAAACGTTATATGCGATTACACAACTCAATTTGAGTTTCGGCCTTTAACGCGCCATTGCGCTCAGCTGCCAAGATGCCAGCACGGTTTAGCTGGGCTTAACTGTAAGTGCAGAGGCAATGCAATTGTCTGACCTGGCCTGAGGCTGCAACTGCAACTGGAGCTGGAGCTGGAGATGGAGATGGAGTTGGAGCCAGAAAGCCGTAGGCATGCCAGCGAGAGGTCAACAGTCAGGCGATGCTTAGCCAAAAGGACTGCAACCGCCGTCTTCTTCTTGTGCGCTGCGACACTTGTTCCAAAATTACGAAAATGTGTGTGTTTGTATGTTTGTGTGTTTATACAAGTGTGTTGCACCCCCCCCCCCTCCCGCCAGGCTGTTTACCTCCTGCCCATATGTGGTACTCGTAGGACAACAACAAAACACAACTTGGACGTTTCCATTCTGATTCTGGCCATGTTTCTTTGTCTTTCTGTGTGTTAGTGTATGCATGTGTGTGTGTTGTGTGTTAATGCGGCTGGCAAACTGCAGCCAAATCTGCTGGCATTTTATTCTGTAATGTTTTTCGTTAGCTGCTTTTATGCTGGTTTTGTTCTATTTACACTGCAAAAAGTTGACTTCCAGCAGAAATAAAATACAAATTTAATATTCCGGATGCGGCCCAGCAGGAGAGATGTCAGATGTCGTTTGAGTGCATTCAAAAATAGAGCCTGCTAACCTCACACCATCCATCTTCTTTTCCATACCCTATATATTGCTTTCTTTCCATTTTTTTCTCTTTTTTTGGGCAGGACAACTCGTCGAACGAAATCCTGGCACGATAATTGTAACATGGCGCTCTGAAAATCGATGCTGACCCAGTTCATAGGCAGCACTCAGTGGCTGAAATGGAATGGTTGTGTGACACCAGTGTCCATATATCCATACATCCATGTGTATATGTGTGTCTATGGAGGATGCCACAAAGCCAGATGACAATACGTGCAGGCGTCGACAAACATTCCGTTCTGACGGATGAATGTGGCATTAAGTTGCAAGTTGACTACTCAAGTGCGCAAATGTTTGATTTCCACTTAGGCGGAGCCATTGTCCTTGCCACTGCCACTGGCACTGCCATTCGAACTGTCACTGGCTCTGCTGTTTGCCATGGCCATACAGATTAATGATCTGCCAATTAACCAGATGACAATGGCAATGACAATAAATTCATAATGCATAATCACAGCTGCCGCCTCGATAAGTTCATGCCTCATGTGGCCTGGCGAAAGTTCGCCCTGTTATTCGCAATTTGCCACAAATCCACACACGCACACACACATACACACACACACGACAAATTAGCAGTTGACATTAACAAAAATGGATTTTTAATCAAATGTCAGAAAAAAGTCAGAAAAGTTTTAAAGCTGCGTTTAATTAAAATAATAAAATTGCTGCAAAAGTAAATAACAGAAATGAGCTGCAGCTTTTTATTAATGAATATTGTATTATTTTATATAAAATAATATTTTATTTAATTATTAAATAAGAACCGCAGCGATGAGGCCTGAGGGTGCCCTCTGAGAGTCGATTTATAGCTGCTTCTTTTGAAAGAATTTCCTACTATATAAGGAGCACTATCCTTAGGCTAGCCTGGGATCATACATCCGAATACTATATATTCTATATAAAACACTTCTCTCTACACTTCCTGTTAAGCTTCTCCATTAAAAGATTCTCTGATAACAACAAGTGTAGGGTATATTTATTGGGGAGTCCCCAGACAGTAGCTCTTTGTTTTCGGTCGCTTTCAAAACAACAAAAAGAGTTCAAAGTACAGAAAAAAAGAAAGAAATAGTAGAAGAAACAAACAAATCAGGAATTATATGGCTTATAATTCATTAGCTCTATGCATAATGATGTCATACTACCCGCAGTCAATCAACAACAAACCCAATTTCATATGTAAAATATATAAGAAAAAATACTATCTAAAATATGCTGGGAAAAATAAAATATGTATAAATATTTTTAAAGTCGTATTACCAATTCTGAGTGTCATGTAAGCTGCATACAAAATATCGGCTAATTTAAATGAATGAGAACTAGTTGTACCCACACACAGTTACACACACTCACACACACACCACACCCACGCACTTGACATGCAATAGTTCTGGGCAAACAAATTTTTCAAAAATTTTTTATATCTCGATCTGAAATCGTTTCCAGTCTGAGCAACTTTTAGCCAACAATGACGCTATTTCGGTGTTGACTGTATGTCTACAGTTTTGGATAGAAACACAAAATATATACATGTATATATAAAAGAGTCCGTAGGTCGTTAAACAACGCAAATAATAAGAACAACAACAACATCGATTTAAAAACCGGCTCCGAGTTACTTGGAAAACGATTTACGTCTGGGCCCATATATCGTAGTATGAAGCGGTAGAACAGCAGAACCCGTAAGTGTTTGTTTATTGCAAAACACACACACACACACACACACACACGCACACAAAGAGAAAATTAACAGCAACAATAAAAACCGAAAAGAGGAAGAAGTAACAGCAGACTTTTAAGTACGGAATTAACAATTTACAAAAGTCGAAATTGTCGCTACTCGCGGATCACCTCAAAAAGCGTCAAAAATTTCGCTGGATTTTCGTTAGCTGCGCTTTTTTTCTCCTTCTTTCTATGGATACCCTGTAAATTAAAAGAGGGTATATTAACCTGGTGTATGCAGAAATCAGAGGGATCATAAAGTCGTTGCCTGTATAGAATTATATATTATATCGATCAGCATCAACAGCTGAATCAATATGTAACTTTCTCTTTCTCGCAGACTGTTTGAAGTAGACGTGAACTTCAGTGATATATATACAAGATCCGTAAACTTATATAGATCTAATGAAACTCAATCAGGTGTGTCTATAGCTTAAGTTATCTGCTGTTTTACATTTGGAATATCCTTGCATCCACTTGCAGCTTCCTGATAGAAGTTTACTATTCATACTTCCTTTATTTTATATTTTCTGTCAACTTATTTAATTAGATTTAATTATTTATTTATTTTATTTATTTTATTTATTTTATTTATTTTATTTATTTTATTTATTTTATTTATTTTATTTATTTTATTTATTTTATTTTACATATTTTATTTTATTTATATTTTATTTATTTTATTTATTTTATTTATTTTATTTATTTTATTTATTTTATTTATTTTATTTATTTTATTTATTTTATTTATTTTATTTATTTTATTTATTTTATTTATTTTATTTATTTTATTTATTTTATTTATTTTATTTATTTTATTTATTTTATTTATTTTATTTATTTTATTTATTTTATTTATTTTATTTATTTTATTTATTTTATTTATTTTATTTATTTTATTTATTTTATTTATTTTATTTATTTTATTTATTTTATTTATTTTATTTATTTTATTTATTTTATTTATTTTATTTATTTTATTTATTTTATTTATTTTATTTATTTTATTTATTTTATTTATTTTATTTATTTTATTTATTTTATTTATTTTATTTATTTTATTTATTTTATTTATTTTATTTATTTTATTTATTTTTTATTTTTATTTTATTTTTTTCATTTTTTATTCTTTCTAGCCTATTTAGATTTCGTAAATAATTTATATACATATTAATATATTATTAATTTATTTCAATTTATTCAGTTATATTTTATTATTTTTTTTTTAATTTGAGTTTTGTTATCTTCATTTAAATAGTTTATATAAGTTATTTATTTTATTTATTTTTATGTTACTTAAATTTATGTATTTTTTGCTATTTTTATTTGCTTTTTTAATTTATTTAGCAACGTGGTTTATCGTTTATTTTTAATCATTTGCATTCATTTTTTTTTTTTGTATATTACTGTTTCCATTATATTTAGAATATTTATTGATTATTTCACATTTTATTTATACATATTTATTATGTATACATTTATTATTATTATATATATATTTATATACATTTTTAGTTTTATTATTTTTATTTTATTGTATATTTGGCCTATTAAATATGTAAAATGTAACAGGCAAAAGAAGAACGCATCTGTATTAGATTTATAGATATATATTTTGTATATAATATTATATTAATTTGCCTATATATAATTCGCTTTACCTATTTTTCCGAGTGCATAAGATATAGTATAAGATCAATTAATTGATATATATATTTGAAAATCTTTATATGGTCTGTAGACTCATACGGCATAAAGAGCTCAGGATATTATAATATTATATTATTAGATATAAACCTTTGCCTATATATAATTCGCTTTACCTATCTTTCAGTCTGCATAAGATATAGTATAAGATCTATTAATTGATATATATATTTGAAAAACTTTATATGGTCTGTAGACTCATACGGCATAAAGAGCTCAGGAGACCGAATTTGGCGTATAAATTCGTTCAAGCCAGAAGGAGTTGAAGTTAGTTTTAAAATTGTGAAATATTTTAATACAAAAACGTAGAAGTTTTTATACGATATGACAAGGTATCTTAGGCCTATTTAGTGGGTAGCTGTTAGTCGAGGAGAATTCGCGTGGAGAATTCTTACAACTCTTTCTTGGTTGAATGCCTTGTCAAAATTCGCATCAATTAACACGATTTTGGCCGCTGACGATGCTCCGAAGGTGTTTAACCTGTTTGCAGACCCACGCAATATGCTTATAGAGTGTAGACCCCTCCACCCATATATGTAAATATCCACATTATACTTTATACTATATAGTGTATAGTGTATAGTGTATGGGCAAGGCTACGACTCCAAGTTTACATTACGTTTATTTTTCACAGTCTAGTTAAGATGCCACGAAAAACTAAATACTCGTACGAGAAGCGAAAAAACGAGAGAAAAAGAAACATTTTTTTTATATAAAATAAAATTAGTTAAAGTGGCTGATTCCAAATGCGTTGCAAGTTGCGATAGAAGCACAACAACAACAACAGCAACTCTGAGGTCTAACTATGTAGTTCAAGATCATGCGTAGATCAGCGACTAACTGTTGTTGTTGTTGTTGTATTAGTTTTAGTTGTTGTTGCCAAGTTTAGCTTAGGCGCTGTTCGCTGTTGACTTCTCGGGCTACGCGCTCTCAATGCTGGCCCCGATGTGGCCACATTAGAAAGTGATATACACGCATCTGGCCAGAGATTAGTCTTACAGCCAGATACTAGAGCTGTGACTTACTAATTAGTTAACTAGTCGAAGGGAAGAGTAGGGGGAGCAGGAAATGGGATGTGCGATCTGAGGTATTAGCGCTGAGAGAAAGGTCATAAATATAATATGGAAACTGTCGAAAGAATTCGAATTCGAGAAGCCATATAGAAAGTGGGCCTCTCCTTAAGCTCATTTTCTCAAGCTGCAGCTTTATGTTATTATGGCATCTATCGATTCTTCTTTTTAAACATCGAGAGTCTAATAAGTGGCTTTTAAAGTGAAATTCAGAGATCCTCTAATAATTCTTATTAAATCTTTGTATTTTTGGCATCAAAAACTCGTTTGTTCGTGGATTTGTTTTTAAAACTGCAAAGAATCTTTATGTAAACAGAGCTTGATATTTTATGGCTAAACATTAAATTATTATAAATTTTTCTGTAGCAAAGCAGAGAATCTATATAACTTAATGGAAACAAAGTATTCCTTTAACAGAATTCAAATGTCTTGTAGAACTTTAGGTATAAATAAAGAAAACATCGAGTAGTCGTATCTTGATTTGGTTTTATGGTTATGCAAACTATTGATTCTTTATAACAAAATACTCAGATGCTTTGTCTGTTATAGAAAGCGAAGAGTTTTCTGTAGTAGTATTTAAATTCCTGCTTCAACTCTTTGTAAGGATAACATCGAGTCAAGAAGTATAAAGACTCGGTGTTAGGTTATGGGAACTATATGTTCTGCTATAAATTCAAAGGCATCTGAAAATAATTATAGGAAAGTATTCTTACTATATTAAATTCAAATTCTTCAAAATTTTGCAAGGATAATATCGAATACAATGTTAGATAATAGGAACTACAAATTTTGCTATAAATCCGACGAATCTGAGGAGTTGTATAGCAAATACTTTTCACTCAGATTTTCCCATAAGTTCAACACTTTTTATAACAGAATTCAAAGGGATTTTTCATCTTTTTATATGGACAACATTGTCTACTTGAATATTGACTCCATTTTATACTATAGAAACTGTAAGTTCGACCATAAATTCAAAGAATCTGAGATGTGTTATAGGAACTAGAGTTTTCATAGATCTTCCCATAAGTACAACACTATTATTTTAGTAGAATTCAAAGGGCTTCTTTAACGCTTTATAAGGATAACATTGAGCAAACGAGAACAATGTTAAATTATGGGAACTACAAATTCTGCTATAAAGGCAAAGCTTATGATAAAAGTTATAGGAATTAGACTTTTAACAGATCTTCCCATAACTCATACATTATTTTATAACAGAATTTAAAAAAAACTCTTTATAAGGATAACATTATGTCATGAAATATAATGCTAGATTATGGGAACTACAAACTCTGCTATAAACGCTGCTTTCAGAAGTGTTAATGAAAATAGAGTTCAAGTCTTGAAGATCTTCTTTTAACTTCAACACTTTTTTCAACAGAATTGAATAGGGATAACTTTAAGAACTCCATGTTCTATTATAGAAACTGTAAAGTCTGCTATAAATGCAAAGAAAATGAGAATTGTGGAAAGAGTTTTTATAGATCTTCCCACTTTTTTCAACTACTCAAACGATGATGATTTGACATTGGATCAGTAATTGAGGTGGGTGAAAAAGCAATTTGATGGCAGCAGTCAAGAAAGGAGAAAAAGAAACAGCTTTTGGAAAGGTGATAGGTCAATTGCCTTATAAAACCCCTACGACAAATTGTATTTATACGTAAATCCGCACGTATCCTTATAAGGCTCTGAGCTGTGAATAAGATTATATAAGAGCGTATGCAATGGTGAAGTGAATCATTTTGTCAGACTCATATTTGGTTCGATTCATTTAGTATATACAGATATATACAGATATATATACTGAATATATTTCTATATAGTATTTAGCATAATACTTAAAAGGTGCAGAAGCAAATGAAATGTCTGCTGACGTCATTGTTTGAGTGAAATATATATGCCGTTAAGCGTAGTATTCTTACAACCAAATACGGTTATAATAAGCTCATCTGCTTTCTTAGTGTTAGACCCCAGGAATATGGTATACTATATCTATATCTATATGTCTGTAGTCGTACTCGTACTCGATTTCGATGCTCGTCACGTAACACTCGGCGATTGTCATGCACAGTTAGTCATATGAGAGTTGAGCTGCTACGGATATTATATTGACCAAAAAGTTAACGACAAAACTTTAAATAAATATCCATATATATATATATAGTATGGTATATAGTATATACTATATAAATACACTTAAGATGTGTTACCAGATTTTGAGCAAAAATTAACACTTCAATAAAATGTGGTACAATACGACTTCGAGTACGAGTATCGTTTCAATATTTATGTATGAATGGATATTACGATTATTGTTTTTCTCTTGGCGTTCCACTTATATATATATATATCGTATATATGTCTGTTAATGGAGCTGCAACTACCCTGAAAACAAAAATAACCCGAGGAGAGAAAGAAACCAATTTTGGCAACTGGCAAACAAAATGTTAATTATCAATTTACACAACACGCTGAGATTTGTTGCTGGCTTGTTTATTTTATTTTTTCATCGCAAATCGCATTATTGGCTTCATTTATTTACTTAATTATAATTCTTTTTACATACACAAAAAAAAAGAGAAAAAAAAACAAATTGGGGGTGGTGGAAGATATAAACATAAATCAATTGTTAGCACAATTCGTGAGGGAAAATAAATAATATTCACTACGCTGCGACTCTGCGAATGACGCAAGAGTTGTCATCGCTGCTCGCCTACCTAATGCCTACCCCTGCTGCCTAATGATGCCTAATGATCATCATCATCATCATCATCATCATTATCTATCTTCTAGTACTCGTCATACACTCGTTTTAGCCATGGCCTAGAGCTGAGCGCGTCAATCAACAAAAGTTGCAAAATAATCGTTCGATACTCTATAAAAAGATAGACACAAACACTCGGATACTCTATAAAAACTCAGTTCGATTATCATCTTAAAATTCTCTATACAAAAAGCTGAGCAAAAACTATCGTTTGCTGCGTGTCACGCGCTCATCCCTAACATAGAAAGCAAATGTTACTTGTACTTGACTTAATTGTAAACACACTGTGCCCCGATCGAAGCGTGTTGCATGTGGCACGTTGCACATTGCACGTTAACGCCATGGAATCTTTATCGGCGAACGATTGCGTCGTGGCATTGGGGCTGGCGCTGCTGCTGCTGCTGCTGTGAGGGCGGCTCTCGGCGTCTGCTGCTCGCGACGCCCCCAATTGACGTTGGATACGCCCACGCCGCCAATCGCTGAGGAGTGTCGAGAGCTGGACAATGACTTGCCAGTGGCTGTTGTGGGCGCAGGTGCATTATAGTGGCCACCGAAGTAGGTGGAACTGGCCTGTGGATGCTGTGGATGCTGCAGGTGGTGCGGCTGTCGACTGCTCGGCTTGTTCCCGTACAGCTGAACGCGGGTGGGTGCACGTCCTCGGGCGGGCGCCGGCGACAATTTGCTGTTCTGCTCGCTGCCGATGTGCACCAGTGTCTGATAGCGTCCACTGCTCCGCTGCTGCTGCTGCTGTTGATGCTGTGGAGCTGCTCCTAGGCGCGTGGGCGACTGCTGCGTCTGGCTGCGATACCATTTGGGAGCAGTTTGATTGCTGACGGCGGGCGGCGTCTGGCGCGCCAAGCTGCTGGCGAGCAGACGCTGCGCGTAGTACTCTGTCGTGGGCATGGGCTTGGCCACGCCCACCGGCACGAGACGGCCGGGGGAGTGAGGCAATATGGAGTTCTTGATCTCGATGCGTATGGAGGACGCGGGCTGAGGCGGCGGCGATGGCGACACATGACGCAACATGGGCTGTGCCACGCGGAACGTCTCGTTGCGTTTGACGGGCGAGCGGGTGGCAGAGCGTGAGGGTCGATCCCGGAGCGGGGAACGCGACTGCGGGCGATAGTTGTCGTTCTCGAAGACCAGAAAGTCCGGTCGGTTCTCCTTGGACTCGCGACGGTTTCCATGCTGCGACTGGGGCGCTGCCGGAGGCGGTGGCACCTCCACGAACCAGGCGGGATTATGTGGTGCGTCCTTCTGCTGCTGCAGCAGGCGGTCGCGAAAGGATTTGCGGAAGCTGCTCAGTGTGACCGTTTTGTACTTTTCGCGCTCATCCTCCTCGAGCAGATCATCGTTCGACTGGGTCTTGAGCTGCTCCAGCTGCTCGCGCAGATGCGTGGGCGTCTTGCTCTTGCGATAGGTGCTGGAGTCGAAGCTGCCGCTGGAATTGGAGCCCTGACTCGCCGGACGCTGTGTGCTGGGAGTTCCATCGCCCGCCTGTCTACCCTTGTAGCTGCTCTGCTGCTCGTAGAGGAAGTTAAAGGGATCCGAGTGGGCATCATAGTCCAGCATGCGATCCCCATCGCTGCGCCACTTGTAGTAGGTGTTGGTGGCCGTGTCGCTGGGATGATGCTCATAGCTGGCCACCTCCTCCGGCGAGGGTGTCTTCTTGCGCTTGGTGAAGGTGCTGAATTTGCTGAAGACCTTTGACTTCTTCGACTTCTTCTCCAGCGTGCTGCTATTTGACTCTGTGGCTGTGGCACGCTGCTGCTCCTCGTCGGAGGCGTTCAGTATGAAGGTGTCGCCGCGCTGGAGCGTGGAGCTGGTTGTCGAGTCGCGCCTGGAGCTGATCACACTGGCCGGTCGGGAGCTGCAGCTGCGCACTGGCGTCGTATCGCGAGACGACCTTCTTCTGGAAGACGTGGCCCCCACCAGCGATGAGCGTATGTTGCGAAAAAATGACATCTCATTAACCTTGAGACCCCGCCGCCGGCGCCAACACTTCACAACAACAACAACAACAAAAATAACAACAACAACAACAACGAGAAGAAGCTCGAAAGCAAAGCTGAATCTACCCACAAAGATTTTGTGTGTGTGCAAAGTCTAAAAGTCTCGTTTGAGTCTACACACGTTTACGGCTCGGTTTCTTTGGCTTTTGGATTTGGATTTGGTTGGGTTCGACGCGTCTGGCACTGCCAACTGCCACGGAGCAACTGAACAACTGAATGACCGACTGAGCGAATGAGCCAATGAGCCTCCCATTAACTTCAGTTATTACGCGGATCACTAGAATTTCTGCGGCTTGACGCTCGCTCGCTTTTTGTTTTTTTCACCTCGTTTTGCTGCTGTCATTCGTTTCGTTTCGTTTCGCTTGTCGTTTCGTTTGTCGTTTGTCGTTTGGCGTTCGTCGTTTTCCTCTTTGTTTTGACCAATTTGGCGTATACTTAACGTCATCATTGCGTTTATTATTATGGCCACATTATGTGTGTGTGTGTGTGTGTGTGTGTGTATATCCCCCTCTCGCTCTCTGTTTGCGTAGGCGTTTAGGGCCTCAGCACGAACCAAAACCAAATCTCGACTTGAAACTTATTTCGTAATTTATGCACCAAAAAGCGCTCTAATTAGTTATCTACCGTAGAGCATCAACAGCTCATTTAACGCATTACCGTTTAACACAATGCAACACACTCGCTACACACACAACAACAACCTTTACACACTCTTTAAACCAACACCTCAATTGTGCTGACTTGCCTTTTGTTGTGCACATTTGTCTTTGTTTATTTGTTTGAAGTGCCAACTAAGCAGCTGCCATTCTCTACCAGCCTTTGCACAGTGGTTTCAATGCCTCAAACAAATTAACAAAATTGCAATTCAAATGTATTAGAATATACATATAAGAACTTAGAATTGAGTGTACTATATATGTATATACTCAATAAACTTAAACAGTAAACATAAACTTAAATATAAGCCAGCTTAAGCCTTAAGTAAGCCAGTATCCTGTCTAAAAAGAAACTCATTGCGAATGTCAGCTAAGTTTATTGTGTGTCTACAAAGCTACCCAAATATATATTGAATAATTTCTCATATATCACTTGAACTCTATTGGAATGATATAGAATTGCCTCAAAAATTATTGGAATTCAATTGAAAAATATTTTAATTTTTTCTGGAAGCATATTAAAGTTAATCTCTCTCTGGTTTCTCCTCTGTCTCTCTTTAAATTCGTAAAGATCAGAAAGAAGCTTCTGAGATACCTTAAAATATAAATAAGTTCCATCAAGTTCCAATAGATGTATCAATTTATCCATATTTCTGGTCTAACTTTAGGATATCTATAGGATTCTTACACCATTTATAAGTTTCTATCGCAGACAACAAGGAATTTTTCGCAGAATTTTTAATATATATTTCCTAGCCTATTTCAATGATAGGGTATCTGTTACTTGAGCACTCCATATAGTATTCTCTTTCTAGGATTCTTAATATTTTTAAATGATATTTACTATAGGGTATGCGTTAGTTTAGCACTCTTGAAAGTATTTTATCTAAAGATTCTTAAATCAATTATAAATATCTATTATAATATTATAAATTTCTAATATCACAAATGACATGGCATATGCTCAAAAATTTTAATGTATAAAATGCTCAGCAAAATCAGCAAAATGAAAGAGTAGAATCTACAGAATATTTGAATTTAGGGTATCAACTCTTAAACATATTCATTTTATAATATAAAACTAAACCAAAGCCGATTATATTTCTCTAATAACCATTGGACTAAGACCACTGTGCAGTGGTTTAGTCTGAAATTATCGATGGCTTTTGATTGGGATGGCCAGAAGTTAGACACCTCATTGTTCGCCTTAATGAATGATTGAGTTTCGTGTGCGCACTTTTGTGGCACTTGATTTGTTTCGCTTCCGATTCCGCCAAAAAAAAACAGAAAGAAACGCCGACAATCGAGAAATCGACAAACTTATGCGAGTCATTAGATTTTATCTGTGATATTCAAGTGCGAGCAACCTTTTTATTGCTGCTTAATGCAGTAGAAGCAGCAGCAAAAGCAGCAGCAGTGGCAGTAGCAGCTGGTCTCAATTAATTATTTATGATGACTATACGGATAAAGTCGACAGAGGCGGATACACCTGGTCAAATTCCACATGAATATTTACGATTATAAAGGGCTGCAGTAAGCCAAAACGTTTCCATCTAATCTATATATTATATATGTATTGTGGCTGAAACTGAAACCACATGAACAATTTATGTTGCCTACTTTTGGGCTTGCGGCTGAAATTAACATTAAATGGATAAGCCCGAAAGTAGGCAATGGAAAAGTTTAAATAGCAGCAATTTATCCATTGGGAATGAATTTTTTTCTTTTTCTGCGCTTATTTTGAAAAATTTACAAGCCAAACATTAAGAAATGTTGTTAAGAAGCGTGGAGGTCTCCTTTTATCAAGTCCAAGTCATATACACACTTGGGCAATCTAAAAACGCAGCGGGCGCTGGAAAAGTTCACGCCACTTGCAGAATCATAGAAACATGAATTTCTAAGAGGCAACCACACACACACACACACACACATAAACCATAAGTATATATATTAGCACGAGGTGTAGTGGAATACTTTTGAGAGTGCATTTAAAGCACAAGACGTAGTCGCTGGAAACTTATGTGGCAGCCTTCTCTCTCAGTGAACACTTGCAGAGGGCCACGAAAACGAAAACGATTTTGTTGAACTGCCGGCTTGCCACATGCCTCACGCAGCAGTGGGTCAACATACCACACACTCAAAGAATTATTGCCATGGCTAAATGTTTATTATGAAGAACAATTGAGTGCTAAAACAAGGCATACTTCGTATTACTACGGACTATGCAATAAATTGTTTATGCGAATATTTCAAATATTTGTTTAATTATAAAACTTGAAATGAGCTCGAGTGTATTGAGGTTAAATATGTTATAGAAGTTCAAAGGTTAATAAGATATATTTAAGAAGATACATAAGAGATTAACTTATCATTCATAAAAATAATCAAATAATCAAATAATCATATATGAGCTCAATTAAATGATCTTCAGTTCAATTTCTACTGAAGAAACTTATATCTCATTAGACTTTCCTTTCAATTAAGTTCCATGGCATCAAATCAATTGAATCAACTTATAAATCAACTTCTCCACTAATGCATATCCGAAGGACAACTTTCATCAATCCAAATCCAAAAGATTCCTCCAACCTTTGCATAAAACTGCAGTTCAATCATTTAGCTTCCATTTGAATAGAATCCCTGTGATGAGTTTAATTGAAAGAAGTCTGAACAGTTTCATAGTTGAGGTAGGAATCGAATCTAATCTGCCATTCAATTAGTCGCATTCGAATCGAATGTCAAGGATAAGTGCAATCGCAGCAGAGCTGCAGGAATCGATAATCACGCTGAAAGCTGAGACTGAATAAATAATCCAGTCACAAAATCCTCAAAGGACCTGCAAGTTGTAATTGACATTTCTCGGATATGCTTGAAAATATTAATTGAAAATATTGCTTAAGGTTTGCTATGTACACACACACACACACACGCATAGAGACTGTCCAAGCAGAACTATAAATGTATCTGTATCCTAATAGAAGCAATTTGTTCGATAGCCCATCGAGTATACTTCTAGTATTGTAAGTGGGTCTGCAAGGACCCACACAGAAAACAGGTTACCTACTTGAGTTTCTTGTTATTTATTTATGTGTCACTAAACATACGAGTACGAGTACGAGTACAAGTAGAAGAAGGAAAAACGACAAAGAGAAGAAGGAAAAAAGGAAAAGTGAGTGCACAGATAGAAAGAAATATGTATCTGTGTCCCTCGAGATACAATTGTATCTTCGTTTCGATAATAGCCAATGAGCATTTGACACATTTTGAATGCATTTTGTGACACAAGACGCACATGTGACGACCATTTACATTATTTATCAGCTATTAAGTCATACCCAATACACACACACACATCGATACACACACACACACACACAATGACAGCTGCTGGTGCCAATGTCAGGCAACAAAAGGCGGCAGCAATATCCATTCATGCCCCTCAGCCAACTGAAAGCCACAAATAAGCCAAATCATTGGTGGGTGTTGAAATTGAAAATTGTGAATCTACTTGTTGTTGGTGTTGTTGTTGTTGGTGTGGTAATTGGGGTTGTTGTTATTGTTGTTGTTGCAACTTATTTCGTTTATACAAGTACGAGTCGAGCTGTCTGTGTTGATATTTATGCGCACATTTAGCACAATTAAAAATTAACACACACAAGCGCAGCCTGCCAATGACAAGCTTTGCCCACACTCGAACACACACACAACATTGCTAGATATGAAACCAAAAATAAAAGAAGAAAATCACACACACACACACACCATACACACACACGACACACGACACATGGACAATGTGTCCACTGTGTGCTTCAAGGAAGTGGGCGAGCGTGTTTTTACAGTTATGAGCAGCGGTCCGCACAGCTGGCCAGTCCGGCATCCATTCAGTTCAAGTCTCTCTCAGGGGCCACAGCCAGCCAGAGATACTACCTACGACTCCAGCTCCCCAGCAGCAGCAGCAGCAGCATCAGCTTCAACAACAACTACAAGCCTCAACAACAACATAAAACGTGACCGGTTGCCGGCGGTGCACGTAACGTCAGCGGCCGGCGCACAAAATAGACCAACATCGTCTGCATTGTACATAACTATACTTCAAATGCGAGGTCCTTCCATAAATAACCCATTCACACTCACATTCCATAAACAAAGACACTAACTCAAACATTTTAGACGCAGAGCTGTTGCTCGACATTCTATTTGCTCTTTACAGCAAACTGATCCGATTTATAATCCACTATTATATCGTATATATAATATTTATAGAGGTATTTCTGAAGTTAAAATATTTTTTATAGAATTGTGAGATTACTTCTTGCAACTTGGTAAATATGAATTATTTTTATATAAAATTTTACTTTATAATTATTTTATTTGAAGTATAAAGAAAATTATTGAAAGGATTTCTGAACTCTCTCCATTTTTAGTTCTAATCTTATGAATGGCAACTAAAGCTGTTCTGGATTACAGCAAATGATTCAGTTATATATGATATAATACTATTGTACTTAAATCTATAATAGAAATTGTTGAGTTACAAGAGAAATATAGAGAATATGCTAAGAGTTTGCTAATGAAGGAATAAGCCTAAACTAAAAATCAAATGGAAAACACAGCAGTTGGAGAATCTTTTGAGTTGCGAAACATACAAAGATGTATACCATATAATATTAATATAATATAAAAATAATAAAATAAATATATATTAATAATATTAAGAATTCAAATATACATATACAAAAACAAATTAGACAGACAAAAGATTTTAGAGGGTTACCAAAAGAGATCAACACGAAACTGTAGAAATACTTCTATAAATTCTTCAGTATAAACACATATAATACTCGCATATATCCCTTTCATATACAGATCAAAGCTGACAATTTAGTGAGCGACCCTCGCACAGATGCCACATACTCTTCTTATCTACATAGGTGCCAAGTGGCACGCATGACGCGAGCTTTGCAACTCTCTGGAGTCGGGTACCCGTTGCTCGTTGCTCGTTGCTCGTGCCTCATGACGTGTCTCATGACTGTTTTATTTGAATTTTGGAGAAAGGCCATATGGCGCTTTAATGGAGGAGAACTTGAAGGAGATGGAGATGGAGGAGCTAGAGCCAAAGCTGGATATGGATATGGAGAAGCAGCAGTTGGGGGAGGTGGCAGGAGCAGCAGCTGCACCAACTGCAGACACTCGACTTGTTGTTGAGTTGTTGCTTGCTTCGAGTGTTGTACAAGTAGTTGGACCGTTAGCTCTGTGAGTGTGTGCGAGTGTGTGTGTGTGTCTCTATGCCCAGTTAACGATAGCGATGACGTCGAGCTTTATTTTTAACAAAAGAAAAACAAATTTTGTTTAATTTACTTATTGGCAAACATAACTCGTTTCCCTCTTGTTATCTATTCGCGATGTCGGCAAAACTTTGGCAATTACCAAAGCCCATGGCAAAACTCAAATCGAAGAGCCCCAAAAAGAAAACACTTTACGCACAGTTATTAATAGTAGTAGTACGGGTACTACTCTCTCTCTCTCTCTCTCTCTCTGTCCTCAACTTGTAGAACAACAATCTGTTTAAATAGTAAAACATTTTAAAGTTTTCTCTGAATCGCATCAAACGTAACATATGTAAACTATAAAAGAGCTCTTCAAAATTGCGGAATGCGTTACGTCTCTGATATATCCTACATACAAGTATAATAAGAGTATAATAGCTACTTAATATGTTTGCAAATAATCCAGATACGATTCAGTATGCTAACTATATGGAACACATATAAAAATGTCTGGATTATAAATATGTTTGTGATAAATCTATTAAATTAGTTGTATTATTTTTCTCTCCTAAATAGCTAACAGTGCGAGATCTTGTTCTGTTTTAACTATATATTATATAGTTACAAATTGTGACCAACACATATATTATAATTTGATATTATTATACATATAATATTATTATATTTAATATTTCTTTGGATATGTAGGCGATACCCTCTAAAAGAGAAGCCCGAGTTGAATATATTTCAATGAATTTTTGTATCGATTTATTAAAATAAAAAAATAAACATTCTACAATATATTCAATACTCGATTGGATTCGATTAGTAACTTGTTCTTTTAATTAATTTATTTACTTAATTATTTATTTGTTAATAATTTAATTTTAATTAATTTATTTTTCTACCTATTTTTTTATTTATTTATTATAATATTAATATATTAATTCTACTCATTTACTTATTTATTTATTTTTTTTATTTATTTAATTCATTTTTTTAAATTTATAAATCTTTAAAAAATATTAAATATTTAACTATTGGTATATAGAATATAGTATATA
This sequence comes from Hirtodrosophila trivittata, assembly GCA_035045065.1. Lineage (NCBI taxonomy): Eukaryota > Metazoa > Arthropoda > Insecta > Diptera > Drosophilidae > Hirtodrosophila > Hirtodrosophila trivittata. The sequence continues at coordinate 7,259,426 of JAWNNK010000813.1, read as the reverse complement.
GAATATATATAGAATATGGTATATAGGATATAGATATATTATATTTGTATAATACATATGAATTATTTAAGTAAATTGCATAAAATATTAAAAATAATGAAATAAATTATTTATATATATTTTGGTTTAAAAATTGGATTTATTTAGGAAGAAAACTAATCAATATTATATGTCATAAGTTAAGGGATTGGTTTCTCATATATTCTCATACATATTTATAATAATATTACATATATATAAAGATACTACTCTCAAAGAAGCAGAGTGAAAGTTGAAGGATTGAAGAGATATAAAATTTATTTTATTAAAATGTGATAAAGAAATAAAGTAAATATATATTTTTATCAGTTCGAACATGAATAATATATGAATGAAATTGTAAATATTAATAAACGTGTATGAAAGGGTATCTGCCTGTCTGTTTGGTAAGAGTATTCGAAGTTCGTTGCGATCAATTCAGTTGTTTACAGAAATATTAAAGGCGCTGTCTTCTTTGCCAAACAAATCGCAAAATTGTAATGAAAATATGTGTATCTTATCGAATATAAATGTCTGAGCTAATGGCAATTACCGACAATCCTGCTTTGGGGTTATGTGAGTTCGAAACAGTTTCGAATGTGATTCAAATCGAACTATTACAAATGAATATTCGTATTCGTATTCGTAATCGAACTCCCAGTGAGTACGAGTAAAAGCAGCTGGCAGGCGAATGGGATGGAGACTATGGCGAATATTCAATTTATATTGTAACATTAAATTTAAGCTATTTTTAATGTTTATATTCAACTTAAAAATTGTCTAAAAATAACAAAACGCTGCAATAAACTCGTGTTATTTGGCCAGCTGTTCGAAAATCAACGCATTAAGGCCAAAATCAATTAAATTAATAATAATATCGCAATATTTATATGAGCTGGGCGCTGTCGGTGGGCGGCACGCACACCTAATGCCACGCCTTAGTGTATGCCATAATATTAAATGTGGGCTAAGAAAACAAACACACAAACACACACGCACACACACACACACAGCTAGTGATGACCAAACTTGACACAACGAAAGACAGAGAAAAGTTCCAAAAACTCATAAAGTGGAATAAAGAGGAAGCGCTTCCAAAAAAAAACGCAGGAAACGCTTGAAACGCACAGAACGCAAGACAATTGATCCGGAAAGTTAAGACTTTCAATTAATTTAAAAAAATAGTTTAAAGTTTATAATTTTGATTATTTTATAGATTTATTTTAAGCAAATGTTTTCAAAGTGAAGAAAATATTATCCGAAATATTTAAATATTTATTTTTTTCTCTAGATATTTTGATATGCAAATCATGTTTTATAGTTTCATCAATCGAATTTCATTCATTTGGCAGGCCATGCCCATCTCTAAGACAAACACACAAAGACACGCAGCTACGGTGTCGCCACCCTTGCCACAGCAGACACAATGTTCGTGCAACCGACTCGTTGCGCAAACATTGCCATATGATATGACGCTATGACAGCAGCAGCAGAGTTAGAGTCAGAGCTCGAGTCGACTCGTAGCACAGGCCAAATGCCTAACCGTCCATCCGACTGGCCACCTGGCCACCTGGCCAACTGGGAAAGGTGAAGCCGATACCAGGAGCCACCCAGTGCGTATCTCCATGTAGTTTAACTAACACGCCCCTGGGAAATATAACAGCGACACGCAACAATTACCAGCCCAGAGGATGATTATGCTGATGGCACTGGGGCCACGGCTCTGCCCTGTAGACAAACACCGTCTCAGTGCTGCAGGGGAGTGTCTGTGGGAGTGAGGGGAGGGAGCGGCGCCAGAGCGGGTGTTAAATTTGTATTCGCATTCGTTATGAGCGGCACGTTTGGCTTGGCCAGGCCAAAATCAAATTGGTAGCATTGAGTCCGTCTCGAGACTGGGAATAGAAATTTTCGGTTGCCATTGGAATATGGCAACAATGCCAGTTACCAGTTGCCAGTTGCCAGTTACCAGTTGCCAGTCGCATTGTGAGCGTAGCTTGCACCTTTGCACACAAATTACAAAAACTATGAAAACAAAATAATGCAATTAAAAGTTGACAAAGTTGTCACTTGTCAGCCGTAACTCAGCAAGTGCAAGGTCTTAAAACGCAAATAAGCTTAAGTTCCATACATATGTATATATCTGTAGTATGTGTATATAGATACAGATGTAGGCTATAAACTATAGAAACTATATAGTGAAGCGCAGTTGGTAAGCCGCAAAACGCGCAATTCTCATACTCTCAATAAAATCCATAATGAATATAGATGGCTTCGGTTTTTGCTGAAATCTACTGGAAATCTCGCTCTGTCCCGTCACTGGATGATGCTGATGATGACTCAGTTAGTATAGTTTCTATAGTGTTCAACAGAAATGCCGACAGCAGCTAAAGAAAAGAAAAGACAGAAAAAGAAGACCCCAAGTACGAGAATGTAAACGGCGGCAGAAATTGAAAGTTGCAGGAGCTGATGCATCAGCGAAGAGCTGAAACCGAGGACCCTAAAAGACAACAGAATGATGATGCACCAGCAAACGGAAGGACAGACAGTCAGACAGACAGTCAGACATACAGTCAGACAGACAGACAAATATGATTGCTTCAGTTAAGAATTCTTGACTGTGAAATACCCCAACGCGACTCAGAGACCATTATGCAAATCGGAGTTCCGAGTAAAGTTGAACTAAAACGCACAAATTAACATTTTTTATCACTCCAAGTTCAATGTACGCTGAATATAGGCTTTGGAAACAAGTTCTAATATATGTCAGATATATCTATATATAATTTTCTATATATTTTATAATAATAAATGTCAGCTAGAAAAATTTGAGTCTAATTTTTATATGGAATGCGAGAAATATAATATGCAGCCAGAAATGAGCTCAAACTTGAGTAAAGACTTTGACTTTTTGAACACAAAATATATACATGTATATATCTATAATTTGGGTCTAGAATATCCGATTTTGTCATATATATATACTCATAAGCCCTTATTGTTTGGAATGCTAGAAATAAGAAAGACAAAAATATATTTCAAGTTTGAGGTAAGACTTCATCTTTTCAGGCTCTTAAAATATTTATATATCTCTATGATTTGGGTCTAAAATATCTGATTATGTCATATATATTTAAAGATATAAACCTATATTTGTCATATAGATATATATACCCTTATTATATGGAATGGCAGAAATATGAAAGACAGCTAGAAATATAGTTTAATCTTAAGGTAAGACTTGACTTTTTCGGGCCCACAATATATCTTTATGATGTGATTCTACAATCCCTGATTTTTTCATTTATATATATATATATATATATATATATCTAATTTGAGTCTACAATCTGTGATTTTGTCATACATATATATATATATATCCTTATCACATGAAATGGATTGCTAGAAATAGGTATAAAATGCGGCTAGAAATATAGTTGAAGCTTGAGGTAAGACTTCAGTTTTTCAGGCTCAATCTATATATAAATACCCTTAGTCTATAATCTCTGATTTGATCATATATATCTTAATGATTTGAGTCTACAATCTATGATTTTGTCATATACATAGGGGTATATATATATTCTTACTATATGGAATCTGAAAACTATGAGATACAGCAAAAAAATTTAGTTCAAGCTTGTGGCAAGAGTTGACACAGTATATCCTTATGATTTGATTCTAAAGCGCCTGATTTTTCATTTATATAGATACACATATATATATATATATAACTTCCCAGGTTTAGTCTACAATCTCTGACTTTGTCAGATATATATTTTATACCCCTTTTTGTATAGTTTGACATCTGCTCGGGTGGAGTCCAAGTGTCTCTGTGAGACATGAAATGGCTTCGCACTTAACGCCTCTAACGTATTATTCAATTAAATGGGCATTTTATTATTTTTGTGATTATGTATTATTATAATTATTATTATTATTATTATTACTTTTATTATTATTGCCGGCTCATTACGCTCGTGTGAGTTTTACGTATGAGTAAAGTAAAGCTCGATTCAGGTTCGGGTTCGGTAAGCAGTTTTTTCTTTTTTTTGTATAATTTTTTCTTTTTGCTGTTGTTGTTGTTCTTGTTTCAGTTTTTGTTTTTGTTTTTGTTGTTTTTCTGTAGGTTCTGCGATGATCTCATCGATTGCATCAGATTTCGCACGGCATGTCGTTATGTGGCGCACAATTTAAACTGAAATTCTTGTTGATGTTTTTTATACACATACATTTTTTTTATTTTTTTTCTCTCTTTGTAAAACAAAAAAAAACAAAAAACACACATATGCAGAATATTCAAAATTAGCTGTTAGCACGACAACGTTGATGATACGAGTAGAAATATATATATATATATATATATAACAAAATAAAATACAATACTTCAATGCGAATCGCATTTAAGGCGAGCCAAAAGTCAGTTAACAAATTTTTGTGATTGCCTTCAACTGCCAATGGCATCAAATTCGTTGCATTGGGCTCTTAACTGGCATTTGTCAGAGTAACACATTAATCCATGCATATCGCATATATATATATATATATTCAGTATATATATAGTATATATATAGTATATATGTCTGTAGGCACATTCATATCAAAACAATCTTCCAATAAAACTTCCACTGCCGCACAGGTAGGAGTCCAATAATATTTCAGCGTGTGCAGCAAATTGATTGATCTACACCAGAATCAAATCGAAGCTTATGACGACTAGGAAATACCCTGTAATCAGTTGGAAGTACCTGTGATAGATATATGTCTACACTTATGGAAACATTTTAAGCAATTCTGAGCCAGTTCTGTCTAATCCAACTATTTCCTTAGGCTTATTATAGAATCGATAAATTAATATAATTCTTAATTTATCTATTCTCAAAATAGATTTTATTGATTAATCCCAGCTGAAACTCCACACCATTTATATACATTTTATGTAGACATAAGAAACTTATCAAATCACATTAAAAATTATATACATTCAGCGAAGTTTTGCAATCCCTTTTTCATATTAAAGATTCTTATAAGTCTATCATACCCTTCTCAGCTAACAGTACAGGGTACAGGGTATAATTAACATTCAACGTTGGCTCTGACAGCGGAGTCCGAGTCCGTTGCAAATCAATCAATGAATTTGGCCATATTTACCCAGAGTTGCCTCTTTAAACTCCAAACAGTGTTTTCTATGGGAAGAGCGTGAAATGTGGCTTGGAAAATCACATAAAAGTGCATTAGATAAAATGAAAGGGAGAGATAGTTGCGCCAGAGAGAGAAACAAGATATGTACTTAGCTATAAAGATACTGTCTGCCGCACATAGAAAAGGAACTTATTTCTGCACTTTAGTTAATCAACAAAAGGAAGCCTTTATATGGTATCTGGTAAACCAAATAGTTCTGAATACTACAAATATAATCGAATATATCACAAGTGCAAATTAAACCCGATTCAATTTATTCAATCCACAAACCTATTCATTCTCTTTTTTAATGACTACTAAAGTAAGCCTGTTTTAAAGTAATATATAGTATATATATATTCTTGTATAGTAAAGTAATATATAGTAAATATATTCTTCAGACATAAAAAAAAACGTATCTGCTATGCACAAGTGGAATATACTAAGGATTATCGGAAAACATTAAAAAAAAATTTAAATAAAAATTATATTACAAATATAATTAATTAAAAAATTATATATTAGCTAAGAATTGTAGAAAAATTAGATATATAAGATATAATTATTGTAGGTATATCATAAATAAAAGAAATCATTTTGAGATAGGTAAAGCTAATTTTTAGCTACATCTTTCATTCTCCACAAACTAGAACTAAGACCTACAAAGGTTATGAGACTTGCAAAATAGCTAACAAAATACCAGAGACTACCCAATAATATATAAAAAATGAGTATTAAAAGGTTCTATTAAGGTTATATAACAAACAAAGGGTATTATACAATAGATAGGAGTAATAGGATAGAAGTAACTCGATACAATTTCTGCGAAGCTTCAACAAATACCAAACAAAATATTAGAAAATTTGGCTTGACCAGAGCTCAAGCTTAGCCAAAATGGTGGCTGGCATATGTGTGTGTGTGTATGTGTGTGTATGTGTGTATATATATCATGTGTGTGTTGGTACTAGGTAGCATGCTCCTCTGACAAACTGATGAATTTCATCAAATGAGAATATTCTACCAGGCTGAGTCACTGGAGAAGGGTTTGTTCAGAAACTGGCTGCGTGTTCAAACAAGTAAAGGTCAAACATATAGAGAACTGATATATACTGTGACTTCTAATATGGCCAAAACGCTGCTAGTCTTAGGGATATAGCCATAGTATAACCATAGATTATAGTCCATATACTATAGAGAGTATGCAAAGTATATAAGTTCAGATTAACAAATTATTCAAATTGAAGGAATACAAAATATCATATTTAAGCATAATATATCGATTTATATTTATTTAATTTATATAAATAAATATATGTAAAAAACAAGGAAAATATATACATATTTCCTTTGCGTATGATAAAATTGATTTTTATTTTTAACTTTATAGCAAAAATCAATAAAAAGGGCATAAAAATAGTGCAAATGAGCGTGGCAGCGCCTCAAACAGATGAAACTTTACATATATTCCAAAAGAAAAAAAGAAGAATAATAGTTTATATATATATTCATAGTAAATATACAAGTATATATATATATTCGTAGATATTCTAAGATGATGTTTGGTTGACAATATCTTGAGAAAGCTGCGAATCAAGCAGAACAAAACAAGCAGTAAATAATGAGATTTGCATATGAATATTTTAACTGTTCGAGAGACTAAACAAAAAAAAACACTCAGCCATGCATTGAATATCGTATAATAATCGAATAATAATCGAATTATAATGATAAACACTTCAGCTAATAATAGCCAGCCAACGTGTTGGAATTCACTCCCAGCTACAAGTCACTTTAGTCCCATTCTGTCATCGTTTTGTTGCTTTATTTTTTATGCTTTTTTTATGTTGTTTCTTTTTTTTGTTATTGTAACTCATTGACCTCTCGTTTAACTTAAGCTACGAATTTGAATTTGTTTCTGTGTCTTACTTTTGTTATTCCTCTTGTTCTTGCCTTTGTTTCTGTTGTTGTTGTGGCATATTTGCATTTCAAATGGATTTTTGACGTCAGTTCAACTGCAGCAAATGGGCGAGAGCAAAATGCAAACAAACAAATCGCATGGAATGTGTCCCTGGTAAAGAATATTTCACAGATGGTTTGTTCCTAATAATGGGACCTGGTCGTAGCCAAAAGGCGGAATGGCTACTTTTTTAACTACGAGTATTACGACATAGTCAAAACTAATTGCTTCACATTAAGCCTGAATCGAGTTTCTGCTTTTAGAAATAAGTTGGCGATATTAAAAACTGATTTAAGCAAATATTATGCTTAAGTTTAGGTATAAAATCTTGTGAATGTACTGTACATGCTTTAGAATCTACAGTACAGATAATATATCAGTTTTACTTTATATACAATAAGTAAGTAAATAGCCTAGAAATCTATATAGATAGATATAGATTCTATAGCAAGAAAAACTCAGTTTTCTATAAATCAAATTACAAATTCCGACTACAACAGGAGATTAGCTCAGCTTAGATATTAATACGCTTTAAGAATGTATAGATAGATATATGATATATATATTTAATATATATAATAATAATGCAGATACAGAGTACTTTACAATATCAAAACTTTCCATGATCTTTGATTCTTTTTTTATTCATTTATTTACTTAGAGTCAACTAATAGCAGTCGACTACATAAAAAAAATATTAAAAAAGAAAAGATATTTAGAAAATAAAAATAATAAAATATTATACATCAAATATATATGTATATATAAATAAATAAATGTATAACTCAATTTATATTCTATGACCATCTCTCTATAGAATCTGTGATTACAGCCATATAAAAAAACAACTATGTTATTTCAATTTCAATGTTAATGTTATTGTTAATGTTCATGTTAATGTTAATGCCAATGTTAAAGTAATATTACTCAACTTTTACCCTATGGCTATCTGTCTGTAGTATCTCTGATTCCAGCCATTAGCTGTTCTATAGCTTCTTGCGTCAAACCCTTCCTTAGATTCTCTTAACGTTTCTTATATAGTGTCTTCTATGGTTTCTTCTATTGCTTCTTCTATTGCTTCTTCTATAGCTGCTTCTATAGCTGCTTCTACAGCGTCTTCTATAGTTTCTTCTATAGTTTCTTCTATTGCTTCTTCTATAGCTTCTTCTATAGTTTCTTCTATAGTTTCTTCTATTGCTTCTTCTATAGCTTCTTCTATAACTTCTTCTATAGTTCATTCAATAGCTTCTTCTATAGTTTCATTTATAGTTTCATTTATAGCTGCTTCTACAGCTTCTTCTATAGCTTTTACTATACCTTTTTCTATAGCTGATTCTACAACTTCTTTTATAGCTTCTCCCAGCAGTATAAGAGGAAAACAAAATTTAAGAAAATTAATAAAATAAAATATATATCTGGGGGTAATCAATATTAAAAATTTATTAAAACTGATCCAACATTTATTGCATGGATTGGGGAATAGCCCGAAAAACTCAATCAGATCAATAATATGTTAATTATATAAGTATGTGATCTATAGTGAGCTATAGATTGAAAGAAAGAGATAGGTAGAATGTATAAAGTGTGGACAAGGGCAGAAGATAGAATAGTAAGTGAAGGATAAAACGAAAATGTGTAGCTCAAAAGGAAGAATCAAGAGTCCAAGTTAGATTAGGTTGAAATAAAGGGTTGGGTTGAGAACTAGTATTATATGTATATATATCTATATATACATATACAAAGTATATAAGTATATATCAGTTTAATATATTAGAAGCTTATAAATATCAGTATATATATATATATCAGATTAATCATAGTGCTTCCTCCTCGACAACATGTTAATTTCGTGTGAATGTTTGAGTTTTCTTTGGGAAAATTCCTTTTGTACTCTGATCTATAAACAAACTCTTACGTGTCTGGTACACATTGATTAGACACATTTATTATTATCAGTATCAGCATTGCCTGTCGATATCTTATCAATCACGTTTGAGCCATGGCCAATACCCATTGATTAGTCACGGCCAAATCTTATTTATTTTTATATTTTTTGCCAACTACGCGAATAACTTTGGGCTTACCTGGTGCAAGTACAAGTAGAATTACCTGGTTAAATTACGACAGAGGCCACAGACAGACATATTTATTTCCCTGACCGACTACTACATATGTTTACTATATGCTATACATATTTATATATACATACATATGTACTCAGAGTATGTACATACATATATTGTAGATTGCACAAACAAACAAAATCAAACAAAAACGCGGCAAATGTTTATATTTTTTAGCTATGCCAAGAATACAAAGCACATTTCTAGTTAATTTTTCTATCATATACCCTGTAGCTAATATAGGCTGGAGAAGGCATATATATATAGATAAATGATATATATGCTTGATCAGTTACAGATGAGCCATCAGTTAGGAAGATCTCAAAGTCAAGAACTGCATTTATAATAAGAAAAATGTCTCGGATAAACTTTTCTCTAAGCATCTTCTGATCGATCCAAATCTATTTCTAACTATAACTTTAAATGCATAACTGTACTATTTACCTGTAGCTAATATAGGCTGGAGAAGGCATATATATATAAATAGATATATGATATATATGATTGATCAATTAGATATATGATATATATGATTGATCAGTTACAGCCATCTGGCGACTGCATTTATAATAAGAAATTTGTGTCGGATAAACTTTTCTTTAAGCATCTTCTGATCGATCCAGATCTATTTCTAACTATAACTTTTAAGGCATAACTGTACTATTTACCTGTAGCTAATATAGGCTGGAGAAGGCATATATATATAATTAGATATATGATATATATGATTGATCAGTTACAGCCATCTGACGACTGCATTAATAAGAAAAATGTCTCGGATAAACTTTTCTCTAAGCATCTTCTGATCGATCCAAATCTATTTCTAACTATAACTTTAAATGCATAACTGTACTAATTATGTGTAGTATAACTTTCAAATCTGATCTATAGGTATCTGAATAGTCAAAATCAACAACTCTTAGCTCACAAAAGTACTTTAGAGAGCATCTTTTATGATCTATCCAAATGTACTTGTAACTAATCTAATCCTTCTATTTATACCCAAATGCATAACTGTACTATTTATGTATACTATAACTCTTAAATCTGATCTATAAGTAATTCTTAGCTCATAAGCTCACTTTAAGGAGTATCTTATATTCGATAATCGACTGTTGCAGCTGTCAAAGGTCGATTAATAAAAAAACACACAGGAAGCTCATATCATTTCAAATTGATTTCATTTAAAAATAGCTGAAAGGTTGAATTTATGGGCTGTCAAAGGAAAAGGACATGGATTACGACATGGATGACGACATGGAGTACTCACCTTCTCGGCGAACTCCTCGCGTGGTCGCCGTGAGATTGTTGGCGTGTTCATCAGTTCCTTTGTGGGCGATGGTGTCATAGTTTTTTTTTATTGGATGCAAATGCAATTTTAATTATAACTGTTAAATGTTAGTTAAAACTGTTGTCTTACTTTTCGTTACACTCTTTCAACACGTTTATCGTATCGATTGCGTGCTAAAAAAACAAAATAAAAAAAAGGGAATTTATTACCATTTTTATCAGTTCGATTTGATATATATGTATATATTGCGTAAACAGTTAAAAATTTCCGCTTTTAACTACGATTTTAGCTGCTTCTTCTTAGTGATTTTTAATAATTTTTTTCTTTTTTCTATAATTATTGCCGATTTGATTATTGCTTTCTGCTGTCGCTGTATTGGTGCCCGGTGTGTGACGAGTGCCGTGTACCGTATACTTTATAGCATGTGCCGTTAGTTTCCAACATCCAACCTGAGTCTCTAACTATTTTTAGAAGATCAAACATTTGAAATGTGGAAGCAATTTGGAATCTGTGAAGCCGGCCGGCTAAACGACAATTGAAGGCCAATTAATTTCGGCTAAAATATTGTGCTTTTTTTTTTTGGCTGCCTTTTTTGGGCCGTCTCTTGGCAGGGACGCGACCTTCAGGGTTTTTTTGCTAATTGAAATTCAATTGGTTAAGCGTCGGATTTTTTATAGTTAATTCTTGTATTTTTTTTTTTTTATAATTATGGCCTGCAGCAGCAGCAGTGGCAAAAGGGCCGGCGACGTCATCAGCGGCCAAGCGCAACAGTTTGTTGAAGGAGACACAAACTCCACACACATACATGCATATATATATATATATTTATATAGATATGTATATAATATATATATAGAAGCGCATACACTCACAGGGAGTTACACACAATTACACACGCGGCACACACGCACACCGGTTAAACTTGTTATCGCGGCATGCAAAAGAACCTAAAACTCTAGGCCACAAACGAGTTCTGGAGCGGCACAGGGCAACACCAACAACACCAGCACAAGAGCAGCAACAGCCGCAGCAGCAGCAACAAGAGCACCCAGCAACACTTAAGAAAATATAAAAAAAAATATTTAAAAAAAAAATATATAACTCGAGTGCTTTATTTTGATATGTTGCCCGTTGTTTTTGTTGCTGTTGTTGTTTTTGTTTTAGTTTCTTTATTTTTTGTTATTCTAGTTCAGTTTGGATTTTAGAGGAAAAACCCTTGAGCAGCAGGCTGGAGGCACTTAGGCCCAAGCTGAGTGGCTAAATGCTTAGAAATTTACTTTAAATTAAAAACAAACGAAAGTAAATCAACAAAAATGAAACAAAACACGACACGATACGCCGCCAACGCGCTGCAGCTACAAACACTTCAAAAGACGAGCAACAACTAACAGCCGGGTCCGTGGCCGGCAGTTATAACTGCCGTTTCAGATTCAAAAACCAGAGGGAGTACAGCAAGAGAGAATATGAACTATGCCATGTCGAAGTTCAAATACCCTAAGAATATAATGTTACATTTTTTTACTAAGACAACTAAAATACATAGTATATCTGTATAGTATTATTGTTATAAAAGTCGTTAAATATGCCAAAAGTAATTATATCGCTATATTCATACGTTCCAACCTGCAAACCAACACCGTCTTCACTTCTTAATAGGAAATGTAACATATTTAGTGGCAAAGTTACATAACTCACAATAAGAGTACTAAAAGAGCGCATGCTCTCCCAGAGAGCAAGAGAGCGGCAGTGAGAGAGTGTAGCCGGCTAATGGCTCATTCACACTGGTTCGAGTCTATGGAATCTATGGCTGAGCGCGTGTTTACACTGCAACTGCCTGATTTGACAAGAAAATAAATACAAAATAAAAGATGTTAATTATTTGAAACAAAAGTATAATTAAATAATTATTATTTAAAAAAAAGGTGTATATATTTATTTATAGTTTACTTATCTAAAACAAGGTGTTGCTTATTTTTGAAATTTATCAGGTCCGTTTATTTAATATTTATGTTGATCGAATAAAAATGCATTGATTAAAAATTGGCTACAAGAAACTACGCTATGCGTGAGTGATCTGTTATAATTGGCACTAATACAAAGTATATATATATTTGTGTAAGTAATATCCTAATATCGTAATGAGGCAGATATTGTTATACTCTAGCCCGCAGTAGTTCCATTCTCCACTGTGCTTATCTGTGATTGCAACTCTTGAATGTGCTGTTCGAACTTGTTTATATCGCCAGTGATCTGTTGGAGGCTGGTCACAACGTTTTTCACCTTTTCATCATCGATTTGCACCTCCAACTCGCGTATCTCCTTGGTGACGTTGCCGGTGTTGGTAACACACTCTACCAGCTCACTGCAATGGGCATGCAACTGGGCCAACAGTTTGTAGGCCTTCTTGGCGTGCAGATCATGCTTGGCACTTTGGAATAGCAGATCATCTGTATAGTTAAATTGACGTTCCATCTGTGCGGCAACAACATTGAGTTGTTTTTGCAACTGATGCGTATCATCCAGTACCCTGAAGATATCGTCACGCTGTTTGCGTATGTTCCCAATAAATTCATGGATGCGGCGTGTGTATTCCTTACGTGGCGCTAACTGCGTCTGCGTGGCACTTCGCAAACTAAGTTCGCTATATTGCTGTGATTTGGCGAGCAGTTCCTGCTCTATCTGTTCAATTGCACTTCGTACGCTCTGCACCTCCTGTGCCTCTTTCACCGACTTAAGGCTCTCCAAAGTGGCTAACAATGGAGTTCGGTATTCCTGCCACTGCTGCGTCAATGTCTGACGCTTGGCTTCAGTTGTACGCAAGAGTGCCTCCAATTTGGCAATATTTTGCTCAGGATCGGCCAGCACTAGGCAACTCCGTTCGTGCAGCTTAAGGACGGCTTGCATGCGCTCCAGTTCAGCTAATGCCTCTGATTCGCGTGCCTTTAATGTACCAATGGTACCATTAAGTGCCTTACGCTGCGCCATAAGCGTTTCGGCATGCGCCCGCAGCTCCTGAACCTTGTCACCTAGCAGCTGCAGCGGAGTAACTGTCACAGGAAGTGTTGGGGGTTTGTCAATAGTTGGCAGCAGTGGTTTGGGCGGGACGACTATCTCTTCTCGCGCACTGATCACCGCAACTGCCTTGGTCCCAGACTCTCCCCAACGCTCTAAATCGTTTTTATGCAGCACCGAAGCAATGAGATCAAATGAACTCGCATCCACTTGCTGAAACAAGTTGGGCGCCAGCTGCTCATAGTATTGCTGCACCTCTTTACTGCGCTCCGTTAGATTAGCACCAGGCACATTCAAGTTAAGATGCGGTTTAAATTCAATGCACTGACAACTGGAGCCCAGTTTCTGCCGGTTGGCCACTGCACGACAAAATTGTGGAACCCAAGGTGCTTTCAATTGGTCGCTTAACTTTTTTCGCACTTCTCGCATTAGCTGGTCCCTGGCACTGAGTGAGAGCGCCTTTGAAGACTGATTATCTACATTTTGGCGTTCCCGTGGAAGGCGTTCAATAAGGTACATAAGCAGGCGCCGGAGCTCCACAACGTTGGGATACAGAAATATCTGGTACCCAATATCACCGCGGTAGCCGCTTTCTTTGCACCTTTCGGCTAAAATGGTTGCCACACTGAACCGCTGAGCCACTGCACCACCCGGTAAGGAGCGTGGCAGCTCCGTCATTGTTGGGCTGATTTCCAGCAAGCAACTTGACACAGCTCGCACCACCTGTTCTGGCGTGAAATCCGCCAATTGGTCCGTGGTCTCGATGCTGGCATCGATTTGCTGCAGCTGGTGCATAATAATTTTATCCACTTCGTCCATTTTTTCATTTATTTACTATTATTTTTCCATCTTAGTAAAATTTGTCATTTACGATTGCTCGATAACTTACAAAAGATTATCGTTGCGATTGCAACTCCAAAAATTTGCCATTCACTTTGCCATTCACACTACTACGTGAACGAAAACGCGCCAAAACGTATCTACATTCGAATGCAAGACATAAAAAACTTACGTTATAATTGAATTTTTAAATTTTCAGTCCATTTTGCAAGTTTGAGACTGCCATAATAGATTTACCATATAATTTACAACTTACATCGAAGTGAACCTATAATATAAATATTATTATATGTTGGACAATTTGTTTTTTTTTTTTTTTTTTTTTTTTTTTTAGTTGTGTTATTAAGTTTTGTTTTGAGATGCTAAACGTCAGCTTGATTTATCTGCAAAAGATTTATCGACATTTTCTGTCATTAGACGGATTTCATAGCATACGCTCAGTGTGCTGATCTTCTCCCCCATTCCAAGTTCATCATTGTTGTGTATGTGAGATAGCATCTATAGCACCTTTTTGGAAGTCTCCCTAGCAGATTGAATCCTCGTCCCACATGCGCATTTTTTCAATATCGAAAACTATGTGAAATAAATGCTAATAAGCGGAAAATGTTATAAATCCCAAATGAATCTGGTTCTTGGGTCAATTGATCTGTTTCAGTGCTGATCCAATTGCCAACGAGATATGAAAGAGCTATCAATTATGTCTGCTTACGAGTTATATATATATATATATTTGTGAGCACATTGAAATTAAATACACTTGGGACTGGACTGGACCAAAAGAGAGTGCCGCTTGCCCTATTGACGGAATAGTTTTTTGCGAGTTGCTCAATTAAGGGCTCAATTGTTGGCCTTTTCAATAATGACATTTAATGCCAAATTGCCTTCATCGGAGAACAGCTCTACCGTCGACTTGTTAAGCACCAGATAATCGGCATTTGTGTACGATGAAAATCTTTCCCGTATAGAGCGAGGTTTGGATTTCCATTTAAGTGTGCGATTATTGCCTTCTAGTGAAATATAATAGTCGAATTCGGCGGCATCGCGCATTGTGCCAATCATACGACAGGCCGCGAAATATTGCTGGCAGCCCTCGGTTAGCTGAACCTTTTCTAGCGAGAGCAGAAAATGACGACCATAGCACAATTGTATCATGGTCCAGTCCAGTGCCCCCACCTGATTCACATTGGTTGCCAGGAAGATGATGTCGGTACCTTCCATTGTGATGACGTTTTTATGAGTGCTCACAAAATGTTTGTAAACATCTTTGAGCGCCCCCTGCCACACGCATTTTTCATCCGGATAAGGGCAAAAGTATGGCCGAAATTCGCAGTCTTCTTCGTGCGCTTTCTTATCCGCGTACGAGAGACGCACCCGGCAGCCGTAACAGGCATGCTTACAAGGAAAGATTAGCTTGGAGCCAACCTTCTCCATCGCCAGGTTACGTATATTGCTCATCGGCACGCGACACACTGGACATACGCTCAGCTTGTTGCGGCACTGTGAACAGATAAGATGCCCGCGGGAGCACTGCATAATGGGTGGCATCATATAACCAAAGCATACCGGACATTCCAAAAGTGAAACCAAAAATTCTCTGGTTGCCGTCTCACTGGGTTTATCACTGCTAATATCCAATTGGCTAGACGTCGACTCTGGGTCCTGGCTGCTGTTGTCCTTCGGCAATGCCACGGCGGCTGCCTGCGGAGATTCAAGGGATGGACGCTGACGACGTGGCGGCATGGCTCGTTGATTACGTGGATACCTAAAAAGTATATTGAGACTAAAATTGGGCGGCACTTAGAAATTTAGCGCGGCGGGATTAGATCATGCGGATTATTGCGTATGTCTATCTACCGAATAAAGTCTATAAAATAAAATAAATCTAAAGTTTCAGAGTGAATTTTTCGTACGCTAGGCAATTTAGTTCTGTTGTAAAATGATGTAAGTCTGCTGGAAAACTAAAAATTTTTGGCTTATATTGTGGCAATGGCTTCATTTAAATGGCAAGGCCTGCTTTGACTTTGATTAACATTGATCGGAAAAAGAAATTGAGACACAGCCTCCGCATCATTTGATCACATCCACACGCAGAATCCCATACGAGAGATAAGGATACGTTACGTTACGTTGCGTTATGTTACGTTACATTACGTTACGTTAAAAATTAATGCTCATAATTACCTGATCATACTTAATTCGATATAATTAAAAATCCTTAATTCAACTTTTCCATTACTAGAAAGGAATAAATCAATATAGATTGATCATTTCGCTCGATCAATTCTCAGACAATGGTTAGATATATATAATGAAACTATCACGAAAATCAGATATTTACTACTTTTGATCCAGATAATATGGCTTGGAGCTATTGTAATTGCGCTGAGATTCCTCCTCCTTGATGGTAGATGGTGGTACAATAGCTCTGGATTTTGCTAAAAACTACGTACCGATAAACTTATAGGTTTTTATACGAAACATACTCTGATCAAACGGTGAATGTCCCCCAAAAAACTCTGATAAACTACAAACTACCAAAAATGATTGAAATTTCTAGACAGGTTTCAAAAATGATTTCTGAAAATTTCTATTCTGATATGATATAATGTATGAAACTTGTTTTGGATATTTCCTAAAGTTTTCGCTATGTATTATACTATGGTAATTGCGATATTTTCTGAGACAATTTACTGGCAGCATCAGATATTTAGCATATACATATTATTGGTCTTATGTGAGACAGATATGAAGAACTATATCCAACCTTATAGAAGATATACATGTATATATATTCCTGATCACGGTCAAAAGCCAGGACCGCCAGAATGAACGCGTCCTGAGATCTCAGCTTTAGAAACACAAAATCTGGTTTGGAAATTCCAGCAGAACTTATAGAGATTAATATAGATTTATTTATTTAACTCAGAGAGACGACTAAGAGCACTCGACAATAAAAAGTAGAATATAAATCATAGAATATATAGCTATAACATTTTAAAGCGTATAAGTAAAAAAGTCTTTTAAATTTGAATTTAAATTTAAATTGCCCCAACATTTGTTGCGAGGATTGGAAAAAATCCAATCAGAACAATGAGTCTTAGTGTTAGAATTTACAATAGATATAGGAAAAGCGAAAGTTTGATTGAACGAAGAGAATGTCCAGAAGAAAAAGCATGGAAATGAGAGTTATAAAGAAAACATAAAATGCCAAAAGGATTGCGCAGAGCATAATCAGAGGCGCAAACTGGAAGATATAGGGGAAGATAGTTTCTAGATCTAAAAGGAATAGGAAAATTTGGGCGACTTAAAAGAGGGAAGATTTAGTAGAAAAAGTCTACTAGAATAGGGTGGCAAACGAAGATGAGGATCCCAATTGAAACCACGAAGGGCAAAGAGAAGGAATTGCTATTGGACTGACTCTATGCGGGACTTATTGGTATTGTATTGATGGGACCATACACATGAGCAGTATTCGAGAATAGGCCGTACTAGTGATACGTAAAGTAATTTCGTGGTGAAAGGATCGATACATTAAACGCCTAATGAAGCCTAGAACGTCTTTGGCAACGTTAACAATAGATCCAATATGTAATAAAAATTGAGCTTAGAATCGAAAAGGACACCTAAGTCTTTGACACTAAATATACGTTCTAAAGGAAGGTTACCAATTGTATATGTACCATGGTATGGCATCAGACGGTTACAAATTTTCTTAAACAAAAAAGCTTACATCAAATTTTAGACCCCTTTTACCACTAATATATATGCTTAAATCGGATAGTATACATACAAGATAACATTAAGATTACTTAGACGTGAGCTAAGGATACCACGTAGAGCTTTATAGACTACAACAATATAACTTTAGGACTCAACCAACGACTTCTGGAGCTTTTCAACTACTTTCCCTCCCCAAAAGGATAGGATATTAGTTAAGTTTACGTTAAGACTATACAGATAGGTTAAAATAGTAATAAAATACTTGAATCAAAATATATTTGAGATATGTACATAACTGAAGATATCTGAGATATTTCATTACTTATTTTAGATATTTTAATTTTAATTAACTTAGTATGGTATAAGATTTTGCAGTTATATCAGTTAGCAATTAACTGTCTATCTGACTTATACTAGAGATATGGTTACGCTTATACCAAGATTTCCATTATCTTCAAACACTTGCGCAAGCGATGTATCGAACACAAGACAATCGGAGTTATCTATGGTGGACTCGACGTCGTCGTGTATGGAACGGGGCATTGCCTCCCACATGAGGCGGCGTCGATAGCCGTTCAACTCAAGGCGATAAACAAAGTTCTCGGCCTCTTTGCGAGATCCGATTAAATGAACCTTGGCAAAAAACTGTTGATATCCATCGTACCTTTCCTGCTTCTCCAGAACGATCATGAAATGATGGCCAAAACAGGATTGCGTCATTACCCAATCGAAGGCACCCGGCAGATTAATGTCGGTGGCCAGAAATAAGGTCTCTTTGCCCTGTAGCGTTGTGATACTTTTATGGGCCGTCATCAGATGTTGCATGACCAGATCGAGTGGTCCTTGCCACTCACAAGGTGAATCTGGACAAGGACATAGGTACGGCCGGTACTCGCAGATCTTCTCGTGCTCGATCTTCTCGGTATAAGCCAAAGATGCAGTGCAGCCATAGCTCGAATGCTTGCACGGAAACTTTATATTCAAGGCCACCTTCTCCATGGCCAAGTTGCGTATGTTCGTCAAAGGGCCACGACAGATCGGGCAGCATGTAAGCTTTGATCTGCATGACTCGCAAACCAGATGTCCGCTCGAGCATTGCAAGATCGGTGGCAATACATAATCAAAGCATACGGGGCACTCGAATAGGGATAGAAAATCGACGGACATGCCCGCATCACCGCCAGGACTGGATGATGCCGATGACGATGACGATGTACTGCCAGCGTTGCTAGAGCTGTTCGTATTGGTGGCCACTACAGCCGCTACTGCTGCTGTAACTGCTGCTGATGTCGTCAGTTCACAGCGCTTTGAATTTATTCTATTGGACATTGGAGTTGGTGTGATAACCTTCCTTCTATGTATATATGTTGCCTGCTGCGCTCCTGTATGTCCCTGCGTAACCCTCGGCGAGTAGCCAATCTTGTCTCTACGTTGTTGTGTTTCACTGAAAAGGGAGAAAACAAAGTTTAAAAATCTTTATATAAAACAGAATATCTCAACTGTATTGATAGCAAACCTTTACTCATTCAATCAATGTGTTTATTTAGATGTATTTAGGAGTATTCACTAGGAATGTTTATATAAATTTATGGAGATATTGTTTGTGTTATTGCTTGATTACTTTGTTCGAATAGTCGACTACACTACTGAAATTATTTTCTCGACAATTTGATGGTATGTCATTACGAAGAGGTACTCGTAAATTGTCAAATTTTGCTTTACAAAAAAAAATCTCTAAATCATTTTGACATTAATGCTTCTTCTGCCTCAAGGAACTACAAACAATCCGAATATAAAATAATGACTTGGTTCACAATGTTTTATTTATTTCAAATTTCTTTGTACTCTCGAACTACAAGTATAAATATGAACTTTTCAATTATTATTTTATTATATTATGATTGAGAGAATTTAAATTTCTAACACAAATTTATATTCTGTTTTTTATTTATAATTCAATGTTCATACTTTTTCCTACTGAAGCTTTTCGCTTCAGATTGTTCTGAGGTGCTGATAAATTGTTCCATGAGGAAATGCTTTTTGGGACCATCTTATTTGAATTTAGCACATATTAAATTAATTTATATTCTTTTACCTTCTCAAGAATAAAGAGATATGTGCTAATTTTTTGAAATTGTTTAATTCAGTTTGTATGATTTGTTTACATTAATCACCTTCTTCTTCTGTTTGAAACAGTATTTAGCCCCAGCCTGGGACGTAATCCATTAAATTACAGAGATATGAATGTCTGGGGTTACTTATATAATAAATGTGTGTTCAGCTTCCTTTTATTCAGAAACCTGTATCACACCTGTGTATCACTGTCAATTAGTTTCCAGAAACCTCATAATCTGATTTTATATTAGGTACTCATAGTATTGTAGTAGCATGTGATCGTCATTTCCTTTAAGTATCGGCATTAATATACCGAATTTCCACAAACTCTGTATACCTGATTTTTATAGTGCAGTTTTAAACTGTTAAACATAAATGTATGCTATTCATTTATCACAGTTAACTAAACACGCAGGGTTGTGTTAGTAGGACAATTTTATTTTACAATTCGTTTTAGCTTTGCAACTGTGGCACTTGCAAGCTCAATGCGCTACATCTTATTAATCGATTGTACAACATGGACTATCGATAATTAACGTTCATCCACTCCAGGAGCATCGCCATCTTTGAAACTTGTTGCAAAAAAATATGTTTGCTGTTAATCTAGCTTATACATTTTTAAATAAAAGCAAAATGTTTACAGTAGCAACAGCAGTAAAGGGAGTGATAAAGATAGCAAAATTTATCTAGATTTGTGAGTAAGAAAGAGATATAAAATGCTTTAACATTTAAGCACATGTTTCTACTTTAGTTACTTTGGTACATAGAAAATAAGAACGCACTCCACAGGTCAATTTTATCATACAGGATTTTTCTTACTTATTTGAATTATTCTTATTTCGATAATAGAGATGTGTAATCTTATATACCATTCACATATCTTTTGATTAAAATAATAATCTACAGAGATAACAGCAGGTAGTTTGTTCCGTTGTAAAAAACACATCGTCCTTAGACCAGAGATATGGTTACATTGATGCCCAGATTTCCATTATCAGCAAAAAGATGGGCAACTGATGTATCAAACACCAGACAATCCGAACTGTGTATGGCTGAAGCAACACCCTCGTGTATGGAACGTGGTATTGACTCCCAGATAAGTTGTCGTCGATTGCCACTCAATTTTAGGCGATAAACAAAATTGTCCGCCTCTTCGCGTGAGCCAATCAATTGAACTGTAGCAAAGAGCTGCTGGTGTCCACCGTATCTCTCTTGTTTCTTCAAGACGAGCATGAAATGGTGGCCAAAGCAGGACTGCATCATTACCCAATGCACGGCCCCGGGTAGATTAATGTCGGTGGCTAGAAGTACGATATCTTCACCTTGTAACCTTGTGATGGTCTTATGAGCCATAATCATATGTTGCAGAACTAGCTCGAGCGGTCCTTGCCATTTGCAAGAATCACCTGGACATGGACAAGAATATGTTCGGCATTCACATGTATCCTCATGCTCGGTCTTCTCTGTATAAACAAGTGAGGCAGTGCAGCCGTAACTCGCGTATTTGCACGGAAATTTAACATTCGAGGCTACCTTCTCCATGGCCAAGTTGCGTATGTTACTCAATGGACCGCGACAGGTAGGGCAACAAGTAAGCTTTGATCTGCAAGACATGCAAACCAAATGACCGCTGAAGCATTGCAGGATCGGTGGCAGTACATATTTAAAGCATACGGGGCATTCGAATAGGGACGTGAAATCGACGAGTTTGCTAGACGAGGACAATGTGTGCGCTAGGGATGTGCTGCCAGTGTTGCTAGAGCTGTTCGCATTGGTGACCACTACGGCCGTTCCTGCTGTCGTCACTTCACAGCGCTTTGAATTTGCTCTATTGGACATTGGACTCGCAGTGCTTTCTTCTGTGTGTTGCCTTCTGCGCTGCTGTAATTCCTTACGCAACCCTCGGCAAGTGGCCAATCTTGGTGTTTGTTGTGCTTACTGGGAGAGGAAAACATAGTTTTAAATGTTTATACAAGTATTTCAACTGTATTGATAGCAAACCTTTAATCAATCAATCAATGTGTGTAGGAGTAATACTTGGTATGGTTATATCAATTTGAGGATATATTGTGTGATTACATTGTTGGAATATGCAACAAAAGTATTGAAACTATTTTCTTGACAATTTGATGGGATGTCATTACGAAGGAGTAGAAGAAAACCCCAACTCGTTCTGACATTAATGCTTCTTCTGCCTTAACGAACTACAAACAATTCGCATAAAACAGAAAAGGACAAAGAGATAAAAAAAAAGAATAATAAAATAAAATAAAATATGGCGTATGGCACAAAGGCAAAAAGATAAACACATTGTCAACAAGTTAATTTCTTTCAATGATAATTCAATTAGTCAACGCAATGTACGATTAATACAAGAAATATATAGATTAATAGATTAGATTAGGTTTAATAAATAATAACAAATAAAAAAGGATACCCCATGCAGAATATTAAACGAAGTTTTATTCAATCACTTTGTTGCAAGAATAAAAAAATTTCCAAAGCCTTCTAACTTTTTTAACAAAGCTTTTTAACAAAATTATGAAAAGTAAATGTTTATTCCAATTTACAGGGAACTTACACAACGAACTTTTGGGTTTAGAGTTTAATCATTTCTTTACCATTGACACTGTCGGCATGTTTATTGTAATTAAATAATTATTTAATTCTTACAAAAATGTAATTGTGAAATTTATCACTGTTAAATCTTTGGTGGTACATTTTAATATTTGATTATGAATCATGCACTTTAGAGTTGGGGGATATTTCATATCACAGATATTGTTAATCGATATTTTAAAGTAGCAGTGACAGTAATGATAAAATCACTTTTTAGACAGAACGTAATTTCAGGCGATGTTTGTCACTGTTTTGAATGTCGCAGTTGTCACTGTGATAGGAAAGTAGCAGTATCGCCATCTCTAATGCTCAACTGCATTATTTTTAATTAACGTTGATCCTTTTTTATTTATCTTTCTCCACTCTAGTTGCCATCTTTACGAGGAGCGCCAACTTTGAAACTGCTGGATACAATTTAATCTTCCGAATCATTGCAAAAACATTGAAGAAAGGCATCTTATTAAATTCATCTTAATTAAATTTTATAAACTTTTTATTTGTCCAGTATAAACAGTTGCTCGAGACGTAAGCTTGCCTCTTTACGTGAGCCTTTCAATTGAACTCTAGCAAGAAAAACCGATCATGTTGAACCTCTCCTGTTTTTTTCAGCTTAACTTTGAAATTATGGCCAAGCAGGACTGCAACGTAACCGGACAGATTATTGTCGTTGGCTAAAAGAACAATGTCATGAAGCATTGTACTATTATGCGCCGTCATCAGGTGATGTTCCACTTGACCGACCGATCCCTGTCACTTGCACAAGTCACCTGAAGAGGGCCATAATATGTATGTGGTAGAGCTGCAGCACAGAAATTTAATAGTTGAAGCTACCTTCTCCATTACCAAGTTGCCCAGCATTTAAGCTTCGATCTACAGGACACGCAAACCAAATGCCCACTAGAGCATAGCCAGGTCGGTGGCAGTACATAATCAAGGTATAGGAGGAGGGATTCGAATAGGGATGGAAGATCGACGGGCATGTCAGCATCATCAAGACAGCTGAACGAGGGTGATATGTTCGCCAAGGATATGCGACAGTATTTGCTTGCCTTCAGTTCAAGAAGTTCTGGATTAATTGTAAAAGCCATTGAACCGGCTTGACGACTGTCCTTTTATACTTGTTTCCTGCTCCTGTTCTTATTGTAGTTGGGTTGCAATCTAATTTTGTTATATTTATTTACAATAGTACCGGGAATGTATATAATTGAGGATATGTTATATTTCTTATGATGCTGGCACATGCCATCATGTCACACTGGCCGGAGCATGCTACCAAAGGTATTGCAAGGAATGTATTTTCATGCACAAGAGATTGTCAGAGCACAACTTAACCAGATGCGGATGCGTTTCAGGAAGTGCATGCAAGCCGTGAAATAAGAAAACATTACTTCCCTTTCAAGAAGGTCCTTTGTGACTCGGCAAGAACTCATCAAAAAACGGCCTGGTAAACAATGGAGTCATCGTCTAAACACAGATGTCTGACGGTTGGCACCAACTTGGAATTTGGAGGACTCATCAAATTAGCTGTCATTATATCTGGAAAAGTGATAAAGTATTCATATAAGTTTATCGTTGGTAGCTGATAAGATTTTGAGGGTTTTGCAGCTCTGATATGATTCCGGTTGATTGATAAGACTTTTTATTTTACTAATCACGTTTATTTTTCATCTGTAGTTGTTGTTGTTTGTGTGTATTTGTGTGTGTTTTGTTATTTAAAACTAAATACGTTGCAGTTGCATTAGAAAAAAAAAAAAATAAAACCTCTTCATTCACAATTTCGAATTGCAATTTATAGACAATGAAACTTAGGATGAGAACAAATCAAAATCAACTGTTCGGGAGATCGGTCTAAACTATTTAAATTTAAACATTAGATTGCTTTTCATTATATATTTTTTGGGGCACGTTGTGTAAAGTAATTGATAAAAAATCTTATTACAAAAATGTGACTTGTCTTTTATTTTTAGAGGATGTTTCATCGTGACAATTTCGAGTTGCATTAAAAAAAATGTTACGTTTCGTTTGGCATGAACAAAAATTGTCGCAATTGCTTACAACTCTTGAGTTATTACATTGTTATTTTATTTTTCTTTTATTATTATTATTATTTATATTTGATTCTTGTTAATTTCGTTAAAAGTGATGTTTACTTTTATATAGCATTTACATATCCTTTGTATAAAATAATTTACAATTTAATTTACTAAACTAGGCTGCTCAGTGTGTAGGTGTAGGGTGTAGGTGTAAATGTAGTATGTAGTTTGTATGTATGTATGTATGTATGGATTCACGAAGAGTGTGTTTGTGTGTGTGTATGTTGGGTGTGTGTTCTTGTGTGAATGGTGGGCAGCTCCGCTCCAAGTGATTTGCCCACGCAGACTGGCTTACAAACTAAATTAAACTAAAACCCACAAAAAAAAAACGCAGTTGAATTATTGTGTTTCCTTTTCGAAAATCAAATTCCTAGAGCTACTAATTATCGCCATACGGCAAGAGACGTGACAGACAGACAGACCTAGCGACCTACATACATACTTTATGTACATACACCCGACATTTAGTACATATGTATATCGAAAATCGTTTTAAAAACGATGCACATTCTGTTGAAGCCACAACGCCCGATTTAGACCAGAGATATGGTTACATTGATGCCCAGATTTCCATTATCTGCAAATAGTTGCGCAATTGATGTATCGAACACCAGGCAATCCGAATTGTGTATGGCAGAGGCAACGCCCTCATGTATGGAACGAGGCATTGCCTCCCAGGTAAGGCGGCGTCGATTGCCATTCAATTCAAGGCGATAAACAAAATTTTCGGCCTCTTTGCGCGACCCAATCAGTTGAACAATAGCAAAGAACTGCTGGTGTCCATCGTATTTCTCTTGTTTCTCGAGGACAAGCATGAAATGGTGGCCAAAGCAGGACTGCATCATTACCCAATCAACGGCGCCGGGTAAATTAATGTCGGTGGCCAAAAATACAATGTCTTCGCCCTGTAGCGTTGTGATACTCTTATGGGACATCATAAGATGCTGCATGACTAGATCGAGCGGTCCCTGCCATTTGCAAGAAGCACCTGGACATGGACAAAGGTATGGCCGGCATTCGCAGGTCTCCTCATGCTCGGTCTTCTCTGTATAAACAAGTGAGGCAGTGCAGCCGTAGCTCGAATGTTTGCACGGAAATTTAACATTCGAGGCTACCTTTTCCATGGCCAAATTGCGTATGTTGGCCAATGGGCCGCGGCAGGTCGGGCAGCATGTAAGCTTCGATCTGCATGACACGCAAACCAAATGCCCACTCGAGCATTGCAAGATCGGTGGCAGTACATAATCAAAGCATACAGGGCATTCGAATAGCGATGTCAAATCGGCGGACATGCCCGCATCACCGCCACCGGCGGACGACAGAGAAGAGCTGGATGAGGACGATGTGTTCGCCGATGATGTGTTCCCAGCACTGGAGCCGGTCGAGGTGCTCGTGTTAGTGGCCACTACAGCCGTGGCTGCTGCTACTGCTGCTGCTGCTGTCGGTTCACGGCGTTTCGGATTTATTTTATTGGACATTGGACTTGCTTGCTGTTCTTTCTTCTGTATGTGTTGCCTGCTACTGCAGCAATTCTACGGCGCTGCGTACTCCTCGGCGAGTAGCCAATCTAGCGTCTCTACGTTGTTGCGTGTCACTACAAAGGAAAAAACAAAAACGAAGGTTACAATATTTGTCAATGTTTAACTATAATTTGGTATATTTATTAAAGAAAAAAAAAAAACCTAATATATACAAGAGTACTAAGGTATATATACATATGTATGTGATTTGATAAGATACTGCATGAGCTAATGCTGCTTAGCTTCGTTTTGAATAATTTCCAAATTTAAATCTATAATTAATTCAGTCTCTTAAATACTTCAATTAAACAATATATATAGTATGTAGAACCATTCGATTTCACTAAAAATTCGATTCAGAAACTAATCTAAACCGATGCGAGACGAGCAATGCGAACGACAAGCCGGTTATTATACGAGTAGTAAATATTAGAAACCAAAAGGTGTTCAATTGTTCTTGACCGACCTTCAACTTGTGCTCGACTATAGTCATCGTCATTACCAAAAAAAAATACGGCCAAAATACCCGATTGCATTCAGCGACGATTAATATTAACATGAAGCATACAAATTTTGGTTTCTTTATTATTGTTGTTGCAGCGTCACTCCGAAGGTCCAAAATTCTGGGGCCGTTTACCGATACGGGTCTAGAGGAGTTTACCTCAGATGCGTGTAAAAACGCGAAAATATAATACTCGCATGTCAGTCTTATCAGACCGATGACAAATGCGAGCATTAGGTCGTGGTGGCCAGGAGCCACAGTGATTCGCTGCTCATTAAATACAAGGAATCAATAATTTAATTCAAGTTTGAAAAAAATTTGAAAATTAAACTGTTTTTCTTTTTGCAAATCATCGATCACTATATCGTAGAGTACGTTAAACATGAAATTGGTTAATTTTGCCCGACAGTTTTCGGTATATTTTGGTATTTATATTATATATTTAAAATTTTTGCATTTTTAATTACACTCGGAATCACTGTGCAGCGCCCCAAAATATTGTGGGTGTCTATGTATGTGTGTTTGTTTGTGTGAGTGAGTATGGAGATATAAACAAACACGACGCGAGCTGCGTCAACAATATAGGCTGGCTTCAGTTAGGTTTGTTGCAGCAATGAGAGTGAGGGCGGAGGGTATGGAGTACCAAGTACCGTAATATGGATGGAAGCGGCACATAATTAACATTTGGCTCTGGGGGCTGCGTACCGTAAGAAATTTCCATGCGGCAGTCAGTGGGACTCGTCGGCGGGGTAATTACTGCTGCAGCGAAGCCATGAATGTAATTAAAGTTAATATATAAATATATACACTTATTTATATATATCTATGTATATGCATATGTATGTATATATACATTTATAAATTTTTTCAATGAGTTTGCAAAATTAAATAGAAAACGAGCGACGGACGACGGACGACAAACGACGGAAAGCAGAGCGATATGTTGGCAGCAACAACATAATACAACAAAAACAACAACAATTACAATGCAATGAAAGTATGTATGTTTGTATGTATGTATAAAAAATAAACAGCTACAAAATAATCATAAACGTAAACTTACAAAGCTCTGTGTGAGTCGAATGCGTAAGTGTAAGTATATATATGTTTCTATGTAGGTACGTATATCCGTGTGTGCCTATACGTGTATGTGTGTGTGTGTGTTTGTGGGACTTTTATCAGTCAGCTAGCATTTGTATGTATGTGAGTTCACATAAATGCATATGCATATGTATAGATGTGTGTATGTTTGTATATACTTATGTATATATCCTCCGCAATTTGAACTTTTTACTATGTATGTATGTATTCATAAATCAATGCAATTGCAATTGCAGGTGGCAGCACTTTAGTTTCGCACGCACAACGCACACAAAGAGAAAATTGAAAATTGTTTTTGTCGACTTTTATGTACATTCAGTTCAGTTCGGTTCGGTTCACCTTGCGCCAAACTCGAAATTCAGGCGTGCGCTAATTTCATTTTATTTTTTATCTAATTTTCTTTTATACGCTCGCGCACACACTCATTGAATAATATGACTATATGTACATGTTTGCTGCTGCTGCTGATGCTGCGCTTCGTATTTGTTGTTGTTTTTTTTTTCTAGCGTGAATATCATCTGTTTGGTTCGCCTTCGTCGTCCATCGGTTACATTTACATACGGGACGCAACGCAACGCAAAGCAGAAAACGACAACGACAACGACAACGACGAAGAGGCAGGGGCAGTGGCTTATACTGCTGAGGCCAGTAGCCGTAGCTTGAAAATTTGTTTCTAATATTTTGTGCGCTTTGCAAACGCTGCCTTTATTTTATTGCACAAACACTTCTTTAATATTCAGTCTATTTAGGCATTGCAATTTAAAGCACAACTATTTAGCTATTAGCACGTCACACACGCGTATTTCTGGCTATTTAATTTTATCTTTAATTTGCCTAGTGCTGGACAAACACATTAGTGTTGGGCAACGTTGAACGTTAGTATTTTTCGGTATTTTTACAATGTTAGCCTGGTACGGACATCACAGCCTTTGCAATGAGTAAATCCATTGCAAATAACGTTGTTATTTCAATAACTTAAAGAAATCTGAATAGCTTACGTTTAATATTTCAAGAATTTTTTTTTTATAATTGGTATTACGTCATAATGTTTAATAGATAAATGCATGGCTCTCGAATTATCTTTCAAGAGCACCGTACTAGGCAGATACACATTTTATTCCCAGAGCAATGCAGTTTCATACTCCGCGGCAACCCTGTCGGGTGTAGCGTAATAATTTTTATCTGTCATAGAAAAATAATTCAAAAGAATTTCTACTGAGAATTAATAACAAAAAGTTTTTGGAACGCCATGTGCGTTTCCAGCATCGCTTAAATTCTTTATAGGATATATCTAATCAAAATCAATAGGCCTCATCAATCATTCTCGTATCTAGAGCACGGACCAACCCCCATACGCACGCTGCGTATAAAAAAAAAAAAGGACACTATTTTAATTTTCGAGCAGACAACCACTATGTTTAAGAAGTTTTGGATGTTTAATGTGCTGGTATTTTGTGCATTAACTGCCATTTGCCTAGGTGCTGTGAATGACCCGTACAAGGAGCTCGGAATAACTAGAAGTGCAACGACCCAGGAAATTAGACGAGCCTATAAGCAATTGGCAAAAGAATGGCACCCAGACAAAAGCAGCCACCCGGATGCTGAATTAAAGTTTGTGCAAATTAAAAAGGCTTATGAGCTGCTAAGTGACAGTGACCGGCGACGAATTTATGATCGACACGGAGTAACAAGTGAAGATTCGTATTATCTTAAGCAAAAGCATGATTATAGTGGATATAATCGTTTCGGCTTTGACCCAGTTGAAGAGTTCTTTGGCAAACAGTTCGGCTTCGATCAGGACATCAGCCTCTACCACAAATTGTCCATTACTTCCAATTACTTCGAACAAACCATTATACCAAAGAGCAAAACCAAATTGCACATTATTATGTTCTATAACGACTGGTGTTTCGGGTGTATAAGAATAGTTGCAGCCTTTAAGAAATTAATCGATACTTTCGAGCCCCTTGGCATCCAGTTTGCGACAATAAATGCAGCACACGAACCACTTATTTTAAGGAAAACTGGAGCGGATGATATTCCAAGGATGGTGCTTGTGCTGGGTGGTCATAGTTATGTGTATCGTGAGAATATTTATACGCAACAAAAATTAGCTGAATTTATACGTAAGAAAATGCCCTTTAGGATTGGCCAAAGAGTCAACGATGACAATCTTGATGAATTTTTAAATGGCTGGACCGATAATAGAGTTCGGGCATTAGTCTTGGAACCGCGAAGTGTGACAAGATTAAGATATCTTATATCTGCGTTTGGCTTCCACGATCGTGTTGCATTTGGATTTGTGGATCTAACGAATCCAAACTCGAAGTTGATGTTAGATCGATTTAAGGTAAATCCCAAATTGGACACCCTATTCCTATTCAATGAAGACTCCTTGAGGGCAGTAGCCAGCATCTCAATGGCTGATATACCCACTCAAACCCTTGACAACATAATCTCGGCCAACCAATATCTGTCGCTGCCACGCCTATCCTCACAAGAAGTGCTAGAAGGAGTTTGTCCAGCCGAATGGAACCGACCTCGCAAGCGCCTTTGCGTGGTGCTCATAACCGAAAACTCTCCGGATTATGACATTGCACGACAGGCACTAAGACACATTGCCCTGGAGAGTGGCTACAGCCTGGAAAGAGTTCGCTTCGCTTATATGTTCAAGGAGAAGCAAGCCGAGTTTCTAAATGCCATATCCAAAGGTTCGTTCGAAGACAATCTACTGCGTCTTGTGGTCATTTGGCGACGTGACAGCACCCAAATCAAATATGAGTGGGTCGATGGAGCCAAGCTGGACATCAAATCACCAGACTATCTTAACAATACGGCAATCAACACAACAAAACATGAAATTAATCTAACCGTACGAAGACTCTTGAAAACATCTGAAGCCCTCACCTATGAGGCATTTGTTCAGAACTTACTCGATGAGCACGCCCAGGGCATATTGAGCAAGTGGATAACCCGCCTGCTTTACCTGGTGGATTACCTGTCCGACAATATCGAAGATGAGCACTTGTTTGCAGCCTTGTCGCTATTGGGTACTATTGCATTTATGTTTGGCATTGGTTATGTTATGATGTACTTTGTACGGGCCGAGGAGGAGAGCCTCAAGGCACAGGGGCAACTCAACGATGGTTGCAACAAGCAAAATCGCCATATACCGGAGCTGAAGCTCTATGAGCTGAGGGCTGAGAAATATAATGGGTTAGTTCGTTTGCTGAAACCAGGATGCCGGACCATCCTCTTGATTACGGACATGCAGAGCCGGACAAAGCTTATACCGCCTTATCATCGCGCTGTTTGGCCATATAGGAGAACCAAGACACTATTATTTGGACACATGCTTATTGAAAAGGGTTTATCCTGGTACTCTGAGCTACTACGCTTATCTTTATGCACAACTCAAAATCTACAAATTAATCCAAGGAATTGCGTGGGCACTGTTATAGCACTTAATGGACACCGGAAGTATTTTTGCGTATATCATGCAAAGCATCCCGAGTGCGCTCGTGGAACCAAAAGAATGATCAAAATGACCAAACAACTATTGGATAGAAACGATGACCCAGAGATTGGAAACTTCTTGGGAGTGAACTACTCAGAGGAATCCGATGTGGAATCTAATGTTCTATACGAAGACAATCTATTAGATGGACTCAGCAATTGGCTTGATCGTCTCTTCGAGGGAACCACCCATAGATACTACATCAACTACTGGCCAGACTTTCCTACAAAGTAATAATTATCTCGCTAAATTATATTCAATGTGTAAATTATTTTGTCATCTTCTCGCCCCGTCCCCGCCCCCCAACTTCTTGTACATCCTTCTAGTCAATAAATTATTACATATATTATTAAAATTTTCGATTAACACAAATAACTTAAAAACCTATTTTCTTGTTTTATTTGTCTCGGGATGCACCTCTGTCTATAGCTTTTACTTTTCTGCTTCAACTGATACACCATTGGGGGTCACACGCAAGGAACCTGCCCAGTTGCAATCAAAGGTCACCAGAAAACCTGTTCATCATCTGGGAAGAAAGTGTTATAAGCACACCTGCTTGTCAACTCCTACTTGGAGGAGATTCAGCCTCAAGAGCTTTGCCAATCTTTTGAGGAGTACACGTATTTCTCTAGTCGCTCTGGGGAGACTCCCAGATAAACCTACTTGGAGATCCACCGCCTATATTCCACACACAATTCAGCTCTTTACTAATCTTCTTAGAAGAATGTAAGGTTAACACATTAGTTTGTCCTTCTGGTCTCCTAACTTCTACTTGGGTATCCACTGGCAGTCACACAGAGGCCAGATCTTTGCCAATCTTCTGAGTATTCATGTTTCAGCTTCTCCTTCTTGGATGACTC
Organism: Hirtodrosophila trivittata; assembly: GCA_035045065.1. NCBI lineage: Eukaryota > Metazoa > Arthropoda > Insecta > Diptera > Drosophilidae > Hirtodrosophila > Hirtodrosophila trivittata. The sequence continues at coordinate 7,226,957 of JAWNNK010000813.1, read as the reverse complement.
TCAGCTGCAGATGCCTTTCTTTTATCATTCTACTTGGAGATCCACTGACTATTCCACAGACTTCAGATCTTTGGCCATCTTCTTAAAAGAGTGTAAGATACGCACACCGGCATGTCCTTTCAGTCAACTTCTACTTGCCAGGTACCAGATCTTTGAAAAGGAAGTGTACGTGTTTGTCCTTGGGTGACACCCAGCTGCAGAAGCCTTAATCCTACTTGGAGATTTACTGCCTGTATACCACACATAATTCACCTTGTTGCCAATCTTCTTAGAAGAAAGCAAGATAAACACACCAGGTTGTTTTACTAGTCACCTGGGTCCAACTTGGGGATCCACTGACACTCACACAGAGTCCATATCATGCCAATCTTCTGAGTATACGGATTTCAGCTTCCATTTCTGGGTGACTCTGAGCTGCAGAAGCCTTAATCCTACTTGGAGAACTACTGACTATGCCACAGACTTCAGATCTTTGCCAATTTTTTTGTAAGAGGATGTAGGATACGCGCATCAGCTTGTCCTTCTGTTCACCCAACTTCTACTTGGTGATCCACTGACACTCACCCACCAAGTCCAGATCGTCAGCAAGCTGTTCTGTTTGATTAAAAACTTCGCGAACTATTTTGGTGTTTGTTAGAAAAATGAAATGTATTGTTCTTAATTCATGTTTTTGTTTATAATTCATGGAGTAAATGTTAAGTGGATTTTTACAGAGTTAAACTGAAGTCTAGACATATATATATAGTCATATATACGTATATATATATACACACACACACATATATATATATATATATATATATACATATATATATATTACGCTATTGGGTAATATGTTTGACATACCCATTAATTTATTGATTCGTTCTCTTTTAAAGTATATATATACAAATAAGTTTAGGCTCCCCCCATAGCTATCAGTTGGGCCGCATCAGCGAGTGGAGGCGGATCACAGCGCGGTAGTCAATATGGGACAGTTGGCCGCGCCGGGATCGCTGCAGTACGCGGTTGAGGCGCTCGAGAGCTTGTGGATTATTGGTTGCTTTGAACAGTTCATCGAGGTATTTTAGCGATTCACGGGACCAAAACATGGAGGGCTTTGTGGCATCCTTGTTGATGTTGGTGCGCGAGTCCTGCTCCATGCCGGCCAGCAGTCTATCACACTCAGACTGCAGTCCGGCGTATGGCCCGCGTTGTTGTTGCTGTTGTTGTTGTGGGTCTTGCATTCTAGAAATCGGCAGAACCCGTTGCTTTGGTGGGCGATTTCTATTCCCATTATTATTGTTGTTGTTGTTGTTGTGCTGCTCCTCATGCTGCCAAATAGGAGGCATTGGTACTTGACGTTGCTGATTTCCGGGCTTGGGGTACGGCATTGGACGTTGCTTTGGCGAGCGATGATTGCCGTTATTGTGTTGCTGCTGCTGCTGCTGAAATTGTTGCTGCTGGTGCATGAAGGCCGGTGGAGGAGCTTGCTCTTCGTGCAGCCAAGCTGGCGGCGGTGGCGGCTCCTCCGACCATTTTGGTGGCCTTGACGGACGATTCTTGTTGCCATTATTATTGTTATTATTATTATTATTGTTGTTATTGTTATTGTTATTGTTAGCAGGCGTAACATCATGTTGCCAGACTGGCGGAAGCGGGGTAGATTTATACGTTTCTGCGGCGTCTGCGGCTTGCGCGCGGGCTGCAGTCCAAATCCTGCCTGATCCATGTTAAGCGTCAGCATGCGATTCTTCACGTCCAGTTTGTCGTAGGACTTCAAGAGGGATTCATAGTCAGGATGCGGAAAGGGGCTGAATATAACGCGCCAGTGTTCTTCGATTTCGTTGCGCATGGCTGGCGTGGCATTCTCCTCCGAAGTTTTATCTTGCAGCTGCTTGAGTATGGTCAGCAGCTGGTCCAGATGCAAACTGCCATTGGCCAGACCCGCCTGCCCAAAGAGTATCATGTTGAGAACGCGACGCTTGCGTTCAGCCTGCTTGTAGCTATTTTTGGTATTCATTTGTTCCAGCGCCTGGATGCGGACGTAATGGTTCTTGGCATTGCCAAGATTGGTGGACAGACTATTGATTCCATCGCGCATAAAACGTATTAGCACATCGATTCGTTTTGGAGGCTTCTGGCTCTGGAAATCGGTACTCTTACGCTTCACATCCTGACTGCGACGCAGCAGCATTAGTTGCAGATCCTCCTGGTTCTTCTTCAGACCGTAAATGACCAGAACGTAGCCGTACTCCTTGAAGTCCATGCGCACATTCACATTACACTGCTTGGCCGAGTCGGTGAGGAACTGACGCCCCTCCGGACTAAACAGATACTCGGTCTGATCGCGTGCCATTAGAATCTTAGCCTCGGATGGAACATCGGGCAAGCTTTCCGTATCTGACGATGCATTCAACTTGCTGTTCACACACATGGATATGCCCTGAGTGTTGCTGCTGCTGGCGACGTCATCATCATCATCATCATTTGTGCTCAACGGAATCATATCGGGTAGATCATCCATTGGCCCTGACTTGTTCACCACTTCCTCATTCTCGGGGGTTGTAGTCGTTGAACTGGACACTTCGAAGTGCTCCGAGAAGCTGTAATTTGAATCCGAGTCCAAGTCGTGCGGTGTGACAGTCGTTTTACTGGCTGCTTTGACCACATTGCTCCTAGACTTGGGAGTACTAATCGCAGTTCCTTGAGGACTGCTGTGGGTGTTGCTGGTTATTTCCTTCTGTTGTATCTCCACAGATTTAGATGGTAAAGGTGTCGATGTCCGTGACACGCTACTTTCCTCCGTAGGCAACTCTTCTATTTTCACTGTTGAAGTGGCTGCCGCCATGCCACGTGCTGCTCTAACCTGGGCATTGGGCACATAGTCATGTTTGTAGATGTTTTGCGGTACCGCAACAGTCGTCTTTCTGCGCTTATCCGGCAGACGCACCAAGCCAACAGCCTTTAGGAATCGCGCATAGCAACTGTTTTTGGGGAATTCCGAGCTCCATTTAAAGTGGAAAGGTGTATCGATAAAAAAGAAGGAGCTGAGATCGGAGAGGTAGCTTATCGGGCCCGCGCGATCCTTGTAGACCTTTTGATGTGATATAATATGGCTGGTGTTGCTCGTGTGGCGAAACTCGCCCAAGCGCTGACGACAATCCTCAAAGAGGTGACCACGCGCGAGCAATAGCTGCAGTGCTTTGCACGGTACTGCACATTGCTGTCCAGCAGCTCATTGGAGCGGGTCTGAAAGAAGTAGGAACGTAAGCAAAAGAATGAAGAGAAAATTGATTCTGATAAGATTACCGTGGAATGATAGCGACGCCACTTGTCCGGACACATATCCACGCCATGGCCACGCATCTTGCATAGCTGACAGATCATACGGCTCTGATAGGAGCATTTGTTGCACTTTTGCACGTACAGTGCCTGCTTGGCTCCACACTGTAATGAAGATTAAGAATGTATTACCATACTCGGACTTGGACCAGAGTGATTTACCCCCAGGCATATGGCATTCGGACAACGTGGTTCGGAGTGACCAGTGAAACCGCAGATGTAGCAGGTGACTGGCTTTCGTGGACGCGGACACTTGGAACGTATATGGCCCATCTCATGGCAATTGGTGCACTTAGATTTCGACCGTTTACGTGCAACAGGAAAACGATCCGCCGTAATGATGCGCCACTCGGTTCGTTGACCTGTGAATGGACCAAGACTAACTGTGAAAAGGATTTCTATTAAAAGAAACATTTGAAATAAACTTACCACTCATGGACTTTAGAATCTTTTGGATATTGAAGTTTTCACCATTCCAGCTGTCATTGTAGAAACGACGCATCTCGTCATCCCAGCCGATCAAATCACGGCCACGCATCGGTTCCTTTAGCTCGGAAATGTTGTGCTCTACTTGGACCAGTGGTTCTGGTTGTAGCCGAGACTCTGGTTCCGAAGCTTCTGATTCTATTTCTGGTTCTGGTTCATCCATGGGTATATCCAGTTCTTCAACTTTGATTGTTTCACTTACTATTTCCGGCTCTGTATTGGTTGTTGTCACCTCCTGCTGTTGTCTGTGCGTGCGTTCGCGTTCTACGCTTTCATCGATACGCTCGAAAGCTGCGCTCAACTGGTCCGTAATGGCATCCTGCATCTCGGCCTCGTCAGCGCTGTTGGCATCGGAGCCAATGCTTTCTATTGTATCAGGATCGTTCTCGTTGTGCATGGAGTCATCGGGAGTTTGTTCTTTCCTCTGCTCCTGTTGTAGCAGCCTCTCGGCAATTTGCCGTGCCGTGGGCAGCGTCTCCTCTGCACAGGAGTCCGAGCTAGCGTTGTTCGCCGGCAGCTTCCTTGAAACCGGTGTAAGGGAACTTTCCGAGCAGCGGCGTTGACTTATGCGTCTGATCTTGCGCTTGCAGCGTTCCACAGCCATGCCACGAGCTATGCCCGGCACGCCTGTGGCGTGGACGCCATCATCACTGTCCGTATCATCAGCGTCCTTATCGCCGTCGTTGTTTGGATCGGATTGGCTTTGGTTGGTGCTCGAGGCGCGTCGCTTGCGCAGACGCTTTGTCTTGTTGACGCTGCTTTCCACTACCTGCTCCACATCTGTGCTGTCCGACTCCTGGTCAACGTTCCGTATAATTGTGGGAGTAGCCTTCGGTTTGGCCTTGCAATAGATGCCGCTTTCGGTGAGATCTGATTCGCTTTCGTAGACATCCAGAGCACGAAATTGCTGGTCATCGACACGATAGTTTTGCTTGATCTCCTCAAGCCTGGATGGGGGCACAAACTCGTATTCGGACGACGTATCCGCCGCTTGATCCTTGTCTCTTTGGTCACTCGTTTCGGCTGCGTCTCTTATGGCATTTTCTGTCAATACCATGAGATCCTCGTCCGCGGCACGCGCCCGATCTGCCAAAAGACGACTGGTATCCTTCTGGACGATGAAGTCATCGCTGGATAAAACCGAATTGCAGGGCGAATTCAGCATTGACACAAAGGTCTCCTGGTCAGCGGTGCATTCGGTATTCAGATTCACATCGGCAGCGTCCATTGCGTTTTCCTCTAGATACGGCTGTGTCGTCTCCTTCTTCTTCTCTCTTTCGTCGTCGCTATCCAAGTCTATAACTGGCACTGGCGGCAGTGGAACGAGCACAACGTCATCCATATCCGTAGAAGTCTCGCTATCCGCCAGGTTTATAATTTCTATTGGCTGCTTTTGAGCTTGTTTGAGTTTTTTGGCCAAAACCGCTCTGGACTTTTGACGCTTTTGTGCCAGTTGCTGGAACTGCTCCAGCTTGCGACTGGACTTATCGAAAGGCCCAGCTCCACGATGTGCAGGCTCACGCTTTACACGTGGACCACTTGGTATAGCTACCAGCAGTCGTTGATCAAACCGTTCCGGTTCATCATTATCTCTGGATTTTGAGATTTGCTGTGTTGGCGCTTGTTTTGGTGGTTGCTTCTTTGCTGGCTGTTGCGGTGGCTGCTTCTTCTGGGGCACGCGCTTCTGTTGTTGTTTCTGTAGGAGCTGTTGAACCGAACCGGGAGCTTTTGTCTGTTTTTGTTGAGGTGTCGGTTTCTTGGCCGTGCTGGGTACAGGACGTTTCGGCGTGGCACTCGTCGCGGCACTCGTCGTAGTAGTGGCAGTTGCTACAGGACGTTTTGGCGTCGCACTCGTCGCAGTAGTGGCAGGAGATGTTATTGTGGATTCAACTGTGTTGGCTTGGAGCGGCGTCGCCGTCGACTTCTTGGCATCCTTGCTTCCTTCTGGACGTTTCGGCGTGAAGCTGGCAGCAGCTGCGGGTGGTGTCATGCTGGACCCAACTGTTGTGGCTGAAAGGGAGTTGAGTTACAAAAAATATGCTTAATTGCAAGGCGATAAACATTTTTATTGATGGTTAAGATGAGTTCAGTTCAGTATCCGGGTGGATTAAGCAAGCTCCTTAGATACTCGTTACGAATATCACTGTTCTTGGCCTGGCTTAAGCTATAGCCTTGATTTATAAGCTCGTCTAGCTGCAACTCATCAATGTGATAGAGTACAAATGCGTCCATTTGGAGATCGGCCCGATTGGGCCAGAGTAGGACAGCTACTGAGCTGCGAAAATCGTTCACGGCCTGATGGATTTGCTGTTGGGATAAATGCAGATCTTCTAGCATTGCCAAATCTTGCTGGTCTTGATCCCGTCCCGAATAGCGTTTCTGCATCTGCAATGCGTTCTCTAGCTGCTGCACCAAACGCATTACCACAAATCGTCTATAACGCTCCTCAAAATGCTGCCGCGGCTTGTTAAAATGGCACGTATTGCGTCTAATTAGCGTTGCAAGGATTGTGACTTCGACACACGACATCATTATGTAAACTACCATGGTCAAAACGATGACCGACAGTAAATACTCGACCGGATGCCGGGAGATAGCATCAAGCCAATAGAGCAAGTCGCGACCATAATATTCATAGTAATAGTTCATCATTGTTAGGATGCACAGCAATTTGATTGTGATAAGCACAATAAAGCCTTGATTGACTTCGCTAAGCTGATTATAAAGGGCGCGTAAAGAAGTCTTTAGAAGACCAAACACCCAATGTTGTGTCATGGTGCTAGCCAGAGAAATGTATAATTAATTTTGAATGTAAATGCTAATGTTACAATATTAATTTCAAATAATCTACCTAAGTCAAATTAGAATGTATCCCAGATCAGGTATATATACATATACATATGTGTAATGGTATGAGGATATTCAATGGTCTATGAAATCTAAGAAATTTTTATAGCTGTTTATATCTCTACTGTCAAATTTTTCTGCCAGGAACACAGTGTTGCATAACTCTAAGAGAGGGAGAGCGAGATAGTGAGAGAATGAGAAAAAGAATAATAATAATATTGTTATATCTTTCCGTTACTCATTCATGTATTCGTTTTAAAAATCGCAAAATGCAACTTATTCCAGTTGGAAGTAATTGGAAATACACAAAAGTTGGGACTGGAAATTCCAGTCTAGCCTGCGCAGACAACTTACGCGCAGCGTCGGCAACCGCAGGTCTTTGTTTATATGATTGATTGATAAATATTTATATAAACGTGCACATACATATATATGGAGTACATGCGAACTCACCTGCAGTATTTGTGCTCGAACTTGTCTCTGGTTTTCCAGAATCTGTTCGAGGCAGTGCATCGATACTGGGCTCTGTCCAGTATCGTGGTCTGGCGGGTGCATTGTTAATAATCCTTTTATCGCTGACAAAGCGATTCTGATATTGTTGTTCCTTTTGCTGGAACGGTGGCGGCATATTTTGGGCATCCATGGCCAGTGAATGGGTTTGTTGCCCTTCGCTGGTTGCATCATTGTAGTGTATGGAGGCATAAAGAATTGATTCCAGTTCATTCAGTCTCTCACTGTCTATTTCGTCAAGCTTAAACAAAAATTAAAAAAAATTAATTGTTTACACTTGCAAAAAAAAAATACTATGCATTCGAATTTACTCACATCTCTCATCGTTCCAGTCTTTGTTATAGACAGACACCCCTATGACTTTCAACGACGACAGTTTGTTTATACGTTATTGTTTTTGTTTACCAAGAAGCCGTTAGATACTTTCGAATTTCTTGGATGTCCCGTCTCCCTTTACGTCAAAAATTATTTAGTTTTCGCATACTTTAATTTTTACACAAAACCACGTTTTGACAAGAGTTAAATGAATTGTTGTTGATCCCGTATCGATACATCGCTTAGCGATAGAACAAATGGTTGACTAGAAAGTAATATATCGATATTTGATAAACTTAACAGCAACTCTAACCGCTTATAGGCCGGGCCACGTACAAGTACTAGAAATTAACAAAAACTAAAAGTTTGTTTAATGTAAGTTAAAGGAAGTACATATTTTAGTGTTTTCACACTTAATAGATCTCTTAATTCGATTCCAGCATGGAGCATATGCAGCGCTGCGTTTCGCCGGTAAATCCCGCAGTCTTTCCACATCTTGCAACTGTGCTTCTGATCATCGGTACATTCTTTACGGCCTGGTTCTTTATTTTTGTTGTATCGAGGAAAAACACAAAGGAGAGCACATTGATCAAGGAGCTGCTGATCAGTCTTTGCGCATCAATATTCCTTGGTTTTGGCATTGTTTTTCTACTTCTAACTGTCGGTATATACGTATAATAGCCAAGACAAATGCAATCATTCCGTTTCCGTTTTTAAGAGAATAAAGATATGTGTAGGCGTGTGAACGTTTTTTTTGTTTTATTCATATAGATAATTTCAAAGATTTAATTTTAACTTAAAACATTATCGAATATAATATATTTTGTTAACATATCAATTGTGTGCGGATTGATTACTACTTGCACTATAAATCTGCATTTTGAGAAAAATAATAACTGCAACAGACAGGACGACACGTACACGTACACATTCCTCTAGCCAGCCAGTCCGGCCTTTTGTCTACACTTTTGCATAGTAGCTCGCAAAATGAATTGCTTGCGTGAGAGTGTGCGAACGTGTTTTAAAAAGGCTTCCAGGTCAATAACACCGCCACGCAGACCCTCCCCCAAGTAATAAATGGCATCCTCAGTGGCAGCTTCGTCCGCATAGGCATTAAGCAATCTGCAACAAGGCAAATAAGATGGAGCACTTGGTTAAATAGTCATTAGCTTACTGTCGATATAATGGTGCTGTAGTGGTCACTGCCTCGTCGGGATCAATGGCGGCGGTATTTTCAAGTGTCTCTAGACTTTTCGTCAATTCTTGCTCCTTTTCCCGCAATATGGTGATGTTCTTCTGCAGATCTAGTTGCTCGCGTTCCAAGCGATTGACAATAGCATCAATCATGGCACTGCCCTGCACCAATTCTTGCTGGGTGCGCAGCAATGTTTCTATTTCAGCCTGATACTGATTTGACTTTTCCTTTATGCGACGCCGCAGCTTGTCTTCCACGGCACTCATAAGTGATGCTCTGATGTGTTCCTCCGTAATGGTACCAGTTGAACTGGGATTTACATTCATTCCCGGATTCTAACGCATATAAAGTTAAAAATATAGTAGTTAGAACTGAAAGGGATGTATCTTTGCTATAACTTACATAGCCACCGCCTCCTGGATAGACACCTGGTTGTGCCATGTAGGGTGGATAACCGCCAGTGCTGGCAGCCGTAGCACCGGAAGGTGGGTAGGGGAAATAAGTGTTGCTAGTGGGATACGGTGGATAGCCTCCAAGGCCACTGGCAGCTGCGGTTGTATAAGGATATACATTAGAAGGACCCGGACCAGGTTGCGGCATGTAAGCTAGGGTTTAAAACATTTGATTAAACATTGAAGACTGTAAACACAAAATCCATTGGCTCTTACAGTTCGATGGATATGGCGCAGGAACTACTTCCTTTGGCTTTGAGTAAACAGGCGGTTGATCACCGAATGTTACAATCATTACTTGTATAAGGGAAAGCAGATCGGAGCTGTGGGGCTGCCAATCATGTAGATAGGGCAAGTACACCTTGCCATTGTGGTCCACATACATAGACACTTTAATTTGCATCGTTGGTGTTGGCTTCACAAAACACATGGGCGCATTTTGCGGATGGGTGTCCATCAGCCATATGCAAATGGGAATGTAGTAGGTGTTATCTGATAAAATATAAATGTCATTGAAGTGACCTCAGCTGAATTTAATACTAACTTTTATAAACCACCGGTATAGTGCCTTGCAATGTAAATAAATCTTTTGAGGTTCCATCATTAAAAACTAAAAATATAACATGTTAGTACAACAAAAATAGTACACAAAAATCTCTTTGTACACACCAAATTTTTGCAGATCGTAGGTCAGGCTGCGAAACTGGGTAACAACATCGACAACGTCTTTTTTTGTGGCAGCAACATTTTTATACTGCAATCAGTTATAGAGCAATTGATTAATCACAAACATGAATTGAGTTTTTATTGCGTGACGACAAAAAGGATGGTATTTGCCACAAGAAAATGACTCATCCTACCTTCGAGAGATATCTGGTAATTTGTGCCTCCTCTATTACAGGCATTCTAGTTCGTGAATGTAAAGTCGAATTTGGATGCACCTGCTGTTTAATTAAGTTTTAAAAACTAATATTTTTTATATTCGTTCAACGAAAACAAAGTCGCCAATTGAGTACTTTCGACGTGCAGGTATCGAATACATATGGACATTACAAACTTATCGCACTTTCCCGATAAATCGATAAGCATTGCTTTACGTTACGTGCAACGCTACGTAACGGTAGTCTCACGTTAGTTTTTAAATTATTTGATTGGAATGCTTTGAAGCGAATAAAATATATATGCAAAACTACAATTCCGAAGACGCAAACAAGTCATTGAAAAATTATTGTTTATTTTTTCAATTAGTTTCTACATATGAGGGAAATGAAATGTTCATTTTGTTTTTCTTTCTGATAGTGCAGGGGGCGAGTTGATTGTGGGCAGTTACTTTGTCTTGGGCACCATGCGGCATTTTGGGTGTCTGTAATCAAATAAAAAGAAAAACACAAAAAATCATAATTTGTAATAAAGAGAAACGTCACGCATGATAGTTTTGTATCTTAAATGTAACTTTATTTGAATACTTTCATTGCTGTCTCATTACTCCATAGACATATGCATATATATCTATATATTTATGTATATGTACATAAATATATATTTATATACATGCACTTAGATATATATATGGTTATATATACATAAATATATATTTATATATACATACGTAAATATATATGTATATTTGTGTTTATTTGCTTTGTGTTTCAGTGTACTTAGCTAATGTTTGTTAACTAGGCATTACTATAGGTATTGTTCATTTGTTACTTTTAAATATATATATATATATATATATTTTATATAAATATGTATTTTGCCATAGTACGCATATATATGTATATATATATATATATATATGTGTGTATGTATATTATATAAAACATCGTCATCGCACTAAGCGCACTCTCATTGTGGGTGGTGGTTAGTTCTAGTTATAGTTTTAGTTGTTAAATTTGTGGATTACACATATAAAAATAATTTTCAGTTTAACTTTACACATATTAATGCGTGTGTATTGGTGTTATTTCTTTTATATATGTATTTGTTATGTATGTACTCGTATATATTGGTTATCTGAGGGGTTATGTGGGAGGCAGATATCTAGGCCATTAACTTACTTCTAAAAACCATTAAATAGTTTAACTCATTCTTCATTCTTCTTTTGCTCTTTAAGTTTACGTACACTTAATTTCATTATTATAAAATACAAAGTGGTTTCTCTCTCTCATTGTCGTGTTGTATATATATTATTAATATTATTATTATTATTTTTGTGCTAAATATTTGCGATTATTGCTTTAATGTGGGTAGAGACGCGGGCGCCTTCATAATTTAATTGCAGTATTTCTTTATCCTGATCAATAGTATTTTAGTGTTAATCTTGTTTTTCAAATTGCTTAATGTTTTCTTTTTGGTTATCGTAAAGTAAAAGTACAGTTAGCAGCGGAGAAAAGTAATTATTTGTTTGCTTGTAATTTTAAATAAGAAATTTCAAATTTCTATCTCTTTGTTTCACTCTTTTGCTTTGCTTTTGTTTTCTTTTGGCACATTACTGTATTTCTGTCCATTGCCATTAATGCTTTTCGTTTTTTTTTTTTTTTTTTTTTAAACAAACAAGTGTTCCGATCATAATTCATTATAAATAACAACAGTTAGTTCATAGTACGTATACTCATACTCACAAGTTAAACTCAAAATGTTTATGCAAATTTGATTGTGTGTCGACAACAAGTGAAGCGTGGGCGGCGTGGGCATGGTCACGTGCAGAACATACATATCAATATATTATAATAAGCAACGTTTTGTTTTATTTTATATCAAATAAATGAAAAATTGTACATTGATAGCGAGCGAGCGCAAAATAAAAATGCATTTGCATGGATATTACATGTCGATATTTTTTAAGGTTTGTTCTGTTCCACTTTACTTTGTATGGGTAATTTTATATGTATTTCTTTTATATCTTTATTTTTTATTTATATTTATATTTTGTTTTTTTTTTTTGTTTTTCTTTTTTTTATATATATATATACTTTTTGCTTTTTTAAGGGTACACCAAGTAAAAAAAATTTGTTCTAAAATGTCAGTCTATTGCGCAAAAATCTACTTTTGTGGTCGGCTATGTTTTTTTTTTTTTAGACCGAATTCCTAAGATTAAATGTTGCGATTTCTTTCACTTTCATTTTCACTTTCAATTTTCGTTTCCGTTTTCAATTTAGTTTTTCTTTTTTTTTTTTTAAATTTTTCTTTTCCTTTTTTTTGTTTTTTAAATATAAAAAAATTCCCTAATATGCGTTGTCATTATCGTTTCAACAAAATGCGACTATTCGCATCGTTCATTCGTTCTTTCGCTTTCTATCTCGTGTTTTCTGTGCATGTGTCTGTATGTTTGTGTGTGTGTGTGTGTCTGTTTGTGTGCGTGTGTGGGTGTGTGTGTGTGTGTACTAGTGTTTATTTCGCGCTGACATTTGATGTTAGCTCGATAAGACCTACATACATACATACATACTCGTACATCTACATACATACATATACATATGCCCATAATTGGGATCATTGTCACGATACTGCCACTACCACTACATGCTGCTAATTGCTACATACATCTACGGTCTACTTCCTGGCTCGATAGCAAGGCAAGGACTTAACCTAGCTTTGTGTACGCGTAGGCGGCAATAACGCCAACCACAACACCTGCTGCAATATATGTGAGTAATGACCTTCGCTTTTTCGCCGCCTGTAGATTTTCATCATTTTCCCGTTGCTTCCTTTTGATTTCATTGACTTTCTGCTCCAGATTGGCCTGGTATTCATTGCGTTTTCGCCGCTTCAGCTCATCCCCGGAACTGTTGAATAACCAAAATATATAATATATGTATATATATATATATATATAAATTATTTATATAAATGAGTGGGATGGATACATACCTCGCTGTCACATCGATGCCATTGACCTTGTGCTGATCCACCACCGTTGGCTTCTCGCTGTTTGCATTGACATCATCTTCATGAGGCTTTAACATTGTGGCATCACCATTAACCGTTTCCAGTTTATTATGTTCATTAATATTCTCATACTCCTCATCCTCATCGTCATCGTTTTCATCGTAGTCATCGTCATCGTCGCTGTCAGATTCCTGCTCGCTATGCAGGGGTAACGTGGGCAGCGGCGGCAACGGTCTATTGTTGTGCAGACTGTCAGCCACCTCGGCATTAATGATCTCATGCTGATTGATAATATTATTAAGTGCATCCTTGCTGCTAAGTGCCGGCTTGTTAGTAAGGTTATCGCCTTCACCCATAGTGTCGCCATTGGACTGTGCCGCTCGCATATCCAGTGAGAGCACACCGCCCGTATTGGGCGCCAAGGGCAAGTTAAGTGAATGCGAACGCGGTGGCAATGGCGGCGGTTGCTCATCCTGCGTGTGTGCATCCGTGTCATTGCCAATGATTGGCTCCTCCGCATCAAGAAAGCTCTGCAAGCGAGAACAATGATAGTTAACGGACTGCGTTACATAAATTTTATATCACATGCGATTCTATATTGGTTAATTTAACAACTTCAAATTTATATATATAATAATAATATTTTATACAACGAAATAAATATTTTCAAAAAACTCCTCTTCCATTTCGATTGTTGCATTCAATTTGGTTTTCAGATATTTGTCAGTTTATACAATGTATACATACGGGATCGTTTAGCTTTTTGATGCCCTCGATGATTGCCTGATATGAGAAGTCCAGCTGATCGGCCGTCTGTATGAGTCCTAGACGAAAGCTGCGTAGTTCGCACAGCACTTTCGATACGTTGCACTCGCCGTACTTGTCCACCAGCACCAGGCAGCAGTCGACCAGACAGAATGTACCGGAGCGACCAATGCCAGCGCTGCAGTGCACCACGGCGGGGCCAACATTCTCGTTAAGTGCACCAGAATCGCGCACCTGCTGCAAGAACTTCAGGAAGGCATCCGGCGAACTGGGTATTCCAAAGTCTGGCCAGGTCGTGTAATGGAATTGCATAACCTCGCGGCTAGTTTGCGTTTCGAGATCAGTTAATCTGTTAAAGAGACAAATGAGTTAAAAGGAGTTCAAGCTTATCTTGTGGAATAGTAAAAAGTTCTCGAATGGGTGATACACTACAGGTTAATTTATGACTCTATTAGCTAAGCCAAATGTTATCCTTAGTCTTGTCATAAGCAAGTCATTTACTCACTTGAACCATCTGCGGACAAAGTTTTGGTACTTCTCACAGCAGACCAGTTCCACGGATAGATTAACATCACGTAGATTAAGTGCCTGCTCGGGTCCCAGTTGATCTGGCCAATAGAGATGGCATTTGACCTGTTTTTTCTCTATCAACTTATTCAGCATAAGAATCGCTCGCGAGTTTTGCTCCCAGACCATTAACCAGAAGTGACCCACTGTATCCACCAGTGGACCCTGTGTCAGTATATATTGACGATCGGCACGCTCCAGCTAAAGGAAACCGAAATAGACATTAGCAAAGGTTTAAATAGATTTTGAGCTAGGACTCACTTTAACCAGATTCGCATTGATGTAGTCTACGCTGCCACGTCTTAGCACAATACGCGAGTGATCATAGGGATTCACATCTCTGTAACGGTTCAGTCCACGGTTCTGTGAACGCTCCGATTCCAGTGTGGTGAACAGTTGCACTTTAGCCTCGCGATCGCAAATATCACAAATTTCCTGCGAAACAAATAAAAAAAATCATATCAATGAATGAATGTGGGAACTTTATGTTTATACATAAATATAATTATCTATATGTTTTGTCTTTTTGTGTGTAGGAAATGGTAGTTTACAATGATTCATCTACGATAGGCGATTAAGCATAATTTGTTTGTCTTGGGGGTTGCCCGCTAACCGTTCGATAGCGACTCATTCAAGCTGATTTTGGGCGTTATCTTGGCCTAGCGACCGACTGGCCGGCCTAAAGAAGATTCCACACTTTCGGTACACGCCGAACCGGGCCACGTTAGCATGACTAATTGGTTAAAATGTGTTAATGTGTACACACATACACACATATATATGTGATATGTGTTTATAGCTATGTAGATGTATGGCATTATCTTTAGGCATGGCCGTTTTGTTTGGTTATCAGGCAGCACAGCTGTAAACATTCAAAGGCATGGAATATCGAATCAGACCAAGACCAAGACCAAGACCAATACGAAGACCGCAGAGCAATAAAAACAAGTTCAATGTCTGTAGGTCTGTTTGTCCAAGCGATGATCCTCATTTGTAGTTTGCTGTCTGCTGCTGCCCACTTGGCTATATTAAGAGCCCAATTTGTATTCACTGAATCTGATGACTGAATGGGGTTGCTTGGTGGCTGGTGGCTCATGGGAGGGGTTAGGGGTTGCGTTATGACTAATGGGTGGGGCGACATTAAGGCAGTTAGTTGCATGTAACGTAGTTCCTGATTGAAGTGCAAAAATCACTTGTTAATTGGCAGTTTGTCATTAAGTAGGTGAATCAGATTTAAATTGTCGCCACTCCCCGTTAATCAGCCGAGAATTAAGGCTGAAAACTTCATTAAATAAAACATTGCCCGATAACGTGTCAAGACAAAGAAGGCAGAGGAAAGAGAAAGATGATGATGAGGAAAGAGAAAGATGATGATTGAGAAACTGAAACAGAGATGTAATATGTGTATATCAAAAAAGCGACAGATCATTCTTATAGAAAGAAGTCCGATTTGAATATGTGTATTTTCACATAAAGAAAAGTTTCCATTTGATGTACAGAATACTTATAAATGGCATTTCGAGAAAAGAAAACACTACAAGATTTTCAATTTTAAGGGAAATGTATATAGAAAAGATGACGCCATATTCTCAACTCAGACAAAAAGTTTACTAGACATTAATCGGAAATTTGTGCACAATATCATCATATATTGTCTCAAAGTGTTTTTATTTAGTTATGACAGGCTTCGAGTGAGGGATATGTACATCTGATATATATACATATACAGTAGACGTCCGGTTTAACGTACTCTCGGTTTAACGAGTTCGCAATTTAACGTACTTGTCAAATTTTTACATTGAATACCTTAAATAACGAACTCTTATTCTCAATTTAACGAACGAAAAGGGAAATGTATGTTAACAAAACATAAAAGATACATACGTACATACATACATACATACTCACCCACACTTACATATACACATACACATTCACACAAGAAGACACCAAAAGCATGGCCTTACATGAGCTTAAGTACTACATTTGAGAATCGAGGAGAAGGGCTATTGACTCACTTAAAACGGGTAATTCTTAGGATTGTTTCTGATGTCGAAAAAAATAGTTGTAGTTGATAAAGTTGAAGACAAAACGCATTTCTGTTGTGTAAAAGCTAATTTTGAGTAAAGAACAACAATGTATGTTCCATATACTATATATAGGTAATAATTATATGTATATAATAATGATATTTATAGCAAATAATAATACGGCTGAAGTCAAGTTTAACGTTTAACAAGGGTCCTCAGTTGAGTACTCGAAATAACGAACTATTCGATTTAACGTACAGGGGCTTGCATTTAATGGTTCGTTGAACCGAACTTCTACTGTACATATATATATATATATGTGTATATATACACTTGATTAAGTTACATGCTTATTGTACTTAGCTGTAGACTGTGACCAGTGTGGTCAGAGATGCACAACCCCTTTAGGTCATAAGACAATTTAACTACAAATGCGACACTCACGTTGCACGCACATGCTACCCTCTCTCTATCTCTCTCTCCCACCCTTCCTCTCTCCCTCTGTTTTATGCGATCTATTCTACTTGTTGCGCTGCCCATTTATGGTTTATGCTTATTGACTATTAAGGTGACCCTTCTGCGTAAAATTGTATTTACATTGTTTACAACATGCAACAACAATTGTGAAATCTATGCCGCATTGTTGCATCAGGAAAATGGAGCTTGAATTTCCAGACCATGGATTACTGAACTAAAACAGTTGGTTAGCCGCCACTTACACATACCCTATAAATATCTAGATGACAGAACAGAGAGTTCTATTATTATGATATGATTTGGGTTAAGGTTGTAGACACAGGCTTCGAGTGTGAGTAAAATTAGAAAATTACTTCATAAGAAACCTAAATGAGTATAAAAACTACAGTACATCATCGCTTAGCGAAACCCTCCCTCGACTTAACGCAACACCAGAATTCTTAGAACTTTTCAGCAAATTATTAATTGTAGCAAAGTCCAGCACAAAATTCATTATCTTTCAAATTTCGACTGAAATGAGATTATCAACAGAAATATTAATTCCTTTTAATTCCAATAACAAACTGTTACCTCAATCTTCGCAACAACTAAAAAATAAATAATAAGTCAGCTTACAGCCTCAGTAGAAAAGTGCATAGAGAACGCCCTCATTAGGCTGCTTCGAAAACCGCAAACTATTTGATAAGAGCTTTTTCTTCGCTTCAATTAAAGATAAACAAATAAATCTATATTTAAACTTTAAATTTAAATTTAAATTATTAATTTTATATTAAGTAATATATTTTAGGAACAAAGAAGAAACACGATTCCATTTACATATTATAGTTTTCTGCACAGCTGAATTCGAGCGATGCATTGGCCTAGGCTTAGGATCAAACACATTTCTATTTATAAACATTAGAAGAAACCCTCGCTATGTATACAGCATACTCCATTTGGGGCAACAATTTTCCGAAGGGTATAGAAATTGCATGCTGCATAAATTGCAACATTGCGCACAACAACAAACACCACGCCGAAGAGTTGAAAATGTGGAATCGTGTTCGTCACAGTCTATGCTACGTGTGGTTGTTGTTGTTGTTCTCATAAGAAGCAGAAGCAGAGGTGATAAACATCATATGAAAGCTCCCTCACAAAACGGTACCGCTAAATGTTTATGTATGTATGCACACACATGCAAAAGAATGTATACACATGTGTGTGTGTGTTTAAAGTGCGCATAAAGCATAACAATATAAACTGTGTTTTTGCTGTTATTATTATTATTATTATTATTGCTGTTAATGTTGTTGTTTGTTTGTTGCTGAAGCATAAATTCATTGGAATTGTGCATTTGTCGAAAGGAGACGGGCTTTCAGGCGAAAAACAATTTCGGTTTCATCAAGTTAGACTTAATTTGGTCCTGTTGTTGAGTTCGTTGGAAAATTAGATTATCCTCGCAGCACGCAAAAGGAGCCAATTGATGCTCACACAAGCTGAAGGGGGCGAGAGAAGAAACGCAAACAGCAAATTGCGTTCATTACACAAAATTCCAAACATTCACTCACACACACACACAACACAGACTTAAACTCTCATGCAGATACAGATACACACACATACATACAAACTAACACACACATAGACGCAGGCAATGTCATCCTAACTGCGAAGTTAAATTCCGTGAAATCCAAATTCAAGTGAGTGGCAAAGACGACGACGAAGCGGGCCACAGCAACAGCTGAAGACACATTTCGCCGGAACTGGCCATAAAGCAGAAACTCCAGCTCTGGCAAAGACGAAGACGAAGCACCGAAGCAGCAACGGGAGGCAAAAACAAAACCCAGGCCCAGACGCAAGGCAAGCCCTTTGTGCCAAGCGCAAGAATTGTTTACATGCGTACGCGTCTGTGTGCGTGCATCTGTCTGACTCTGTGTATGTGTGTGTCTGTCTGTGAGTACATTTGCACGTGTGAAAGACTTTGGGAACTTGCATTTAAATACCGGCAATGCAAACTTTTTCTGAGCGAAAGCTTAGCAAACTTTTGAAATTTTATTTAACGCTCTGACTTAGTCAAACCTTAAAACTTTTTCCCTTTTACGTCTATTGCAGGAATATGTGTAATTAATGCAAATGCAAAATATAGTATGTATGTTGTTTGTATGTACATATATAGTATAACTGACAATATAATTATCAGCCGCCAGCAATCAAAACAAATGAAATTCAAAGCATACATTTGTACATAACACAAAAAAAAGAAGAAACACATGCATATACAAATATATATTATATATATGAACATATTTATGTATGTATATATGTGGGGGTTTCCTAGAACTGTGTACGAATACCGACAACAATTCGCGGAAATCCAAGTGCTTGCGACGCGTACGGCGTTTTATTTTTTCTTTCTTTCTTTTTATCAATAATAAAAATAATCGGTAGAAACAAATTTTGGCAATCTTAATTGTAAACGCTCGCTAGAATGCATATCCAAGTCCATGTCCATATTCATATCCACAAATATTCGGAGTAACAGCAACGAGCAGTGCAAAGTGCAAGAAAATGGCCACAGTGATCAGAATTTGAGCAATTTGCAAGGAACGAGCCAAAGTAGAAGCGGCAGCCGCAGCAGCATCCGAAATCAACAAGAGAGAGAGAGCGCATGCAAAGTGCAGCAGGTGAGCTTTAGCTTCACAGTGTGTATGTGTGTGTGAGTAGTGCTCCTCTGTGTATGTGTTTGTAATTGAGAGAATGTGCCTGTAAAATTTCGGCCAAACGTTGCGCGAGCGCCACAAACTCAAGCCAAAGACCGGAGTTGGGCTGCTGCTGGTGCTGACCAACGCCGACACCAAAAGCTACAAATACAGACGCACGCTCACATGACAGCGACAACAACAACACGGCAAGAACAAGAACAACAACAATAATAGCGCAGTGGGGCTGACCGTGAGCGGCGTGCCCACACATACAAATACTTGCATACACAAATATATATACATATATAAGTGTGTGTGCAGTTGTTGCTGTGTGTGTTGGTGGTGTTGGAGGCATCGGCATCTGCAGAAGCCTTTTGCGCACTCATCACATTTTCGTGGAAATCGAATCAAAAAGGAATAAAAATTGTATATGTGTGCCTGACTGTGTGCACGTGTGTGTGTGTGCTTAGATATATATATATATATATATATATATATATATATATGTATGTATATGTTCTGTCAGTGCTCGTGCTTCTCGCCTGTAGCTGTGCCCCTTTGGGTGTACAATTTACAATGATATGGATACCTTCCTTACCTTGTAAAAACGATGCCATCCCGATCCAGTTTTTTTGTCATTATATTCCTGTTCAA
Organism: Hirtodrosophila trivittata; assembly: GCA_035045065.1. Taxonomy (NCBI): domain Eukaryota; kingdom Metazoa; phylum Arthropoda; class Insecta; order Diptera; family Drosophilidae; genus Hirtodrosophila; species Hirtodrosophila trivittata. The sequence continues at coordinate 7,206,763 of JAWNNK010000813.1, read as the reverse complement.
TTTTGAGCCTGGCGGGCGTGTTATCCTTTGTCGTCTGTGGTGTTCGCTTCTCACTCATTGTGCCGCTGACTCGATTGTGCTGCTGCTACTACTGGCTACTTATAATTTTGGAGTTACTTGTAATGTTTGCTTGCTTTTCTTTGCTTTTCTTTTCTTTCGTTTGCGTTTTGTTTTCGACACACCGACACCGACACACGACTGAACCGAGTAAATAGTGCGTAAGAAAATTTGACTACTGCGACGACGACGGTCTGACAGTTGTGTTGTCTGTTGCTATCTCGATGGCGTGTGGCTGGCGACGATTGTTTATAAATAACTAAGTACAAGCGATTTGCCACATAATTCACTAGAACTGCGTTAAAACACCAATTGCTTGCGATTAGTTTTGATTAGTAAGGTTTTTTTTTCTTTCGCTTTTTTTCTTTCCGCAAAATTAGCAGTAATTGATGTTTCGATGTCGAGCAACAGAAGTTATCGGTCTATCGATTATGTTGTTGTCGAAAGTACGGTCACACTGACTTCAATTTAAATCGAGTTGACAAGGCCATATCCAAACAGCTGTTTGGTCGCGTAATAATTTAGTTGAAACTTTAAAAATGTTAAAAACACGCATTTTTCGACTAATACGGGATAAACGCTTAAGCGTACCCATTTTACGTGGCTTTCATCACGAGTTCTCCAAGCCTGAGGCTGAGACGGGGAAGACAAATACCAAGGAACAGCCCGAGACCCCGAATCAGTCTTTTGTAGCTGGCGGCGTGCAAAATAAATACAAAGTATTCCGAGACGAGGAGGCAACAGAGATCTTTGATGTGGAGGAAGCGCGCACACAGGAACGCCAGTTGCCTATAGAAGACGAGCCGGATCAGTACATGGGTCTTAATTTAAAGAGTGAGTAGCGTCAGAAGAAAGAAATTTCCTTTTAATCAGCCTATTCTGTGTTTCTTTTTTCCAGGAGGCATTCGTGGAGTTTTTGATATCCAAGATCTGGTGGAGCTGCTGCGCAAAGAGAACGTTGATGACATCTTTGTATGCTATGTGCCGGAGAACCTCAAGTATGTGGATCACCTAGTCGTATGCAGTGCACGCAGCTATCGACATATGTTGGCCACGGCGGAGTTTGTGCGTCGCATGTTCAAAATAAAACGAGTAAAAGGTGATCTACTGCCTCGTATCGAGGGTGAAAAGAGTCGTGACTGGATGGCCATGGACTTGGGTATGTAGTGGTTTAGCCAGACGTCTTAAACAAAGTGCGAGCTTATTGATTTATATGATTTGTTTCTACAGGAAACATTGCACTGCACATATTCTCGCCAAAGGCGCGTGAAGAATACGATCTGGAATCATTGTGGGCTATCGGCTCGCAATATGATTATGAATGTCAAAAGCCACAGAATCCGCTCGGAAATATATTCATGGCGCAGGTGAACAAGTCTGAAACGTAGCTCGCTTATCAATAAAAATTTGTATTTTTAGTAAGATAACATTGATTTATTGTAGTCTCTACCAGACCACAGCATCATCAGTTAACTTTTTCTGAAAATCATAAAGGCTGGCAAACACATGATTCCTGTTAATCTCCTCTCCGTACTTCTTCACCAAATACGGGAAGCTCTTCTCGTGCACCAGCGCTGCATGCCAGCCCACCTCCTTGGCACCCAGATAATCTGTGGTTGGCCCATCCCCAACGTGCAGGCACTCCTCCGGCTTCAGATTTGCCAAACCCGATTCGGCCATGGCCCGCTTGAATATAGCCGCCTGCGGCTTCTCCGCCTGGGCCTCATATGAGTTGAGCGCAAAGTCCAAGTACTGATCGAGCTTTGTGTTCCGCAACAGCGTTTCCAGTCGTGGATCAAAGTTGGCGACAACACCCATCTTGCACTGTTTACCCTGGGTCAGAGCGTGTCGCCGCAGTTGCTTCAGCAGCTCAACGCTGCCGTTGCAGGGCTGCCAGCAAATCGTTGTCTTGTACAGATCCAGCAAATGATTGGAAAAATTTTCCAGCTTGGTATCGGGTATGGGCGCGCCGCTATCCGCAAAGGTGCCTTTTGCACACAAATCAGAGCAAATCAGACAAAAATTGAACATTTGTACTTTGGACACGCAAAGTAGCTGCAATTAATCGCGTACCTGCTATCAGCTGACGCCACCACCGCTGCCACTCAAGTCGGGGGGAGGTCTCTCGCCCAAAATTCGGGTAGTCTCGGTTCATCTTGTACCTTTTGCAGAAAATATTCTAATTAGTGATTGCTGCTCTGTGGACTAGTAGCTAACTTACCAGTTGGCCTTGAAGTTCTTGGCCAGCTCATTATTATCACAGCGTGCGCCAAAGAGCGCTCCAATCTCACCATATTGTTTGCCAGGACTGGTGCGAAATTGGAGCAGCGTATTGGTTACATCGAAGGTTATCAGTCTAAAGCGATTCAAGCTACGCATCTTTGTTGGGGTCACTCTATGCTCTTCGCCAGATACCGATGAAATTATTGTGGACTTTCTGCCTGCGTTGCGCTTGAGTTTGGTTGGCGTACTACGTGAATCGAGTCCGTTGCTGCTGCCTCTGTTGCTGTTGCTGTTTTTCTTATCAGCAGCAGATTTGTAAATCTTTTCTATATATATAAATACGAGTATGTGCGTGTGTTTGGGTTCAGCTGTTTGTTGGGATTGTATCTCTTGCTGGTTAGTAATTCATTAATAACATGTCTCTTAACTGCCGCTTGCCATCCAGCAGCTAAGCTTATCAGTAGCCTATGCTAATCAGGTTAATATTGGCTTGTAATCTACTCGTATTCGTTTGAATAGATAAAAATGCGCACATCAATTTGTTATCAGTATTTCTTCTGCTTAAACTTCGCGCGATAGTTGTGTGGCGTTGCCAGCTTATTGCATTGATTTCCAAGTGGCAGCACTTTTGTGCAGCATTACCAGATCCAAGAACGCACTTAGCAAAGACACAACCCAAAAAGGCGCTCAATATTCAGTTTGAAGTCGAATTTAAATTATGAAGTTGTTGAGCGTTTTCTTCAAGATCAAATTTTCAATTTGGCGCCGTTGTCATTGCCGAGGCCGACGCAGCAGTCGGCGACATTATGTGCCAAAATATGTGTGGAAGAAACTCTGCGCGTATGGAAGACGTGTCAGTTTTATTAATGCCCGTGGGAAGCAATAACAATCGGCAAAAAAAAATAGCAACAACTTCTGCACACGTACGAACGTATCAGCCGTTTTGACCTACCAAACTGACTGCCTACCTGCCCCACGTTGCCGACTTTGTTTTTTTCTTTATTTTCCATTTTATTCTCTTTTATCTTTAGTCAGTATGATATAATACAAGATTTGCTGATGCTCTTACAAAATATTAATGAGGTAGCTGTCCGAAAAGAGTATTAATGCTTCGGTGTGTCAATTGTTGAACTTATTTTTTGTCGCTTGATTGGATGCGATTGCATTTGCAATCGTCGAGGACCAATTACAAAATAAATTGGCGATGAAAGTAGCGGACAGCCAAATTTGTATCCTTTTTATTGGAAGAGGAACATACATAAAATATATACGCACATATATAAAGCATAATAACAAACAACAACTACAACAGACGCATACATATATAATACATATACATACATACATATGTATGTATGTACATAAATGAAATGCCGTATAAGGTATTCAACGAAATTCCAGTGAAAACACACATAAAAATAACAAAAGCATAAATTCATTCATACCCAAAACGGCCGCGGCGGCAGCGTCAGCGGCAGCGGCAGTGACGGCGGCTGCACCGACACCGACAGCAGCTTCCAACAATAGCAACCCAAGCCCAATGGACCAGAAGTGCTATCACACACACACACATGCACACACATGTATACCAACACATATACACACATAAAGGTTGGGGCAACTTCTTTGTTGTGTGCACTGCGGCCGCTGATTTTTGTTGACTCGCGCGCCCACAAAAAGCAAAAAAAAAAGAAGGAAAAAAGTAAAGTAAAGTAAAGAGAGAGAGCAAAAAAAAAGTTTCTGCTTATTTAATCTTTTGGCTGCGCCCAGTTCGCAGCACTTTTGGTATTTGGCAATTTTGTTTTCGCTATAAATAAAGTATCAATTTGCCTCAGCCTTCTTTGGTTCGGGTTTCTATGGAAGGGCGAGGGCCCAAAACACTGTGTAAATTCCACACATACCGGCCAACAAGCCAAATGCTGTTGCTGTTGTTGTTGTTGTTGCCGGTCATTGGTAGGGCCCAAAATGCAGCATTATTTATTTGGCCCAAATCAGCGATACCAAGAAAAGGCGGGTAGGTATGAATGGAATTTATTAAAAACTTCATATTGAGCATTTGGTATGTTGTCAGCCAAATTTGAAATACATGTTATGATATTTCGTATTTTGATTCTTCGAATTTTTCAACATTTTTCGAATATTAATAAACTATATTGAAATCAAACAAGAACGCACTAAATAATAACTGTAAATGATTGAGCTTATCCTTCTTCCTCTATTCTACTAATTGATTGAACAAACAGTGTGACCAGATGCAGTAAATCGCAAAATGGATTATTTACTATTGGCAATTTGAAGTTCTTTGTAACAAATTCGCCATTTTCATAAGTTTCTTATGAGACCAATTAGAGTATATGAAGTCAAGAGTATCGATAACAATTATTATTATTTGTAATCGATAATATTGCATTAACTTTGCATGTGGTTTATTATTTGTGCAGTAATTAAATATGAATAGGCGAAATGTTTTCAGATCGGTAAGAAAAGCCTATTATCCATCTGAAGACTTTAACATACTCCACATCATATCAGAGTATAGAAAAACCGTAACAAACATATTAAATGCTTTTCGAGGTGGGAAAACGAAGGGTCTTAATATTAAGTATCCGTAATATAAGTTTTAGGTGCTTCTTTTAACATCTCTTTCACCTTACGTTAAGAAATACCTCTAATCCATATATGGAATCAATAGCTCCTGGTATAGAATACCGGCATTAAAATAAGTTTCATTATTCCTTAATATCTCAAGTCAAGCATCTCCCAGGCTTCAGTCAATGTGTACCTCAGATCCTTATATGGAATCCATACACTTCACATTGCTCCTCTCAGGTGCTGTAACATCTTCTCCTTGTCTTAATTAGGAATACCATTCCTATATGTAGTCCAAGACGCTTGGTATCATAAGTTTTTGGTGCTCTTCTAGAGCATTCTGGCCGCATCCTCTCATATTTATTTGATCTGTGCGCGTTTAGTTCAATTAATTGCATGGGGACACCAACATTACGATATGTCCTACCCAATGATTAGTATTTACCTTCGTTTTAACGCCAACTACTTCAGTTGCAAAAAAAAGAGAAGAAAAAAAAGAGCAGAAAAAAAAAAGAAATAAAAAGGCCGCCCAACTTTCAACAAAAACTTTCCCAAGAAAATTAACCAAGCAGCCAACTCAACCAAGTCAAGTCAAGCCGAGCCAAACCAAACCAAGCCAAGTCAACCAGCCAGCCAGCCAGCCAGCCAACCAATAATAATAAAGTCAATGACTCCCATGGAATTTCATGTTGGCCCTTTTCGAAATGTGTCTGCCAGTCGGTCGGCCCAACTCCAGCTTGCTAGCTGGCTTGCTGGCTTGGCTAACTGACTGGCTGCCTGACTGCCTTTTAATATTATCTGCACTTTGGGTCTTTGGCTGCCGCCGCTTTTGTTGTTGTTGTTCTGCTTCTGCTGCTTCTTCTTCGTCTTCTTATTGTTGTTGTTGTTGTTGCCATTGCAGTTGTTTTTGTTGTTGTTTTGATTGGTCGTTTTAACCTGTTTGCGAATTTCTACCATGTTAATAAATAATTTTTAGAGGATTCGCTTGTACGCTTAGGAGTTGCCAGCAACAGCAGCAGCAGCAGCAGCAAAAAGTACCGCACCAGCGCCAGCGCCATCAGTAGCCGGACATTGGAGCAAAGAACACGACGACGACGACGTTGACTTTGACTGCAACTTGGTTACCTCGGGCCACTGGCAATCGTCTCTTGGATTAGGTTTGGCTTGTTGCTGTTCCTGTTGCACTGTTCACTGTGTGACTTGGAATGCAGACAGCCAGCGCCTTTGGCACCGCAGCTTCACCTCCATGCACCATGCTCCATCCACCATCCACCATCCACCATTCTCCACTATCCACCATGAAGTACTAGCCCACCAGCCAGGCACTCGCCCACCAGCCACTCTACCTGCCAACACTTCCCTTGGCGCTAAACTAGATAAATAATATGAATAGATGCAGACTTTTCCCCAACTTGTTGGATTCAATTATATCCGAGCTAAGTCTGTTCATAAATATAATTATGAATAGTATTATATATCAAGTTTAATGCTTATCTCCTACGATCTCTGTCGGACTAATATTTATTTTCTCTAATCGAAGATTATTCAAATTGGATCATAACACAGCCCGCGCTTAATTAAGTCTTGGATAATCATATCTTATGGCATTGATCTCTATGGGTATTGATAATCTTATATATTTATGTTAGGGCCCAACATTTTATGGCATATTTGCTTTTCGATAAAAACTAGTTTTTTCTTTCAGTGTAGGCTATAGATAATACAGAATATAGAAAATATGCTCCGATCTTGGCTTGAAAGTTAGAGGAATATGCTGAAGATTGTAAAGATTGTTTAGCTAAAGTTCTTCCAATCTACAATTGATACACTTTATACTCATATATATCTATAGATATGTAGGTAAAGTTTATATATTCCGATTCTTGTATATTACATTAAAAGTCAACGATCATTGGTTACTATAGTTCCAGCCCGAGACGTGGTAACATCCATGCCATATATAGCCTGGTATGCCCATACGACAACTCGTTGTTTAGAGAGAAAGCTCTTCTGGTAGATCGGTATTATTACTATATATCGAAACAGCTATAGTTCAGATCCTTTACAATATCTATCACAGCATTTGATCGATTCTTTAGGATACTAAAGATCTGGTTATAGTCCTACGTAGCTCAAAAAAGTATGCTACATAGGAATTTATGAATTTAAATGGAAAGGGAAATATGGAAATATGTTCAGAGTGAGGTATAGGAAAATTAGGAAAACTGAAAATAAAAACGATCAAAAATGTTGTAGAAGGAAATGAAATGAAAATTTATAGCTTCAACTTCAGTTTCGTAACTCTCAAAGCTGATCTTAAGTTAATTCTCAATACCGATCGAATCCAATCGATCCGATCTATTAAATCTTTATAGAGTACTTCTATATGGGAAGAGATATAGCTGAGATCGGTTGTTGGCATTTTAAGAATCCCATTGCTTTCTTTCTGTAGACACGATTGGAGGCGACGCTACGCGACGCGACTGGACTGGACCGGGCCTGGCGCACTGTTCTTCCACTTGGCTGCGCCACTTCACAGCTTCATCTCCTTCTCTATGGAGTTCTTGTTTGGAATTCCTTGTCCGCCTTTTAGGTTTATTTTGTGTATTGCTCGCATCGAATCTTCGTTTTCGTCTACGTCTTTCGTCTCCGTCTCCATCTCCGTCTCCGTCTGCGTCTTCGCTGCCTTTGTCGTTTTCGTATTGGCCTTTGTCTGCGCTTTGTGCCGCAGCCGCTGCCACTGCTGATGCTGCCTCTGCTGCCGCTGTTGTTGCCGCTGCCGCTGCTGCTGCCTCTGCCTCTGCCTCTGGTTCGTTTGTTAAATGTTTGGGTTTTGTTTGAGTTTATTGAGTGAATTCCAGGAAAAACGCAAGAATTTGTCTTTGGCCGTTGTGTTTTTGCTTTGCTCTCCCTGCTGCTGCTGCTGCTGATGCTGATGCTGGCGATGCTGCTGCACTCTGGACCACGAGGAGACCAAAACGATGCCCAACGGCAGATCAGAGGCGCAGACGGCGATGCAGATGGGCAGAGAGATGGGGAGATGGGGTTGGGGGCAGAGACAGGAACGATGTCGATGCCACTGGTGCATAAAAACATTCGTTCCCAAGGTGTCTGTATGGGTTTGAACTGATGTAGGGTGGACAGGTGATTATGACTTTTAGCAGGACACCTAATGCGTTTTGCCGTATCCCCAAAGCACAGCACGATCAGCGGCAAGATCAACAAAAAGAATATCAATTCAAATGAGTGAATCTTATGGCACTGTGTCTTCTGTCTTCCTATGGGCCACTTAAGGATTGGATTGCCTACCACTCAGAATCCAAAGAGATCACTTTAAATTCCTAATACCCCCACAATCAAATTGCCGCAGCTTTCACATGATACACCCAGAACACAGGGGGAAATGACCCCCCGTCAATGGCTTCCAAAAATAACGGAAATTCCTCCTCTAGACATTTGCTATTTTCGACCGATGATTGAGTTGCAATGATTAAGGGAATGACTACGAGTAGCTACCATACGGAAGTATGGAATGTATAAGAATATCTACGACTTTTCTCTCTCTGTCTCTGTCTCTGTCTGTGTCTGTGTCTGTGTCTATGTCTATGTCTGTGGGCCCCCAATATACTATACGGTATAACACATCCAAAGGGCCCGGCCAAAGATGCTGCATTCCTGTGCCAAACGGCGGGCACTGGGCATTCCCAGACAATGCTCATTGCTCCCAACAGATAGATAGAGAGAGTGAGCGAGAGTACGATCTATATAGCCCCCTATATAACTTTAAATAAAACTTTTGCTTGCGTGTGCAACACACACACACACACACACACAGAACATTTTTTTTTGTTTGCTTAGGATTTTCCCTGTTGTTTCTTGGCGATGAGTTGCTGTTGATGATTTTTCTGCCTTCTTTTCAATTTTGTAGTTTTCGGATCTTCAATTCTGTTTTTCCTTTCCTTTTTTTTTTGGTTTCAGTTTTTTGGTCTTTTTTTTTTTTTGGTTTCTTTTTTTTCGCTACTTTATTTAGACGCTGAAAAATGTTGCTATTTTGTTGTTGTTGTTGTTGCTTTAAATTTCTAATTTTGTGGGCAAGTGAATCTGAATTTGAATTTACGCTGCCATCCGTAGGAAAGATCTAGCATCTACCATACTCTTACATTCAAACATATGCAAGTACAGTGGATCCTGGCTAAAAGGAACTCAGTAGAAGAACATAAACTTTCCCCAGTTACTGCAGTTCTCCCTCGTCTACTTTCTCTCCATGGAAAGTATTTTCCCCCGAAGATCCTTTCTAGTTCTCCCTGCGGCTGGTTGCTTGTACCGAAGCTTTACTGTATAGTGTATGTAAATAGCGTTTTATAAGCGTATTCGTCTGTCCCATAGATCTGTTCCGTATCCCGACGCTTGTCACACTCGCAGTTGCCGTCGTCGTTGTCGTTGTCGTCGCTGTCCACTGTCCATTACTCAAAGCAGATACTATATATTGTATATAGCATAGCTGGCGGTACCAGACCAGACCAGACAATATTTAATTTGTGTGTGACGATGAGGCGCAGACACGGCCCGCAGGGCTGCGTCCAGGGCCATTTCGGGGAGGGGGTCTAAAGGAGCTGAAGGGGAAGGGTGCGTGTATCATTTAAGGACGCCTGTATGTAGGCAATATAAATTGTTCAGGAAAGTTGCCTGGAAGGATGTTCGAGTGAGGTTAACAGATGAGTCACTGCTGGCGTCACCAGCCCTGGCGGACATAGAAGATTCACAGATCAGTTGGACGGAGCGCCACCGTTGCGACATTAACGCTAGTCGGTCCAACGTTGACGTCGACATCAGCATCAGCATCAGCATCAGCATCGGCATCGGCGTTGGCGTTTGCTTCGTCTGCTGCTTTGTTTATTTTTGGCCTGTCGCTAGGCTATTTTTTGACTATTTCGTCCACGGGCCGCATCCGCGTCTGTCCCGTCTGAGTCCGCAGCAGAGAGGAGAGGTGTGGATGTAGATCGCCGGGTGGCGGAGGGGGACGGTTGGCGGCGACGTCGCCGATCCGCTACAGAAATAAAATTTGTCACAGACAGTTAGATCACAGATGTGTGTGTCTCTCTCTATGTGTGAGTGTGTGTGTGTGTGTGTGTCCGACTATAAGGCAAAAATGGCTAAACATAGCCAACAGCGACACAAGACTGAGACGGGTGGCGCGTGTGTGTATGTTGTTTGTGTGTGTGTGTGTGTGTGTGTGGTTGGGTGGAGGCCTGGGGAAGGGCAGGAAAGGGAAGCCAAGGGGAATGCTGCTGTTGATGTTTTGATTGATTGTTGGCCTGACACCGCAGCTGTCCAAGGTGGCAACCACTCCAGACAACCCCCCAGCATCAATTGGCTCAACTCTGGGTCTCTGCACTAGAGATGGGTGCGAGTCGAGCTTTGATCGTGCTTCAGTTTCAATTTGAAAACCAAAAAAGGGATGGAGAAGTATGGAAAACTATAGGGAGAAGCTTATCAAATCGAAATAAAGTTAATGGAATTAAGGAATAGGGTACTCCTGGTGCTACTTTCTAACAGTTCTAATAGGGTGCCACTTATTCTAGGAACTACTCCATCTTCTAATAGATCGAGCGTTGGACTTTTCGATAAGATTCTGCTTAAGTTTATCTCTCAAATCCCATTAAGAGCCTTACAAAAGGAAAGCTTTGCTTGAAGCTCAACGCATAAAGAGACAAATTTTGAACAGGGTAATCTTATTGGACTATAGGAAATTTCTCTAGAGAATCGCTTGGAAGCTATTGATCTGCTCTATAAGAAAAAGATGGAGGCAAGTCTAGGGTTTTGAAGGGATAGGAGGAGGACACAGCTTTATCAAAGGAAGAGGAACAGTTGTTTAAGCTGTGATTCTTAAGTCAGATCTACTCTTACTACTCTTACCTATTACAACAGATATCTTTAGAGATCAGGGAACATATATATTCGATTAAGATTTCTCGTGCCTGTGTTTGGTCTCGTGTCTCAGTCTGAGTTGTTGCTTAAGAAAGTGGACCAGGGCCATCTCTAGTCAAGCTACAAGTTGCTGGCGGTTCGAGCTCTCGGCAGAAGTACAAGTACGAGTATGAGTACGAGTATGAGTACAAGTATGAGTACAAGTATGAGTACTCGTTCGTATTCGTACTCGTAGATACATCCAAAGAAGCAAAGAGCCACACATCCGTTGTCTGGGCGTCCCAGTACGTCCATAAGATGTTGGCAATTGCATGTGCAGATGCAGATGAAAAGCGCTAAGCGCTTTTTCTTTCCTGTACATTTATTTTCGAATTATTGCGCACAGTTCTTGAGTCATTCTTCCGCATTCTTGGATGAAAATGACCGTTGGACTTGGACCGTCTGCCGCTGCCACAGCAGCTGCCACTGCCACTGCTGCTGTTGTTGTTGTTGTTGTTGTTGTTGTTGTTGTTGTTGCAGCTACTGCAGCTACTTACCACAGCTACTGATGATCGGCAGCCTTATTTGGCAGAAATTAGCAATGCTTTTGTCTGCTGCATTGTATGCAGATGCAGAGTTGGCCAAGACCAAGACGAAGACCAAGCTCGTGCCCATGCCCCAGGCCTACTTATAAGGCACTCCCTAATGCTGGGCTGCCACTAGATGACATCGCCGTTTGCAGAAGACGTCGCTGATAACAATGAGCCGAGCAAAGCGGAGCAGACGGACAGCGGACCGCATTCCACACATACCATAGACCACATACCACATGGCACCACACAACGGCGACGCTTTTCATATTCAAATGCCGCCTTGCCACAGACCCAACGCGCCACGCACTTAACATAACAACAACAACAACAACAACAACAACAATAACAACAATACACAATGCACTCTCCACTGGACAAATGGAGACGCAGAATGGGTGATGGAGATGGTGGCTCATGGTGGATGGTGGATGGTTGATGGTTGATGGTGATGATGTTGTCGCTGCAACTTCAAAAGCTAAACAAACACAAGACTCGAATGTGAGAAAGGGCTGGAGCTGACGCTCAACCTGAAGCTGAACCTCAAGCTGGAGGTGGAGCTGCATCTTAAGCTGAAGCCATGGCTCTAGCTGGAGGTCTGTGGCGTCTCTGGCCGCAAACCCAGTTAACAGCTGCAATTGGAAATGCAAGTAAACTCTGGCTAGAAATCATAAGTTATAGTTACACTTTAAAGTTTCTTTACTCAAAAAATAGAATATGATCTGTGATAATCTTATGGAAATTATAACAATTAACGCAACTTTTCCTAATAAATATCTTAATGATCAAATCGGAGTTTTTTTATATACGGAAAAATCTGGTTAGTTTTTTTATTACAATTGAAAAAAGAGAAATTTGAAGAAAATATATGTATATTTCTTGTATAAAATACTATATATAAAAATATAGGTATGTACATTAAGAACCTGAACTAAGTAGATCAAATTGATCAGAACTATTTTTTTATACTCTAACCTTATTCTACAAGGCGATTATAATTGTTATAATCTATTCAGCGACAGAAGAAGCACTTTTCATTGGAAGCATTTCTAGCTTCGACCCATTTACTCAATTGTATCTATATAATGTGAGGGAAAGATAGGTCGTAATATAGGGAGAAAATGCATTTGAGATTCTATAAAGCAAGCATCAGGAGCTGAAGCGATCTATCCCACTGGATCTTTCTAAGTTTGTATGCTATTTATCTATAAAAAAAAAGGCTTGATTCCTCTCTCTGTGATCAAGTATTTGATATAGGATATCAGCGAGACTCTGCGTACGTAGTACCTAAGGAAATCTCAACTAATTAAATATATATCCCATTTAAAGATCTAGTTGATCTCAATCTTTTGAATATCCAGCAAGTTGTATGTTCTTAATGTAAAGTGAAAGCTATATAACTTTATAGGAAGATCGGTATATGAACATAGAAGATGTTAAAGCAAGAGCTTACAATAGCCTAGACAGAGTTTAAGTCCATATTAGGCTATATCCTAGTCAAGTTAAATCGATTTTAGTATGCCTATTTGTTGTAATATTGAGATAGGAGACATTAAATCTGAATTTCGATATGCCAGAAAAGCAGATTTTCCTTCTTTATGTTAAGAAATAAGATAATCGATTGGAGATTCCCAAGAAACTAAACTACTAAAATCATAGTTCAACTAACTAACTTAAGCTGCACTTGTTAAGGAATAACAAAGTCTAAGTCTTGTTTTTAAATGGGCACTTTGGTTATAAGAGACAGAGTCTAGCCATTATAAGCGATCTATTACAGATTATATTGAATGTTTATAATAAAAATATATATATATATTTATAGGGGTATTTCCACGTATTGCAGTAGGCATTTAGTTTAGTTCCCACATTTGAGATGTTGGCCAACAATCTCGGAATTTGTGTTTATTTCATTGCCCTTCGTCTTGGTACTCCCAAACTGCGATACTTCTCAACTCCTATACTCTATAGTCGTATTATTTTAGGGGTGATAAATTCATTGTGTTACCCAAAAGATAACAGAGCTCATGAATGGTTTATTGTTACAACTGATTTGGTGAGAATTGAAAGTGTCTCACGCTGCCGCACAATCATCGCTCGATAAGAATTGATTGCATATTTACAGTAATCCAGTCTGAGAACCTCCTTCTCTGATACACACACACACTCGCACACACACACTCTCATACTCTTGTGCTCTGATAATTCCAAGAAAATAAACGGCCTGCGTTTTTGATGTCCTTAAATCGGTCAGCGCAGAGTCCTCGACACACACACAGACAGACACACACACACACACACACACACAGATGGGTCGTGTTGCCTTCGAGTTGTTTGTAATCAACACATCACTTCCCTCACTTGAGAGGTAAGGACACAATATTGCGGCACTGTCACTTTGATATTGGCACACCCACGCAGGAGCTGGGCCCGCAATGCAACGGAGTCTGAACTGAGCTCCTAATCACTTCACATTCTGTTCGTAATCTGTGGCACAGGAAGTTGTTGTCAGCAAAAAAAGGAGAACGAGAGAAAAAAAAATGATTACATGCTGACTAAATTGTATGGGCCTTGGTGGTGGTCCCAGAGAGATGTCAGTGGTGCAGGATTTCCAGGAAAACCCAATGCCGAAAGTCGAATGCCACAGAGAGTATTCAATGCAATAAATGCAACTGACCGACGCCGTCGTTAGGTTCTTGAGAAACCCAGTTCCCAGTTCCCAGTTCCCAGTTGCCACTTGCCGCAGTTGCCACAGTTGCTAGTTGCCAGTTGCAAGTTGCAAGTTGCCCATACCCAGTTCCCAGTTCTCTGAGCGCTCCTATTTCAAATGCCTGCTCAATGACTTCTACGAATTTTGCAATGCATCGATGGCGATGCCAATGCCGATGTCGATGTCGATACCAGTCCGATACCCCGTCCGATACCCCAATGCAAAATAGAGTGCTAAGCAGCCACTTGGCCTGTCACACGCAGCGAAATCGCAGCGGTTAAGTCAACCAAACCTAGGAACAGGGACTGGGATAGGAGACGGACACTCCAGCAGCCGCAGCCAGAGCCACAGCCGCACCAGACCGAGTCCGAGAATAATACATATGCCCAATTTGTTTGTTATGCATTATGCAGTCGTTGATATTTATGAAAAAACACCGCCTACAATGCAATCTCATTATTAACCCAGACACTTGAGTTTGGTATAGTCTGGTCTGGTCTGGTCTGGTATCGTTTCTATATGGTCTATAAATGAGTATACATAGGTCGTCGTCGATAGTGTTCTGTCTGTCTGGATGCTTTGTCTATCTTTTTGTGTGGGCTGCGTTTGTTTTTTGTTTTTGTTTTTCTTTTTTTTGTGTGTGGGAATGCAAAAGCTGGGATTTTCCCCAATGGGAATGCATCTTCTATATTCGATGAGCGTAAAGATCCATAATCTAAATTGACTGAAAATCGAAAAATCTCAAAATCAATCATATTATAATGGAATCAATTTATCTTATAATAGAAAATTGAAAAAATTATAAGTAAGTACACGCGGTGCGAGGGTTGCCCGAGATCCCATGCCCAGGGTCAGAGCATATGGGTAGAAATGTTTAATTTTTATACTTGCAACATGGAAAAATATGAATAGAGGGTTGTTATATGAGACTAATATAAGTAGTATTATATATTGATAGGGCGTGATTCTCAGAGTGATTCTTAGGGTGTTACTCAGAGTGAATCCCAGAGAAATTCTCCCTTCTACATTCATTCTTCAACCTAGTCCTAGTCTTTGTATTATGAGTTAGTCCCGATTAGCTTTGTATGATATTATATAAGTAATATATATTGACAGGGAGTGATTCTTAAGGTGATTTTCAGAATGTTTCCCCCGTCTATATCCATTCTGGTACCTTGTCCTAGTATTTGTCCTAAAAGTTACTCCCTAGGAGCGACATATGATATAAGATATGTAATATTATGTATTAATATAGGGAGTGATACTCAGAGCGACTCTCGGAGTGCTTCTTAGAGTTATTCCCAGAGCAATTCTCCCGTCTAGATGCATCCTTCAACCTATTCCTTATCTTTGTCCTATGAATAAGTCCCCAGGAGTATCATATAATAATATAAGTAATAATATATATTGATAGGAAGTGATTCTTAGGGTGTTACTCAGAGTGATTCTCAATTTGCTTATCAGAGTGTTTCTCAGAGTGATTTTCGGAATGATTCTCCCTATATCCATTCTGGTACCATGTCCAAGTACCGACATATGATATAAAATAAGTAATATTATTTATTAACTGTGTTGAACAAGTCATATTTACCTAAAAAGTGGTAGTCGTAGTTTTTCGTGTCAATTTGTTTTAAAAAAATTAAAAATAAAAGCCAGTTACTTGTTTTCCCTGTGCAATCATAATAATAATCATGTCAATAATCAACAACAATGGCAACATAATGGCAATTGACGAAGATGAGCCCTCAACTACGCAAAATATACGAAATCGACATTCGAGGGACTCGTTGCGCTCAGCATTTACTAATCACAGCTCAACGCCGGATTCCTCCCACAATTCGCTGGACACTATTTACATCGGTCCTGATGACTCACAGGAGAAATCCCGTTTAATTCGCCAAGTTTTGGAATTGCAGAAGACATTAGACGATCTTTCACAGCGAGTGGACTCTGTGAAAAGCGAAAATCTCAAGATGCGTTCTGAAAACCAGGTCCTCGGACAATACATTGAGAATCTGATGTCAGCATCTTCAGTGTTTCAAAGTGCTTCGAAAAAGAAGTAGGGAGAAGGACTAGGATACGACGTACTCTTATCATTTATACGCTAATGTTCCTGTTTATGCTACTAAGTAATTGCTGTTTGTTAATTTTTCGAATTTGTGCACAATATTTGTTTATTATAAGTTGGACCATACGCCTATATGTGCTTTATACATATATTTATTGGATATAGGGAGTGATACTCAGAGCGATTCTCAGAGCGTTTCTCAGAGGGATTCTCAGAGTGCTTCTTAGAGTTATTCCCGGAGAAATTCTCCCTTGTAAATTCATTCTTCAACCTAGTCCTAGTCTTTGTCTTATCAGATAGTTCCTAGTAGCGTCATATAATATAATATAAGTATTAATATATGTATATTGATAGGGAGTCATTCTTAGAGTGATTCTGCAAGTGACTTTCAGAGTAATTCCAGAGTTATTCTAGAGTTATTTCTAGTCTCTGTCTGTTAGTCCTAGGAGCGTCATATGATATAATATAATTAATATTATACATGTATATCGATAGGGAGTGATACTCAGAGCGATTCCCAGAGTGCTTCTCAGAGTTATTCCCAGAGTTATACCCAGAGCAACTCTCCCGTCTACACTCTTCTTTCCTAGTCTTTGATTCTATGATTTGTGCCCAGCAAACGATTAGTTTTCTAATATATTCATATGTCTGTATATCGGTCAATTAAGTGTGTTTATAGAAGACAATCAGAGATCTATGTATGATGATGATTTCCTAATCAAATTCTTCATTTTCCCCATTTCCCCTGCATATCATTTGACTCAATGTGTGGTATCTGAAAGTTACGAACGTCGGTGCCAACATTCATATGAATATTTGTCTGTCTATTGGGGGCTGTTTGTCTCGTTTGTCTGTTGGTCTGTCTGTCTGTCTGTCTGTCTGTCCGTTGGTCTGTCTGCCTGCTTGTCTATTTGACTAACTGTCTCTCTGTCTGTCAGCCCGGTTGGAGCGTTCCTCCCACACCCGCTACTCTATCTGTCTGCTTTGTTATGGTTGGGCCCCATTACTGCATTCCACATGCTCAGTGTTTGCCTTGATGTTTTTAGGGTGTTGATGTTGCTGTTGTTGTTGTTGTTGCTGTTGCTGTTTGTTACAAAATCATTCATCGTACATATTGAAATTGTAAAAAGCAACAACAACGTGCATACATACAAACAAATATCCATACATATTTGCCTATCTGCCTATGTATGTATCTATGTAGATGGAAACATATAAAAATTCTTTGCATTCCAATGAATCATGCTGTCGCTGTTATTGTTGATGTTGCTGCTGTTGTTGTTGTTGTTGTCGTTGTTGTTGTTGTTGCTGCTGTTGATGTTGCCTTAACTGCGACAGCTTCTACTTCTACTTGTAAACTTTAATTAGGTAACATTTAAGTATGCGTAGGTCTGGAACTCCGTCGTTGCTCTGCAGTTGTAGCTCTATATTTTTGTAGCTTGAGTTGTGGCTTTGAAGCTTTGTAGCTGCAGCTTAAGTTGTATTTGTAAATGTAGTTGTAGTTGTAGTTGTAGTTGTAGTTGTAGTTGTAGTTGTAGTTGTAGTTGTAGTTGTAGTTGTAGTTGTAGTTGTAGTTGTAGTTGTAGTTGTAGTTGTAGTTGTAGTTGTAGTTGTAGTTGTAGTTGTAGTTGTAGCTGTAGTTGTAGTTGTAGTTGTAGTTGTAGTTGTAGTTGTAGTTGTAGTTGTAGTTGTAGTTGTAGTTGTAGTTGTAGTTGTAGTTGTAGTTGTAGTTGTAGTTGTAGTTGTAGTTGTAGTTGTAGTTGTAGTTGTAGTTGTAGTTGTAGTTGTAGTTGTAGTTGTAGTTGTAGTTGTAGTTGTAGTTGTAGTTGTAGTTGTAGTTGTAGTTGTAGTTGTAGTTGTAGTTGTAGTTGTAGTTGTAGTTGTAGTTGTAGTTGTAGTTGTAGTTGTAGTTGTAGTTGTAGTTGTAGTTGTAGTTGTAGTTGTAGTTGTAGTTGTAGTTGTAGTTGTAGTTGTAGTTGTAGTTGTAGTTGTAGTTGTAGTTGTAGTTGTAGTTGTAGTTGTAGTTGTAGTTGTAGTTGTAGTTGTAGTTGTAGTTGTAGTTGTAGTCTTTGTTGTAGCAGTAGCTTTAGGCGAAGTTGTAGCTTTAGTCTAAGTTGTAGCTGTAGCTTTAGTCTAAGTTGTAGCTGTAGCTTTAGGCGAAGTTGTAGCTTTAGGCTAAGTTTTAGCTGAAGTTTTAGTTGTCGCTGTAGTTATATCCTTAGCTGTGTTGCTTTGGAGTTGTGTCGCCTGCAAAAGTCCACAAATTGTTTTATGTGCAAGATGCTGTTGCCGCCGGCTGATAATATTATTGTACTGCTACGTAAAGCGACGGTAACGGCGCCTGTGATAGCGACAGCGACGGTAACGGCGTCTATCAAAGCGACAGCAACACCAACGGCGACAGTGAATGCTGCTTGACACGCAGCAAACGCATAGAAACCTAGCCTAAATATCAAAGATATTCTGCACTGAGCAGAATACAGAGGAAGCTCAAGGAGCTAGTCCAAAGGAGGATGCAGCTTTAGCCATAGCGAATCCCTAGCAGAGGTTTATCCTTTCCAAATGTACCTAACTCTTACGATTAAAGTCAATTCATTGTCATCGTTACTGTATGGATCGACTTACTTTTAAGTTATATCAATATTATACAGTTATTAGTTCCTTTAAATAAACGGTAAAGCATTAAAAAATATCTTTCAATTAGCTTAGAAATAAATAAGACGTAAAAGGGAGAAGGAAAACATAAGCCTTAGCTCTAAGGTGCGTAGGTCTTAAACTATTTGGAAGCTGCCAGAAGCTAATTGAGCTTTATGTAGGCCTCGTTAATACTATAATATCTTTATAAACCAATTCATTTCCAGTTATATGTATACTACCCAGAGTTAAAGAAGAGTCTTATAAACTTTTATTCATAAAACGAAGTACGAATCGAAAGAAAGAAAGAGGCTGATTGGAATTTGCTAGAACTTTGAGTGAGAGATCGTCAGAGATCTTAGGTTAGGATGTGCTTCGATGTGTCTATTACTGAATCATTTGACTTTTTTCTCGCTGTGTATGAGCAATGTGTACAGCCATGGCCCCTGTGGCCTGTAGTGGTGCGTGCGTGTGTTGCTGTAATTGTAAATAATGATGATAACACGATTACACGGATGGTTAAGGAATTTATTGTAATTCGCTTGCCATTCGAGTGAGAAATAAAGCTAACAGGTTATACTTCACATGAGGCAAGGAATTGGCTAACACAAAGTTTGAAGTGAATCATGAGTCGATTGAGTTGTCGTCGTGGCAGCATATCATCATCAGCATTTAATTTAGAGCACGCCCACAATGTGACTATCAGAGGGGATGCCAACACAGTTCAGACAGAGAGATAGAGAGATCGAGAAAGAAAGAAAGAAAGACAGAGAGAGTAAGAGAGAGAGAGGGAGCGAGAGAAACGGGGATGCCAATTCAGTTTGTGAATGTCTAAAAAAAAAAGAAAAAAGTTTCGATTAATGACATAGTTGAATCGACCCCCTTTCCAAGCCCAAGCAATATCCGTATCCGTGTCGCATGCCAAGCGACAAGAGTCGGCTTAAGTAATGCTGCGACGCAAGCGGCAACAGCAACTCCAGAAATGTGCATTCTGCTGTTGCTGTTGCCGTTGCTGTTGCTCTTGCGCTGCCCGCAACACGACAAACTCCCCCCTCCCCTCTGTTACCTCGCCTGCTGCTGCTTGCAACGACGGCGTCGACGACACCAACGATGAAAATTGTGAATGAAATGACGACGGAGGTCTAACCTCTTTCGCTTGGAATGCGGTATTGGTATTGCGACTTGCCACCGCAACTGGTTTGCAACGCCTCAGCCCCCCCTCCGCCATACAGCGCCAGTTACACTCCCAGTCACAGCCACAGTCACAGCCCCAGTCACAGTCACAGTCACAGTCACAGTCTCAGCCTCACTCAGAGTCAGAGTCGCAGTCAAAGTCGCAGTCGCCGTCGCAGTCACAGTCGGCTCTCTCGTTCATTATCGCTTTGCTGGCAAGGCAGGGTGGCGTTAGGTGGCCCCCATATACATATATAAATATATATAAATTATATATATATATGTATATAAAATAAATGTCTGTATATATATATATATATATATATAAATATATATATGTTTGTGTGTAAGCACACGTATATGGATTGCCTGTGTGCGTATATTGCTCTCACGCTCTTTGCCAACTATTCCGATTGTTCTGTATTGGTGCTTGAATTTGTATTTGTGTGCTGTATTTGCCGTTTCCTCCACTGTACGTAATCTTCGTCTATTCTCCCTCACCCCTCACCGTTCTCCCCCCTTCCCTCTCCAACGCTAGCGCACCCTTCCCACACTACCCCGCCATACCCCCGCTCGATTTCGTTTCGTTTGCACTGCGATTAGTGTAAGCACGAGAGAGCATGAGCGACTCGCTTTAGTAGTGGTGCTCGTGTGTGTGAAAGAGTCAGCATGTATAGGTGAGAAATTGGGGCTTGTGCGTGTATTGGTGTGAGTAAGTGTGAGAGATACTAGCTTTTTGTTAGTTTTTGACATATTTCTTGTTGTTGTCGTCGTTTATATTTTTCGTTAAATTCTCTCTCTCTCGGGGGCTCGGGGTGCACGCGAAGTGGGAGGGAGCTTCGCTTTGCTCTTTGCTGTGTCTTATTGTTGCTGCTCTCTGCTGTTGTTGTTGTTGTTGTTGTTTTTGATGTTGTTGTTGAAGAAAAAAAACATAATGGCGGCGATTTTTTTTTAAATTTGATAGAAAACTCAAAAAATTGCGTTGTAGCAAATTGTTTAAACTTTTTCAACATTCGCCTTTATGCATTCAATTTTAGATTTTTCTATTATTTATTTCTATTTTGTGTACACTGTATAATTAAATATTAACCATAAAATGTTATTAAACTGCGCAGCAACAAAATAATTTAATTAATTATTCTTTACTTGTAAATTATATAATTATGTTTACATAGTAATTAAGGATGTTAAGCTAATTAATTGAAGAGCACATAAAAATCGATTCTATATAATATTTTCCTTGCTTAAAATTTACTTTTCAAGGTTTGCTCTAATGCTATATAAAGCAGATCATTTTGGTTATCATAGAAACACTCGGGCTCATATGGCTATCATTTTGCTTATATACAAAATGATACATATATTTATATATGTATATAATAATTGCCACGTACATACGATAAGTATATGAAGTATGGAAAACTTCATCTTCGACACAAAATGTATCAGAAATTTAATTGACAATCAATTAAGAACAGCATTTCATAGAATACTCCATTAAACTTGATGTTAAGAGTTACATATTTGTGTAGTTATATATAAGTTTTATATAAGTTACATTTAAGTTGCATATAAGTGTTATATATTTGCATAAGACTCGACTTAGTATCAATTATAAGTCTGTCTATTTCTATTTAATTTCATTCATTTCCCATATGAAAATCCTTGAAAACTACCCAGAATCCATATACATTTCATCATTAGCTAAACTTCTAAGCTTAAATAGAGTTTTATATATAAGATATATCGTTTTAATACTCCTACTTTGCACACTTTTTTCATCCTTCATTAGCTAATTATCACTTTTCTAGAAAATTGATTCGAGTTGTAAAAGATCTTTCTAGAAGAAAAATAACTGTGAGATATTTAAAAATAATTGTATTCTCTTGGCAAAAGCCATCATCAGTTAAATTCGCCATTTTTAAATATGTCCTTAATATAATCATACTATTCTGAACAATCCATCATGAACTGATCTGAACTATTACAGCATATTCACTGGCTATTATACGAGTAGTTCTATGGGCAACTTTAAAACAAGAATGAAGATTATTTCAATAATTGTCAGGAAACTGCATTCCTAGATAAAATATAAATATTATCTTAATTACAATGTATCTATGATATCCTTATTATAATTATATTCTTTTGATCTGAATAGCTATCACACCTGAACTTTTCCAGGAGATTCTTAGAAACCTTTGCAAGTTGTTGGAAATCTGTATTTTTTTCACATTAGATGGATTAGAGTGTCTTCCCAGTGCAGTTCAAAGGCTACCATTTCACATATGAGGATTATATAATGGTATATTATAATATATAAAGTAGTAATATCTTAACTAGAGAACATATGATCATTGATTTATTCTTAAGGAGCAGAACTGTAATATACTAGAAGAAGTTTCTTTAAGATGCAATCGGAAAACGAAAACTTTTTAATATTACTTTCATCAACAGATTTTTCAATGTTATATAAAGAAGATGTAATCACTTTCATTATTATTATAACTATATATACTTTTCTATTAGCTTAATATGAAGTAGTTAAAACAATTTCTATTATAACTATTATTATGTATTCCTTTTATTATTCATATTATTAGTTTAATAAGAAGTCTGAAATTTCCCAGAAGAAAGAATTTCAATCCTTGACAAACAATTTTCTATTAGCTGAACGATAGTCAGAATATTCGGAGTACAACCACTATATGATAATGATATAATGCAGGAATAATCCTTGGGTAACGGCACTTTAACTTATTATCCCTCCTTTGTTTTCCTTCTTCCAGTTACCTACGCAGGTTTCGCATTGTCATATCAGCCCTATCCTTAATCTTTGTGCGCCATATGAACACCTTTTCGGAAGATGCTGAAGCTGTCGCTGATTCTGTTGTTGTTGTTGTTGTTCGTTTGAGGATCGGGAAGGGGCTGGATCAGAATGAACCCGAAACCAAATACAAAACAAGCTGCGATCGCCCCTTTCATTTATTTGGTGCCACAACGCGAGAAATACCAAAAGAAAAAATCCACAAAAAAAAAGGAAAAATAAACAACTTGAATTAAAAAAAAAAACGCATAGCATGCAAATTTATTTAGCGCATTAACAAACGCAATGCGAGTCGAAGAGAGTCGAGTGGAGTGGAGTCGAGTTGAGGCGATGAGGAACGCAGAAAGGCATAAACAGGATATGGACATGGAAAAAATGCGAGTAATTATGTATGAATATGTGTTATGTATGTATTATAATTAACATTTCTGGGAAAATTCGAATGCGATGCGATGCGCAGGACAAAAGGCAAAAAAAACCCAAAGCCAAAGCCGAAGCCAAAGCCGATGCCAATGTCGATGCCAATGTCGATGCTGATGCTGATGCTGACGCTGATGCTGTGGCTCAGACACATCAAGACAAGAGACCAAGACGCACAACAATAACAACAACGGCGACCCCGACGACCGCGACAACAACAACAACAACAACTGACAGGAAAGGTAACGTGCAGCAAGGTAAGAAAAGGGATTTGCGCCTGCGTCTCTCACACATTTCCCATTATAAATGAGCAGAGAGCTGCGTCCGTGTCCGCGTGCGCGTGTGCGTCCGCATCCACAATCCACATCCACATCCACATCCACATCCACATCCACGTCCACATCCATGTCCATATCCACGTCCATGTCCGCGTTCGTATCCTAAGTGCCGAGTGGCGGCGACTGCTTGTTGTTGTTCTACTGGTTTTGCGAGATTATGTGCGGATTTTTGCACAGGCTCAGCTCAGGCCGCAGTCTCTGCCTCTGCTTCTGCCTCAGTCGCAGTCGCTGTCGCAGTCGCATGCCCAAAATGACTGCCAGAAATAATCATAATGAACAATATGCAGGGTCCAAGGAATAACAGACTTACCTGATGACCACCACCAAAAGCCGAATTCAATGGAAAACCAGCAACGCCTCTTGCTCCTGCTTCAGCCTGGTCCTTGCAAATCATCAAATCCAGTCACACAGCCCGAGTAGCTACATTGCATCTGCTTAGGACCCCGACACACGCTCTACCTACAACCCAAGATCCTGTTGATAGCTCTAATAGAACTTGTTCTCTGCCTAAGGATAACAAGCGAAGCTAGATAATTATGCAAATGTTCATATTATGACAACTGCTTCCTTTAAGTAGATCTGTTGCCTGGGCATCTGGCTGATAGCATACCCCTAAGATATTATCACCCTGTCGAGGTTCATCGCTTGCTTCGCTGCCCAATTCAATTTACGGTTTTCCATTCAAGAAATTAATCTCCAAGCACAAAGAATGAGCTAATTGCGAGTTGAATGAAATCTTAAGGATAAAATTTATATGATTTTAATTAGTATCAGATCTTTATACATGGAACTAGTTTGGGATATATATAAGGTAAGGTTTTTCTACGATATTATACATAGATTGTGTTTCAAAGAGTTCGAGGAAGGTTTTCATATTATATTTTCCTATATTTCTATGCTGCAAATTTTTCCTATCTAACATTCCCTATAAATAGAATGAACCCAAAAGTCCAGTCAAAGATCATAGAACCGAATTGCACAGGTCTCAAATATATATATACAAGTATATCTACTTGTGTCTTTCTCTATCATCGAATCTGCTCAAACTTGAGACCCGTTGAGACCTTTTCCTGGATGTTGGCGCTGTTTTAGTCCACTTGAAACTCACATAGGAAAAAGTTTTCTACATCTGAAATTCATTTGATAAGGAAAAGCATAGAATGAGATAGGTATAAGACATGATATCTTAACCCTTCATATAATAGTTTAAGACCTTATGTATATATCTACGTTTGTCTTTGTCTATGATCGAATCTGATCAAACTTGATACCTGCCCCGTTGAGATCTTTGCGCAAGAGTTCTTCCTGTTTTATGAGAGAGTTTTCTAAATCTCCAAATCATTTGATAATGAAATGTATAGAATAAGATAGGTCCAGATAAGTACAGGATAAGATATCTCAAACCTTGCTTATAAGTCTTCCTAGGTTGAGTCCAGGGAAAATCAGGAAGCGTGAAATGAAACCCTTTGAACGATGGAAGAGAATGTTAGTCCTAGTGAAGTGTGTGGAAGTGTGTGGAAATGTGTGGAAATAAAGTGTTAAGAGTGAAAACGTTTGGTGCTGCTGTTGCATTAAAGCACAATCCGGATCTACATTGGCCCAATGAAATGATGTTGGTGAGGTGAGAAGATTTTCTCTACCCGTAAGGCAACATTCCATGCAAAAAACAACAATAACAACAGCTCAAGCGCAGCTCAGGTCTGAGGCCGAGACTGAGTCCGAGCCCCAGACTCGGGCCAAAACTTGAGGTGAGAGGACAATCAACTCGGCATAGCAGAACCACAACACAAACAACAACAACAAAGGCAACAGAAAGAGGAACGTCCGCTCCTCTGGCCACAACTCGTGGCTAACTCAAGCGCTTGCGCCTATTTAATTTGGCTGCCAGTTCGAAGCTCCCACAGATTCCAGATTCCTGCTGCTTGCTGCGCTGCCCCGCCGCATCGTCACACCGTTCAGCACCACCACATCCCCTGCCCCGGTCTTGGCATCTTGTTAACGATCATGGCAACAGGATTCTGCTATTTTGTCGCTGCACTGCGCCAAAGCAACAAAAAATTATGCAGCATCGACGATGGCGGCGCGCACATTCCACAGGCAGAGAGCAACAAGAGGCAACGTCAGCAACATCCCAAAAAGAAGTGGACTTCTTGCAGCACACATACACACCATACACACTGCACACACACACACAGACACACACGCAGAAATCGCTGCAAATGCAAAAACAAAACAAAAGCAAACAAAAGAAAACAAAATCAAACCAAACAAAACATAACAAGAACAAAAGAAAAGAAAACAAAATGTGGCAAGCAAACAGAATAACTAAATGCGGCACAACAAGCCCTACTCACCCCTCACCTCTACCCTCCCCCCACCCCTCCCACACACACACACACACACACCCCCACTTGCCTTTCCACCCAAAGTGCTACAATGTTGTTGTCTCGGAATTTTGGCTTTCTCTTGTCGCCGACTTTATTAGCCAAGTCTGGCATTGCAACTTTGGGGCGACTCCCGATTGCCGACTCCCGTGCTCCCAACTCCCGGGTACCCGACTCCCGGCTGCCGATTGCCGGCTGCTGATTGCCGACTCTCTGCGTAAGGTGATCGGACAATTCGACTTGCTTGCCACTGCCACAGCCACTGCCACTGCCACTGGTAATAGTGGTAGTAGTGGTGCCACTGACTGCCCGCGCTCTCTTTGGAGCCCACTCCACAGACGTTTGCACCTTAAAATGCGCCGTTTTTGGCTGCTGCAATACGAAATTCCACAAGAACTTAAGTGTATACAATATGAATGTCTGGGGCATGCTGCAACTGCAACTGCAACGGCAACGGCAGCAGCGACTGCGACTGCAGCAGTGACTGCGACCGCAACTGAGGCTGAGGCTGAGGCAGCGACTGCAATCAAACATTGGCCATGGCCCAAGCCCAATGCAGGAGCTGTAAGAGTAATAGCCACCGCCACCGCCGACGACGACGACGACGTCGGCGACTTTCTGCTAGGGACTGCAACAGGGACTGAGGCGAGTGAAAGAGAAAGATAGATACGATATAAGGTTGGAGCACACAGGCTTCGTATCTTGAAATGAAATGCAAAGAAAAGAAAATAACAAAAACAAAGTTTCTCACGTTCCTCTTCCTAAATTCTTGGAATTGCAATACATTAAAAAGAGGTCTTTGCTTCGTCTTTTGCCTGTGTGTGTGTGTGTGTGTGCGGCCTCTATATATACATACATGTGTGTGCGTCTGTGTGTGTGTGTGTGTGCGGTGTGTGTGCATGGGCGGACAACGGACAGCAGTTTTGAGCCGTGCTACAGACCGTACGCCCGTTCAACATATTCCTTTTCTCATCGATTTTTAAATCTATAAGTGAGTGTGTCGATTGTATGCACTGTGAGAAATTTCTTATGTCAAGTGCTAAATGGAGGCTATCAATAAACTATCTTATAGAATACATGCTCAACACTGTAAAGAAGGAAGTTATTATATGTCCTACTTAGAGATTTATCCAATTTTTCAGTCACAGCTCCCACTAGAACCCCACAGAGAGTTTTGGGCATAATCTTATAGATCCTTCGCAGCATCGAGGTATACTAACTGATCTTTCTGATGAACTCTATATATATATATAAACGATCGAACATAGGGAATACATTTAGCATTCTATATTAGACTTCACAGGAATGAGAAGGAAAGCAATTCTAGAATCTGGGAAAAATCTCTGTCGATCTGGGATGCGATTATCTCCAAAGAAATTCAAGAGATCTATCGAGTATATCATAAGAATCTGGGGGAAATCTCTATTGATCTAACAAAGGAGATTATCTAGAAAGGAATTCAAGAGATCTATCGAATATATCATTGGAATCTGGGGGCAATCTCTATTAATATAGGCTGAGACTATCTCGAAAGAAGGTCAAGAAATAGGGAGAAATCTCCATTGATATAGGGATTATTTCGGAAGGAATTGAAAAGATTTATCGCGTATATCATAGGAATCTGGGGGAAATCTCTATTGATATAGACTGAGATTATCTTGGCAGAAGTTCAAGAGATCTATCGAGTGAAGTCGGGGGAAATCTTTATTGATCTAGGCTGAGATTAGCTGCATTGAAAACTTTATTCAATTAGCTTTCTTCTGGAAGCCATTGCAACTACTATCAGATCACTTGGAATAAGGATAAGAAACTTTAATCGAAAGAAGCTTTGTTGGAAAACCTTTAAGACTTATGATATAAGGATGATTTTAAGGAAGATCTAAAGTTGATATAATCAGGATTCAACATCAACTTAAGAGTTGAGTTCAGGCAGTGATTACTTTTTCAGTTGAAGGTAAGCTAGAGATTCAGCGGGTCGCAAGAGGGATTGCTGCAGTTGACATAATTACAGGAACATAGGAATTCCCAGAGAATTCCCTGGGCTCCTAAGGAAGAGTACGTCGAGCATTTCATTTCATTTCAGTGCGGTCATGCCTCGAATGTGAAAAGTTGAATTTTGAATGCACCGGGCAGGAGGATAGTGTAGGTATTCTGTACCTTTTTTTATAGGCTCGAAAGTTCCGCTGGGAGAGAGAACGCATAAACACCAGAGACACAGAGACCGATCGGCCGACCGACAGACTGGGCGACCGACCGACCGACTGACAGACAGACGGAAAGTGCAGCAAGCGGGGGAGGGGAGAACATACAAACAGACAGACAGACAGATAGACAGACGGCAGACGGAGAGACAGAGCCGAAGAGCCGGCGTGTACAAATACAGCAGTTGATATTTAACAAGAGTCAAAATTCCTGGAATTTAGGATTGGTTTTGGTTTTGCTTTGAGAGAGAGAGGCCCAGACTGAGATCTGGTCAGTTCAGTTCAGTTCAGTTGAGTTGAGTTGAGTTGAGTTCAGGCAACGGGGCATAATTAAGTGGCCTTAAATGCCGCTAAAGGAATTTCCCTCAGGCGACATTATTATCAGTTTTTAGGGGACACGGGCCTTGCGACAGATAGACAGAAGGACAGACAGACACACAGACACACAGACACACAGACAGAGGACAGACAGACATTATTTCTTACTGATAGGCCGCAGTGCAGTTGATGTTGATGTTGATGGCATTTGCAGCCATCGTGTTCCCATCGGCATCGTTTTATATTATTGACTGGCATTGATCTCTTACCCGTACCGGAGATCTCTGATGTTAGGAATGTGTATGCATGTGTGTGTGCGTAGTGCAGCACACTTGTATAGTCGTATCTTAATGCTTATGTCGACAAACGAGACAATGGACCATCAAATTAATATTGTTACTTCTTGTAAATTAGGCAAAACTCTTTGTAGTAGAGCCCGAGCCGGAGCCCGAGCCGTGACTGGGGCTTAACGGCTTTAGAAATTTTAATTGCAAAATGCCAACAGGTTGCAGTTCTCTGGCTTGCACAACATTTGTTCGTCATCATCATCAAGACACACATTCCAATATCGTGACTTCATATCACAGTCACTTTAACCAGGGGCTTAGTAATAGAGGGGGCGGCTGATCATAGTCGAAGATCTAGGATAACTTTAAGAGACGAAAGGAGACAAAACTAAAAGAATGAATGAAAGAAAGAGCAAAAGAATGCTCTATACCATCTCAAGTGTTCCACTCCCTAGCTATAGGCTAGCTATATATATAAGACCTTCTTCTCCTAACTGAATCGTAGCTCATATAGATTGATTTATCATTCAATCAATGGAAGATTTTGTCTAGTCTATCTCTAGTATTTTCCTTCCTTTAGAGCCCATGCTATAGTCTTCGTTTCCAACTGAATCTTCAGCAGAATCTGTCTTCCACATTTCAAGTCTTCCACTCCCTAGGAATAGGACTTATATTTTCTAGCTGATCTTCTTTTATATGGATTCTTTAATCTTTTAATCAATGGAAGAATTGGTCTAGCCTATCTGCAGTCTATCCCTCTTTATAGGGCTTATGCTATAGTCTTCATTTCCGATCTACCTGATCGTAACTTATAAAGATTCTTTTATCCTTCAATCAATGGAAGCATCTGTCTAGCCTAGCTCTAGTCTCTCCTATAGTCTTCATTTCCCACTGATCTTCTCTTATATAGATTCTTTTATCTTTCAATCAATGGTAGAATCTGTCTAGCCTATCTTTAGTCTTTCCTTTCCTATAGGACCTATGCTATAGGCTTCATATCTCATTGATCTTCTTTCAATCAATGAAAGAATCAGTCCTCTTCTTAAATTCAATCTTTCCCTCTTCATGGGGTCTATGCTATAGTCTTCATTTCTGATCTAGCTGATCGTAACTTATGATTCTTTAAGATTCTTTTATCATTCCATCAATAGAAGATTCGGTCTAGCCCATCTGTAGTCTCTCCTATAGTCTTAACTTCCAACTCATCTTCTCTTCTATAGATTCTTTTATCTTTCAATCAATGGTAGAATCTGTATAGCGTATCTTTAGTGTTTTCCTTCCTAAAGGACCTATGCCTTATTCATTTTTGATCTAGCTGATCATATTTTCTATGGATTTTATCATTTAATCAGTAGCAGAATCTCCAGCTTATAGGGTCTCCACTTCCAAGTTGATCTTCTCGTATATAGAATCTTTTATCATTCAATCAGGGGAAGAATCTATCTAGCCCATCTCCTTCCTTCCACTCCCTAGGCGTAGCCTTAACTTCCAAGCTGATCGTCTGATTTCATGGATTCAAAATCTCTTTCAGTTCTCCCCCTTTTAGTTAGCATTGAGGCCGACGCCCATGGCTGCAACTACATACATTTAGTACTTACGTGCAATGTTACTGCAAGTAAGTACGTTTGTACTTGTTCTCAGTCAAGTCAAACCAGTTGCCCCCATGACTCAGAGCCCAGACTCAAAAGCCAGTCTCATTCTCAGCCAGCGTCTGCGTCTCCTTCTCCTTTTGCGCCTCCGTCTCCGTGTCAGTCTGAGTCTGTGAGACTCAGTCTCAGTCTCAGACTTTGACTTCGACATCGAGTTGGACTTCAACTGCAGCTAAAATTAATTGCATATATGCATTTTGCATAATCTCATAGTAATTACAATAGTTCGATCTATGCGCGCCGGCGCCATCGCAATTCATTCATACAAGCAGCAGCAGCAGCAGCTTGTATAGAGTTGGAGCTCTCACAGCTCACAGCTCACAGCTTGCAGCTTGTGTGAGAGTTGGAGACTTGCAGCTCGGGCTGCGCTCCCAGGCAGGCCCCATTCATGAAACCGAAACTGGCTGCGACCGCGACTGTGACTGTGACTGTGACGGGCATGGTTGATTTTCATGTTTATAAGTACGGCTATGTGTGGCAGTACATTTCATCACTTTACAACTCCACACACACACACACACACAGACACACACAGACACGCACACATAAAATTTGAAAAAAAAGAACAACAAAATTTGAAGAACCAAGAGATACGTGTACTGGTATATAGTCAGTATATGTGTATATATGTTATATGGTCGGTATAGTCAAAGTCTCGTCGCTGTCGGCCTGCATTCTTCTTGGAGTACGAGCAAGTATTTTTTTGACACCAATGCACTTTGGTCTTATCGCGCATATTTCATATCTGGTTTCTCGCCCGTTGATGGTTACTTGGTGTTAATCTGTTTGGTCGCCACGTCTTCGTCTGTTGTGGGTAGGTTTCCATTCCCCATTCCCCATTCCCATTCCCCATTCCCCATTCTTCATTCCCCATTCTCCATTCTACGCTGATAAACCGGGAAATCTTGCGAGCACAAAAGGGAGTAAAATTAAATGCCTGATGCACTTGTTAAGCGTTAGTGTCTAATATTCATTGTGTACATATATTTCAATTTATTAATTTCGTATGCATAAATCTTGCGCTTTATTTATTCAATTTGAGTCTTTGTTGTCTGCTGATGCTGACTGCTGATGCTGATCACTAGGCGGCGGTGGCGGTGGCGGTGTCGGTGGTGGTGGCTTGTGGCTTGTGGCAGTGGCGCTGGCGGTGCCAGTTGGCGGTGGCCCTGGCCACTATATACAATGCATTTACTGAGACACTGAGAGACTTTCGGTACTGGGCACGGGGTTTTGGGTATCGGGTATCGGTGCAGGGACCGTCACTATCGTTGGAGCACAGCACATTCGATCTTTGACTTATGAATTCTTGGAATGCAGTTAGTGGGGCATTTTAATGGAGGCTGTCGCTCTCTGTGTCGCCGCCGCCGCCGCTGCTCCAGCCGCCCGAGCCCAATCTGCTCTACTCTACTCAGCTCTGCTCTCTGTCCAATGCAAATGGACGCCCCAAGTCCGAGTCCAAGTTGGACACCAAATTGAATTCTGGCGCTGAGGCTGAGGCTGACCAACCGAAGTCGAACGGTCAACTAGTTAGTTACTCGTAACAGCTTTAACTTAGTTGCATGCAGAATTACACGACAATTGAGGCCAAATATAATTGAATGCCTATTCGATCACAATTTATTTATACTATACTGCAAGCTGCATCAAACATATATACGATATATCTATCTATGTATATATATATACAAGATTTAAGACAATGATAGTTAAGTTTATTATGTAAAGATTCGTTTCAGCCATTCAATTATTTTCTAGAGAAGCTTCATCCTCTGTTCAACTGGGAAAATCTATTTGAATCATTAGAGATCAAAGCAGATTTTTCCATATCATCTGAAAGTATCCTTAAGTTTACTTACAGAACTATAGCTTATGATTTCAACATGATGTTTAAGATATAAAGATCTGAATTTGATAAGCATCTGATCTGATTTGATCTCCTTATAGAAACATTTTAGACATTGCCTATGGAAAGTTAGGAATTCATATGGGAAAACAGAGGAAAACGTTAACTCAACTTTACAACTTTGTGCCAGAAGACTTAAGAAAAGCTTTGGAAGCCTTTTAAGAAGGATTTCAGAAATCAGAATCCTTTCTCTATGGAAAAACCAAGCTTGAAGCTAGACCCTAAACGTTTTTCAAGCCTTGTAAGCGACAAATCCTATCGAGAAGTTATAGAAAAACGATCGCAGGTCATTTCCTATGAAGAGGAAATATGGAAAAACTATCGCTTAAATAGATATATCTAATTTGGGTATTATAAAACTGCTCTATTCGAAGTTATTTCGACATCTTATAGCGAATCTTGACCGCCATTTTGAATATTTCTTAGACGTTTCTTAGGTTTAAAAGCGATTTATTGAAAAATCCAATAAACATATAGAAACAATATTGAATTGGACATAAAATGACGACAATTTGTGAATGAAATGTATATATTGTTTTGTGTTAATTAATAGCAATTTTGAGCTGTGCGACAAAGAAATAACATAACCACGTCAACAAAATTATCTGGCGGCCATTTTGTTTTTACTCGCAACGCGTGGGTTTCTCTGAGCGAGTGTCGAGCTTTTTGTTGCTAATTTTCGATTGCTCTGTGTTGCCGTGCATACTATATACACATACACGTAAAATCTACATTCGCTGATTCGGGAGTACGTAAGGGAACACGTGATTCTATGCCAAGCATATAGCGTATACGTATGATCTAGCTATAACCTCTAAAATGTGTTTCCTCCTGGACTCCTAAAGGATTTCACAATGGAGGATTATGTTTCTGATAGAGAAAACTTCTAGAAGGCGACGACATTTTGACTATTATTCATGATATAGATTTGGGTTCTCTCTTTTTTGACTTTATATATATATATATAAATGTATGTATGTATGTATATATATACTTGATGTATGTACGTATATTGCGATCTTTATAGAAAGAAATTTTCTAAACTTTTGTTGTGTGTGAGCTGCTGACGCCTTGGTATGCGTGAGAAATGTTTTGGAATAGCTCCCGACAAATACGTGTGTGTGTGTGCGTATGCGTATGTCTGTCTGTATGTGTGTGTGTGTGTGTGACTGTTAGAGAGAGAGATGCGTTGATATTGTGCACGCCCCTATGCGTTGTCGACTGTCGACATGTCGACCCTTACGTCAGCATTAGCACGTGGACTATTATTAAAGCGTTTAATTAACTTGAAGCATTTAGGATCAAATTAATACATAATTGGAAGGGGAAAACGAAACGGAACGTTTGCCGTAAGGGACTAGGCTACGGCGAGTGTAGGGCCCCGTGTTTGATAGGGTGTTGATTTCGGGCATTTTTTCTTTCTGTCAGTTTTTTTTTGTTAGTTTTTTTTTGTTAGTTTCTCTGTTCGTCTGTTGTTGTTAATCGGACTGGACAATGACAAATCGAAAAGTGATATCAGTTGTGCGGTTAAAGGTTAGGCCCAGTCTTTCATAATACGCATTAGCGTATATACATATATGTACATATATACTTAGATCCGTTTCAGTATCAGCTATTGTAGTCGTTAAAGTGTTGATCATATTCGGGCTTAATAATTGTGAACATTTAATTGCACATTTGAATGTAAGTACACATTTATTTGATATTAAATTCATGTCAATTTCATGCCTGCCATTAGAAAATGCCCCCATGGCAATCACACACACACAAGCGCGCGTATCAGACAGCACACACACACACACACATACACACAGTTATCACACATGCCCAAAATCGAAATGTTTCTAGTATATCTGTATTTCAGTGTCGGTGAGTCGCTTGTGATATGTTTGTTGTGTGTCAGTGTTGCTTTGCTTTGCTCTATACACACACACACACACACACACACACACACACTCACACACATAGATATGTACATACAGACACACTGCATACGCGCTTCTGGGCCAGGAATTTTTTTTCTGAGGTTTTAGCTGCTTTTATTCTGTTGATTTCGATCGTGAGCGTATATGTTGTGTCTGTATGTGTGTGTGTGTGTGTGTGTGTGTGTGTGTGATTGTGTGATTGTGTGCTTGTGTGTGTGTGCGTGTGTGCTTCAATGAGGGTCTCTGCCTTACACTGTGCACAAAGTGTGTATATTTGAGTTAATCACGAAGTCTGGCTTAATTCCAAGCTTCAATTTGACAGCGTTCAAAATTTTAGCTTCAAAATTTCCAGTAATCAGCTCGATCATTTCTTAATATTAGTTAAGATATAATTAAAATGTTTTTAATAAGATTTTTAAAACAAAATTTAATATTTCCAGCTAGAAAAGACTTAAAAATTATCTAGATAACGATCAGAAATCTATAGATCATAAATCTTTATAATAATTTGCCTGATTGTATGCTTTTAATAGCTTTCTTCTTCCATTTAAATGTGAAAATTTATCAAATTTGCTCAAATTTATCGAACTTTAATTGCTTTTAAAATTAAGTAGTGTCTATTAAAAACACAGAAAGTATTTTTAGAAAATATACAAGCAATTAATTTGGGATTTAATGCAAGTGAAATATATTTTGTATATGTTAGTTCTGGCATTGCTGTGGGCTATTCTGCCACTTAGCTCGCTGCACGTTGAGAATATTGCAATAAATTAATTAAAAACAATTACATAGATTGTCTGTGCTGCCATTAGAAGGCATATTTGATAGCTGAATAGCCATTTTGTGAGTGAAAATTGCAATTAATACGCTTAAAGTGCATTTGCCAGAGCCGCCATTTTCTTTTTGCTTCGTTCATAAAAATTTTTTACCGTGCGAATCGCTCGCTACGTCACACACATGCAAGCAAAGCTTTTGCCATACAGCGAGAGCGCACTCTCTATCGACTTGCTCTCTCTCTCTCTTTTTGTTCAATGTGTGTGTGTTTGTGCGTGTGTGTGCGTGTACGTATACGTCTTTTAAGAGGTGTCGGTGTGTCTGTTTTGCTTTTGTTTTCAGCACCAGAGCGGCTGACAGCCAAGCGAAATTTATATACGTATGTATGTATGTGTGTGTATATATATATTTGTATATGCATATGTATTTTTTTTCCACGACGGCGTTAACCATTACATGCAAAGTCACACTCACAGTGACGGCAGCAGCAGCTTCCCGCCACATTCATTCAGACCTCGCAGCCAGAGTCAGCCGTGCAAGAAACAACGCAAGACATTCATTGATACCAACGGGCACCGCTGCTCCTGCCGATGCTGCTGCTGCTGCTGCTGCTGCTGTTGTTGCTGTTGTAGCTGTTGCTGTTGTCGCAGTTGCTGTTGCTGCTGCTGCTGCTGCTGTTGGTTGGTTTGCTCTCAGTCGCTGCCTCTTCTGCTGTTATTGCTGTATTAGTGTCTGTATTTGTGTGTAACTTAGTGTGTCTGTGTGTGTGTGTGCCACTGCATGTGTGTGTGTGTGCACGAGTGTGCTGTCAGCGTAAGCATGCGCCGCGAACTAAACTGTTGGTGAGGCATTTGTTTCAGTACGTCACCGACAGCGCCAACGTCAAGAAGGAGGAGGCGGTGAACTGCTTTGGCTTGGCGCGGCTTACTTTGCCAACTGCTTGGGGTTATCTTTTGCTTTTTCTTATTTCTGCCTCTGCTCTGGGCTCTGGGCTCTGGTCTCTGGTCTCTGGTCTTGGTCTCTGGAAGCAACACCAACAAAACAGCGGCAATGGCAACGGCAAACGGCAACAGCAACAGCAACGGCAACAGCGGCAGCATCAAAGTGAATTTCAATTAAAACTGTGCAAAGGTGTTGGTGTTGGCGTGTGTATTTAATATTTATTTTTTTTTTGAGTGAGCGAGTGTGCGAGTGTGCTGTGTGTTGCTGTGTTTCGCCATTTAACTAATTATTAATTATACTGCTAAACAAACATGTTAAAGGGAAAACTTCGACCCTATTTCAACTCGATCGAAAACACAAAAAAAAAATAACGAAATTGAAAGAAAGAAAGAAAAATAGAAACAGAAAAACAGAAAAAAAATATTAGCGAATTTGCGACGCAGTTTAAAACTGCCCCAAAAGTCGAAGCCCAATGCCATAACGTAACGTAACGTAACGTAATTAAACGTAACGGGACGTAACTGCTTAAACGACGTTTTAAATATTGTGTGATATGTAGAAGGGAGAGAGAGGCAGGGAAAACCCAACAACAACAACAACACGAAGAACATCAACAACAACAACAACAACCATAACAACAACACGATTAAGAAGAAGAAGAGGAATTAAAAACAAACTATGTATGTATGTAGCTCGCGACTTTTGAGCTTCGCAACTGAATAATTAAAATTAGAAGCGGAAAAGTAAATACAAAAAAAAAAAAACTCAAATAAAGAAACGAAATGTAGACACACACACATTTATACATACAAGCAAACATATGTACATATATGTATATATGCATGCATGTATGGATTTGTATTTAAAAAGAAAAATGGCGACGAAGCAACTGTAAACTTATACAATCAAAAAAAAGTTTGCATGTTTGCATATAAAACGAGACGAACAGCAAGAACAACAAGTGAACTTTGTACATACATGGGCCAAGTGACAACGCTGTTGTTCATGATGATGTTCACAATGATGATGATCATTATGATGATGTATATAGTATGTATATGTATAGTTGTTATAATCAAATCTCGAGTTGCAGACTTAACTGTAGGCAGTCAGCTCCCATCTTCTACCCCCCATACAACCTTCTGTTGCTTCCTTCCTTCCTCCCCCTTCTGCAATCACCTGTGATAAGCGTTTGCCTTCTGCCTTGTTCACTTTGGCGGCGTGCATTGAACCAATGCTGTTGTTGCTTCTGTTGTGTTGTTGTTGTTGTTGCTGTTGTAGTTGCCTCTTTTTATAATACCTCTGTATGTATTTATTTAAAGCGTAAATGTTTTAGATACGACACAAATGTCGCCGCCAACCCAGCAGCAACAACAACAACAACAAAGTAAACTAAAGCAACAACTATAAAAACAAGAACAACAACAACAACAATAAAGGCAAACTTGCCTATCTGCCTGTTGCTGCGGCTGTCGCTGCCACCGCCACCGCCACCGCCGCTGCTGCCGATGTTTCGTTCGGTTGAATTCAGTGCGTGTGCTGAGCATTTACTAAACTAGCACACACCAACACTATAGCACTTCAATACACACACATGCACACACACACACAGTTGTACCTAGTCAGGGCTGTGTGTATGAGTGTGTGTGTGTGTGTGGCGACCCTGCTTATATAATCAACATCGACATCGCCATCGCCATCACCAGGCCGCCTAATGGCTTTGTTTGTAAGTATCAAGCAATTTGTTTAAACTTTTACTAGTTTTTAAGTTATTTATTTATACATGTATGTATGTATGTATGTGGATCTGGGCATGCATGTATGTATGTACATCTGTTTATATATAATATATATTTGCTGGGCTGCTAGCATGTGGGGTCAGATTAAGTGCAGCAGCAACAGCTGTTTTCGCTGCGCTTGTCTCTGGCCGTGCATTTCGAACTGACAACAGAAAACAGCTGTTTTGTGCAGCCTGCAGCGAGCAGCAGCAGCAGCAGCAGCAGAAGCAGAAGCGAAGCGCCGCTGCGCAGTTTAAGCCCAGACAGCGAGTCCTCCATACATACAAATATCTACTCTCACATACACGTGCACACATTGCGCTGGCCATGTGTCCTGGGCTTTTTGCGCACCAAAAATTAAACTACACGAGCACGGCCACACACAGACAATATACACACACACACACACACACACGTACACATGAACACACACAGTTAGACGAATAGACAGACAGGCGGACAGCCCAGACAACAGCAAGGCCAGGCTGCCTAAAAGCTCTCGTTCTCTTTCATTCTCTCTCTCTCGCTCTTAAACAATCGGCACAGACACACGCGCGCACACTTAAAGCATGTTCGCTCACACACACAGACGCAAGCGCAACAAGTTGTCGCTGCTCTCTTTCTCTCTCTCTCCACACTCTGCTCAACGGTCTTAAGCTCTTTCTCTCGCTCTTTCTGATACTGTATCTTCATGGTGGCCCTTACGTTTGGCGTTGCCAGATGTCTGTTAAATGCTGTAATTAAAAATTTAAAATTTTTAATGATTGCCAATGTCAACGAAGACAAATTAATAAATCGTTGTAAACAGAATGATACATACATACATACATACGTTTTGCATAATTGTCCACACGTGATAAAACTTGCTGGCGTTGCCACCTGATGCACTGTCGAAAGAGTAGCGCGCAAAAACGTTTTTGCATTTTGCGCCTCCGTTTGTTGTTTGCAAGCCCATAAACTATAATACATAATAAATAGCCAAGGCGCAATATGCGCAGCTTCAAATAAAATACAGAGCGACACAGACACATGGTTGAGAACCGTTGGACCCCGAGGGGATGATGGAAAGGGACGTTTCTACGGTTTCTGCGGCAGGGTAGGGTAGGGGACGAGGCAAAGGCGCCTTCTCCTCAAGCTTCAAAGTTCACAATGGGCTGTAAATTTGCTGACTGCCTGTGAATGGTTTTTTTTTCTTTTTTTGTATGTTGCTCTGCCCATTTGTATGTATGTATGTGTTGTTTATAGTTTTTGTTGTTGTTGTTGTTGTAGTTTCTATTATACAACATACATACATACATATATGTATGTACATATTTAAATGCGCAATTAAGATTGGCACAGCCAAGGCGCGAGCAACAACAACAACAACAAAAGCTATCAACAGAAATTGAACCAGTTTGATAGAAACATATATACATACATACATATGTTTATATAACAATAGAACTTAACATTTGATGAATTCTTTTCTTATATATACGTCGCATGCTAAACTCAAAACTCAACTTTGCGTGATAGTGTAAATAACCGTAAACAGTTGCCTTCATATCGCCAAGTCGATAATCAAAAGCTTTTCAACACATGGCATCACCTTGTAGATAGATAGACATACATACATACATCCATAGGTAGATTTAAGCGTTTTACGATCCGCTCTCGATAATTATCGATAGCCTGTTTCTTGTATTTATAAATCAATTGCCACAGTCATAGTCACAGTGTCTGCCAAAGTTAGGCGCACACTTTGATAAATGGCCTCTGGCTCATATCGGCAACAGGACGTCATCAGCCACAGCTGATATAAATACAGATCCAAATTGAGATACAAATATAGATATAAATAATCGTAATCTAAATACGAGTTAAGGCAAGAAACAAAGAGAAACAAAATGATATGTTAAGATCCGAAAACAGCAACAAATCTCATGGTAATAGTGGCGGCTGCTGACGTAAAAGCCGTCAGTGTTTGTTGTGCACCAATTTCATTTTCATTCACTTTATAATGACGTACACACAGACGGCCTCCAGATCGCCCTGGTCCTCCTCCTGCAGACTGGGCAGACAGCCTTGTAAAGTCTTGTGCGTCATTTCATATTATTGATGTTATTATTGTTGCTCCGCAAATCACAATTTCAATTTTCCTCGGCACTTTCCTTGGGGGCTGTTGTAATTTTATCGCTTTGCCGCATCTTTTCGATAAATATCAACTCGTAAAAGTCAAGCCCTATAATATGGGCGCCCAGTATATATAGAAATATACATTTTGATATCTCTATGTGTGTGTGTGTGTGTGTGTGTGTGTTTGCCTTGTAGATCTCACTCTGTGTGTGTGTGTGTGTTTTACCTGCACTGGCGCTGCTTGTGCGTCATACATAGTTTAAAAACAACAATCTTGAAAGAATTCTATTTTTATTTACATGTATTTTCTTTGTAATTTTTACTAAAGTTTTTTATGACTTTTGTGTGTGGGTCCAAGTCCCATTTTCATTTCCATTTCCATTTACATTTACATTCACATTCACATTCACATTCACATTCACATTTACATTTCCATTCCAGTCTAGTGGTTCAATGTCGGGCGGCACTTGTGATACAGTCAACTGAATTTCACTAGAACTATACAAACATTCAAACAGACTCATTTAAACTTTAATATTTAAAAGTCTATAATAGGCTAAGTATTGGTATTGGTACTGCCCCGGTTCACTGACTCAGAGAGAGATTATACTGAGTATTGCGAAATGCGAAATACAAATTTCTTTCTTTTTCCAAGAAAAATCACAGCTAATCAAATTTCCGAAAATAAAACAAATGAAATCAGCAAAAATGTCAGGGTAATTTACGATTCATTATTCACTTTTAAGAAACTGTTTCCCTATCGCAATGCCAGATGTAAGTTCAGGAAGCATTTACTCAAGAACTGAAGCCTATTCTTGATTATTAATCATATTTCTTCATATCCACATTCAAATCTATATAAATATTTCTCAGTAAAACTTTTCTATTCCCTGAATTCAGATAATCAAATGCTTTACTTCTGAGTAAAGTCCATCAATCCCCTTCTATCAATCCTCATGTTAGTTGATATTTAGTGCTCTCAGTCAGAATTGGTCGTTGGTTAACTAGGTGGCAACTCTGCCATACAATCTGCTTGATAAATAGTTAACATGCAGATTAAGTCCCTGCTAAATGTTATTTCTTTGTTAATTCCTAGAGCTTTCAACTGCTTCCTCCTTCTCTTGAAATCTGAATAACTTTGAACTTATAGTATATGAATCTATATATTATATATAAGTTCCTTGCCCTGTCGACCATTTAGATAGTACTTAAGGAACAGATTTAGAACTCTATGAAAAGATCTCTGCTTGGAGCAGACCCATAATCCGATCTTCAGCTCATAGTCCAAGTCCGTCCTTGAGACATTTGAAGCTAAATTACATACAATCCGCACACAATACATAAGTACCTATATACTTAGGTATATATATAAGTATATGTATAGAGCAGATACATAAGTATGTAGGCATTCTATGCTCGCCTTATGAGTGGATACTTGAAGCCATAAAATACTCCACAAGTATCTTATCCGTAGTTGAAAATCAGGCGGCATTCATCCAATCCAATGGGGCATGTTTCTTGTCGTTGTTTTTTTTTTTTTTTTGTTATTCCCATTTACTTCCGTTTTTACTGCATTTACCCAGTGCTGTGGTTTCTATGTGTGTGTTAGTAAGTGTGTTGGTGTGTGTGTGATATAATGTTTGTGTTTGCTGGTTTATGTTGTCGTTGGCTTCAGCTTGGGATTTTCATTCATTAAATGCAAGCGCAGTGCACAGCTACTGCGGCGACACGCTACACACACACACATACATATACGCACACACAGATACAAGCATAATCACATACACTTACATTCATTCATAAATTCAGGCATTGCCTGTAAGCGGAGGCAGCAGCAGCGGAGCAGCGGCGGTCACCGCCGACGCCTCCACGCGCCGCGCCGCTCCGCGTTCGCCTCTGTCTCTCGTGTCATCGCTCCAACTGTTTGCCCCAATGCAGTTGTTGTTGTTGTTGTGACTGTTAGTTTATAGCCGCCATCGCCAACGCCATGCAACGAGCCATTGAGACCCCCAAATCATGTCTGTCTATCTGTGTGCTGTGGTGTGGTGTGGTGTGTGTGTGTGTGTGTGTGTGTGTGTGTGTGTGTGTTTGTATAGATCTTTAGTACGCTTGTAGTTGCTGTTGCTTGCTTCGTTGCATTTTATAGATTTGCTCTAAATTTC
Source organism: Hirtodrosophila trivittata (assembly GCA_035045065.1). Lineage (NCBI taxonomy): Eukaryota > Metazoa > Arthropoda > Insecta > Diptera > Drosophilidae > Hirtodrosophila > Hirtodrosophila trivittata. The sequence goes on along the minus strand of JAWNNK010000813.1, from coordinate 7,164,789 downwards.
AATGAATTTTCATTGAGCACACGCACAGCACTAACAAACAAGCAAACAAACACACGCACACACATACACTTATACACACACACACACACACAGAGAGAGACGAGTACAGAAACTGATAAGTGCGGAACGGATCCGTATCTCCGTTGTTGTCGTTTTTGGGGTCAGCAGCCAATACATTTAGATCAGCGCTTGTTGTTTTTTCTTTCTTTTTTTTTTTAATTTTGGACTGCATATTGTCGCAATCACAACAACAACAACAACAACTGAAGCAACAACAACAACAACTACAACACAAACAAGAAGAGTGTAAAACTTTTTCCATATGGGGCTGGCAGCGTTTTATATGCTGGTACGAGTATTGCCCCAAGCCAAACCCAACGTATCCCCAATTCGAATTCCATTCACATACAGTTATGAATGAATGGAGCGCAAAAATATGAATGAAACGCGCACACACACACACACATACACATACATATATGTATATAGTGGGACTCGTATCGGTTGCCATCGCCGCGATCGTCCATATAGTCACAATATTTCCGGTCTTTGGAGCAAATGCTTATTTATAGACCCCGCCAACCCTCCTCCGGCATAACTCGACTCCTCCAAATGGCGTCTGCAGTGCTCGCTGCCGCTGCCGCTGCTGCTGCTGCTGCTGCCTGAGGTATATTGAATCTCCTACAAGATCTATAGAATATCAACTGAAGTTGTTTCTCTACTCACTTTTTTATATATAGTTTTACCAGATCGAATGACGATATAGAAGACTTGAGACTGGGATCAGTTTATATATATATACGATCGTTTGTAGAGTATCTAAAATTCGACTTGGTGCTATTTTTTGGCTTGTCCTCTGCAGTTGCACTTCCCAGTTGCCAATTGCCTATTCCCTTTAGCCACCTACCAGCTACCACTAGCACTTCCATTTCCATTTCCACTTCTATTTCCACTTCCACTTCCAGTTCCACTTCCATTTTCTCTCTCTCCTCCATTTCCACTTCCTCATTAGGCCACACGCACAGGAAGTGAGCGGGAGGAAGCAGCCACACTTGGAGCATTAGTCACTTTTGTTTTCGTTTTTCTTTCATTTTGTATTTTGTTTGTTTCTTTTTTTTTTTGTTTCTGCTTTTCGCCCGTTCGCCACTTCCTACCGATGTTGTCTACCAGCTCTCCTCTCCTCCACGTTCCATGCACCCTCCTCTCACCCACTTGAGCGCTTGTCTGCTGTGTTTCTGTTTTTGTTTCTGTTGCTGTTTCCGTTGATAAAACATCGGAGCACTGACTGTGAGACTGGCAAAAGACGAGGGAAGTACGCTGAGGGCAGAGGGGAGGTGTAGGTGCTGGTGGTGGTGGTGGTGGTGGTGGTGCTGGTGGATGTGGAGCAGGGGATAGACGGAACTTGGGAGCCGTCACTTTTGCTATTTATGGCGAAAGTGTTGCCTATCCGAGTTCAATAGTGCTATGAACTTAAGATCCCTGCCTGGGAACGGGAACAGGAACGCATCCAAAATAGAGCGGCACATTGTCTGTCAAACGTGGTGGGGAAGGGGGCAGCAGTTGAAAGGGACTGAGGGGGTCTGAGTGGGTAGAGGGGGCAGGGGTACACAACTTCCGCTGCGTCGCAGCTTACGCAAAAAGACGTTAAATTTATGAATATGAATGAGGCAGACGACGACGACGACGGCGACGCCGACGCTGACGCCAACGTTGTTGCACAGCTGCTGCTGCAACGCCCCCACGACGCGCGACATCGGGGGGAAAAACTGTTAAGAAACTGGGCCAAATGTCATTAATACATCTCGGATCGAAGGCGGAGCTGAAACTGCCGACTGTTGACTGCAAATCATGCACTGAATCCGGACAGACCGACCGACCGACAGACAGACAGACAGACAGCGAGATAGGTATAGATAGATATAGATAGAGAGGGAGAGAGGGAGAGCGAGAGAGATTGGGGACGCCCACGTTTGAGTGACTGAACGACAGAGCGACTACTCCTACTTGGAAGCCAAATCCACATCCGATTGCAGCTACTTTGTGCCATGGAATGTGCTATAATTATGCCAGCCTCACACGGCTTGTCTCTATTTCTATGTGTGTCTGTGTGGGCTCAGGAAGCGGCACAGCAATTGCCACAGCCCGCTGTGCCGCCGCCGCCGCTGCAGCTGCCCCCGCAACAAGACTTTCCCCCACATTCGAAACAGTCGGCGGTCATAGACTTACCCATAGTCGAAAGAGCTTCTAAAGCAGCAGCAGAGGAGGAAATAGATACAAAACTTTTGTGTGAATGCAAAGGGTGCTACCACCGAGAAGAGGGGGGAGGCAAGTGGCAGGGAGGGAGTTGCCACTACCGGCACAGCCACTACCCATAGCCAGCGCCCACTGCAACTGCCTGCAATACCATCAGAGCATCAGCGTCGCTTCAATGCATTTTCCTCTAGAGGCGTCGCTCTCTTCTTCGTTAACTAGACTCAGTTGTTGCTGTTGGTGTTGCTGTTTGTGTTATATCTTGATTCTGTGGCCAACACTTGTATGCTAATGCATGCAACATGCAACTGCCAAAAGTCCTCCCTATGAGCACAGTGGTCCCAAAGCTGCTGAAAACCTTCGAAGATCAGATCGCAAAGTAATTAATTTTCATCTATGAACTCTTTGAAACGATCTCAAACGATCTTTTGTCCTTTTCTATTGAAGTTGTCTTCCACCAGGATGAAATCAATCAATCCGAATCTTTTCCTAAACCTCTCCAATTTCTCCTTCGCTTATTCATGGGTTAAAGGAAAGAAAGGTTTGATTGTATCCAGAAGCTCCTCCTTTGGCGAGAAAGCATAATCCTACGTATCCTCCACCTACCCCTCCAATCCTCGCAAAGGATCAATAAGTTGTCAAGTTACTTTTCTTTGGGAATTCCTTACAACTTTTAATTAGTTTCCAGAGAAAAAGAAGAAGAAGAAAGGTCGAGGAGATTTTCGATTGGGAGTTGCAGCTTTTGACTAATTTTTCAAACAATTTGGTGTCAGTGTGCGGTTGCCAAGTCTTTGACGTTGTGAGTTTCATTCCCGTTCGTGTTGCACATTTGTGAGTTCTCATTTTGCAACGGTGGCGGCGGCTTCAGCGGCTTATAATCAAACCAGAGCCAGTTGCCGGTGGCAGTTGCAACGCGCTCTGGTGCAGTGCCACTGCCACTGCCTCTGCCACGGCCTGGGCCTCCGCTTGTGTTAATGTTTTTTGCTTGCAACTGAGTCTCTCATGCATAAAATTGCACACGACATAATTTCCATGAAATGGCTGCAACCAGAGATTAGGAAACGAAGAAGCAGGGGGAACTGGGAGCAGGAACTAGGGACTAGGGTAACCTCAGCACTAAGACTGACACTGAGACTGAGACTAAGTTTTAGCAACGCGTCGTCAACTGAGACTAACTAACTAGCTAGACAGCCCCAGGGCTTATACACCTCTTTCTCAAACTCTTTCTCCCGACTCCCTCTCCTTCTCTTTCTGGGCAGGTTCGGTGCACTTTTCGCCGCTCGCTCGACTAGAAATTATGTGCAATTTGTCTGGCAAGGGGTCTAGCTCTCTGGTCGGTACACCCGGCGGTAGATAGATACAATAGATACTCGATGTATAAACAACACCCCCAACGGCAATGTCAGTTATTGGTATTTAAATGTTTCGGGACCGTTGTATGCGCATCACGTGCTCCCTATTAGACGGTATTATTATTGAAGACAAGTTGAAACTTTGGACAGTGCCTAAAGCACAACGCCACAAAGCCCCCAGAGCTCTGAGACCCAGTACTACAAGTACGTGTACGAGTCTAAGTACACACATTTTGATAGTGATAGGAGGGAACCCATAGACGATTACGATTACAACTCAACGGGCAATCATTGACCGTGCGTGGTACACAATTAACCCGTGACACCGCAACGGCATTCCAATCATTCCACGTCACAGCAATAGGCTTTATAGCACTTGGTATGTACACACACACACAAATATATATATATGTATATAAGAAATACTTGAGAGGAGTACGGCATAGGGTGGTGGTAGTATTTGGGTAGCTACAAAACGAACCTCTTTACGGCAATGCCAACTGCCAGTCGCCTGATAAGATTCATTAATTATTTTTATGGTCTTGACGTTGCCATTGATGTTGTAAATAGTACAAACAGTTTAAAGTCCACATTTTTGTTGCTTGTTATTGTTTTTTGTTATTGTTTTTTTGTTATTCTTTTTGTTGCTTTTATTGAGAAATCCCTCCCTAATGAAAACAAATATTTATTACAATTTCCGTTACCCAATCTCACTTGTTTTACAGCACAAGCAGCGACGACAGCGACAACCGTTGCCCCACTACCCTTCAATCTGATGCCACAGGTCCGGGTCTACGACTCTACTGGTTCCCCCTCCCCCCACTCTCCACATACGCCGCCCCATCGTTCACAGTTACTTACAGGTAAGTGTTAAGCATGTGACTCAAAGTGGCTGCAATGCCATCACAAGTCTCTTTTGGACTCTTGATAAGCCTTAGATTGAGCGCGTGCTCCTTGTTTATGTACGCCTCTCTATCTATCTCTATCTCACACTGTGTGTGTGTGTGTGTGTGTGTATGTGTGTGTTTGTTCATGACTGAGGCAGGTGTGTGTGGACACTTTCGAAATTCCAGAAATTCTTGCGTCAAGTAGCCGCCGCTACTTATCGATGGTTCGTCCAGCGCAGACTTTATGAGTGGTTAAAGTTGTCAATGGGCTGAATTCATTCGTCGGCGGTTTTACTCGTATTCATTTACACCTGGCGGCGCCCCAGTTACAGGAAATTTTTTATGATGATGCATTTGTTGTTATCTGGAAAAATAATAATAAAAGAAAAAACAAAATTATAAATCCAACTGTACAACAAAATATAAAGTACTTTTACGTCAAGAATCACGTACACTCATGTCGCACCTGGAGCAATTATTCACATGACTTCTGCTTACAATTCCTAAATGGTTCACGCGCAGATTTGCCTTAATTGGCTTCTTCCTCAAATCGAACGTCACTGGCAAATAAACCCTGGATGTTTTCTGGGACATCCGGTTCGACTTTCTTTACGGATTGGCTTTAACTTTCAAAGGAAAGTAAGCTTTTTTCATAGAACAGATCAATACATTATATAAACTTTGTTGAACAAGGTTTTCGATCACCCTGAAAGGAGTGTTTCTCGAAGTATTTCCTGGAGGGATCTGTTGGGTCTGTTCTCCTGATAGAGAATTATTTCCCCCATAGATATTTTGGGCTTTTTCTTGTGATAGAGCAGTATTTCGCTTAAAGATGTGTTGTGTCTTTTCTCGTTTTCGATCATCCTGGAAGGAAAGTTCCTCGAAGTATTTCCTGGAGGAATCTGTTGGGTCTTTTCTCGTTTTCGATCATCCTGGAAGGAAAGTTCCTCAAACTATTTCCTGGAGGGATCTGTTGGGTCTGTTCTCCTGATAGAGAAGTATTTACCCTAGAGATCTGTTGGGTCTGTTCTCGTGATAGAAAAGTATTTCCCTTAAAGATGTGTTGTGTCTTTTCTCGTTTTCGATCATCCTGGAAGGAAAATTTCTCGTAGTATTTCCTAAAGGGATCTGTTGGGTCTTTTCTCGTTTTCGATCATCCTGGAAGGAAAGTTCCTCAAACTATTTCCTGGAGGGATCTGTTGGGTCTGTTCTCCTGATAGAGAAGTATTTCCCCAATAGATCTTTTGGGCCTTTTCTTGTGATAGAGAAGTATTTTCCTTAGAGATCTGTTGGCTCTGTTCTCGTTTTCGACCTTCCGGGAAGAAAAGTTCCTCGAAGTACTTCGTGGAGGAATCTGTTGTGTCTTTTCTCGTTTTCGATCACCCTGGAAAGAGTGTTCTTCGAAGTATTTCTTGGAGAAATCTGTTGTGTCTTTTCTCGTTTTCGATCACTCTGGAAAGAGTGTTCGTCGAAGTATTTCCTGGAGGGATGTGTTGGGTCTTCACTCGTTTTCTATCATCCTGGAATGAAAGTTTCTCAAAATATTTCCTGCAGGGTTCTGTTGGGTCTATTTTCGTGATAAAGAAGTATTTTCCCTATAGATCGGTTGGGTCTGTTCTCGTTTTCGCTCATCCTGGCAGAAGAGCTGTTCGAAGTATTTCCTCTAGAGATTTGTTGGGTCTGTTCTCGTGATACTCTACAAAACCGAGACTCAATTCTCTTTAGAGCGTTGAACCTCGTGCGTGAAGCTCGTTTAGGCATAACTACTATCTATTAAAGAAGAGTTATAGCAAAGATCTTGGAGCAACATTCCACATCCTATCGTGGATTTCCAGTCGGAACCTCGATGATCACTTAGACTCACCCATACATCTGGTTATTAGTTTTCAACCCATGCAAGAAACATCTGAGGCGCATCTCATTCGATTCATCTAAATATGTAGTGTCGCTGAGCTAATGTCACCCACATATTGTCGATCGGTTGTCAATTTAAAAGCCCCTCTTTTCCCTCTTCGCCCCCATCTTGCACCCCGCCCTCTGGTTTTTCTATTTTGTATTCATGACATGCCCGCTGCCCCCGGCAACTATAAATAACGCCTATTTTAAATTTAAAGAGTAATGCCTATGGAATTTCCTATAAATACCTTCATGACGACTACAAACCAAACCAAACCGAACCAAAAAAAAACTGTTTTTTAATGCTCCCCTCTTCCCGCCTCTAACCATTCCCCCGCGCCCTCTACCAACGACTTCCATACGTAGTGCTTTGGTTTTTTTCGTTGTAAATGACCTCGTTCACAAAAAGTTCAGAAATTCCATTTACAAACATGTAATTGAAAAAGTCCATACACACACACACATACACACACGCATAGGCATACACACATACTGTCAAACACTTTGGAATTTGTGTTTTTACCGTTCAATGGCGAATTTTGGTTGGTGTGCGTGTGTGTTTGTGTGTGTAAGTTGTTTACGAAAAAGAACGCTACCAGCTACAGCTACATAAAAAACATACCCACACACATACACAAGCATAAAAATTCCAAAGGCACTTACAAAAACCACACACACACACACACACACAATACCAACAACAACTTTTGTAGATTACAACATTAAAAAAAAAAAATAAATAACCGAAGCAAACAAAGCTGAAGAATCCAACGAACGAACTCGAAGAGACATTGACGTTGTGCTTGCGACAACAAAAGGCTAAAGTAGCGCATAGCTCGGACACAGCAACAGCAACAGCAACAACGACAGCAACAGATACAGATACAAAGATACTTTTGTAACTGGCTGAGCGAGGTAAGGGGTAAGGGGTAACGGGGTGAAGGGAGGGCGGGAGGTAGGTTGGGGCAGCGGTGTCAGTTTGTTTGTGGAATGCCGTTCTGTAAGTTTTATATGCATGCGACCCAAACATCATCGTGGAGTAGTTCAGTTCAGTATCGAAACTTTCTAGCACACACACATACACGTACACAGATCCAACATCAACATACAAGCAGCGGCAGCGAGCATACACACACACATATACAAGCGAACTTTCGAAACGTACGCAACATTTTCCAATTGCTGCTGCGGCCGACTGCTGTCTGCCGCTGCTGCTGCCTCTGCCACTGCCGCTGTCGTAGCTGTCTGCTGCTGCTGTCGCTGTCTCTGTCGCCGTCGCTGTCTCTGCCGCTGCCACAGCCACAGCCACTGCCACTGCCGCTGCTGCGCTCAATTATCTCCATCTCTGTCTCTGCGAGCGCATGCGCGGCGACGACGCGACAGCAGAAACGAAAGATCGGCGCAAAAGAAAAGACAAATTTTCATTCAGTGAATTTTTGTAGCTACAGCCGCATGGTCGTCGCTTAGCTTCTCGCGGATGTTTTACTTTGCCGTTTTTTTGTGAGAGCGGATGTAACAACAACAACTGAAACTTAAACAAAAGCAACAACAATATTTAAAAAAAAAAAATAAAAACAGTATAAAGACAGTGCGAAAAGTAAATATTAAAATTCAAAACAACGCTGGAACAATAAAAAGATTTGTACAAAAAAAAAATAATATTTAAAAAAAAAATTATTTTGAATATGTACAATTAAAAGGCTCAGCCAAAGGAGCTGCAGGCAAACATGAACATATATGCAAGTCAACATACAAACATGCAATCCTACATATGTATGTACATAAATATACACATATGTATGAATTGTATGTCTGTTTGTATGTAACGTATATATGAAACTTGTTGCAACCGCATTCCAGAAAGTTCAAATAACGTTTGGTGGTCACAGAAGAGCAGAGGGAACAATTGGGGAACGGAGCAGGCCCACAGCATAAGCAGCGTGGAAAAATGAATGTTAAGGAACTCTTCCAGTGTATGTTGGCGTGTGTTTGCGTGTGTCTGTATTTTTTTTTTTCTTTTTTTTTTTTTTTGTCTGTGTGAGTGTGGCTTGAAGCTTTGTATGCTGTGGTATTGGTGTAGCATGGAATGCGGTTCCGTTCAACTACAAGAAGAACTAAGCCAAATAGAACTTGCGCTTCAAAAGTGAGTAATACGAACAAAAAATGTGTCCAGAAACTGGTTTCTGGCGATACCAAAGCGGTCAAGACTTTGTGTCGTCGTCTTGCGACTGCATCCATTGACATCTAAGCAGTTCTTTGATTCTAACCTCTAAGTCAAACCACATGGGTAAGCGTGAGCCTTGTGGAATTCGCCAGCAGTCAATGCGCTCACAGACACAAACACACACACACATATCCATAAAGACACGCGCACACACACATACAGACACAGACATACACATACAATTGTTGCCTCTCTGCCAGTTACAAGACTCGAAGACAAAAGCTCGGCTTCGTCTTTGGAGACGAAGTAAAATATTTATTGGCTGAAATTGGATGCTGCGCGTCGCCGTCGTCGTTGCTTTTGTTGTCGTCTCTGGGACTGTCTGCATATGTATTTGTACATGTGTGTGTGACCGTGTAGCGTCTATTTAGAAATTCAAATTGAAATTCTTCAAGAATGAGTCATACGATGAAAGCGTGGGTCTGAGCCTCGCTTCGTAGCTGCAACAATTGCTACAGCAGAGACTCCTTAACTGGCAGCTGGGTAACTGGAGAATAATATCATATATTGAGGTATGAAATTGTTATTGGGCACAAGGATGATTATGTCTATTATGGTAATTATAAAATTACTCAAAAATATATCTATAAAGATGCATAAGAATTATTGATTACTAAATGAAACGTTGCTATTAACCGATTTCCACTGTATACCAGTTTCGTCGCTTTAACGTTTGAAGCTTTAATTGCGACGCTGTGTGGTTAAAGTAATTTTGATGGTAATTGCGCACACGATGTAGTTGCAGGCGATAATAAAGGGATGGGTGGAGCGGAATAGTGGGGGGAACAGAATTTAGTGGAGTGAGGGATTACCTCGTGTGCCTATCATAATTGCAATCGCTGGACTCGGCTCTGACTCTTGGTTATCGCGGTCTTCAAACGCCACACAAAAGTTGCATCACTCAGCAGAATAAGGCAAAATAAAGAAAAGTCAACCACCAGCATAGAATGCGGGCTGGCTGGCTGGCTGGCTGGCTGGCTGCCTGACCGGCTGGTTTGGCAGAGAAGAAACAGCCACAGCAACAAGCAGCAAATAGCAACAGGGACAACAACAAGAGGAAAAACAGCAACAAGAACAACAACATCAATACAGGGCAGGCAAGCAGAACCAGAGAGTCCAACGTTAAAACCGTTTTACAAGAACAGAAAGACGAAAGAGGGCAGAAAAGAGGGAAAAAAAGGCAGGCGAAGCAAAAGAAACGGCGTCGATGGCAGACGACAGACAGGGACAGACGCCACAGTCCAAGTGGGCAGCAGAAATGGGTAAAAAGGGAGCGCAAATGTGCTCTCCCCTCTTACACAGTCGCACACATGCATTGGCCTAACGGACAGCGGCAAACTAATCCCGTTTATATGTAGTTCTTGTTCTCGTTGTTTTTCTTATTGTTATTGTTGTTGTTGCTGTTCTTGTTGAATGTAAAAAGCAAAAATGTCAGCGAAAAAAAAGGCCAAAGAACGCCAACAGCGAAACGTTGTCGGTGGTCGGTCGGCTGCAAAAACAACAGCAACAATAGCAGCAACGAGCTAAGGAATGCCGTCGTCGTTATCGTCTCGCCTATCGTAATGCTATCGAAATCGTTAGCTAACCCGATCGATAGTCAAAGCTACACAGACAGTATGAGTTGAGCTGCTCAATCTGTAGGACACAAAAAAAAAAAAGTAGAAGAAAAAAAATTGAAAAATACAAATAAAGTCGTTTGACTGTTTCTATTTTATTCATGACAATAAATGTCAATTAAAAATTATATTTGTATTATCGGGGCGGTTGTTCCTGACCGCCAAGGCATGGGCCATAAAAATGTGTTATAAAAAAAAATAACGGTGTATGCTACGGTCTGCTGAAGTTCGTGTGTGGCTCTGTATGTTTGTGTTGTTGTCCGCTCAATAGAAAGTTTTGTGTTAATAAAAAAATGGCAGGCACACAAAAAAAAAAAGCAGGAGGCAAAATAATAAAAAAAAAAAAAAACACTAAAAACTAAACACACAAAATATGTCGAAATATAACAACAACAACAAAAACAACAAGAAAATAAAGAGTGAATGAAAAAATGTTGACCCAATTTGATGCTGCCGCCGTCGCTGCTGCGGCACATACTTTCCCACAGCTTCCCAGCAGAGCAGCGTGTGATTATCACGCGGGAGCATCAGTCGCAGCAGCGGGCGCTCCCTTAGCACGCCAAAGCTAAACAGCTGGAACGACGTCTAAATTAATGACTGTTAAATGAGGATTGTTGCTTCCAGCATTCCAAAGCGTTGTTGGCGCTCCCTCATTCATTCGCTCGCTCTCGCTCTCGCTCTGTCTTTCTTACACAGGGTAGGGTGCGCCTGCGCAGCAAAGATTGCAGCTTGTCTATTTTTAAAGCTTAATGTACGCTATGTTCACCTTTGATTTCTCGCGCCCTCACTGATCCCCCTACTTCCCTGTCTATATTTAGCGACCCCCCGTTTCGATTTTGATAAACTCCCCTCGATAGCAATAGGAATGGGAACAGTTGCAGCTGTGATAAGTTTGAAATATTTACAGTTTATTTTCCTTCTTTCTTTTACATCTGTGCTTTATTTTCTTTCTTCTTTCTTTTTCAGCGCCTCGCTCTCAGCGCCACTAATTGTGTGTGCTATTTATATTAAGAACCAAAAACCGTAAGATGCTGCCCGAATTTAGTCGCAATCTTTTTTTGACGCTCGTGTTTCTTTCTGGTTTTCTTAAATTTTTTTTTTTTTTTTTGTTTGCTTGTGCTTTGCGCGTGTGAAAATATTTAGGCTACGATCTTTGAAATGTATTTTTTTCTTTTTTTTTCTGTGCAATGTGTTAAATGGCAGCATATAATTTCGACTTGACACACATAGTAATCATAATTATTAAATGTGGCTCAGGGCCTGGTCCCAGGCACGTGCACGGTGAAAATTGTGAAACACTCGGAAAGTACATGCATACACCAGGCATCTATGGCTGTCTATGTATTTGTGTACATTGAAGGAAAACAAACTAAACTAAAAATTTAAAAGTGCTACTTCTCTCTCCAACTCTCTGATTTGACTACGAAACCGGTTTTCGATTTGGTTTGACTGTTTTTCATACAAGTGAGATCATTTTGAAAGCTGATTTTGTCAATGAATACCACATTCCACATTCCAATGGTTTTTTTTTTGTTTTTTTTTTTTATTTATTTATTTATTTTTTTGTGTCCTACACATATACACACACAACTGCGAGTTCGTGTGGTGTTACAAAGCTTTGAACTAATGCCGACAGCGCAGCCTCCAAGTGAAACTGTTGTTGCTGCCAAAGCTCTGAAGGTAAGTACAAAACATTCATTTAACTATCTATGTAAGTATGAGTGTATGTATGTATGGTGTGTATGTATGTGTTGGTAGGTGCACAATGTGACTGATCTGCAGTTGCTGTGGACAGAGAGACGACGGAAAGTGCGAGAAAGAGGGGGAGGCAAAACGTGAGCTTTTTTTGTTGCTTGTTTTTTGGTACACTGGGTCAAACCAGCCAACGCTGACGCCGACGCCAGAGACGACGCCAGCGTCAACGCCAACGCCTCCGTTAACGCCAACGCTAATGCTGCGCGCAAGCGCCTAACGTTGTTTTTTTCTTATTATTATTACTTTTGTTTTTTTTTTTATTATTATTTTTGTTTTTTGACTGCGACTGTCAAGGTGCTCAAGGTGAGTTGAAGCTGGGCGGGCGCCTGCTCGACTGCCAAACAACATTCCAAGCATTCCAGCGGCAACCAAATTCAAACAACTTGATGTGTTGGAATTTATGCTTTGTTTGCGCATTACAAAAGGCCTCCACTGATAAGAGAAGCCAGATAACTGAACGACCAACGACAGACAAACAACTATGTGCCCTATCTACCTAAGGGCTTATGTACAAACATATATATACATCGCATATGTATCCGTGTTTACATATTTACTAATCTCTCTCAAACATACACGGATATGTACACTGCGTATGTAAGAACGTATTGGTCTGCGACTGCAATGATTTTCATTCATGAAATACCTGGCCCCATCCACGCCTTCCCCTCCCACACGCAGAGCAGTTGCCACACGACTCTGGGCCTGACCAAAGTGGAGCATGGAATGGAAAGCTATGCGCACGTTGGCCCAAAGTCGTGATAAACATATTTACCAATTGATTATTTTCTAACACACACACACACACACACATACATACAGCCACACACACCACATACGTAACACACATGCTATGGGCAGAGCTTACCAAAAAGGTGCTAATCAGCATAAATATGCCGTGTGCGACTGTGGCTATGAATTTCCGGGTGACTTTCTAAATGGCCATGATGATGGGATCATCATGAGGTCTCCAGAGGTTAAAGCTGCCACCAGGAACAACATCTCTCAACATCGACAAGCATCAGAAGTGAAGCCAGCTCACTGTATGAAGAATCTTGGAACTGAATATCTATAAGTTTAAGAAACAAATTTATTATTATATGTCTTTAAATTTGAACATAAGATAATAAAATTATATAATGTAAAAGTTATGAAAATGTTGGAAACTATATAAATGCTCAATATCATAAGTCCTAGGTTTAATTCTTACATCTATTTAGTATTTTTGTTAAATATCTAAACTGAAGCTGCAAAAATCATGAATAAAACGAATAATCCAAAAATTAAAGCCCTGATTTATTTCTTCAATGGCTCGAAAAGGGGTCTTGAGATATCAAAACGAGCTTTATGAAATGTATCAGATCCATAAAAAATATTTCTTATAATCAAAGGAACCTTTCGGAAGACACTTTTTAGTATCGAAGCTCCAGATGTTAGTCTATAGTTTTAATCTAATAATATGAATCGAGGCTTAGAGATTCTCTTAGATCATTGAGAGATTGTTGAGTCAGAACAGAACATATGGAGCTTGAGCTATGGAGCTATGAGATGTCTTAATGAATGTGAGAGTTCTAGATGAGTTTTCCAAAGAAATGGGCAATCCGATCAGGAAAGGAAAGATGCTTGATGCAATGTCTAAAGCTTCATAGAATATTGGGTTTTTTCCTAAATGAAAATGAAAAAATGCTGGAAGATTATCTCTTTAGACCGAACCCAGCATCCTGGAAGCTCTTGTTCTACTTAGGCCATATCTTAAGCTATGATATGAACAAGAAAAAGGTATAGGAGGTTTTAGAGCCCAGAAAATTTGTAGTTCCACCCATTACTATATAGTAGATACTCATATCGAATTGATAGAAGTAAAAATAAAATATAAAATAGAAAGCAATTAAGTAAAAATAGTTTGTGAATTGTCGTTATGCATTCTGAGATGGCGATTGAAAAATTAGAAACGATTGAATTGATTCTTATGGCCGTAATAAAAATATATAAAAATAGATCTCCGGCAAAGATTGCTTGTAAATTTCGAAATGAAATAGTTTTTAATGGTAGAAACTTCCCAATTGAAGCGACGCATTCCCCTCTTTTATGATCGTCTCCAATATATTACATATTTAAAATGCGACACGTATCGGGAGGTGAGTGGCCCAGAGAAAGAGAAAAAGAAACAGCCACAGTCCATGGTTAACAACCACAAATACAACCACATCCACATCACACACGCACACACACACACACATATACACATTCACAAATACAGATACAGACGGCGTGCAGACGCGTAAATGTGTCTCGAAATGAAAACATTTCACAATCCCGGATACGCATCGGAATGCGTCTGGTGGCAGTGGCGGCCCATAAAGCTTCGCAAATGCGGCCAGCGCCAGTGCTTAGGCCACAAGACACAAGGCAAGCAGAGTGCTGCAGAAAGAGACACAGATACAGATGCAGATACAGATGTTTCAGATACAGATACAACTTACAGATACAGATACAACTTACAGATACAGATACAGATACAGATACAGATACAGATACAGATACAGATACAGATACAGATACAGATACAGATACAGATACAGATACAGATACAGATACAGATACAGATACAGATACAGATACAGATACAGATACAGATACAGATACAGATACAGATACAGATACAGATACAGATACAGATACAGATACAGATACAGATACAGATACAGATACAGATACAGATACAGATACAGATACAGATACAGATACAGATACAGATACAGATACAGATACAGATACAGATACAGATACAGATACAGATACAGATACAGATACAGATACAGATACAGATACAGATACAGATACAGATACAGATACAGATACAGATACAGATACAGATACAGATACAGATACAGATACAGATACAGATACAGATACAGATACAGATACAGATACAGATACAGATACAGATACAGATACAGATACAGATACAGATACAGATACAGATACAGATACAGATACAGATACAGATACAGATACAGATACAGATACAGATACAGATACAGATACAGATACAGATACAGATACAGATACAGATACAGATACAGATACAGATACAGATACAGATACAGATACAGATACAGATACAGATACAGATACAGATACAGATACAGATACAGATACAGATACAGATACAGATACAGATACAGATACAGATACAGATACAGATACAGATACAGATACAGATACAGATACAGATACAGATACAGATACAGATACAGATACAGATACAGATACAGATACAGATACAGATACAGATACAGATACAGATACAGATACAGATACAGATACAGATACAGATACAGATACAGATACAGATACAGATACAGATACAGATATATTTCTATCCACTCCTAAGAACTATTTCCTATGCTAGTTGCCTTACCCTCTAAATCAAAAAGATAAACTATCTCCGATACTGTAACAGTTCGAGAATATATATGTTTATATGTTTCAAACAAGATAAGATTTTATGTCAGAGACATTTGTATCTGAGCTGGAGATAGGAAATTTGTTATATGAGCTTCTATTAGATTAAATGCAACTTCCAAGAGAAAACATAGGAGAGTATATATATTATATATATTCCTGATCAGCAACAATAGGTGATTCGTTGTAGCCATTGTCCTTTTGTCTGCTCTCATAAAATAGAAGAGCTAAAGACAATAAAGACTGCATGTGAGTGAGCTCTATCTTTCCACAGCTGCAGTTTAATTCACAGGATATACAGCTCCACCAAGGACTGTCGTCTATTAAGCTGGAGTTAGATTAATCTTAAGAGATGAATCTTTAATCTAAAACTTAAACCTTCAATATAACAGTATTTGCGGATATATAACTTTAAGATACAATCATAACTGGCAGGATATAATAGTTAAATTATAATCTAAGTTTTATTATTGCAAAAAAAAGGAATAGGGAAATATGAAGATACATTTTTAAACTAAATAATTTTTTTAAAATTGAAGAAATTCTCAACGAAGAAAAGATATAAAAAGAAAGAAGAGAAAAGAAATTTTGCATGTGATAGAAAATTCTGGAAAATTGTGGACAGTATGAAGCAAAGACTGAAGCAACAATTGCCTCTAATAAGGGAAGGGAAGCAGAAGGACAAGCACGAGCATGTCTAGAAGTGAGTTGAGCTGCTTGTTAGGGCAAAGGGGTAGATGAATCAACCCCAGGAGGAGGGTATCTTCTGATCCTTATTATGTGAAACTTGTTGCTATTGTTGTTGTGATTGTTATATATTGTAGTTACTGTTATTGTTATTGTGGCAGTTGGCCTTCAGTTGGCCACGTTTTGGCTTGCAGATGTACTCGTATTTATATCCTGTCTGTTTGCTGCCACTGCCGGAGGCAACCCCAGCAACAACTGGCAACTGGCAACTGGCAACTAATTAAATTTTCTATGGCTTGAGTGCGCTTTTGTTGGAAAGAAGTTGATGGCAAGTTGCCTTGCAGCTTGAGATACACGAAGTACGTCGTGGATCGCGGTACTTCTGGGGTGTACCATACTTATTAAGTTGCCATTAAAAAGTAAAGTAAAGGTAGGCATAGGGTCTCTGGTAGGCATTTTCTCAGGTAGTCGACCGATCAGGAACCTATTCATATTCATAAGCACATTTACACAGCCATCAATAGCTCGTAAAATGTGTGTGAAAATGGGGTGCCCAAGGTGCCCGCCCGACCCGGCGGCATCGCGTTCAGGGTGGCTGCTTCTCTGGCTCAGTTCTGCGTTCTACAAGTATCTCCCTGTTGCCTGTAGGAAGCGCACGTGTGCGCGCTCTATTGGAGTGGCAATTGGAAACGGGAATGGGAATGGGAATGGGAACGGGTATTGGTATGGGAATCGCTGAGGTCTGTTGCCAGGCCAAGTTTTCATTTGTTTTGTTTTGTTTTTTTTGTTAAAGCTTTTGTGCTAGATATGAGAAATGAGATCATTGCGCCAACTCCCTCCGCCTCTGGCTCTGCCTCTGCCTTTTGGGTAGCTCTCCCTCCGGGTAGCTCTGCCTCCTCCCTTTCTCTACGCTCAAGTTGATCCGCCATTGCGTAAGAAGCGGCGGCTCCTTTTCAGAGCTCTGTGTGAAACTTAAACTGGAACTGCCGAACGGCTGTCG
Organism: Hirtodrosophila trivittata; assembly: GCA_035045065.1. Classification (NCBI taxonomy): domain Eukaryota; kingdom Metazoa; phylum Arthropoda; class Insecta; order Diptera; family Drosophilidae; genus Hirtodrosophila; species Hirtodrosophila trivittata. The sequence continues at coordinate 7,147,654 of JAWNNK010000813.1, read as the reverse complement.
ACTGCCGCACATGCGCACTCACAATATCATATAGAGTATCTACATATAACTGTACTCAAACCGAGATACTCGTAGTGGTAAGTGCCCCAATACATATATACAATATCATATATAAATATATATATGTATATACGAGTTCAGTATTTCGGCTCTGCTTAGAGATATATATAAAAAAAAACTCATATGAGTCTACTCGTAATTGGCTAATTATACGACTCTCTGTGTTTGGCTGTGTGTGTGCGTGTGTGTGTGTGTGTGTGTACGTCATGTTTGGTGCGTTATGAATATCGTTTAAGCATATCTTTTAATTTAGAAATTGAATACTTTTTGTATAGCAAATTGAAAGACTGACAGCCCCCAGAGTACCCGCGGCCGATCTGCATCTCCATCTCGATTCCAATTTCCGACTCCTATTCCTATTTCAATTTCTATTACTACGAATATATTCCTTTGACTACTTATAACGCTACTACGATTGCTATATGACTCATTCATTCGTTATGCGGGTAACCAGCGTTTTCCACATTTTCCACAAAAAAAAAAAAAAGTGCACGAAATGTAAATTGCTTGATTTGTGGTTGTTGCCACTGCCCCCTGCCACAGCCTGACAGCGTGGTGCGTAGTGCCGCGTTGTACATTTGATAAACATTATGCCGGCCTATGACCATGTGAAAAGTGCTGCACTTTCACCAGCAGCAGCAGCAGCAACAGCAACAGCAACAGCACCAGCAGAGCCAAAGCCGAAGCTGAAGCCATCAACAACGCCAGTGGCGCATTTCCCGTTGAACTCACATCGAAATCAAATTGAAGTGCCGCCCCACTAGGGTGCTACTTTCGAGGGCGTACAGAGAAAAGGGGGAGTGGAATAAGAAGAGAGTGCGGGAAGAGGGGTTAACCGAACTGGTGATCAGTTGATTTTGTATGCGACAACATAAATTAAGTAAACAGACACAACAACAACAACAACAACAACAACAACAACAACAATAAGTAATAATATACTTTTGTACAGTTTAAATCTACAAATCAATGAGGCCTTACAGACGATATACTATATATAACTGAACAATACAATAAAGCCTTTATATCGTAGTTATCAACCAACTTGCCATACAATGACTCAATCAACGTATCTTAATTGAAAGCTAGTCTCGCGCTGAGAGACCTCTTGGCTATATCTTAATCTTTCCATACAGTTCTCTTCTTCCTCTTGAGCGCAACGACTATTCAAGGAATTCAGTTGATTATATCGGAGGTTAAACCTCTTCAGAGATATTGTTCAGCAATAAAGTTCATGTAACTATAACACAATAACAATAATTTAATCAGCAATTGCACAAAATCCAAACGAATCTATTTCGAAGGTGCTCAAAAGTAAAAAGGAAATTCCTGAAATAATTCCAAAAGTTATCACTAGAAGCTTGAATAAAGTTTATGAGCTATAGAAGTATAAGTAGTTAAAATCAAATCATAAGGATATTGTACTTATAAAATAGCAAATCAGAGTATCAGAATTATATGTGTATATATCTATCAATTCATATTCAAACTGAGGGAGGAATACAGGAAGCAGATGCGCTGCTCAGCTCCGATTCTTGAGCTATCTGATAGTTCAGTTCTGATTCCTTTTCAATATCTCTACACTATTCTTGCAGGCAAACCTTCCTAGGGTGAATCTGCACAGGAGACTTATGTTATATGTTAGTATGTTACATTAGGATTTTCTTTAACATTTATCTCAACAAATCTATAACTGGTGATCGGATCATGTATACGATGTTGGTAGTCAGAGAATAAAACAGATTTGAAAACTTTTCAGCTCTTCAATTGTTCGGACTATGTCGAGCTATATTTATTTTTCTCCTGATCTCTTCAGCCTTTACAATTTTGATGAGCCATAAACTGCGTTTTACTTTTCCTTTGTAAAATAATTTATAGCCTTGCCTTATATAGAGCACTTAAAGTGTGACTATTCAAATATCTGCTGCAAAACTTTGTTCGTTATAGAAAACGTTGCTATAGGCGAGTTTCGCTGTATAAATAAAATATATCTTACAAATCGATAAATGGATAGTGTTTACGATAGTCGCATAGATCGTGAGATCTATCGCTCTCTTAGGTTCTTATGGATGATTAGAGGATTAACCTTAGGTTAAGGATGAACATAGCTGAAAGTAAGACCAATTAAGCAGGACTATGGGTAGATTGTACTAGTCGAGCTGATTCTGGTCAGGAACATATCAATATGTTAACAGGAGTGAAGGAAGCAAGCGACTACTTGCAGAGTTTTCCAATGGTGAATAATTATTCTATTGTCAAAGCATTCAGAGTTGAATCATCAGGGTTTCCATTTTCAGCCTCAGATTTTAATTAAAAATCCTTAGATAATAACAGTTTAAGAATATATATAAGTATTTAAAGGAATCCAAACAAAATGCATAGAATTAAATAGCTTTAAATTGAGAGCTTGATCTAATAAAACTCTTATTAATAAAACTCTTTTAAACATATAGAAGAAAATAATTTCAAATAAAATATCAAAGAAAATATTCCCATAAAAGATTGAATACTCTTTATATTTCTCAAATCGGATCTGCTTCATAATCCATTCTCAAATCTAAGTATAAAACATGAATTCAGCTCTATCCATTAACCCCTCGTTAGAGATCAATTGAGAGGCAGCTTCCTCTGTGACGATCTCTCTGCGACCTTTATCCGTTTATCGGATATGTGCGATTAGTATAATACGTAGTAATAATTCAGATATGCTGTTAGTACATATATTCCATATATATTGTACTTGAAGTATGTGTAGATAGGCCCCAGTTCATATCCATACTTATAGAGACACACACACACACATATACACATATATATTTATGGTATACTCGTTGTATAACTGTAAGCATGGACAAGCAACCATTTGCAGTCATCTCCACACATTTCGTTTGAGGTCTCGTCGGACGTCCGTCGTATGTCCCCCTGTGCCCCTGTGCCCCTCTCCCCTATCCCCTGTCCACAATCCTCTATCCGCGGTCTCTCTCTCTCTCTCTCGCTCGCTCGCTCGCTCACTCAGTCGCCCCCCAGTGTCCCGCAGTTCCCCTGCCCCATGCGGTCTGTGTGACTGTGCAAATTATTGTCGCACATAAAAAAATATTGCAGTGGCAGTCAGAGACAGATTCAGATTCAGAGTCGCTCCAAGACGGAAGTTCAACTAACTCATTTCCGGTTATGTGTATTTGTATGTGGCGTGTATATTTGGCCTGGCCTGGCCTGGCCTGATCCGGCACACACACAGTCCCCTCCCGCTGCCAGCATACCCAGTTTGTAGTCATATCAACACATTCATTCATTCATTCATTCATACTCATTTCATATTTCATGTCGGCCGGAGACGGGCACTGGGCACTCGCTGAGGCACTGGCTCTGGTACCATATACCATATACCATATAATACATATTCTCATAGCTCATAGCTCGATTCATTCACACGGCAACGCGCGGCGGCGGTGCCAATGGTAGCAGCGGCGCATTTCATTGAGTGGCAGCGCTGTCGCCGCCGCCGCTGCTGCCGCCGCTGCTGTTGCTGTTGCTGCGCAAATACATTCTTAATTAAGTTGTAAATGAAACATAAAAAGCTCTAATTACGTCGTAGCGGACATGTGTACATAGTTTTCCTTATTTCCACACACACTCGCTCACACACACAGAGACACATTTCTAATTTTTCGTATTTAGTACATGCACTTCCGCTTATCACTAAAGATTACTTAAAAGGAACAACAACAACGACGACAACAACAACAACAACGCGAGTAATAAACACGCTCATTCAACTATATAGAGAGACCTATAGACATCGTTTCAGTACGCTGATTTCGCTGCTCTTGTTCTTCTTCTTGTACTTGTCATAAGTGCTGCGTTGACCTAAAATCCAAAAGGACGCCCACCCACCCACTCAGACCATAAAATTGAAAGGTTTTCAGAGAAAACTGGAAAATATAGAAAACTTTAAGAAAGTTCTTAGAAAACAGAAAAATCTTTGAAAAGTAAAACTCAAGCAAGGACATGCAACAAGTCCTAATGGATTCCTGTTCAAAATCAAGTAAGGCGCCAATATGCTGATAATCGAGTAACAATCGATAGGTAATCGATTGTTTGCTGTACCTTATTCACAGCTTGAAATCTAGGTGGAGTCGTGTTGTCGCAACATGTGGAAGCTCTGTCTGCCTGCAATTTGACAACGCTCTGCTAGCCTCCACCTAGCGGAAATATGCCTAAGCAAAAGTTTGGAGACCAACAACTTATCGACTAGGTGCTCCTTATACTCGATTAATTTATGATTTGTAAGAGTCTTAAGTGAAATTAATGGAGCAAAACTCAATTGATAAATTAATTATTATCTATAAACAACTTTTGATTTCACAATTTTCATTTGCAATTAACAGAATAACCCACATCTGATTAAATAATTCTTGAAAAATAGATGGTGCTCTGCAACAAAGGCGCCGTCTGTCAGCTGGATTCTTAACTATACTAAAATATGGCAACTTATATCCAAGCAAATCGACAAAGCACCAGATGGCGCTGTGACTTTACAAAACGTAAGCATAGACACAACAAGCAGTGCACTGCTTGCACTTCAAGCAGTTCGTTTCACTGAACACAGCGAATTCGTATATTTGAATCTAACTGGAAAGTGGATATGCTAAATGAGAACTCATATATCAGATAGATGTATGTAGCGTATCTGAGTTCAACTGATAAATAGATTAGATTAACTCGATTCGCCTGTTGTTGCTCTTTTCAATATAAACATTTAAGAAGAAGAAGTAAATGTATGTAAAAGTATATAGGCAAAGAAAATCATTTCCGACTCCATGTGGTATATCTATATTCTTGGCCAGGATCAACAGTTGAGTCGATCTAGCCGGGTTGAACACAGAATCCATTAACCTAAAGCTGGCAGCGACGTCGCAGCAGAATTCATCCTGCCGCAAGCAGAGACTTGCTTCTTGTGTGTGTGTTTTTATCCACAACCTGTAGATGAGTATGGCGACCCTCCGAAGAGAATCGAGCCTGCGCACTAAAAGCCTCCGTATGCTCCTCTGTCCTTTTTTGAATGCTTTACTATATCGGTGAGCAGGCTGTGGTCCTAAGTCTCACTCTTTCTCCACGAGGACTCTTTAGTCGCCTTCTACGACAAGCCGAGTTAGCTGAGGTGGTATTCTTGACCCGCTACCACACGGGTATAAGATCCCTGGTCTGTTCGATACCTCATCGGCTCGAACCCGCTCCATCATGTTTATAATCGTGATATGGCCCCGATTCCAGGTATCTCCATCAGCGAGTCAATTTGCTTTAGCTCCAGACAGCAATGTGAAATCACAAAAGTTTATGGCTGCAATGGGAAGGATCGGTCAATGATTCGTCAAGGATCGCACCCAATCGATAGGTTGAGCTGATATCTTCTTGTATTCTCAGATATCTCGATTCTATGAATTCGTTCTACATATTCTAATGTTGAAAATTTACCCAAACATATCTAATAGTTGCCATGAAACTTGTCGGAAATTGAGTTTTAGGTTGAAAAATTTGGATATATTTCTTATTAGGGTGTTTAATGCTGACTTGCCAGGAGAATTATAAATGTTGAAGTCGGAGTCTTCGGTTTAAAGCAGTAAAAAACACTTTTGAGTGATAAAAGACACAAATAATTCATTCTGTATATACACTACTGTTCACATTAATAAGTACACGCTTCAAAAAGGTTTCTTTCACGTCTCGTGAAACTTTTTTAATTAACATAAAGAAAAACATCAAATTTACTTTTAGTTTTCTCACATATACAAGATTATAAAAATAGTTAACATTATCCTTTTCCGATTTAAATATGAAGTACCTATATATATATATATATTCCACGATCTAACTTTGTATCTTCTCTGTCAACATAAAATTTAAACACTTTATATACAATAAATATAATACTTAATAAAATTTAACTTAATTGATCTGAAATCAAAAATTATACTATTATTATTAAATTAAACAATTATGATTAAATTAAACTATTATTAATAAATTAAACTAAATTTATTATTATTTAAATGTTAAGTAAAGTAGTAAATGAAAAAATATATATATCTATTTGACAGCTTTATAAATTTTTGCGACACTTTGTGTTCTTATGCTTGATTCTTTCCTTCACCTGAAGATACATTATATATTCTTGTCATTTACTCGTAAGAAGCGTTAAGAGTCAAATTTAGCAACTGTCGTATGAATGTGTGAGGCACTGTAGCTGAGTCATCGTAGCCAGGTCCATTTGTGGCTCTATTGTCTTCCTTGGAATCAAGTACCTCACTCTTAGGCATAAACTGTTTACCAGCTGCAGGTAAACGAAGTGTTGAAGTCAGTCAGATTGGATCAGGAGTATATAGAAAGAGTGACGAATCGTTCCTTAGATCCCTGAAAACAGTCTAGAGAGACTAGAGCTGGACAATAGTCAGTCTGGTTAAAGGTAATCGTCTCCAACGAAGCATTTTATGAGTCCGGCTTAGCCGGAGCCCATTAAATTGCGAGTTTAATGAATTGTTACCCGGAGTTTAGTATGAAATCTCATTTATAGAAATGTTGAATGGGAAAATAGTAGAGAAGAAAAATATGTGATCAGCGAACGTTCCCTATTAAATACCCTTGTTGCAGTTTTGCGACAGTTTTCCCAGTTAAGAGGATTATTGCCAGTCGCCTTTTGTTTTCCCTTTTGTTGTTTTTCTCTCTCGTTTTTCTAGTTTTGTCTGCCGTCTGTGCCAATTTAATGAAAAATTCCAATTTTTTGTTCAAAACAAAAAAATTCGCATGGATTTTACCTTTTTTATACACATTTTGCGACCCATTTTTTGTGTCGCCTGTCAGGCGCATTAGCCGCGACCTGGAATGACTCTAAATCCGGCTGCGGGTCTGGAGCCGCCGCTGCCGCTGCTCCTGCTCCTGCTCCTGGATGACACTGACCCACGCGTGTCAGGCGATGCGCCGGGGTCGCGAACGGGGTTGGCAACGCTCATTAATGGGTTCAGCTAATGTGTCACAACCCCTTCAACGCCACTGCTCTTACCCTTCCACTAGATTAGGTGCAGTTGCACCCGAAAACAGCCAAAAAAAAAATTAAATTTTCCTTTTTTCTGCTCAAAAATTGGCAAAAATTTTGTGAAAAAAAGAAAAGAAAAACAAAAATGTAATTTATTAATTTCGCATGGTCGTGTGACAGTTGTGAGGCTGATCCTTTATTTACACAATGCGCGGCGGCATTTGCCTGACCCTTTTTACCCCCGCACCCTTTGAACCTTTTGAATTGTACTTTTTTTTTTTCCTTTCGTTTTTATGTTATTTTTGCGTAAAATGTCAAGAAAAACTTTTGACAATTTTGCCTGGAAAATTCGCATTATGCGCAGCAAATTGCAAGTTTTTGAAGGCTAAAAGGGTTGCGAGGGATCAACAGCGGGCACAACCCTTTCCCCTTCCCCTGCCCCTACCCTTTCCACAGATCATTAAATATCCCATATATATCCCTTAGACAGTCGATACATTTGTTGCAATGAGCTCAAAAGTAATTTGGTGACCCCTTTTTGGGCTAAAATTTTACACATTTTCAACGAAAATTTCAGTTTTGGAAAATCGTTCACAATTGATTAACACACACACACACACACACACACAGATAGAATTCAACCCTTTGACGCGACTTTTGTGCAACACTTTACAGCCGGCCAGCCCCTCAGCTCATCGAATTCTAAAACTAAGAACATAAAACATACCCCGGCTAACCCCCTACCCCTGCCCCCTCTGCCTGCTGTTCCTTCTCTTCTGCCTCGGAGTTCCTCGGGGTTCCTCCGACGTTTTGGAGCATGTGACAGTCGCGCGCTTCGCACGCGTGTGGATTTCAATTTCAAATTCAATTTGTGTTTCTTTCTCTGTTTTAGTTTCAATTTTGGTTTTAGTTTTTGTATCGAAAAAGCAGCTGCCAAATTCGGACAATAAACTGAAGGAGGGCAAGGACTGACCTGGGTTTTAAAATACAAACGACCCGTAACATCGTAACATACTCGCACACACACACACACACACATATCTAAGTACACACACATATGTATCTATAGCTGTATCTGTATCTATTGCCGTAGCTGCAAATGTATCTGTATCTCGTTTTTTATGTGTTTATGTTTACTTATTCGATTTTGATATTATTGGCGCGCGCTGCTGCTGCTTCGATGTTTGTCCAGGGGCTTAGAGGGGCCCGTTTCGGGGTCGCTTCGGTTATTTCCCATAAAAAGATAAGAAAAAACTGTTGTATTTATTTTTCTCCCGGTGTTTAAGTTGACTTTTCTCGCTAGGGTTGATTCTCTGAATTATGACTTTTAAATCAAGACACGTGCCACACGAAATATATATTTATGTTTTCTGCTCGTTAACATTAACACAGTTCTGCTGGTTCCTACATATATTCCAGAAACCTGATGATCCTACGAGCACAATCATTTGATAATTTAGACAAAAGTACTGCAACTCTAAGAGGCTCTAATGATGCGAGGTTTTAATAGAAGTCGTCTAATATATAGGCCTAGGGCTAGCTTCTGAAATAAACATTTGCTTTTTGGATATTATTTTCACATAAGAAATTAAATTAAAAAAAAGAATGTATATTTATAAACTTAAAATAAAATTAATAAATAAAATATAATATAATTATTAAAAGATAATAAAAGTAAAATGTCTGAGTGTATTCGAAGATAGAAATTGATTTCAAATAGAATTTAACATTTTTTGCATGAATTGGAGAAAAAACAGATAAGCCCAATCGGATCAATAACTGTTAGTACATATATAAATTATACCAATAAATAAACTATAAGTTAAGAATAAGAAGAAGTATGTTGGATAAATAGAAGGTGGTGAACAGTGCTGCCAACTATTGATCAGAAAAAAGGCTGTTTCAAACTGGAAGTAAAGAAAGAAAAATCTAAAAAAATCTGAAAAATGTCTGAAAAAATCTGAAAAAATCTAAAAAATTCTGAAAAATGCCTGAAAAACTCTGTAGAATTGCGTTCTGTGGTTTTACCAATTTAATTTGTCTTAGTTATATATAATATTAATAATATGTTCTCTTCTAGTTTTGCGGAATTAACTTAGATTCACATTCGTACGACATATTCGTATCAATCAGAGATAATTATTAGGCAGTTCGCCAAGCCAAATGTCCTTCACAAATTGCAAATTATTCTGTTGATCATGGATTTATTAAGTTAATGGAATTTCTTATTTGGACTTGACCCGAACCAGGCTAAGGACCACTTCAATTATCACGTTTGACCACGGAAAGGATCAAATTTGGAGTGCAACAGTGGCAGCTCCAATTATATTGGCAAATATTGATAAAAGCAAATAGAAAGATGAAACTGACACGTTTTCACAGCAGAAAAAAGCGGTTGAAAGTGGTAAATGAATTGTAGTAAGATATAGGATATATCTTTGAATACCTTAAATCCAATTAAAGTTGGAAGAGATGTATAGAAGCTGAGTGAAAAGGAGTAACCTAGTGCTATATGTATATGGTATAGGCCTGAGCGCTGATATCAGAAACATAAAGAGTCTTTACCTCATTTGTAGATGCTTAATACAGGTATATCAAATTTGTTGCCAATTTTGTAAAAGCTATGAACTTGACTCTTCTTTGGAACTGTGAATACGCATAATGGAAGCATATTATGAACTCAAAATTTAAAATTTCTAAATATTTTTTAAAAAAACTCAGAATAAAAATTGAATTGCGGTTAAAATATTAGTAAATAAGTCAACTAATTTTTGCACATAAGTCATAACTCTCACAGAATTCACTTGAAAGGACTTTGAGTATATCGAAATTGGTGAAAATTTGGAAAATTTGGCGAGTCGAGGAAACAGTTTAGATGCAAAGAAAGATATTCGATGGGTGTCATTAGGGGTGCAGAAGGAGGATATGAATGCCCATAGATATTGATGATATACGTGTGAATGTTTGGGTGTTAAAATACATACATACATCTCTATACAGTATGTATGTGTGTCAGGGTTTTAGTATTGCCCTTGGTTTCAGTTATTGATGTGCTGCTGCTGTTTGTCATCCACATCCAGGAGATAAAAATAAAAGTGTGCGGGATCCAAGGGACAGCGCCAAGGTGGGATGGGTTCGGCCTGTTGGTCATCGTCTGATTGTTTGTTTCGCCCCTTTTCCTTCTTTTTTTTTTACTTATTTAATATAAACTCAACACAAAGGCTGACCGCATACACACACATACACACGCACACACGCACACTCATAAGCGGCTTACTTACGCACTTCAATATCTTTAGCTGTATCTGTAACTTTGGTTGTGTGTGCGAGTGTGTTGGTTGTGTGTGAGTGTCCGTGTGATAGTGCATGAAATTTATTGGCGCATGGGGGGCGACTCGGCTTGTGTTTTGTGTGGCAGGACCTTAGGGCAGGGTTGAAGGGGTGGAGGGTGGCGGTTCAGACTGTTGCTGTCAAGTTACGTTGCTTATTTTGTTTTCCAGACGCGGCGCTTTTATAATTTTATGCCATTTCTTTCAATATTTATTTTGTTATTATGTTTTTGTAATGAGTCCTTGTTGTTGTCAACAACAACAACAACTAAAGCAACAACAACAACAACAACAACAACTAATACGAAATTAGGACGAAAATGTTGGATGATGACGTTGAAATTGGAAAAATTTGTATCCATAGATTGTAGCCTGTGTTTGTGTGTGTGTGTGTGTGTGTGTGTGTGTGTATGTTGTGTCTGCGCGTGTATGTGTATTGCCATGGAAAATTCCAACCCAAACTGTGCACATAAATTAATTAATTTTGTTTTTGCCGTTGGTTTCTCCTCTATTTAGTTTTTTTTTTTCTCTCTCTTTTGTTGGGGCCACAATTTTTCTATCGAAATTTTATTGATGTCATTGAAATCGAAGTGAAACTGGAGCGGGAGTAGGATTGGCACTTCCTATTGTCAGAGTGAAAACTTGCACTGAATTCCTATTGATTTTCACATAAGGAGTTGCTCTTGAGTTGAGAAATTCGACAAGAATCCTTCAGTGCAAAATTCATGTGAATTAGAAAAAAAAGTGTAGCATACATTTCAGCGTCCAGTTGCTGCTGCTGCAGCAAGTTGATTGCCACCCACAGAAGGACACACACACACACACATATATGCAGAGATTGTGTTGTTCCCATCATTTATATGTATATATCTGTATATATCTCTATATAGAGTATATCATGCTCATACAGTGCTCTATATGTAGGAGTATACTTATGTAGGCCATTTATATTTTCGTCACTTTTGCTTGACTTCACAGCACACACCCACACATACACCCACATATACAGCTGGGTGTTAGCCATATATTAAGGATGCTGCCGTTGCTATGAGCTATTAGCCATTAGCCGGCTGGCAATCTTGACATTTTGATTTTCGCAGCTCTGTTTGTATGTATATACATACATACATACATACGATGTACATATGTACATCAGCGCGTATACTTTTCAATTTATTATCTGCGCAGCGATTGATTCTTGTGCTCTCTAATTAATCGGTTCTCATATTTATTGCCATAAATAATTTGCCAGGTTTCATTTGCCGCCCACCAGCGCTCAACTTTAATTTGAAAAGCGATAAATAAGGAACGCTCCCACATGCGAGGCAAAAACTACAATAAGTACACAACCAAATCACCCACCCACTCACACTCACACACACACGCATAGCGTAAAATAAAACAGAAATGAAAGTGAAAAGAAAGTAAAGAAAGCAGCAACAGCAGCTAAGACCAACTGCAAAAAGTGCTGAACGCAGAAAAGTACAAATTGCCAACAAAATATAAAAACGAAACGCACAGAGGAAACCCAAAACCTAAGCCCAAAACCCCATTTCCCAAAAACCCAGACCGATGCAAAAGCGAAAGCCAACCAACACACACATGAGTGTATATATATATATATATATATATATAGAAGAAAAAAAGTTCAATTTACTACTTTTCACTTTAGCATCTCCGCCGCAGCGTCCCTTTGCCTAATACGAAACACACGCACCCAACAACTAGAGGCAACATTAACAACAACAACCAACAACATGTTTGACCACCCTCATCTCAAAAAGGGCGACGGCGTCATGAGCCTGAAATTGGAGAAGTCGCCTTACAGCAGCAGCAGCAGCAGCAGGAGCAGGAGCAGCCAGAGAAAGAAACAGAATCCTTGAACACATCCTCGCACTCCCCCGAAAACTTTTTGCCTTTTGCCTTTGCGTTAAATTTTTCTTTTTATTTTGGAATTTTTCGATAGCCGCACCGTATCACTCACACACACACACTCACACCCAGAAACGCACACATGTCTGTGCGCACAGTTGTGGCATGCACACACACTCACACACACTCACACACACACACATATACACACACTTATGCATAAGTGAAGGAGGAGTGGACGAGCTACTCATTATACTCTCTGTCGTTAAGAGAAAGAGGCATATGAGACCTCAGATGCTGCATGTAACTGCAGCCAAAGCAGAAGAACAAGTTAACGATAGTTTATGCATGCGATACTATCGAATCTCATTAGATCAGATCAAACAAAGAACTTGATTACTTTTGGATAATTAAAAAGGTTTAAGAGGAGTCCAAAATGGATTTGAAACTTCTTGAACTTTAATTTCTTGATAAAAATTGAGAGCTGGAGATTATTTTTGATTGTTTCAACTAGGAGGAATACATGAGAACTAGAGTTGATAGGTATTAAATATAAATACAGTTCTATATCCAGCTAATTCATTGATAATATACGAATATAAACTAGGTCTTCGCTCTTGGAGAAGAGGTTGAGAAGGAGCTGACTGTGTGCCAAGTTTGATGCCATTCCAGGATATTTTATAGTCCATCATTGTCTTGCATTTCGCCTGCTTGTTTTCCTTTAAGGTCAGGCAGGAATAAAATAAAAAGAAAGTTTCGTATATATATATTTTTTTTGATGAAAATTACAATTTTCTCTTATATTTCTCTCAAGTTTCATACGAAATGTGCTGCCATCTTGTTGCTTACTTCCTGTAGCTTCCTATGCCCTCAAGCATTTTCCCCCTGTCCATTTCCATTTCCATTTTCAGCTAATCCCCCCAATACTCCCATCCAACTATTATGTGTGGTGTGTGTGAGTGTGTGTAGCTGCTGCTACGTAACCATACATGTTCTTATGTAGATGTATGTGTGTGCACCTCGGGCATTTTTGTGCCTGGCTCGGCCTACACTCATCAACGCCCCGGTCAACATCCCCAACGCAATGAGTGTGTGTGTAGAGTGTGTGTGTGTATCCAATTGAAAGGGAAAGGAGAAAAATCTCAAAACGCAACAAACTGAGCTAAATCCCAGTTTAGTTTGATAGCTTTGGTTCGGTTTCCCATTGGCAAACAGATTGGAAACTGAAAGTGAAAGTAAAAGTGAAAGTGAAAGTGAAAGTTGTGCGTCCGTACTTAATAAAATGCTGACGCTTCTCCTCTGTCTGACCTGTAATAATACTCCTACTATGCCAGCTGAGATTGAAACTAGTATTACAATTGTATATTAGCAGTCCCAAGCCTGATTACTTACCCCAGACTTTTCCGTCTCCTCGATTATAATGAGACGTCATCGGCTCCCAATCCCAATCTAGTTGCTCAGCTTTTTCAATTATTCAGGAAATTTGAAGTTGAGCCGAAGTGTTCTCTAGTTTTGGACACATATCGAAATTGTTTTATTCTGATAGTATATAGACAGTTTCACTTTCCAATTCGTATATTATGAGTAATTTAATTGGGTTGAAGTATTACCTGCGGCGGCAGCATCGCACCTTGGCCGTGACCTTTGCCCTTTTCGCGCTGTTCATCTATTTTCTGGAGCACAATTACATTGGGAAGCAGCGCGATTTGATCTATTGGCGTGACTATATTATCTTTGTAGCTACACAACCATTTCTGATGTCATTGCTAACAATTGCCATCATCTTTCCATTGATTGGCTTCATCGTGTTTCAGGAGAGCTTCATCACAGCCGTGGATATCGTCTTCTCGGAGCTCATCCGGAAGTATCGTCTGCGCAAATATGCGAACTTCATAGTGCGCCGTCTGCTGCTCCAACTGGAGACGGCCATGTTGCTTATGCCCACGGCAACAGATCTCAAGCAATTCGATGATCCCATTATCCGTCAACGTGTCCAGATGGCCAACAATGATGCCTATCGTGCCGTGTACTTATTCAGAAGAGATGCGTACAGGGTGCTCATCAATCGCTCCCGTCTCTCCACCGAGGAGAGCTTCTTTGTGCTGACGGAGGAGGAGCTGCTGCTGGTCAATGCCGGCTACGCAGAGATAAATCTACGAGTTAGCTACCAGGTGCTGAGGCAGTTACTCTATCCCCAGAGCCTCTAGACTCAGACACTTCGTATATGTTAATATCCAAAATTTGTTCCAACAGTTTCCTCGTTATTATTTAACCCCCTGGCCCGTTCTAGAGTGGTAAGCAAATAAATGCTTTAAAACGCGAACTCTGCGTTGCGTTCTTAAAACTCATTAGTGAAAGTTGAACCTCTGCTTAGACTCCTGCTCCTATTCCTATTCCTATTTCTATTTCTATTCCTATTCCTGTTTCTGGTTCCCCTCTTGGTGCGTGTCATTCGCGTCATTTATTTAAATTGCCACATTTCGGCTCTAATGTGCATATGCCGCCGAAAATACAACAATAAAAGCGAAAAACTGAAACTGAAACTGAAAAAGAAAACGAAGAAAAGGAAAAACTAAAATTTTTCCACCCTCACCGCGCACAAACTGGAAAATGTGTCGAGGAGGCAACCAAAATATTTTCCGAACAAAAATCCATAATAAGTTAAATTATTAAACTTTGTTGTTGCTGTTGTTCGCGTTGTTATTTCTATTGTTGTTGCTGTTGTTGCTGTTTGTGTTGCTGTTGTTAATGTTGGCTGCCTGGCGTGGCCGGTTTGGGTTTTTAACACGCCGACCCAAGGACTTGTGTCCATTTGGTCTGCGCCGAGGATAACAGCAACAAGGACAACAAGTAAAAAGGCGAGACTCCAGCTAGAGCTTGACTTTGAGATACTCTGTAAACTCTGCTGTGTCCCTACTTTAACCTTAGACTTAACTTATGTATGCTACTTGGAATACAACTTGTATATCGATTACTTATCGATTAATTGTCTTGAAGCGGCGGCAGTTGAAATCTAGTTTTCAGGCTTAGATAATGCTTTCAGTCTCAGAGTTCAACGAGGTTTCCAGACACGATTGTAAAGATTGCTGCAGCTGATCAGGTTTATATATATAATGTGCTCCTATATATAATGTACTCTTGTATGATCTAATTTTTATCGATTAATTATCTTGAATGGGTTGCACATCAAATTCAATTCTTAGGAAAGCAAATACCAAATTTATTAAGCTAAATTCTTTTGGTCTCCGAGATTTTAAGGAGTCTTACAGATACGATCTATGTGATTGTCGAAGCTGATCAAGTTTATATATATAATTTAGGTTTATGTTATCCACTTTTTATTGATTTATAGGCATTAGAGCGCAACATATCGATAACAATTGTTAGGAGACCAAACGCCAAACTTATTTCAATGAATTTATATAGACTCTGAGTTAGGCGAGGTTTCCAGTCCAGATCTCCACGATATCTGAAGCTGATCAGGTTTATAGATATATAACTTAGTCTTATATGAACTCTATTAGTTTTTATCGATAAATGATCTTGAAGAGGTTGCATATCGGAACCTATTTTCAGGTACCCAATGGCAAATTTACTTACATTAATTGTTTTAGTCTCTGATTTGCTAGTGTCGAGGTTTCCAGACAAGATTGCCCCGATTGCTACAGCAGATCAGGTTTATATATATAATATATGTCTTATATGATTTTAAATGCTTCCTTAAGCTTTACTTCATTCCTATATTGATTGCTGTAGGTTATAGTTAACTGGCAAATCTAGATAAGCTGCTCTGTAAAAAGGCATTCACCTCCCTGAAAACATTTTCCAAGTATAAAAAAAACTTACCTGAAGTTGAGGTTTGTTTCACACCAAATGTTGTAACTATTGATAAGATATGTATTGTACAACCCCATAGGGATAAGTGTAGGGTATCATTGGAGTGATGTTCGGGTATGGTGCTTAAGCATATGGTGACAAAATTGTTGTTCGTTATTTGTGTTTGTGTTTGGCGCCGTTGTCGTTGTCGTTGCCTCCGCCTGCACAATTTAATTGAGAGTCCAAATTATATACACACACATACATATTTGATTGGACCCCTGCCAGAGTGTGTGGTGTGTGTGGTGTGTGTGTGTGTGTGGTATATAATTTGTAGTTAGCTGCGTGTGTGATTGTGAAATCGATTAAAAACTAATTTTCAAGTTGTTTCTTTACAGTTAATGACCCAAGCTTGTCACAAAAGCGACGAGTATAAAAAATGGTCTTTCTGCTTTCTCGTCCTGTTCCTGGCTAGAAGGAGTGTGTTTTTATCAATTGACGCAAGGAAAAAGCTGGTCAAAACAGGCCACTTAGCCCCGACAGCTCATTATGAGTGTGTGTGTGTACATACGAGTGCGTGTGTGTGTGTATCCCCGGAGTAAAGATAGCCAAGTGTTGATGGGGAAAGCAATAAGCAAAACAAACAAACTTGAGGATTGAATTGACGCCACGACAGCAACAGCAACAGCGACAGCATTGGATGACTCAAAAGAGTGGAGAAACTTGTATCTGTAACTGTTTTTGTAACTGTTTTTGTATCTATTTCTGTTGCTGTTATAGATTTCTTCTTACAAGTTCGGTAACAATCGTCGATTGTTATGCAGCAGCATATTATCAATAGCCTTTTCTTATGAAAACTTACGAGAAACAGGAAAACACATCAAAACTACTGCATCAAGAACTGTCACAAACACGCGCCGGACACACCCCAAATAGCAGCCAAGGATGCTCAGATCCTTCAGGCGAAATTCTTTACAAAAATTATTGATAAGACATCCTCACATGTAATACAAATATTGACATACTCTGATTTCGCCAAAGCGTGTCCTGTGTTTTTTTTTTTTTTGTTTTCTTCGTTTCGGGGGTAGCAGGACGCATATGCCTCTCGGTGGTGGTGGTGGTGGTGGTGGTGGTGGTGGAAAGAGCCTGGAAAAGTTTCTTGTCTCAAATCAGCTTAGAAAATTTGCTATGAAAATAAGCCGCAAGAAAAGAATCAAAGAGAATCCCAGCGAATCCCAGAGACTCGTCATAAGAGGAGATGATGACACGAATAGAAATTGAATACGTTTTTGTGATTTTTGTGATTTTCGTTTTATTTTAATGGTTTAAATTCATAATACATATATACATATATATATACATATATGCTTTATATATATATATATATATATAGATATATATTATCTTTATATTGGGTTGTATATATATTTAATATAATCATTAAAACACATACAATATATTTTGTTTTGGTTTTACTTTTGATAAATGCTCGCTTACAATCGAATGACAAAAAGTGGGAATATTGGGGATATTTTTTTGGGAGGGGGGGAAGGAGGGAGGTTGGTTAGTAGGGGGCGTGACAGTTGCATTTCTGCTTTTGATTTTGCTCGTTTGTTACACATTACATATATATATGTATGTATATATAAATATAAATAATTATTTTTTAGTTTGTTTTTTGATTTCGTTTTCACACATAAGTTTTACATAATAACAAAGTTTTCTTTTCTTTTTGTTTTGAAGAGTAAAATGTTAAATATAATATATATACTTGTATATATATGTGTATATATATATATATATTTGCCAATTGAAAAAAAAAAATTGGGTTTTCTTTTGATTTCTTCTCATATTTAATATAATATTTTGATTTTTCGCTCAAGGCGGGGTTCTTCCTTCATTTTTGATTCCATGCTCGTCTCCCTTAACTTAACATCGTTTTCTTTTTTTATATTTAATAATAAATGTTTTAATGTGTTTGTTTGTTTTTTTTTATATATTTTTGAATTTTGCTTAAGTCTAAATGCTATTAAGAATTTTGATTTTGTTTTTTTTTTGGATTTTGTTTTGATTTTTTGGGGATTTCAATTTTCAATTTTGTTGGGGGAAGTTTTTGGTTTTTCTCTTAAATCTAATAAAATGTTTTTGATTCTCTTCTCCAGCTCGACAGATTTGAGTCTGCGGCCAAAAATTTTGATTTATGCTCATTTTTTAAAGGTACGTTGCAAGTTCTTTGTAAAATTGTTTACTTATCCATTTACATATGCATGTATATAAGTATATAGTATATAGTATATAGTATATAGTATATATATATTATATGTATATATATATATTTAGTTTAATTAAATTTTTGATTTTGTCAATTTTGATTTGTGCGCTCTTCTGTATCATCGAAACATAAAAATGGAAACAAAACGAAAGTAAAATAAAATGTATTTTCGAGAAGGAAAAACTAAAAGAAAAACGAACCCAAGCCGGAAAATGTGTAGATCGTAATAATGTCATTTCGTTTAATGGATGCAACGCTTAAATTTGCATATAAAATTCAGCAAATGGTGCAGAATGTTTTTCACACAGGGAGCGGGAAATATATTTGGAGGGGGAGGCAGAGCCACCCTTAGGAAAATGATGTCAAGTAAATTGCATTTTTCATTTTTCACAATATATTGTCGAAGTTGCATTCACATTGCGAACAATTTTTAAACATGCAAATTGTGTTGCAACACCCCTCGCTGGGGCGGGTCGCCCGCTGCTGCACGAAACGACTTTTTGGCAATTGTTTGCCGTAAAAATTGTTGGCCCAGGATTAGGAGGACAATGCCAAAAATGCCAAAATGCCAGTCCATTATAAATTGCCATAAAAATTCAATAGAAAATATAGGAAAAACACGAACAAAAAAGGGAAATGGAAATGGCAAATGGGAAATGGAAAGACGGCAGGCAGGCAGTCAGGCGGGCACATAATTTGCATGGAGTTGGGAGAATGGAGGGTGCACAACCTTGAGGGTTGCTCGTAACCGTGGACAACTAATATCAATAGAGAGAATACTCTCCATAGTTCTATCTTTAATTGCAACAGGAACAGGAACAGGAACGGAGGCAGCAGCAGCCAACAACAGAGAAAGTATCGGATAACCTCGACGTAATCAATGAGATGAAATTTGCATGGACACGTGACAAATAATTAACGGAAAAGTTCGCAAAACTCGACTCTAGGGGTAGTTCCCCGCCGCTGGACATTGGGTAACTAAGCATACACTGAGAGAAATCCATGTCAGATCTGATAAAGAACATATTTCATTATGAAAGTAATAGAAATTATGGACAACCTTTTCTTTCTGAGTGAATGCACAAGTTCTCAGCCGCTGGATATTAGCATACACTGAAAGAAATATATGTGAGACTTAATAAAGGGAACATTTCATAATGAAAGTAATAGAAATTTTCTCTCTGAATGCACAAGTTCTCAGCCGCTGGACATTGCAAGCATACACTGAGAGAAATGTTTTGTATGTAAGATTTGATAAAGGAAAGATTTCATAATGGAAATGATGGAAATTCTGGACAACTTTTTGTATCTAAGTGAATGCACAAGATCTCAGCATAACTAAGCATACACTGAAAGAAATGATAGAAACTATGCACAAACTTTTCTCGCTGAGTGTATGTGCTAACTGTACTAAGCATACACTGAAAGAAATGTATGTAAAACCTAATAAAGGACAACCTTTTCGCTCTAAGTGAATGCACAAGTTCTCAGCCGCTGGACATTGCATAAAATACACTGAAAGAAATGCAAAACACACATTTCATAATGGACAACCTTTTCTCGCTGAGTGTATGCACAATTTTAATCAATTGCAGTGCAGCTTGTAGCTGCTTTTATCGCTCTGCTCATATATATATATTTTTTACAGCAGCTGCACAATTTGAATTTCCATGGAAAATTCTCAGCTTGACCCCTGACAGCGGCTGCATTTGACCATTTTCCCCCATTCTATTTTTTTTTTTTTAGTTTCTTTTATCGCGTTTGGTTTTTCACTAATCATTTTGAGGGTATATTTTTTATTTTAGTTCCTTTTTTTCTTTTTTAGACTAATCAGCGGCTGCGTGGGGGTTGAGCCGGAAGCGGTACCCGGTCTCTTTTTATGAGGGTGGCTGTCTGGCTGCGGTGGCCTTGATAACAGGAACTAAGAATTGGTTGCGGATGAGGATTCGGATTCGGATTCGGATAGAGACTTGCAACAGCTGCAGTTTAAAGAGGCAATTAACATGTTAGTTGAGTTTTGCTTTGTTGACAAATTGAAAATTGTAATCAAAAATCAAATTGATAATTCTCGCAAGGCGTTGAACCGGCATAAATGCCATAAGAAGTGGCCCCTATGACAGCCAAGGAAAATCTCTCACTTCTTTAAAAAACAAATTGAAAAACAAAAAAAAGAAAAGGTCTTGAATTCCGTGTCAATTGGGCACAATCAGCGGCAGTTTTAAAGGGGACTCTGCGATAAGTTTTGGTGTCGGAAAAGTGTTTTGATATGAAATTATTGAGACGAGTCGCGGCTTGGGGGTTAAAGTAAACGAAAAGAAAAGCAATGGAAATAATAAAGAAAACTCAAGTTTAACAAATACAAATGTTTATTAATATATACAATAAGAAAAAAAATGTGTGTGTGTGTGTGTGTGTGTTTAATTCAATTATAAAATTATAATTAAAAATTTAATTGTAAATGCGAAAATTAAAAGCTATTTTTTGTGTAGTATTTGTCGAATTTTTGTATATGTTTCTTTTTAATTTATGATTATTTTTATTTGATTTTCATTTTCTTTTATTCTCATTAGATTTTCTTTTATTTTAGTTGTTGCTTGGGACACAGCGACGCAACCGCTAAAAGGCACGCAGCATTTTAAAAAACACACGTTTTTAAAAAAAAGTTTTGAATATAGCAAAATTGACGTCGCTGTGTGTGTTATTTGTGGCATTTTGATTAATTTCGATTAATTTGATTATTTGTTTATTTCGTTATCTGTTTATTGGTTTATCGGTTTATTAGCTTTAACTATGGCTCAGACCCAGTGAGAGCTCGGCACATCTTTTGCAAAGAACAAACGCCTTATAAACTACAAAATAAGATACTAAAATGTGCCTCGCCTGTAGCCTGAATCTTGGGTTGAGGTTCTGCATATATAGTTATAGGCTATATGTGTAGGTAAGTATCATCTATAAGCTGGGGGGGCGGGGGATAGTTGCTGCAACGGCCAAGCCATTCAGCAGGGGCTGCCCCCCAGCTATTTGACTAGATTGAGTTTTTGGTTATAGTTTTGTGACTAGCATCGTACTTTGGTCAGTTTTTGGGTGCGTTTTCGTTTGTTTTGGAATGTGTCACTTACAATTAAAACTAAACTTGTAAATAAGACAAAAAAATGATATACATATATATATATATATATGTATGCATATATAGTTTAAACTAAACTCTAAATATATATGTAGATTGTTGTGCTCTTTCGCATTTTCGTGTGTGTGTATGGCTTTTCTTTGTGTGTGTGTGTGTGTTCTTTACTTTTTTTTTTGAGGTAAATTCACTAAAAATTTCATTTACTTCTTCTGCTCTATAAGTTGTCTTTGTTTTTTAGCATAAATGTTCATATATTGTTATATAAATTCATTTATTTAAATTATTGTTTTCAAGTCCGTCTGAGGTAGCATTTTTTTTTATATATGTTTAACTTGTTTTTAATTCTTTTTATACTTTTATTACTTTATAATATTTATCTTTTATTATTATTTAATATTTATATATTTATATTTTGT
Organism: Hirtodrosophila trivittata; assembly: GCA_035045065.1. Taxonomy (NCBI): domain Eukaryota; kingdom Metazoa; phylum Arthropoda; class Insecta; order Diptera; family Drosophilidae; genus Hirtodrosophila; species Hirtodrosophila trivittata. Next base: position 7,125,732 of record JAWNNK010000813.1, on the reverse strand, counting down.
TTTGTTTTTGTTTTCTTTTGGTTTCTTTAGTATATAAAAAGTACTAACGTCGTTGTACTTTTGCCCTGAGTTGTTCGTATTTTGCCTGCCTGCTGCTAAAAAAAACCTTTACTGGCGCCTTTATATATCCTTTGATTCACACAAAATCGGTTCTGCTCCTCAAGTGCTTAGCTGCTGCGCTCTACATATGTACATCTTGTGTGTGTGTGTGTGTGGGTGTGTGTGTTTTGGCATAGGGTGTACTATATGTGAGAATCTTTTTCATAGTTTTGCGGCAGATTCAAAGTTAGTTTTAGTTTTAGATTTTAGTTAAGAAAATTGTTCTGTATATATGTGTGTGTGTGTGTGTGTGTGTGTGTGTGTGTGTGTACTCTTTAGCTTTGCAACCAATCTATAAACGTTTTCACTTAACTCTCTAGACCTTTTTTTCTCTACTTTTGCGAAACCTTTCGCCTATTTTTTTGATTTTCATTTTTGATTTTCGTTTTTGATTTTTGATTTTTCATTTTGAGCAAATTTAGTGCATAAAATTCCTCCTTGAATGTGTTAGTTAGCACTACTGTTATATAATCCAAATCCTTTATAGTACTAAGCGCTCCAAACCCAGCCATATATATAATCATATTATTCCGATATATATATATATATATATATATATATATTTCCTTTTCATTTTCTTTTTCCTTTTTTTGTTTTTCTTTTGTTAATTTCGAAGCGGCTTGCTACAATAGTATATCTACTACGATATAGGTATATATATGGTTATATATATATATATATTTCTAACTGGCACCCACTCGCCTAGTTAAACCTCCACCTGTCTCCTCACACTACCCAAACCCAAACGAATTTCCCATTTTCCTTACTCTCCTCTCAAATTTTGCTTGTGTTTTCTTTTATACTTCATTTAGCGACTTATGAATTATGTACGTATTTAAATTTCTTTTTGACTAAGTTTCAACTCGATTTTCCCTCTTTCCAATTTCCATTTTCCTTACTCAATTTTCCATTTTCCTTTCTGTTTTCTCTCCGTTTACGATACGATACGTTAATGGCTTTTAAAAATTACTATTACGCATAGGAACTTTGATATTAATCACTATAGATATAGATATATGTATGTATGTATGTATGTATGTATGTATGTATGTATGTATGTATGTTATGTTTGTATGTATGTATGTATGTATGTATATTATGTATGCATGTATATTATGTATTGTTGGTATGTTAGTTATTTCTTTCGTCATTTTATATGCTTTGATCGATGTTATCGGTTATTTTTATGGATTTATATAAAAAATATGTTTTTGTTTTTGTTTTTTTTTATGGTAGCATAGAGTGTTGCCAGCTGAAACGGACTTGTTCTTCTTCTTGTTAAGTAATTATGTAATTATGTTTATGCAGTTATGTAATTATGCTGTTAGTATAAGGTTCCATGTTATACACAAAACACATTTTCTCTCTTTTTTCTCATTCTCTGGTTAAGCATACGCCGGATATACTTCTCATACAGATCCGTATACGATTCTGTCAGTTCCTCCGGCTGTATCTTTGCTATTCTTCTTCTTCTTCGCTTTTGTATTTGTATATAAACTTTAATAATGAGCTCAACTAATATGCGCACTCAGTCTTTTGTAGTTCCACTATTTTGTCTTGTCTTCTTGTCGGTTAACGGGCTGGGACGTTTACTGCTGGCCGGCACTGTGCCGCTCAGCTGTAACACTGGCTATAGCTCAATGGACACCTAAACATTTTCAGATTAATCTTAGACAAAACAAGGTTTAAGTTTCAAAAAAAAATAGGAGAAGGATTATTACTGACTTTTGATTGAACACAAAAAAAAAGATCGCTTAAAGCTTTTGATTTAATTTCTTACTCTAAACAAAAAAAAAAAAAAATTGGGTTTTTGGTATATTTTGTGTGCTGGTTGAAGAGATTAATCCTAGGATTAAGTATCACCACAAGCTAGTGCCATTGAGCTATATATACTTATATATGTGGTAAATGGTTCTAAACAAAACTCAAGGGATTAACTTACATACGCTGGCAACACTTTCGTTTCGTTTCGTTACGTTTCTTTCTTGTGTTGTGTTCAATTGTGTTGGACCTGGAGCTGGACCTGGACCTGGCTGGACTTAGGCTGGTGTCAGCCTGAAGCTTAGGGTAGCCGACTCGGAGGTGCGCACCCGCACCGGCAGATAGACGAGTGCGGGCGCAAAGAGACCCTCCGCATCGGCGTCGGCCGGCGCCAGGTGGAAGGCCTGCATCTGATATGCCTCTTCGGTCTTGTCCGGCTGGGCGTAGCTGGCGGGCTTGCCGCTGCCATTGGCCAGATCGGTGCACATCTCGAAGGGTGAGGTGGCCGCCGAGCGCTGTGCTCCAATGCCGTTCGGTGTGCCCGGCTTCGAGGTGGTTGTGTTGGTTGTCGTGGTGCTGCTGCGTCGTCTCGGTGTGGGAGTTACAGTCGCCGAGCGGGCTTTGGGTGAGGCGGCAACCTGGTTGGGGTTGCTGGTGCCCGGCGAGGGAATCGTTGTGGGTGTGGGTGTGCGTGGCTTGGTGCCGGCCATGATTAGGTTCGTGGGTTCGATGTGCTCCACATCGGCTCTGTCGCGATTTGGCTTGGTCCTGGCCTTGCCCTGCACCAGGGCAAAGGATCTGTCCCTATCGTTGCGCGGCGGCTCCGCCTCGGCGGCCACATTGCCGCCCTCGCTGTCGGCGCCATTGTTGAGCAGCGCATGGGAGCGCTCGTGGATGAACAGGAATGCATAGTAGGGCGTCGTAAACGGACAGAGCGAGCACTGATACTCCTTGAACCGCGGCGTCTGCTCAAACATGCCCGGCAGAGGCAGCGGCAGCGGCATCCCCTTGGGCATCTGCATCTGACCGAAGAGCTGCTGCTGTGCGTTCTGGAGCGCCTGAGCAAGATTATTGGCCGGACTGGCGGCAGTCGGATTACCGTTGGGTATCTTGAGCGTTGGACTGTTCGGCTTGCTGCTGGAGCTGCTGCTGTTCGCGCCCATTGCCAGCGAGGGCTGCTCCAGTTCGCGCAGCTTCTCCACGCCGGCGGCGCCGTGTTCGTTCATCAAATGGGTGCGCAGCCACTTGGCGCTGCGGAACTGGCGAGCACAGAGTGGACAGAGCTCGGTGCCAGCGCTGGTGTCCGCCAGAGGCGTCAGATTGACCTCCGGCTCCAGCAGCTGCTGCTGTTGCTGCTGTTGTTGCTGCTGTTGCTGCTGCTGCTGCTGCTGTTGCTGTTGCTGCTGTGCGTCGAGCTTGATGCCGTTCTGGTTGCTGCTCTGGCCACGTGGCTGCGGCAAGGGTGCGCCGTCCTCGATGATGCCGTGCGTGTTGTGCTTGTGCACGCGCAGGAAGTACTTGCTGCAGAGCTCCTTGTTGCAGATGTTGCAGACGACGCCGCCAATCTGGGCGCCATTCTCGATCTCGATGCCGTGCATGCGCTGCATGTGCGTCTTCATGAAGTACTTGTTGCACAGCTCCTTGTTGCAGATCTCGCAGTAGCTGGACGTCGGCGTTATGGTGTACGCCGCACGCGGTGGCCCCGGTGCGGCGCCAGCGGCGCCGGCAGCAACTGTGGCACGCTCCGGCGTATAGAAGCCCTCACGCAGCGGACTGGTGCCGGGTATGCGGCCCAGATGCACCTCGGCGATATGTTGCTTGAATTCCTGGGATGTGGCGAACTCACGATCGCACTGCTGGCAGCGCAGCTCGTTCGGCGTGGGCGTGGCCACAGCTGTGGGCGAGCCACCGCCCACCGGCGACAGCTTAAGCGGCAGCTGTTGCAACTGTTGCTGCTGCTGCTGTTGCTGCTGCTGCTGCTGGTAGAGCATGGGATGTCCCTCGGGCAGCAGCTGGCCAGCGTGCTCCGTCATGAGATGCGCACGCAGAGCATACTGATGCTCCAGCTCCCTGCCGCAGAGATGACAGGGCAAAGGTCGCTTGCCATTGAAATCGTTGAGCTGCTGCAGCATGGACTGTAGCTTCTGTAGATTCTGCAGGCCCATGACAGAGTTGTCCACCTTCTCGCTGGACGACTCGTCGTAGGGCTCCAGCTTGATGCGTTTGTTTGGCTGCTCGTCCGCCTGCAGATCCTCGTCGTGCTGCTGCTCCTGGTCGGGCTGGTGTTCGAGCTGTTGCTCCTGGTCGGCGGCTGCTTTGGCCAGCATTAGATTGAGTGGCATGAAGGGCCAGCCGGCTGGCACTAGGGGCTGCTCCTCCTTGCCGGTGGGCTGCAGCTCCTCGGGCGGCACAAAGACGCCGTGTCGCTTCCATTTGTGCGTGCGCAGAAAGTATCTGTTGGCGTACTCCTTGCAGCAGAGCTCACAGAATGCCTCTGGGAGCTGGACGCCAAGGCGACGCAGCTTTTCCGGCGCACAGTTCGAGTCGCGTGCCTGTTGCTGCAGCTGCGGCGGCAGCTTACGTGGCGGTGGGGCGAAGGCGACCTCCTCCTGCTCCAGCGTGAAATCCTCGCGAAATCCGTCTGGCAATTGATAGGGCTTTAGATCGGTGGGCAGCGCTGCATCCGGCGTGAGTTCCTGCTTGACGTGCTGCGACGTGGCCTGCGGCGGGGCCTGTGTGGGGGCCTGAACCAGCTCATTGGGGCTGCCGCGTCGCGTCTGGGGCGTTGGTGAGGGCGTGGGCGTGGTCGGCTCATGCTGCTTGGCGCGATGGCGGCGCATGGCGAAGACGTTGGTGAAGCGCTTCGAGCAGATGTCACAGTGCACGGCCGGTGGCGCCGGTGGGGTTAATTGCGGCTCCGGCTTCTGGAGTGGCGGCTCCCGCGGCAGTTGCAGCTGCTGGAACATCGAGCTGGAGCTGCTGCTGCTGTTCGTGCTGTTGTTGTTGTTGTTGTTGCTGCTGCTGTTGTTGTTGCTGCTGTTGCTGTTGTTGTTGTTGTTGTTGATGTTAATGTTGATGTTGCTGATGTTGTTATTGGGCGCACTCAAATCCCCGGCGGGATCAAAGATGCCGTGCTTATTAGCCTTGTGCGTCTTCAGGAAGTATTTGTTGCAGAACTCCTTGTTGCACAGCTCGCAATAAGCCTCCGGATTAAAGATGCGCAACGGCGGCCGATTGAGGCCCTCGACGCCTCCAAAGCCGGGCATGCCCAGCAGTGGCCAGCCCAGAGCAGCTGCCTCCGCTGGGAATGCAAAGGCCGGCGGCATGCCTGGCATCGCGCTCTGTTGCTGATGAAGTTGCTGCTGCTGCTGCTGTTGTTGCTGCTGCTGCTGCTGGGCCATTGCCTGGAGCCAAAGCTCGTGATCCTTGTTGTTGTTGGCGTGGCCATTGGCCAGGTCGAGTTGCTGCTGCTGGAGGTCCATCTGGTTGGGACTGTCGGCACGTTCTAGTTTAACTTTTATGGAGGCGAGTAGGTCCATGGGTTCATCGCTGGACAACTGTTGCTGCTGCTGCTGTTGCTGCTGCTGCTGCTGTTGATGGTGGGGCAACTGTTGCTGCGGATGCTGCTGGTGATCCTGCAACATGTGCAGGCTGAGCTTGAACTCCGTCTCAAAGTTCTCGCCGCACTGCTTGCAGTAGGTCTGATAGGGATTTATGGGCGACTGCTGCTGCTGCTCCTGGCGCTGTTTCTCCTCCGCTTCTGATATGTCTTCAGGCTGAAGCTTCTGCTGCTGCAGCAGCTCGAATGTCTCTTTGAGTTTCTCAATGGATTTGGGCAGTAGCATTTTCGACAGTTTCTCCTCGTAATCGACAACAACATTCGGCGCTGTCTCATCTGTTGAGGCAGAAGCTCCTCTGCCGCCTGCTTCCTCCAAGTCGGCGCCGCTCAGGTTAAGCGCCTCCAGACGACTGGGATTGTGTTGCTTGCGTCGCTTTTTGGCTGCATCGTTGAGTGCCTCCAGCAGTTGCAGCTGCATGGCTGCTGCATTCGCTGCGGCTGCTGCCATTGCGGCCATTGCCGTCTGATCCATGGCCCCCTCCGGCTCGCCATCGCCATCAGCTTCATCAGCTTCGGCTTCAGCTGCCTCGGCTTCGGCTTCAGCTTCAGTTTCTGTTTCTGTTTCCATGTCTGCCTCATTTGTGTTGCTTCCCGCGGCGCTCGCCACTGGCGGCTTTGACTTTGACTCCATGTCCAAGTGTTGCTGTTGAGTGGGTGACATTGTTGCTGCTGTGGCCTGGGCTGCTGCTGTTGCTGCTGTTGCTTCTACTGTGGCTTCATGTGGCTGCAAATTGTGGCAATTGTTATTGTTGTTGTTGCTGCTGCTATTGTTGCTGCTGCCGCTGCCGCTGCCGCTGCCTCCGCCGCGATTTGTGTTGAGTGTGGATGAGTTGGAGACATCGGAGAGCGCAGTGTCCTCGCTGCTCAGATCGGGGGGTGGGGTGGCATAAATGGATGCGGCCATTTTGGATGTTATTACTGTGAAAAAAAAACAGCAAACAACCAAAATAAAATACATATATAACATATATGTGTGTGTGTGTGTGTGTATAGATATATCAAAATGAGAACACTGTACAGCATTTTAATTAAAGAAGCCCCAAACTAATTGGGTGTCTAAAGTTGCAGGAAGCTTAAGCATGCCAGCTGAATACGAGGGATTTTATTGGGTTTAAGTACAACTGGTTGTGTGGGTCACATGTGTGTATATGTGTGTGTGTGTGTTTATCTACTCTATGGTGTGGGTGGTTTGGGTGGTTTGGGTGTGTAGCCTACAACATGAATAGCTTCAAGCTTAAATCGTGTTATGCTCCTCCAGCTCCAACTTCTGCTGCTGCTCTCCTTATGTACTAAGCTTCCATTCAATTTTATTCCTGATGCCCACAAAGTATGTTGCCAAAATGTTCTACCTACACACACACACACACACACACTCACACACAACAAACACACACATTTTGTGTCTCATTTCCTTATGCGCTTAATTTCATTTTTCTTCTGCTTTTGCCTTGTGCTCTGTAATTTTTTTTTGCTTCGCCTTCCTCCTAGCACTTTTTCATTTTTGTGCAAATTCTATGAAAAATTTTTCCATTATGTACACAAATACATGCGCACACACATCTTATACACATACATATCCACATATATATATATATATATAAATGTATAGAAAAGTTTTTGTGTGTACGCCCAGCTGCCACCCACACACACACACACGCACACACATACACTTGCAACCCCATTGCCGCACACGAAAATTTATACAAAGTCATCCGATTTAAGGAATACAAATTTTGCTTATTTTGTGCGCCGAGCACACACACACACACATCGACATACACACACTCAAACTTTTACCCACCCACACACACACACACACATACATACAATGTAATATTTGCCAACCTCTACCACAACCGCCTGCCCTCCCCCTCCCCCCCCTGACACCATCACTTGAACTGCGCATAAAACTTATAAAAATTTTCTTCAACATGACTTGGTAAAATAAATTTGATTCTCAAGAAAGCAAAAGGAAGCCGACAACGACACGAAGAAGGCCAAAAAAAAAGTGGGAGGTGGGAAGGTGGGTGGTTGGGTGGTTGGGCAGACGTAAGACGCAAGACGGACAGGCTGCCAGGCAACGTGGCAAAGGCAAAGGCAAAAATGTCGAAATAAACCGAAAAAAAAATAAATTTTTTTTCCCTATTTTTCGAAGGCATAAGAAAAATATTCTCAACTATGCTGCAGACATAAATTAAGTTTCCATGGTTGGAAATTGGTTCTCTCATAGATGTTGTTGTTGTTGTTGACTTTGCTTTTATACAATTTCTGCAGTGAAGGCTGCTAACCCACCTCCTCCCCCCAGCCCAACCACCCAACCCACACCCACACAGCCCACTTTTGGTACTTTGAGGAGTTAAACAAAAATGCCTGCCAGGATGTGCGCCATTTGTATACGTGTATGTGTGTGCATGTGTGTAGTTGTGGGCGGCTGGCTGTAAGTGTGTGTGTGTGTGTGTGTGTGGTTGGGATTTCTATAAAGCCTAAGGTAGTTTGATGCTATTTTATTTGATTCCTTTTGCCGGCTTTTCGTCTACTCAGTGCAAACAGAGCTGCTGCCTGGCCATATATCAAACTGTTCTAAGACTCGAGACGTACACTGTGCCAGCACTATATATATTATATATACTATATATGATAAATCATACTCTATATATACTTTCGATCACGTACTCATTAATATTTGTTGCAAACTTCACTTTGAAATTTAAAAAAAAAAAGAAGTAAACTAAAAGTTTACTTCGAACGATCTTTAGCTTTCGATTTTGAACAGTTTTTTGATTCACGATTCACTTGGTTCTACTGGTAGTTCATTTGGTAGTTCTTTTGGTAGTTCTTTTGGTAGTTCGGTTCGCGCCGCTTGCTCAGTCGCTGGCGCATGCGCACTTCGCTGCTGTTGCTCGTGTGCTGCTCGTGTCCTGCCAAGTGGCTCGCTCGTTTTCAACTGGCGCATGACGCGGCAGAAAAAAAATGAAAACAACTGTCAAATCGCAGTTACAAGCGCGAAATCAAAACAGCAATAACATTGATACTAAAATCATTCACACACACACACACACATACGTGTGTATCAATACACACCCCGCAGCACTATTAATAGTTTTCCACACACACACACACACACAAAGATAACCCACAGTAATTTTTTCCCAATGCTTTGCACCCAAAAAACCTCAATAAAACACCCCAAAATATCAAAAATCAAATAATTTCCCTTAAAAAAAAAACTATACACACACACATGCACACACACACACACACATATATAGAGTCGCAATCAACAAACGCGAGGCGACAACTGAGCGGCGCTGCCCGGAAAACCATTATTGCTCCGCCCCTTTTCAAATTTTGAGTAACCACCACACCAGCACACACACACACACACCAGCACACCAGCACACACACACACACACAGCAAGCATTCTTTGAGCAACTATGTTGACTTTTTTTCGTGCTCGTGCCAATTTATCATTGTTCGATAGTTTTTCAATTTGTTTTTCCAACTACTGTGCCGTTCCCTTTCGAGTTGCTGTTGTCGCTGTCGCCGTCGCTGTTGCTGTTGCTGCTGTTGTTGCTGTTGCTGTTGTAGTTGTTGCTATCGTTGTTATTGCCAGCAGGCGCAGTTACATACATTTTTGTTATTCTAATGTATTCAATATTTGGTGACTTTGCCGCGACTTTTCGAAGGGTGCGCCCTCTGCGCATGGAATGAGATTCTTTCTTTGGGTATATTCTACAGGCGGACGTTTCCTATAGAAGTCGCTCTTTCATTGTGTTCCTATCTCGTCTGGAGCAGTGCATTTGACATGAGGCATTCATTCTCTGCAGCTCTCAACCCGAACTGATTGAGGCAATTGAACGCGACCCTCTGATGCCTAATCTTTCCCAGCACACACACACATCTCACTTAAGGCTGAGTCTCACAAGTAATTGCCCTCTTTTTAAGATGCTGAACAAGGCTCATGGACAGGGGGTAGAAATACCTGATATATTATCTATCTCCCAGTCAATTAAATAGTTATATAAATTATATGGAAGAGGGTTGCACGAGCCAACGATCAGCCCATAAAGCGGCTAATTCGATTATTTGCTCAATTCTGATTTAACTACAAAATGTAGTCCTAAGTAGTTCATAATCTTCCTTATAAAGAATGTTGATTTTATTTCAATTAAAATTCATATCTTGTATATATAATATTCCCAGTCTTTTAAACTTTTAATTTTCCTATTTAAATCCTTTTTTATAATACTTTTTATTTGCATAAATTTTGTATCAAATCAATTTTTACCACAAACAAAGTACTCATAGGTTCTCTATAATTACTTCCAAAGAATGTTGTATTAGTTTAAATTATAATTTATTATTTATATTCATAATATTTTCAGAATTTTAAGGCTTTTATTTTAATATTTAAACCCTATTTTTAATGTTTTTTATTTATATACAAATTATACTCTATTGGATTCTGTGTAATTTTTTTCCCTTTTATAATTTCATTTTCAATTTGACTCAATTTAGATAATTTGACTGAAGCAATTAAAATTTTTTATAAAATTACACTAAATTAACTTAAATTAAATAATAAATAAATATAATAAACCTTCATCTATGTATATGAATCTTTTCTGATACCCAAAACTATTTCATAATCATCTTTAAACTAAAAAAAGGAATCAGAACTCAATTTAATCTTTTATTTCTGACTCGACTTCTTTTATATAAATTAATAAATTATGATTAAAGTTCTTGACATATATATTATTTTACTAATTTTTTAAATTTCTTTTTCCTTTTATATTTGTTTATATATTTTTTTATATTTACCTAATAATATTATATTTTTTTTTTTAATTTTGTAAATATCTTCGTTTTTAATTTTTTTTATGTACTCGATTGCTATTAGTTGACTCTAAATAAATAAATAAAATTCATGATATAACAACTAATATATCAAAGCTTACTAGTTTAGTATAAACATCTATCTTCATCTATAAAAATTCTCTTTGACCCACAAAACTATTTCATAATTAACTTTAAACTAAGAAAAAGATTCAGCACTAAATTTAATCTCTTATTTTTGACTCGACTACTTTTACTTCTTTTAATTTCAAGAAAGCAATTAATAAAATTATATAAAATCAAATTAAATAATATATAAATATTACAAATATTATAAAATTTTATATATATATATATATAAATCATTTTGCCACCCAAAACTATTTCATAATCATCTTTAAGCTAAAAATAGAATCAGAACTTCTAACAAAAAAACCTTTTCTATGGCAATAAAATCAGGTATGTGGGTGCATTGATTTAATCTGTTCTCCGAGACTTTTCAGTGTGTGTTCCACATATGAAGTAACCCACATATTATGCCATACTCGTATACCATATATATATATATATGTATATATATAAATCGTTGCATGTACATAAGTATTAACAGATAAACTCCCCAGACGATTGCAAAGGCACTATTTGTGTTTTTGCTTACAGATTGATAGATTGATTTTGACTTTACAAGATGCTCGTATGTGGGTGAATGTGTGTGTGTGTGTGGCTTTCATGTGTGTGTTTGCCACCCCTTTTCTACACCAAAAGCCGAAACCCCAAGCTCAAGTCCAAGTCCAAGCCGAAACCCCAACCCAAGCAGCAGCCACATGACAGCACGGAAAGCGAAAGTGACTTGCCAGGTCGTCTCTGTCCGTCCGTCCGTCCGTCTCTCCGTTTGTCTCTCTATCTGTTGTCCTGCCACGCAATGTGTACGCGCTGTGCCTTTGCTGCATGCCCCTTGCCCCTTGTCCTTTGTCCAATTTCAAGACATGCGCACATGCCTGAAGGCTGGTGGCTGCTGCTGCTGCCCCCCAGCGTAATACATGCTCTCTCTCACTCTTTATCAGCGCTCTCCCTCTATCCTATGCCGTCGCTCTGTCTCACTCGGAGAGGCTCGGTGGAGTCACATGTGAGCATGTGTGTGCGTAAGTGTGTAAACCGCCGGTTGAACGAACCAGGCGCACAACAGCAACATTTGAAATTCATTGGTCAGAGCCGGAGCGATAGCCGGATAGCCGGATAGCCGGTTAGCTAGAGCTAGAGGCAAAGCTGAGGCCAGAGTGCTGAGCTTCGTCCCAGTTGTCTGGACACGTCTAGTGGTCAAGGTTTGCTATTGACTTTCACTTTCCACATGTCGGCATGTCGGCTCCGTCCACTGCTCTGACGTTGCGGTCGCCAACCGACTCGGCACAGCCGATGCCGGCACTTTCGCTTTCGCTTTTACTCACACGCATCCACACACACACACCACACACACACACATACAGTCATAATCATGTTTGGGGGATAGTGTGGGGCTTTGGGATTGGGTCAAGCGAATTGTAGGCGCATGTCTGTTGCTGGCCACTACACGTGTCCACTCGAAATGTAAACAAAGCCAGGCACGCACCAGAGGTTGGCGGTTGAAAAGTTTCCAGCTTATAATTATGTCTCCTCTGGGTGTCAACTGTGTGTCACCCGCCCTCATCGTTATGGAATTTAAAACTAAGCGCACTGAACCACTGAACTACTAAAAACGCCTCCTCTACACATGCAAATGGATACTGTCCTTACTCTCACCCGGAAAATAGAACCCGGCCGTGTAATTACGAATTGAAATTATTCTGTCCCCTGTGCGTGTGCCTTTTGACGAGCTGCCTAGGCAGAATATGATTGATATATTTCTACTGCTACTGCTACTCCCACCCCCTGCTGGCCATGTTTATGCCTACGCTTATGCCCTCTCGCGCGCATATGCCGCACTTTATATGACACCCCCGCCTCTGCCCCCTCCCCTGCCTCCGCCTGCCACAGAGCAATACCAATACTCGCACAATTAATATTTTGTTGAAAATCAAATTGAAATTATTTGTGGCCCAGAACCAACCCCATGTTTAACCGAAAAGTGCTGATGTCTGTTTGGTTTCTGACATATGCGGGGGAGGGGGTAAAAAGGTTCCTAGCCTGATGGGTTTCTCCTTCCTTCTGCTTCTTCAGCGGCTCAAAATGTGTGCGACAAATTGATTTTAGAGTGAAACCCAATATGATTGCCAAAGTAATTGTTGTTTTAGTGCTTGCATTGAATCCTTAATCTAATAATTATAAACGTTATGCCCAATTCTGTTTTGAGTCCTTTCGATATTTCATAACAATGCTTTAGTTTCTTCTAGATTGCATATCTAATCCTTTAAGCAGGACCTTAATCAACCCTTCTTTGGCTCCCTCTAAATCTCTTTCAATCAAAATGAAGTCTCCCCTTTTAGTAACACTTTTTCGATCCATCAAGTATAAGACTCAGATGTGCCATATATACCCCTTTTAAAGAAGTTAACGACTCATGTGTTTTAGAGAATTAGTTCCTACTGTACTACAGCTTTTTTATATATGTTATAGTTGGATCTCTTATGCTCCACAGGACATCATAGGTTACCCTTTCTTTTCACCCAACTCTTTTCAATTTGGGATCTCCCCATTTCGTTCTCCTATCTCAACTATCCTCGGTATATATCTTCGTATATCTCTATAAACTTTAAACTATATATTTGCAGCATTCTCTTCAACCACACTAAATCCTTAATCTTTTATCTAGTTTCCTTTTTAACCACCACTTAAAGGCCTTAAACTGGTACTTAGCCCTGTTAAGAGACGACATAAAACGAGCGCCAAGCGTCAGCTTGAAGGATTTAAGCCCAAACAGATGAGTATTTATCAACAAATACTGACTGAGATATAGTCATATCTTAAGCATCGAATTGACTCTATATATATGCTATATAATTTATAAATTTTTTAATAATTTATAATAATTTATTTAAATTTTGTTTTAGGCAGAATTCGAAATCTTTTCACAACACTTTTGATAGAAAAGTTTGAAATCTAAGCCCTTAAACCCCTTTAAGTCCTTTTTGATCATGTGGAAATTCTTTAGCCCAGATTAAAAACTACTTCTATATATGTTTCTTATACCTATATTGAATATATATATACCTTTAGTTCTTATTTATTTTATTTATTATTATGAAATTTCAGCTCCTTCTTACTATTTCCCTTAAATTGCACTGCAATTTAAGGCTAAAGATCTTGATACACATTTGCCATCAGCTTTCTAGTTGATTTGTCCTATTTAGAGTCTTGGCAAAATTCTCCTAATTAATTGTCTTTTATCTACAATAAAAAAAGTGAAGCTGTTTCGTAATAAGTGCAACCCACGTCGAATGTAACACCCTAACAAGTAAAATTGTTCATGTTGCTTACAGTTGACCTGGTCGCAGGATCTATAACGATTCCTCTGTACAGTGCTCATTAGTAAGAAATCTCATTAGAAACTAATGAAGCTACGTTGGCAACACAACATCCACGCATACACACTCTACACATATATATGTGTGTGTGTGTGTGTGTGTGTATACATATATATATTTACTGACACACAAAATAATTCTCGCAATCATTTACCATTTGCCTTTGGCTTAGTTTAGTTAAATTTTTATATACATATATTTCTGTTTCCCCATTTTCACTTTCACATCTCAATAGAGAATGGAGAACAGAGAACTGAGAACGGAGAACAGAGAATGGAGAATGGCGGATAGAGTGAAAAATTAATTTCCCAACGCGAACCGCTAAAGCGAATCAAAAGGGAAAGCCAATGAGAAAAACTAAGTATTTTCCATCCCGTTCCTGCACTAAATATTTTTCTATCAAATATTATTTGTACAATAAACTAAAATGAGTGACTGTATTCGTATATGAAAATGTGTGTGTGTGTGTGTATGTTCCATCCCCTGAGCTCATGAATGTGTGTGTGTGTGTGTGTCTGTGTAAGGGCATGATAAAATAAAAATACGAAAAATGTGGAAAAAATACAAGAAAAATTAATAATGAAACACACACAAACATACACACACATACAGACAAGGACAAGCAATGTGTGTATACATATGTGCATACATATACACACAACATAAGCCATTTGCCTGTGGGTGTGTGCGTGTGCGAGCGTGTGTGTGTGTGTGTGTGTGTGTGTGAGGGAGGCACAAATAATAATCATTTTTATAATAATGCAAGTGTATTTGACCGGACGAACTTAACGCCAAGTTTTGCGTAATGGGATGGGAGATGGGTTGGAGGGGGATGGGGATGGGGGGAGTGGGAGAAGGAAAGTCGAGCGAGCGATCGTCATTATCGTCAGTCGTTATCTCGCACACACGCATCCCAGCGAACACCCCCCAAAAAAGTATGCAGCAAATACTTTCAAGCGCCCAAGGAAAATCTATCGCACAAATTTTCACAACTATACGAAAAATAACCAGCAGCAACAACAAAAATTCCATAAATTTTTGCTGCTACGCTTTCGTCCTCGTTTCCACACAATCACACACTCACACACACACACACACAGAGATAAATATGTATGCTCGCATAGAGGGGAAGTTTGCAATTTTATCACACACACACAGAGACAGAGAATCGCAGGCAAACAAAAGCAGCTACATAGAACCCCGCCTCAACACACACGCCCCCCGCCCCTCTGCGATTTATACCCCCAACCCTGGGCGAGTGTGTGTGTGTGTGTGTGTGTGTAGCCGGCATGCAGCGACTTTATGAAACCATCAAATTATTTTCTTTTCCATTTCTGACACTCAAAAGAAACGCAAAGAAAGCAGAAGAAGGAGAACAAAAAAGGAATTACATACTACGCCGTAAAAGTAGTAGTAGAAAGAGGCAAAAATATTATTTTCCAGTTACACTCGGCTTCGTCTCGGTCGCCATGGCACATCCTTTACATTATTTTTCTGGCCATGCTGCTGCTGCCTCAAAGTTTTGCCTCCACCCACCCATCGAAACCCCCCGCCGCACACCCCTCTGTCCCAGCAAAACCTACCAAAAACCCATCCAAATGCCTGCGGGTTACTTTTTGCTTCTCTGTCTCTCTATATATGTGTGTGTGTAAGTGTTTTAGTGTATGTGTGTGTAGCTACTTCGTCTTATTCGAGTACGAAATTTTTATGAGAAAATGCCTGCCAGCTCAACTGCTGCTGCTTGTGTGTGTAGGTGTATAGGTGGGTGTGTGTGTGTGTGTGTGTGTGCGCGTATGATTACTTGAGCACCCAGCCGAACTCGACGGCATGAAAAACCTACTTCTTACTGCTTACTTCTTTCAGGCTACACAAATGTATACAAGTTTTCAAACTACTTTTTTTTTGTCCAAATTATTTGACAAGAGCTCTTGAAATTTCTTATTAAAATGTGTGTAGCACGTCCTTTAGAAGGATTTATGCCCCTGGGTAGTAAACAGTAGAGTAATATATCTATAATACATATAAAAACATATATATATATACATGTGTGTATGTATATTATAGAACTTTCATTTGGAGGTAAGTTTGTCTTGTCTTAAGCTAAGTCCTTTGGTCACCACTTGCCGCATGGTCCAACTGGGTACGTGTGTGTGTCTCTCTGTATATGTGTATGTGTGTGTGTGTGTGTGTGTGGCAAGTTATAAGCCTCAACTGTGCTGTATATCAAAATATTTAAAAGCAAATATAATATTGGTGGGGTAAAAAGCCCTAGGAAAATGGGAAGGCCATAATAGAAAAACACTTAAGCAGCCAGTCTAGTGGTCGACCGGGAACGTAACGTAACGAAGGGGTGGGGTAGGGGGTTGGAGTATAAGTAGTATAAGTATATGGTAGTTGGAGATGAAGATGACGTCCTGGCGCCTTGGCCTATGCTATGCGAAATATCAAAAGGCATACAAAATGTAAAAATATTAATAATGAGCTCAGCGCTGGCGCAGAGCAGAGCCCAAAGGCAGCGAAACGAAAATGAGAAAAACGGCGAAAAACACAACAACAACAACAACAAAAAAATGTTGTGGAAAATTTATTGATTTTGACTTTCAAGAAGAAAAAGAGCGCAAAAATATATACATACATTATAATAATAATATGTATATATATATATATATATATATAAGTCAAAACTGAATGCTTCAACAACACATGGCATAAATGATTGCTTCGACTGTTTATCAGTGCTATACACATACATACATACATACATATATACTATATATATATAAACGAAATTGATTTCGATCTTATCGGGCTTATCGTTGAAATTTTTATATTTTTATTGGCAGTCGCATTAAAAATACTTAATCTCACATTGGAGTTATTACAGAGAGAGTACAAAAGCCACCCCTCGCTTTGACCAGGGTATATATATTTTTTTGATGGATTGGGGGTTGGGTTGGGAGTGTGTGTGTGGGGGTTGGGGCATCGAAATGCTCTTTAATAATGTCCATATCGAAATTTTACTTTATCGCCATTTTTCTCTCTCTGTTTCTGTTTTTTTTTTTTTTTTTTTTTTAGTGTGCGCCCGTTTGGACGTACATATTATTATTATTATTTTTACGTTATTAGCACCCGTAGAGCCCTCGTGGCGTATGCTTAATGCGCGATAAAACTCGTGTCGGAGTGGGTACACACCAAAGTGTGTGTGTGTCTCTGTGTGTGCCAATGACTGTCAGCTAATGAGACTTTTTAATAAATTGCCCCACCATTTTTAGTACAATTTTCATTATTAATAAAACTTTATGACATATATATCAGCTATATGCGTTTCTGTTGAAGCACTGTGTGTATGTATGTGTGTGTGTGTGGGTGGCTGTTGTTTAATATTAACAAAAAACAATGCTCCTTATCAATTGAACCCGACTAGAAGATGCCCTACAATCAATTAACGATGGCAGCCCCAATATCAACAAATGTTTCAGAAGGTGTCCTGGGGGCGATTGAAAGGATGACTTCCCATCAGTAAAGGATACATATATGTATCCCCTAGGATAGTTAGAAGATGTACCTAAGTATATAAGTACTTATATATACATATAAATAAGCTTGGAATATGAAAGTTCTGGTCGAGGATCGGGCTGAGGGTAAAGCAAGTCGACTGATCACAGTGTGAGTTCTAAAGGATCTTTGGGGCTTCGGTAAGAAGCTACCCTATCTACTTTCAGCAACTTGCTGCCTAGTTAATCCGAAGATAAAACCTTTAAGCTTAAGTAACCATTATAGTGCATAACCTGCTTTGATAAACGCCAGCTAGCTGAAGTTTATTATACCCTTTCAATCCGTTTTATGGATACGGGGTATAAAAAAAAAAAGCGCAAGCATACAAAATTTATTAGTCCAATTAAATTTCATAAGTTCACACATATATATACATACATATATATAAGTGTGTGTGTATGGGGTATATATATTGTTTATATGTATGTGGCATGAGCAGACTGTGCTGTAAGTGCGTCACGACGACGTCAATTTGCGATGTGCATTAGCGCGCCTAAAAGTAGATTCGTAATGGAAGATGGAAGAAGTACGAGTAATTATCGCATTCAACTTCCTGGCTGGTAACCTTTTAAAAAATGGTTGATCGATGGTGGGTGTAATATGTAAAAATAATATATGATATGTAATATAATATCCTATATATTTTCCAAGTCTGTTTAAAGTGAGTAATAGCTAGGACTTGTACCATAAACTTAAGCTGAAACTGGGCTAAAACAGACAGTTAAAAGGAAGAAGGCAGAAATTTAGATAGAAAGTGTGAGACGATCTATCATTGTTACTACAAAAGATCCCATCATGATATACAGCTTATAGTGTTCTAAGTTTGAAGTAAGGTTCATACACATATCCTGCAGTCTAGTGCAAGTAAAGATCAGTCTAAGCCAGCAGCAAACTTGCCTAGACTCTAAGGCAAGTAAACGAAAATATAAGAAGAGACTTGATAAAACTTATCCACCCGCACCACCTGGCACAAAGGCTCCTCAGAAGGAGACCCATTCAAGGAGTAAGGGTGAGAAGGAGGCTTCAGAGAATTCACCCAACAGACATGCCAAGGAGAACTTTATAGCTGTTACCTCTTCTTATACATTTACCCTACTATCTAGGTTCATTCACTATAGTATAAGTTATTATTAATAGTCACATTAGACTATAGAAAAGATAAGCTTATTAAGCAGACATATTCCCAACTGATCTTGTTTGGTTTTTCCAATGAAAACAGAGAGAGAGTAGATTGATAATAACTATCTATACCCCGAATGATCATCAACAGTTCACCCAAAGACAGTAAAGTGTCATCAAAGGTTTTTCCCGTCCAAAAAGAAGATATACAATCAAAACCCCAAATAATCCTATATATCATAGTTCATCTAATCCAAAAAGATAAATGTATGATCTATAACTTTTCCCCGCCAAAAAAGAATATACATATATATTTTGATAATAGAGATGATCTCCGGTTAATCCAATCTGAAAGGTGCAAAGTGTCATCTAAGATTTTCCCAATTCAAAAATAAATTGTATATATTCAATCAATAGATAATAAAAGACCCCAATTAATCGTCCATATTATACCCAATCGACAGAGTGAAATCAATTCACTTAAGTTACCCAATCCAAAAAGATATATATGTTATGTTAAAGCGATTAATAGTAATAATCCATATCAAAGTTGAGGCTTGTTAATCAGAGCTTGACTATCTGAAGCCCAAATACATGCACTAAATATTGGTTATGCTTAGGGAACTATATAAAGCTATAGGAATAGGAAGATAATACTAGATATAGATATATATGTGTTTATAGGTATATATGTTAAAGGTATATTATTATGATGCAGTGCGTCAATTTCCATAAATTTGTTAAAACCAATTCCGATATTCACATTTTCTATGTCAATGGGAGATTAATAACACCTGCAAAGTATCTAAGGGATCGCAGCATACGAAAACGTTAAGCATAATACAGTTTATATATAAAAATGCCAATTTGTGTCGAGCCAATATTGTTTTTGTTTTTGTTTTTGTTTTTGAAAAAAAAAGAAGAAATTTGTTTGAATTTTTGTAATATTTTTTAACGATTGCGGGGCCAATTTTGTTGTTGAATTTTGAAGCAAGCAAATTTGAAATTTGAATATTCGACTAGGATTTTGTATTGTATATTGTTATGGCTGTAGTAGTAGATGTACGAGTAGTTGGTCGTATCTTGGTTAGATTTGCTTAGATTTTGTTGTCTTGGACTCACAGTGTCTCTAGTCAGAGAGCGCACCTTAATCCTACGTGTAAACTTATATGAAAATAAACGCGGAACGTTACAAGAATCGTGTTTCTTCTCAGGATTATCAACGGCATTATGAAAAAAAAATATATTATACGCAATTTCCCATTGCTTGCTGATAACAAAAATTTAAACATTTTATTTATTTTCCTTTTCCTTTGCTTTTGCTTTTGCTTTGGCTTTTTCCTTTTCCTTTAACGGCTTTTGCGTACGTTTTTGTTGTTTACATTCAAAAAAACACTTTCAATTCGCTCAATTTTGAAAAAACACTTTCTTGGCCCAGCACTTCTCAAGTGTTACTTGGCTATATCGAATCCTGCGAGATGACACGATTGATTTCATTCATTTCGGAACACAGTCAACACAGAGATCGGTCACAGAGATTGGCATTTCATATTCATATTCATATTCATATTCATATTCGAATCCATATTCGTATGTGGCTTGCTGTTGCTTCTGATTGTTGTTGTTGTGGTTGATGTTGATGCTACTGCTCTTTATTTTGTTATTATTATTGTTGTTGTTTTTTTTATTGTAATTGTTATTGTTGTTGTCGTTGTTGTTGTTATTGTTATTGTTGTTATTGTTGAAACTTACTGAACTTGTACAGGGCGTTTCACTTATTTATCATACCGACAAGTCTAGCACGCCGTTGTGGTGGCCACGCGCGGCTACTTCTGCACCACGTACGCGTTTTCTGTAGACTGATTTGGGTTTTTCAGTTTTTCCGTTTGGTAACCTGCTGCCGCCGCCAAGCGGTTGCCCCGTTGCCCAAAAGGATGCACAAACTCCCACACACACACACAGAGAGAAAGAGCGCAGCCAGTGCACGAGAGAGCAATACAAGTACAAAAACTACCACCACCATCACCAGCAGCAGCAGCAGTTGTCGTCGTACCAGCAGCACCACCACCACTACCACCACTAGAACTGACTACTCGAACGAATATCGGCGCTCTGTTGCTATTTTGTTTACCTTCGTGGAGGCGTGCTCCAAGAACATGTGCTAATCCGCAATATCCTAAGCCAAAGAACAAATAAAAATATTGTTGCCTACTTTTAGGTGTTATTTTTAAATATTAAATTTTAAATCTATTTAAATTATATTAAAATTAATACGAATTATCAATGTATATATTATCTGTATGTATGTACATAGGGCGCCCACTTGATGGATTCTTAAGCACACACGCACACACACACACACATACACAGAGAGACTTAGTCGCTTACACAGATCGAATAGAAGCGAGCGCGACACCCTTAGGGCACAGGACATGCGCTGTTGGTTAATGAGCGACGCTCAGAGAGGTCTCGCTCCCCCTGGACACTCCACAGTTTTTTAATATACTTTGTCAACATGTCGTAGTCTCTGATAAAACAATCATCGTTTATGGTGCAACACGCTCGGAGCAACCGCCGCACACACACCACTCACACACACACACAGACGGAACCCCCCTCTGTCTCACGGTATAATTGAGATATTGTATGTAGTTTCCCCCCTGCTCCGGCACATCCTCCAACTAACCACGGAGGGTGGCAGGCTATCACCAGTAGAAGTTGAAGTCGAAGTCCTTTGACAGTAGTCAAACTGGGTTAACTTCAAATGCAAAACCAGCCATCAAATTGGGTAATGATTTTTGAGCAACTTCCACCTAGCTCCATTACGGATGCGAATGCGTAACCGGCGTGTAGCGTGCGGCTCGTTAACGGGCGACTCCTGCCCGTTTCCCGCAAATGCTGTCCCAAAATATGCCCCGGATATGACAGGGCATAGTTTTCGCATTTCTTTTAAACTACAAACAAAACTAAAAACACGAATAACCAAAAATATAAACAACTTTTCCATTTGCAATGCCAGCTACGAAATACTCTGGAAAGAACACTGAAATAATATATATATTATGGATAAATTCTAGACAGGATTATATATATTCAATTTGGACGCTTCTTTGGGGAAACATTCATATGATTCATCTGCCAGTTCTCTCTCTCACTCTCTCGTACGGATTTCCCTTCTTATTTGACCCGCAGCAGGTGCAACTTTGTTTATATTTCCCTCTCACTCTATGGTGTGTGATCATTGCGCACTCTTCACTCTTGTGTTTTAAGGTCAAATTTAAACTAGGCCAAGACCGTGTCACTTACTGAACTACACTTCTATCACATTCATTTTAGCAGTTTTTGTTTACAGGGTATCGAAAAAATAAAACAGAAAAATCAAATATGTGCTTATCACGAAATATTCAAATTTTCCGTGCGTTGCCTGGGACCTATTTTATTTGAGTTTTTATAAGCCATATAATTCTACGTCTAGGCTATATACCGAGCGACTTTTCAATAACAGTCGCTAGGCCCATTACTTGTCCTCCCTTCTACCCGTGGAACTTTCTTGCGGCTCCCAGTTCCATGGAGCCATCCTAGCGCCTTGAGTTGAACTGCTGCTGTTCCTGTGACGTCTACTCCTAGTCGACAGTGCCATGGCTGAGATATGGCTATGGGCGTGCTTCGATTTCTTGATTTAATCGCGCACGTGTTTACCCAACCGCGCAGCGACTAGCACCTGGCTGACCTTGGAGCTATTCAGGTGGCGTGTGCGCCACAACTGTAAATGGTAAAAGACTTTTAGTTTAAAGTATTTCGTTTTCATACTTTCAGTTCTTACTTTGGAGTTGCGCTTCCTTCAACGTGTCCTGTGGGTTGTGTTGTGACATCGTTAGCCTTAACAGCTGGCTCATCTTCTAGCTAAACCCCTCACTCAATTATTTTATGCTTCAGCAAAGATTGACGTCATCTGCTTAAGTCCATCCTACACAGCAATTGCATTGAGGCAGCTAATGCTTTGCCCTGATTGCTCTCGGACAATACGGAGCTAAAGGTCAAACGGGCTAACAGCAACTATGATTAAAAATTTTGCAACGGGTACATAGATGGCTTAATGGTCATGTTGCCAAGGTGATAAGCCAGTTGCAATTCACAGAAATTGTTTTTCACAGTTAATTCATAAATTATAATTGGTTTGCATTATAAGTGGAAAGCTTGGACTGAGTCACTTCTGAGTTTACCATATTTGTTGGTTTAGAGGAAACAGACAAGGATTAACAATTATATATAAGCCCGGTCTCGGTGGGGTTTGCAAAGTTTATGATTGCGGCTGTATTATAATAATAGTATTATCAGTATATAGAGGAGTGTTCAGGAGTCCCCAACTTGCTCCTGGTAAGGTCTCGCCAGTGTGGTACGACAGTCTTTAACGCCAGCAGCCAGCTTTCCATGAAATTTTACACTTTTAGGACTCACTTAATATAAGGATATAATATATAATACTTAACAAATGTCGCAAATCTTACACGCAACAGAGCGAGATGGAAACAGAGACAAAAACAGACTTAATCTTAATTTGCCGTAAGCCCTAAAAACCGCTTAAGCCAAAGAATCGAAGAGGCTCTTAGTCAGAGTCTTTTCCTTTGACGTCACAGCTATACTGCATTGGCTCTATCTCTTTCTGTCTTATTTCGTGTCTCTATTTCTGTCTCGCTCTATATAGTGTGCGACTAGTGTCGTTCTCTTTTGATCTATGGTACTTAACATTTATTTAAGACATAATATTAGCTACAAAATTCAAAATTATAAACTGAACCATATATCTAACTGAACAATTGTTAATATTAATATTTGCAAACGTGTCATAAAAGAAGATATTCAAATATTAATTTTGAATTATCTATGAATTGCTTGGGGTCTATTATGTTAAAAAGATTTTATATGCTATTATATATATAATTCTGCGTTAGGTCAATTGTTCTTTTTACTGTGCGACTTTTAGCTGTAGAACAACTCCTTGGATTGTTTATTGTTTCTCGGACTTGCTGCTGCTCGAACTCTTGCGCTGTCTATGCTGTACAAGTTCTTCGTACTGCTCCATGGAACCATCCTCATGCTGGGACGTAAACTTAGTCACTCTCTCAGCGCTGGGTTCCTTAACCTCAGTGTGTTTCTCGGTACGTTTCGATTTCTTTATTTTATCACGCACGCGTTTTCCCAGCCGCGACTCGGCTAACACCTGCTCGACCTTCGTGCTGTTGAGGTAGCGTGAGCGCCAGGACTGTGAACGGTAAAGGACTTTTAGTTTAAAGTATTTCATACAATGTTGTCAATATGGATACCTCACGCTTCGCTGTTGGAGCCTTTTCGTGTTCATCCTCGCTTGTGTTGAGCGAGATGACATCGTTGTCCAAATCATCCAGTGCGCCAAGTTTCTCTGGCAATACACTCTCGTCCTTGATAACAGGCTCTCGTTCCACGTTGGACAGCTCCTCAATCATTTCATGCTCTAGATCACCGCCTATGGAAATGACATCATCGTTATGGTCGTGGTCCTCTTCATCCGCACCGGATGAGCTGAGCGGTTGCTCCGATTCAGTGCCTAACTGACTACTGGAATTCACAGTCATCACAGAATTTGAAGACTGGACAGAATGTATGGACTCCGCGGTCTCCACAAACTCTACATCTGCAGAGTCACCAGGCACAACAGCTTGTGCTTCAGTAGATTCGCCTGTTTTTTCTGTTACTTTTGTACCTTCTTTTATATTGGTTGACTTCGTTTTGTTAACTATTTCTGCGGGCGGAGGTGGTAGCTCAGTGTCGCTGTCATCTCTTACCTCTCCCTCTTCAGGCTCGCTTAATTCAGCTGGTTCTGGTGCAGGAGCTGGTGGTGGATCTACAGCTGGTAACTGCGCTGGCTTCTCCGGCGCCTGTTTGCCCTCATCATCTGTACTATCACTTATCAGCAATGTTTCGGGTTCCACTGGAATAGGTATCACATCCGGTGAGGGTGACCGTGACTTCTTGGGCTCCTTATTGTCCTCTGGTTTAGATTTAATCTCCGTGGCTTCAGTGCTCTTAACTTGAACCACTGGAGGCTTGTTCGGATTACGATATGTGCGTTTTAGCTTGATTTTCTTTAGAGAGCCGTCAGTTTCTTTTGGCTCCTCGCCAGTTGGTTGTGGACGGTCCTTTTCCTTATTTGATATGAGCTCAATGGTCTTCCGCTTACTTGCGACGTTAATCTTTTGAACGGGCTTATCGGTACTCTTCTCAATCTTCTCACTCTTCTCACTTTTATCTTTGTCGGCCAGCTTCAATCTCTTCAGCTCATCTTCGTCCGATTTCACCTCGATCTTTGTGATTGGCTCCAAGGCTAACTGGGAACGAATGGCACGCGCTCTGGCCTGCAGTTCAAGCAACTCTAGCACACTGATCTGTCCACCTGCTTCTAGAGAAAAAGGTTTATCAAACTATTAAGGTATACGTAGTAGGCAGTTGCTTTTTGTACACGTTGTTGATTCGTATCCATTTACACTTACTTTCTTTATTTTCATTGGTTTTATCGACTCTATTAGCGCCAGATTTCCGCAATTTCTTAGCTGTAATAAAATTTTAAATTAAGACAGATACTTAGCATCTAAAATTAAATTAACTGCACGTCATGTCTGCAAAGGAGGAAGCGATCAACTTGAGCCAAACAAACACGGAGCTGGAAGAACAGCAGCCTGAGACCGACCATGATCCCGAGAAATTCACCGTGCGACTGAATAGTCAGAAGGATCTAGAGCAAAGATTGCGCGAGTTCAAAGCAGCCTGCGATGCGCACGAGAAGCATGCACAAAAGCACCGGCGGCGACGATACTATCACATGGGCCTGGTCGCCAAGGTTGTGATGGAGACGACACACGAGGAACTGCGTCGCATGCTGGAGCATGGCACGTACACATTTCATCTGGATATGGTGGCCTTCAAGCCAGATGAATTGGCTACAATACTGGAAACACTTAATATTGCCATTGCCGCACACGCGGATGAGCGCGAATTGAGGACTGCTACAGGACTGGCCGTAGAGATCAATGGGGACAGCTGTCGCGTGGGTCGCCTTAGGAACAACTGCACGACAATGTTGGCACGCGGCGCGGTGGTTACACTTACAACTGACCCGTCCTATCGCTATGCCGGCTTCAGGGAAATTGTCTACGTTATCAATCTGCGCGCCTATCTCGGTTCTATAAAGCTAAACGATGTCCTGCTGATTGGACGGGAGGTGCGTTGTCGTGTGGTAAAGACACTAAGTGAGGCTGTGGCCGTGTTAATAATCGATGCGGGTCTGTTATCCTCGTATGATTTCATCGAACTACCACGTCAGTGTCATGTATTGAAGCCCGAAGTGTACACAGATCTTTTCACCAACGATCTGCAACAAGCCGTCATGCTGAAGGCTAACTTTGTGGTACTGCCCAAAATACGTTGCAAGTCATTTTTGCGTGCCGTGCATCAGGCAATCAAAGCCGATTTTGACTTGAAACTCATTGGTTGCATTGACTTTGAGTATGTGCGCAACAATATGCTGGATCTACTGGGTATAATCAAGCTATTGGATTACATTTGGATACCGGATATGTTCAATGTTAACTGCTGTGTATACAACTACATCATGGAAGATGCCCTCCCCATTGCTCACTGCCAGAAGAAACCAGTTATCGGCACCGTTCCATTGGAGCGCTGCAACGACTTCAAACGCTTTGAATTACACGAGTTCCTATGGAAAATAGATACCATACATATGCAGAAGAGTCCATGGTGTAACAAGTACCCGCTGATTGTGAAAAAGCTCATGCCCATTCGTGACTATCGCGTGGGAGTGGTTCAGACGCAGCAGCAGGTCAAGAGCATCCTGACCTCATATCAGACGATTGTCAATTTTATAATTCGTACAATAGCAACTATTGAATGTCAGGCTATATTTGCGTTCACCACTTGTGAGAACGCGAGTATCGCATTAGCGCGCTCGGAAATTTACTGTCCGGTTTATATGATGATGCCACTAAGTGAGCAGGACGATGATTATAGCATCAAGACTAAGTTCGATTTGGCCCGAGCTCTGCATTTGCGGCGCAACACGCTGCCTATTATGTATACACCCGATCTCAATGAATGCAACTATAGTCCAATTGAGTTTGGGGTGGATTACATGCGTCGCAAGGGTTTCCTAGAGGTGGGTGACTTCGTTGTTACCTTAGAGGTGGGCAAGGAGGAAGATGACAACGTCGTTTTGGGTGTTGGCGAGGATGTGTGTATTCTGCGTGCTTTTTATGTGGAGCCTGTGTTCAATTGCGAGAAATTCAAGTATGGTACATAAACCACATGGTGAATAATCCATGACGTGCAGTTGTGCAGATAACTCTGAGAATAGTCTAAATTAAATGTATGTAAAGTATTTCACGATGGCCTTTTTATATATGTAAAATTGTGAAACTTCTGAGGGGAGGGAATGGAAAGTGTAGATAGCTCTTGGAGATACTTTAGAGAAAACAACTTAAGGGAACTATCGACTAGCTTTTTGAGGCTGACCGGTTATCATAAATCTCGGGTAAAATATTTGTTTACCTTCTGTTCACTTACCGCGACGTAGCTCACTGGCCTCAATGTCGCTGTCTGATGAAATCTCTTCCAGCGAGATGTGTTCTACAATAAGGAAATATAATGAGAATGAACAGTGTAGAGTATAAGTAGTCCACTTACCTTCTTTTGCTCTACATCTGAGTCTACTGAGCTCTCAGTGTCGGAGGGGCAAGGCTCGTCTGCTATTACGGCCTTTAAACGTTTGGAAGACATACAAAGCAACTCATTTAGGCAAAGTTCCTCAATTTCCTCCAAGCGTAATTTCTAGAAATGAAAATACATCCTTAGTAGATCGTTCAGATATGTTACTATTCATCCTACCTTGAGAAACTCTGGCGCTAGATTAAATATCGTCTTTGGCTTCAAGGTGCCAAATATTTGTTTGACCAGCTCTAGGCGGTCATCAATATAGTGAGAAATGGGATGCAGTGTGCGGTCCTCTTCAGTTTTTTCCTTCTTAAGATTCAATGGCTTGGGTATTGTGTTACTTTTACTCTTTTTCTTCAAGGCACTCATTTCACAAAATTTCTAATTAACCGAAAACGAAAAAGAGATTTATGCGTTCTATGTATAAAAATCAAGCACCATAAACAGCTGTTTTGCCAGAGTTGCCATTACGATCTGCAGAATAAACATCGATACTGAGTTGCTTTGGCATCAGCTGAGATAAGAACTGTGACAATTGTGTTTTGGATAAAATTGTTTATAAATTATTATTATCAACTTGTGTCTCAATTATAAGCAGATATTCGCAGTAAGTATTATAAATCAAATCAACTAGTTACATATTTAGTTTGTTACCGGCAGCGGCAAGCCTTTGAGTTATCGTTTTCATGCCCTTTTGGCAATTGAATAATCATCACGTTTTGAAATAAATTTAAATCTGTTCTATATAGTAAGATTTAACATATTGGAGATACCTAAATGTTTTAATAGTTGTTTAATATATGTAATTGGGCATTCTAAGTGAGAGAGTGCGCAAATCTAAGTTGCGGCAATCTCATATCTCTTGATTAAGGTTTATTTTTAACGTTGCATTGCATGGTCACACCGCCAGCCATATGTTGGTTTGGTAGGCAAGAGAGCTGACGCGAGAGCGCATCGGTAAAAAGTAGTTTTTCGTGCTATAAATCAGACACGCCGTAACAACAATAATACCGATACAAAGCAACGTCAATATGTGTGCTTTTCTCGAATTCTAAAAACAACACCTAATATGTTGTACGAGTTATAAATAACAATTTATAGAACAACCGATGCAAACGTACAAATATACAACTCCACATGCATAGCTTGACGTTGTGGAGAACGGATAGGAAAAATCAAAATACAAAGCAATTACAATGAGTATATCGCGTGGCGGCGGTGGCAGCGGCAGTAGCACGGCGTTGGACTTGGCGCCGCTGCTGGATGGCAACAATAGCGACAACGACATTGACGATGAGGGAAAATCGAATGGCGCCCTGTTGAATGCCTCCAGTGCCAGTGCTAAGGAGTTGCGTATCAGCCAAAGGGACAAGGAAAGGGAGGAGGCTGATGCCGCCCTCTTCGTCAAAAAGGTTGGCAGTGCGGTATTCTACGGAATATCCTCGTTCATGATAACAGTGGTAAATAAGACGGTTCTAACCTCCTACCACTTTCCATCGTTCCTATTCCTGAGCCTCGGCCAGCTCACAGCCAGCATTGTGGTGCTATGTACTGGCAAGCGACTCAAGCTGGTCACATATCCACCACTGCAGCGGAATACGTTCGCCAAGATCTTCCCGCTGCCCCTTATCTTTGGGTTCAACATGATCTTTGGCCTAGGTGGCACAAAAGCGCTCAGCCTGCCCATGTTTGCGGCACTGCGGCGCTTCTCCATCCTAATGACGATGTTGCTGGAGCTGAAAATACTGGGCGTGCGTCCCACAACAGCTGTCCAGATTAGCGTGTACGCCATGATTGGCGGCGCTCTGATAGCAGCATCCGATGACCTGTCCTTCAATATGCAGGGCTACATGTACGTAATGATCACCAATGCTCTGACTGCCTCGAACGGGGTCTACGTAAAGAAGAAACTGGATACCTCGGAGATCGGAAAGTATGGACTGATGTTCTACAATTCTCTGTTCATGTTTATACCAGCCTTGCTGCTCAACTACTTCACTGGCGACCTGGAGAAGGCCATCGCCTTTGAGAGCTGGAATGAGCCAGCATTTGTGGTGCAATTTCTGCTCAGCTGCGTCATGGGCTTCATATTATCCTATAGTACAATTCTCTGTACGCAATTCAACTCGGCCTTGACCACCACAATAGTTGGCTGCCTGAAGAACATCTGCGTAACATATCTTGGAATGTTCATTGGCGGAGACTACGTCTTCTCATGGTTAAACTGCATCGGCATCAACATCAGCGTTCTAGCTAGTCTGCTGTACACGTACGTGACATTCCGGCGGAAACAAGCGCCTGATAAGCAAACCCATTTGCCCAACACTCGCGGAGAAAATGTCTAGTTTCTACACACAAAGAGTGCGAACGGGGCATATAAAAGAGAAGGATAGATAGATATAGAGAGAAAGAGAGAGAGAGAGACGCCAAAGCCATAAATGAGAAATGAGTTCTTATTTTTAAAAAAATTTCAATAATTTCTTTTTTGTTTTGAAATGTTCAACCTCAAGGAGCATACGAGTGGATCGATTAGATATATATATATATATATTAACTGAGACTAAAACTAAAACAAGTGCAATGTTAACTGTACATATGTAGTTAATTTTTTTAAATATTGTAATAGCACTTATGTAATTTGTAATTTCTATGTAAATTTAACTGCAATTGCTGAGCCACAAACATAATTATATACATATATATATATATATAAACCTAATAAATATATATATAAACGTGTGTCATAAGTATATACAGACGTAAACCTCGACATAACAATAGATAATTGAAAATATAAATATATATACGTATGATTTTACATATATACAAAACAATATTCTGTTCATTTTCACGGCAAGACTGGGAACTGGCAAGATAAGATTGCCCAAGGGGCAACCAAAGAACCCACAACCCGATAAAATCTTGGATGTACCTATACTAAATAGTATTCGTTTCTGTTACATCTTGATTCATTTTATTTCAATTAATATTATTATTAGAAAAGATACGATAAAAGCTCTTTAATTGTTGCTCAACGGAAGTTGTTTTCGTTGTTGATTCCGCAGTTATCGCAACCTACTGCATTGTTTAAACTAAAGATATATAGTTAATCTATATACATAGTGCTTATCTGTTAAACGTGGTTAGTTTTAGATTCTTTGACGTGTCAAGTATGGCAATTACTCAAAAAATGGGAACAGAAAAATAAGGGAACCAAAACAGTTGCCGGTTTTCCCGTGGCTGTTTCCAACTAGGTTCATCAAATTTATAAGTTTCAATTGTGATTATAAACAAAAACCGGGTCAAACCGGTTCCTAGATTTGTTTCAGTCTTTACCATTAACCGTTTTGGGGCGGCGGCAATGTTTACTTATGAACCTGTCGACTCCATATAGACAAATTGTTTACTTGAGGCATTGAAGCCACGTACAGCGTGGAGAGCTATTCAGGGTCACATTCATAAGCCGAGTCATACATACGTAATTAGAAGTTGCTGCCGCTGCCGATGATGATGACGAAGATGAGGTCAACGAGGTGTAAAAGTGTAGACCCGCTGGAGGCTTCAATTGAAATGTCATTTACCTAAATTTATCAACAGAAATGCTGCAGCGTAGCTGGGGAACCTCATTTCCTTTGGCACAGCGTGGCTGGGCCTTAAGCTTGGCCAATAGACG
The DNA here is from genome assembly GCA_035045065.1 of Hirtodrosophila trivittata. Classification (NCBI taxonomy): domain Eukaryota; kingdom Metazoa; phylum Arthropoda; class Insecta; order Diptera; family Drosophilidae; genus Hirtodrosophila; species Hirtodrosophila trivittata. The sequence goes on along the minus strand of JAWNNK010000813.1, from coordinate 7,094,809 downwards.
CGGTGTGGTCACAGATGCGCCCGCGGAGGAGCTGGACGCCTTTGAGCGTGACTATATACTAAAGCAACGTATACAGATAACACCATTTCAAAGAGTGCTTCTCGGCGTCGGATCTTCCATAGCGGCACTGCTAGATCCACGACGGTAAGCTTTAACTTTTAGCGTTTAAAGAAGATTCGAACTAATATGTATTTATAGGCATGACATGATTGCCTGCCTGGGGGAGACGACTGGAGAGAGTGCTCTGTGGAACATTTTGGACACCATGGAGGCCAGCGAGGAGGGTCGCCGCATCTTGGCTGAGAAGCCACGCATCAACACCCAAACTATTGACTTTAAACGACTGGAAGCGCTTCCGCCTGATACTTTTGGTGCTACCTACGCTAAGTTTCTTAAAGATAACGTACGGCACCATCAGAATGCTGATAACATGTGTTTTCCAATTACCCACTAATTGCATTTGTGTATATAGAAAGTGACGCCAGATACGCGTATGGAGGTTCGATTTCTAGAGGATCCAAAGCTGGCTTATTTGATGACGCGCTATCGGGAATGTCATGACCTGGTTCACACAGCATTGAGTATGCCTACCAATATGCTGGGCGAAGTGGCAGTGAAGTGGGTGGAGGCGCTCAACACGGGACTGCCAATGTGCTATGGAGGCGCTGTCTTTGGAGCAGTACGACTGAGACCCAAGTATGTACGATAGTTCACTGAACTCTATAATCTTAATCGCTGAATCTGTTGAGCATAGAAAGAGTTTTGGTAGCCGTAAAATTTCAGCTTTCAAGGGTTAATTTACTTTGGTTGTTATTTCAGGCAGCGTCGAGAGTACTTGAAGCGCCACTTGCCGTGGGCAATTGAGAATGGGAAACACATGAAACCATTGATGCCGGTCTACTGGGAGCAGCGTTGGGAGCAAAATGTAAATGAATTACGAGCCGAATTAGGCATTAAATTATTACAATAAATCTAAATTTTGTTTAAAAAATCCAGTTGGTTTTCATTTAAATTTTTACCCGTTTCGCGGCCAATCAGCATCCATTGTTATCGAAGATCGTTGCCTATCGAAGGCAGATTCCTAAAAGAGATCGTCACTTTTTCCGGGGTGGCAACATCGTATGTGGTGTTTGCTTTTGCTGATGTGTTGATGTGAGCGCTAATGGATAATTATTTATTAATATCGCAGTATGGCTGAGAAATTTAATGGTTTTAGCCACGATGAAATACTCAAAATAACTGGCGTAAGACACGGCAGTAGGCCAAACAGTGAAGCGGGTAAATATCATTTTTAATTAAAGATTTTAATTATCTTATTTGCATGTGTGTGTGTGTGTATGTGTGTGTGCAAAACAAAACAAATCTAATACATGTTAATCTATCCGTATGTATGTATGTTTGTAGCAAAGCAGGCGCTTAAAAACTTGCCCGGCATAAGGCGAATGCCGGATAAGATCTCCCGGCAGGCCGATCAGTTGCGAAAGCAGCAACAACAAGTGCCGCAGAAGCCTCAACAGGCTGCAGCTGCCAAGGCCAAATTGAAATCAAATACTCCTACAGAACCAGAACCACAGCCCACCCCAGCACCTAGCAATGATGGTGAGGAATCGCTCGACTTAGAGCGTGGGATGTCTGACTCATTGGTAGAGGCGCTTTACTGCAGGCCTATGTCAAATGGGAATATACTCTCCGTGGGAACTGCCACGTACGCTGCTGGCGACAGCGAGACGACGGACGATAGTTCAATTCTTAAGATAAGCAGTACAGACGATGATGCCAGCATGCTGCCAAGCACCAAAGATTCAAGCGGCGATAGGCTCAGCACCGATTCGCCTTTCAAGGGCGTTTCACTCAAAGATTTCGAGCAGCATCGCAAAATGATTGAGGAGCAAAACAAGCATAAAAAGCAAATGCTCTACAAAGCCATTGAGCAGCACACTCAGAAAACCGCTGCTGAATCGCGTAAGATTGAAGAGATTCGCCACGAGCTCTCAAAACTAGAGAGCGATCTTGCCGTGGATGTAGCTTTGCTGCGAAAGCAGATTGACACCGCTTGCATACATTTCTCCACTGTGGAGTAAGTCATTAATTTTCAGAATGATCCAAAAGAGATTTTAATTTCATGCTCGATTTTATCTTTCAGGAAACAATATGTAAAGATTGAGGCTCAGTTTTTGAAGGCAAAAATGGATCTGCACAATGCATCCGAGAAGAAGGAGTTGCTCACGGAACATCTGTGTACCGTTATAGCCCACAACGAGGATCGCAAGGCGCAAAAGCTGACCGAGCTGATGCAAAAGGTGGGCCTGGCGCCAACTGAGGATGAACAGATTTCCCTACCAAGTCTTGAAGATAATCGAATATAACGAATTTTTTTGAAATGCTAAGCACAAAGTTTGATTAGATTTAAGTACTGATATTAACATATGTGTCTATACAACCCATATTAATATATATATATATTTTTAAATTGTTCTAGTTCTAAGCATAAAGTGCAAATTTCATTAACATAATTTTTGGTTGTTTTTTCTTTAACAATCTGGCAACCCTTTCCGCTGTGCTACAGCCCTGGCACTTCAGCTGGGCCTGAGAAGAGCACAATAAGCGTGTGATAGGTTTGAAACATAAACAAAAGTTTAAAATCTAGTTAAGAGTTATAAATAAGTGAATATAATGGGTGGTCGGGGGCGTGGTGGTAAAACAGGCACGCTGACCGCGGAGCAGATGCAGGCCTTGGGTTGTGTGGGCAAGGATATGCCTCAGGTACAATCAGCACCGCCACCAACGTATCCCCCGGTGCTCAACGAACCAATAACATTGGAAGTAAGGATATCATATATGTATATTAAACATTCACTTAACTTATTTAAACACTTTCCAGACAACTGTCGCACAGCACTTTCAGCTAAATTGTAAAGGAAAGTTATTGAATCGCATGCGGAATTCACCCTACTATGTCAAGTCAGCAGCCGAAGAAAACCAGAAAAAGGATCCTTCGGACTGGCGGGAGGTAAATAGATATTAACCATTAAAAAAGCTAAGAGTCATGTTAAGTTATGTCCTTCCAGTTGCAGAAGGCTTTGCTGCCCAGAAAGGGTAAGCAACTACCAGAGTTTAACTTCAAAGCCATGCCGCGGGAGCTGAACACGACGAGTAGGAAACGGCGAGGTATAGACGCTAAGCCCAGGCTGCTGGCCAAAAAGACAAACATTGAAGACAGATTAAAACAATTGGAGCAAAAAGAACTGAAAGGCGGTGGCGTCAACGAAAACGATGAAAACAAGGGCGACACAGATTCGGAACATGAAGATGAGCCAGAAGATCCTGAGGCAGCACTGGACGATGAAATGGACGAAGAGAATGACTACGCCAATGATTATTTCGACAATGGCGAAGCCTACAATGAAGATGATGATAATATGGACGACGGTCCCGTATATTAAGCAATAAAAAAAAAAGAATCTGATAAACAGTGTTTGGATTTGCGATTTACTATAACGCCACTTTAAGCTTATTTAACACATATTTATCTGCAATGTACTTGAATAGACAGTTAAATTGATTTATTCCAAGCTGCTGGGTGGGCTGTAGTTGAAATACACCAGGCCCGAAGATTTCACCTGCAAGTGTGAGAGATCAGTTTTAAGGATAATGTTGATTTCGTGGGTGTGTCGCAACTTACGAAGCCAATAGTGCCAGCCAACACCAGGATACCGGTCAGGAGGAAGGCATTGTATTTGGTGTTGTTTTGGCTGTGCTGCTCCTTCCAGTCACCAGCTGGGACGGGCAAGTCATTCATTGTGGATGCCTTGTGGTGTCCGCCATGGTAGGCGCGGGAGATGGCACCAGCTAAAAGTGCACAGAATGGTTCATACATAAGTTTATAAATCAATAAACACCAGTTCCCATGACGCAGGGACGACACATTATGTAATTTTTAAGGTTAACAAAATGAGTCCAAAATAGGTGTTAAATGGTTACACCTACCATTTTTGAACAGAAGTCCTTGCTTGACGATGTGCTTGACCAACATATTTGCTAAAATTAATAAGTTTTATATGTTTTCTTAATAATCTTCGATATTTTGTTCGCGTTGAAACACTCACCAATGTTACTTTTATGTATCGACCAGTGTGACTGTCTGCGATAAGTGCAAAGAGACTGAGAAATTTTTTTGAACTAGTGTTAAGTTGGCTGCGTGCAATTTTAGTCTCGCGTGAAGTTGGCCTCGTTGGTGGCGGTTGCTCATCGAACAGCTGTTTTTGGCGGAGGCGTTCTTCAATTTGGAAACAATTATATTACAGCTCAAGTTTGCAAAAGACTGTGACCAACATTCCGTAGCAATGCTGACCATTGGCACCTTGGCCAACATAAAGCATATACTGCAAAAGGAGCTTTTCAGCGGATCTGGCAGTGGAGAACGATTGCTCTCAGTGGTTACGGTGACGAAGACATTTAAAAAGAAAGACAAGCGGGCCTGTTACCTTTGTGTAGTGACAACAGCACCCCCAGTGCCTGTGGTTACATTGTGGCTGGTTAAACAATCCGAGCAGCGTGAGAGCGAGTACAAGCGAAAGCGCAGCTGGCAGCTAGACGAAATTAAATGGATCGACGGTCGCAACGAGCAATTTGAGACTCATGAATTTGATATTCAATTGGAAAAGCTGTACAAGTGGTACGCTCTCAATTTGCATGAGCGTCAGAATTTCCTTGCCGTGCTCAATAGACAAATACAAAAGTGTGTGCGTGGTCAGCGTGCCGAGTTCCGCAATGTACCCAGTGCTTGGCTGTCTGAAAAGTCACCGGAAAAGCTAGCGACTGGGCGTGGTGGTGTTGGGAATGTAACCCAGAAACCGCCCAATACGGATGATGAGGAAGACGAGGAGGAGGCCCAAGAGTTTACAGCACTTACTGATAAGGAAGCCAACGAATTGGGGAAACTATTCTCAGAATGCGATTTCGCCATCAAGGATGCGGAGCAGTTCATTGAACAGCTGTCCAGGGAGCTGCACGATTTGGATGGCGTAAGTTACTCGGAAACTATTCTTTTATGAGGCCAATTACTTATCAATATGCTTCCAGGCCAACATGCAAAGTGTGTTAGCATCTGAACAGAAGGTGCTCAAAATGATGGAGCACATCGACAATGCAATAACCGAGGCGGATAAGTATGAGACTCGCCTGGACACCTATGAGGATATCTTGGGCCATGTAAAGGAGACAATGGAAAAGATTGGCGGCAAGAATGCCATGATCGAAATTGCCAACAACAACAATATTAAATTGATGAAGGAACTCAATAAGGTTATTGTATGTATCCGGATATCCTATATAGATTAGTATTAATCCCAATTCTTGTTACCTTCAGAGTCAATTGGACTTGCCGCACAGTCAGCAGCAGGCGCTGGACGACCCCGATCTAAAGACAGCGGCCGGACGCAAAGCAGCCATTACGGCTGCACAGCTACTGCAGCAAGCAATGAACAGCGACATCGACCCGGCACTTCTGCGCCTTGAAGCTGTACAGGATCAGCGCAAGCGGTTCGAGAAGTGGAAGCAAAAGTTCTCAACAACAGTTAGCCGCTTCCTGAACAATCTATTCATTCATCTGGGCAACGAAATCGGCGACACGCCACAAACTAGTACAGAGCTGACGCTTCCGAATCATTCAAATGTGCACCGGGAGCTGACGCCCTATACGGAGCTAATGCATTGGACCAAAGCCATGGATCGCAAGACCTACGATGGCCTAATGCGTGTCTACACGGCTTCGTTGAGCAAGATCTATGATCGCGACGTGAGGAACTTCTTCTATCTGGTAAGATAGGCGGGGAGTAGGTCACTTGCCGGGTTTAATTACATATTTATATATGTTTCCCATCTTAGGCTAAAATGCAGGTGGCCGAGAAGCTGCGTAGCTCTCGTGAAGATCTGGATATGTCCACTTCTTCACGGAAGTCTGCCGTCTCTATGATTCCGTATGGCACACTCGGCATCAATCGTGAACAATGGGGACCCGGAGTAGATAGTGCGGATCGTGAGCGCTTTGATGCCCTGCTGGAGAAGGTTTTAGCCGAGCTTGAACCCATTGCCCTGCAGGAGCAGTTGTTTTGTATTAATTTCTTTCAAATGGATGTGATAAGTCCCACAACGAAGAACACTCAAACCACGCTGGAGGTGGACAAGGATAAGACCATCGACATGTCGCAGTCCTTTAACGCTTCAACTGCGTCGCCAACCAGCTCACACACCGATAGTGTTTCTGTGCCGCAGAAGCGTATTGATCGTCAAATCAACGAAGATGTCCGTAAGCTGATGATGGGTCTCTTTGGCTGCCTGGAGCCCGAATTGGTTTCCTTCATTCAAAGCTTTGAGCGTGTGGATAGCTTGTAAGCATAGCATCTATGCATCCTGGTATTCATCCTACTAAACCAACTCCTTTGTTGCAGCTACTCGCTTTATGTACTGGTGCGTTTGACGCAGCATGTCATGTCCGCACAGGATACACATTCCTTTCTTAGTATGACCTTTGCCTCCGCCCTGGTGCAGGTCAAGCGCAACTTTGATCGCTTCATGCAACAACAGCTGCAATCCATAAAGGAGGCTAAGCTTCCCAAGCGATCAAAGGCCATACTGCCCTATGTGGAGAATTTTGAGAATTTTGCACAGACGGCGGAGGGAATATTCCGTAAATCAGATCGCCGCACCGATATGGAGAAGTGGTACCTTCAGCTGGTCAATGCCATCTTTGAGGGAATCAGCATACATTCGCAGGAGCATCCAAAGACACCGTCTCAGGTGGTGCGCATGGAAAACTATCACCACATGTATGCTCTCTTGGCACAGCTTAAGGTGCCTGGCCTGGATGCGCTGAAGAAGGATGCCAAGGCACGTTATAATGACGCCCTCAAGGCCTATGTGACCCAGTACTTTGGACGGCCGCTGGAGAAGCTGAATGTAAGTGTTTATCTGAGTGAGTGTTGCACAGATTCGTACCATTCGTCCTCTTGCAGCAATTCTTTGAGGGTGTGCAGCAGAAGGTAGCGCAGGGCGTTAAAGAGACCGAAATAAGCTACCAAATGGCCTTCTCGAAGCAGGAGTTGCGCAAGGTAATCAGCCAGTATCCGGCACGCGAGGTTAAAAAGGGTCTCGAGAACCTCTACAAAAAAGTGGATAAGCATCTGTGCGAGGAGGAGAACCTACTACAGGTCGTATGGCATGCCATGCAGGAGGAGTTTATAGCCCAGTACAATTATCTCGAGGAGCGCATACAGAAATGCTATGCCGGCGCCATGATCAATCTCGAGTTTAACATACAGGACATTCTCGCCTTCTTCTCAGACATTGCGCGGTCCCACTGACTCATATTGGCGCCCAATAGGTATCCTACGGGCAATATACTTTTAAGTGCATTAGGATTTAGAGCGATGTGTTTTTTTTCTTTTTTTTTTTAAGTCAAAAATATACGCGCACATATTTAAACAGCTGATTGCGGCCAAGCTTCGAGAGAGCAACAGATAACCAAGAGAGCAAAAGCGTCTAAGATAAAGAGAGAGAGTGAGAGAAAGAGAGCACATGCGATCGTCAGCGCTTGTTCTGAGACAAGCTTTTCAGTCAATTTGCGCGCTTCGTTTCGTGCGGTTGTCGTCTCGCTTATCAGCGGAGTTTTGCTTTGTGCCGTGTTAAGTTGCGTTTTTTTTTGCCGCTGCTGCTAAAACTATTGTCTGTGCGCCCGATGCGGTTGCGTGTGTGCGTTTTTGTGATATGCAAATGGTAATTCAAAAGACCGCAACGACGAGCAGCAGCAGCACACGCGGTGCATATAAGTACTACTTATTGTGGAGTCCATTTGAAACGGCTGCTGACTGTGTACCACCCGGTTCTAAAGGGCCCTCCAGCTTTGGCCTATAGTTGCGAACGCAATCCTTTACATTTGCCGCGTGCAGGCGGCGCAGGCGTTGCTGTTGCCGTTGCTTTTGGCTTTGCCATTGCCTTTGCCTCGTCTCGAGCTCAATACTAAAAAGTAAGCGACCAGTTCGACAAGTTTTTTCTTTTTTTTCTCCTTATATATTTTGTGTTTTGCCTTTGCATTTTTTATGCACACGTTTTTTTTCTCTCCTTTATTTAGTTTTTTGTGTGCTCCCTGTTCGTGTGTTCTTTAGTTTTCGTTTGCATACAAATGCATTTAGACACCAATACCAGTGCATATAACGACCGTTGTCATAGTATTTCCTTTCCATTCTATAAGGCTGCTGTTGCCGTATTCCTTCAGCTCCGTTGGTTCTTATTCTCTTCTCTCCACTTTTTTTTTTGTTTTCCTACGAGTATTTGAATACTCTGCAAGTTTTAGTAACAACTATAGACACCTTGATAAGCCGCTGGCCGCGGGCTACTGGCAGTGTCCAAGCTGTCGATTGACCGAACAACCTCATCAAGTTCAATGCTATTGCAATGCATTTTCGACTTCCGTCATGCGCCAGCGGGTCAATAAACATTTTAATTAGTTGCTTGGCACGAAAATAAGAATAGATAATAAGAAACTAAAGAATAAGGCGAGAGGGGGAGTGAGACAAAAAACGTGCACAGACTTGTTTAAAATGTGTTACGAAACGAAAGATTCAAACAAAAGCTTTAAGGTTAGGTGTATTTTAGTTGAAATGCAATTCATTAAATTCTAAAGTTACGAAATATTGTGAAACAATAGAAAAACATGAAAACTAAATTAAAAAATATTTAAAAGTAATAAAGTAGATAAATAGATAATTGCAATTTTTAAAAGTTTTTCTATATATCTTATATGAATAATACTCCTATATACATACATTTATGTAACTATATTCGATATATAATAAACTGTATAATATAAAGATATCATTCGCATTCTTTATAAAATCTTTTTATAATAAGATTCTAAGCATTTTAAGATCAATATTTACTATAAATATGTTTATCACATTTTTCTTACAGTTGTTAATAAAAATAGAGAAGTGTGTGTGTGTGTGTGCGTGTATGTAATTTCATCCGTTCCATTCACCATGACCAATTGCTGGGTGTGTGTCCATTTATTATTTACAAATTATATATTTGTTTATTTTTCAGTTTTTTTTATATTGTTTCACTTTTTTTTTGCACAAGTTTTTATCGCTAATGCATAATATTTTCTATTGTTTTCCTGCGTTATCAAGTGTGTGTGTGTGTGTGTGTGTACTCGTAATAAGCATTTACCCATTTGCGTGTCTCGTAGAGGAAATGCTATAAGGCTATGTGCAATATCCGTTCCGAGTTCTCAGTGCAGTGTCATTCGTATTATTTGCATTATGAGCTGTTGCCGCTAGATACGAGTATTGCCTTGCCAAGAATAGATGAACTTCAGTTACCAATGGCAAATTGGTAGCTACAAAACTTCGAGAAAATGGGGGAGGGAAGGGGCCTTTTCGCAGGGGGAGCACCATTAGTGGGGTTTTATGGTCTTTAACTGAGTCATGAGCGCTTTTCTTCTAGCTTACTTTTTTTTCTTTTTTTTTTTTGTACTAACTGCTTTATGGCAATTGCTGCCCAAAGAACTCAGTTTGAAGTTTACTTGAGGTTACTCCACGAGTAAAATGTGGCAGTTTTTATTTAGCCTTAACTCATATATGAATAGTGTAAAGAAGAGTACTATAACTATGTCAGCGGGCTTGTGAGGCACATTGCAAACTTTTATATGATCTCAAAGGTATCTTTATCTGTATCTCATAGATTATGATATTATATGTATATATATATATGTATACATATATACAGTAGACGTCCGGTTTAACGTACTCTCGATTTAACGAATTTGCGATTTAAAGTACTTGTCAAATTTTTACATTGAGTACCTTAAATAACGAACTCTTATACTTAATTTAACGAACGAAAAGGGAAATGTATGTGAACATAACATAAAACATATATACAAACGTACATACGTACGTACATACATACATACATACATACATACACACACATACATACATACATACACATACATACATACACATACATACATACACACACATACATACACACTCATACATACATACATACACACACATACATACATACACACACACATTCACACACACACACACACACATACATACTCACCCACACTTACATATACACATACATACTCACCCACACTTACATATACACATACATACTCACCCACACTTACATATACACATACATACTCACCCACACTTACATATACACAAACACATTCACACAAGAAGACACCAAAAAAAGCATGGCCTTACACGAGCTTAAGTACTACATTTGAGAATCGACGAGAAGGGCAGTTGACTCACTTAAAACGGGTAATTCTTAGGAGTGCTTTTGATGACGAAAAAAATAGTTGTAGTAGATAAAGTTGAAGAAAAAACGCATTTCTGTTGTGTAAAACCTAATTTTGAGCAAAGAACAATAATATATGTTCCATATAGTATATTTAACTTATAATTATATGTATATAATAATGATATTTATAGCAAATAATAATACGGTAGACGTTAAATATATAGTTATAGTTATAGTAGAGTTATAGTTTAACGTATACTCAGTTGAGTACTCGAAATAACGAACTATTTGATTTAACGTAAAGGGACTTGCATTTAATGGTTCGTTAACCGGACTTCTACTGTACATATATATATATATATATATATATATATATATATATATATATTATGATATCAATATGTTCGTAAGAGTATTTGTGTTTCGTTGTGCACTCTGTAGATCATTACCATAGTCTGCTTTGCATGAAGAACAGGTAAAAGTGTATAAGAAAATGTTGTGCAAATTTATGTAAAAGTCAGAAGGAAGTAGCTGTGCAGCTATAAATGCTAAACATATGATGTATATGCATATATATACTCTATATATACACTCTATATACTCTCTATATACTCTATATAAACATACTCTTAGCTTACATCAATACGTGTCCTGTCCATCTCAGTGGGAACACTTCCTATAAATATCTCTTCGAATGCTGAGCAGGTGATTTGAAACCTTTGCAAGCAGTGCACTGCTTGAAATATTCCTGCACTGCTTGTGTGTTCGATCATTCTCAAATTGTACAGGGTATTTCGTAGCAAGCAAGTCTTTATTTGTTCTGTTCTTATTCTCTTTAATTCTTTATTCTTTTGTGTTCTTTCGCAATGCAATTCTCCGTTGGGCGGGTGACATTCCCATTTCCATTTCCATTTCTATTCTCACTTCCATTTCCATTCCCATTTCCATAGTTTATTCCGTTTACCACACAACTTTTTGCACGCTATGAAACAAAGTACTCGTACATATAAGGCGGTTGACCGTTATTCTACTATTTCTTTATTTTAAGCAATTTTTTTATATATAGTATTTCTTATATATAGAGTAGAGTAAGTAAAATAAGTTGGTGATTTGTCTTTGGGGCTGGTGTTTGCTGCGGTCAGCTAAAGCAGGTTCTTGGGCTCTAATCGCTGACCAAGTCCAAAAAGTAAAATTAAATATGAAAAAAAAAGAAGTTAACTAAGCTTCAGGTGGCCAGTTTGGCCAGTTATGCGGCGTCTGGTAATACTAGATTTGGGATATTTACTGCGATTTGGTAATCCCCTTGAATCCTCCTCGGCAACAATAAGTATGCCATATGCTGGTCTGAGTTGACTACATAACTAAGATATACAGATGTATATTATAATATAATATATACATAATATATATATTTTGTTAGTATAGTTTGTTATTATGCAGTGAAAAAGTGCATCGCACAGTGTTGGAAACAATGGCGTTAGACGATAATAGAAATTAAGCGAGTTGCATGCCAGCTGCTGCTGCCGCTGCTGCTGGGAAAATGAAGTCACACACAGAGAGACTGAAGACCCACAAAAAGAAGAAAAAAACAACAAAAAATAAATACAAATAAAAAGTTACAGCAAGTGTTAACACTAACCTAATATATGCATATGGGCTTATACATAATAGTCACTCGTAGCCAACGTCTGGGGCAGTGAATCTTATTGTTGTGTTCTCAAAATGCCATGTGAACAGCAACAACAACACCAACAACATTGAAGACAACAGCAGCGAGTGCATTAATCAAAGACCATAAAAAGCAGCTGAAGTGCTGAAGGGTCACCACTCTCCCTCCCTCTTTCCTTCTCGCTCTCTCTCTCAGTCAGCTCTAACAACTTTGTTTTAGCTCCCAGTTGCAAGCAATGGGTGTTAATGCCTAAACCGAAACTAGCCTGAAACTAACTCAGGGCACACACACACAATGGAGTGTATGTGTGTGTTGGTGTATAAAAGTTGCTGCGACCATTTATGGTGTCAGTAAGGTACAGTGCAGCATATAATAATGGTCTTGATAATGATAATGATGCCTCTCTTTGGCTGCCTCGCACAGCACACAGCACACGGCACACAGAACGCCCTGAAAGTGGTGCAATTTGGTTGCCGGTTCTGGGCCTCTGGGTCTATAGATGGAGCTGTAGTTCTTTGCCATGGCCGCCACAGCCAGCAGACTTGTTGCTACTAGAAAGTGGCCAAAAAGGCAATTGAAGAACAACCAAAGCAAAACAAAAAAAATATACAGAAAAAAAATGTAAAATTGAAGTAAAGCATGTTGAGGAAAATGGCGCTGCACTCAATTTGGTAACTGACAGGCGGCCAGAGGAACAGACACGACCAGACGACGACGCTCGTCCCCTTTATGCCTGCTCCATTGACTTGTGGACTTGGTTCTGCTTCTGCTTCTGCGTCTGCGTCTGTCTTTGCTTCAGGTTCAGCTTTGGCTTCTGCTTCTGGTTTGGTTTCTTTTTTTTTTCTTCTGTTTTTGTTTTTCGGTTTCGAGCACAATCCAAACGTGAGCGAAACGTCAAGACTCGGACTCGGACTCGTGTCTTACATTATATATACATAGGTATATAGACCAGTTTTATGTCCAGCTCCTAACATGCTTCCGAATATTGTTTTTCGAGGCAGCGCAACAGGCTGCCAGACGATCATTCATACATCATTCATACCTTGACTACAGCCTTCAGTCTTAAGGAACTTATGGAACTTTAGATCATTTGGTATGGATATGGACATATTCGTGTGAACATATCAATCTATTCATATGTCCACCCTCTTATTCCTAATATACAAATGGTTTCAACTAGTTTCCCTATATAGGGATATAGGGATTCATCAGGGAAAATCTAACTTCTATCAATGAAAACTTTTAGGGTTCCCCCCTGCTCCGCAGGTAAACTCTCAAGGATAACTTTTTCCTAAGATCCTTTTAGAACTTCCTTTTCATATGGTTATATGATATATAACATATCAATAGAAATCTAAAGATATTCTTAGAATTATATCTTACCCATGCGGAAACCAAAAAGTCTAACGACTCATTGGGGAAGCTCAAATCTTTCTTCCCAATCTTCCCCTCGACTCATATTTCCTCTTCCTTTGTTTTTCTTACCTTTTTTATATTAAGCTCTTCTTCTTTGTTTTATAAATATATGCTTAATGTTGGCAAAAATATTCTCGTAGGATTAAGTACATCCTATAATTACTTTGATGCGGAAACAAGTTTCGGCGTAGATTTTCGTGATGGATCAATTGCCATTAGCGGATTTTGAACAAAGAGTGCTAAAGCTTGGTTGTTTTTACTTGTGGGGGTATCAAAGTATCAAAGCATCAAGAAAGGTTGCTGGTTCCATCGTCAGCGTCAGCGTCATCATCATCGTAATCAGCCTCATCATCATCATCAATTATGGAAAATGTTGTATGGCATGAGATGTGCGCTTAGTGCTGCTTGAATTATTATTAAGAATAATTGTTGAGTTGTCTGTTTAAAATTAGAAATGAGCCGGAAACCGGCTCCAACTCTGAAGCTTCGCAGTTCTAGAGATCTAGAGATCAAGAGATCTCCCAAAGCATCTCCAGTTGTAATTATTAATAAGCGAAGAGCCGATCATCATAAGAATCTTTATCTGATGCTCGTGCATACTATATGTATGTATGGTTATATAATTGACATTGAATCTCATCATAAAGTATTTATTATACTTGTACCTATAATGGCAACTAGGAACTCATTAGTATTACCTGCACCCGTACTCGTATTTGTACCTGACATTTTTCCATTGTGTTTTGTGTGAAAAATCGAAAAGTCAAAATAAAACGGAATTCAATTACACGGCGACAGCCAACGGAAATCCAATGAAGTTGTAAACGTTTCCGAGCGACCTTGAATATTTTTGCCAGATATAAATAAATATATATATATTATATACATGTGTGTGTGTGTGTGTGTGTGTGTGTGTGTGTGTAAAGGCTAAACCCTAAACCTTAATGAAGTATGAGCATCAACGGTTCTGTCAGTCGGGTTTGTTTCATTTTGTTTGCTTCCCTGCCGCCTGCCGGCAGCTCGAGGCTTGAGTTTGGGTTTTCGGACAGGGTTCAGGTATGGCCATAGGATGGGCACAAATAATACAATATATACGACGGGTATATGTGAAAAGGTATCGGCAACATTGGCATCATACACACCTGAATGATTAATTTCCTGTTTATGCGCACTTCGCTCAGCGTTCTTGTTTGTGCGGCTTCTTGGGCCAGAAGGACAGACCGAAAGACAGAAGGACAGACCGAGAGACAGACAGACAGACGGATAGATGGGCTGACGTACAGACAGGAACCGAAACGCGAAACGCTTTTTTGAAGGTTTTCCTCCTTGGCAATAAGTGTACTTGTACGAGAAGCATGTGCCATGTTTAGAGGTTAAATTTTTCGTCGATATTCGAGGATATGCGAGAATGCTCCTTGGATCTGGCTATCTGGTTGTATAGCTTGGGCTGGGATAGTTGGCAACAGTTAGCATGTTTTAGTGATATTACCGCAATTATTTTCGAGCCTCAGATCAGATAGTTGCACACATGTATCTGTCAGATACACAGTGCCTGTTACACGTGTAGCTGCAGCGCATCAACGTAAACGGCGTAACGAACGCCCGCTTGGCTCTCAGTCAATGTCCAACTACCTGACAGGTAGCTCAGCTCGACTCAGCTCAGTTCAGCTCGGCTCAGCACAGTTAAACTCACAGTGAGCTCTGCCTGCCTTAGTTGTGCGCTTTAGTCTCACCGAACCTGTCGTCAACGTCGCGTCTCATGCCTCTCCAGACCCTGAACGGGCCATTGTGTAGTAAATTTTGTTGTTTTTCTTTTTTATTTTTATTTTTTTCGGTTTTATTGTGTTTCGTGTACGATTTCAGTGGGAACACATCGAATATTGTGAATTGCTGAGAATATCAGATAAACCAACAACAACTACAACATAAAGAAAAACCCGAAAAAAAGCATTTACAGAGACGACGTAATTTCCAGGAATTTAGCAATTGAATTGAAATTGATTTTTTCGGACATCGAGCGTGAATGTTATATATGCTCGTAATGAATGAATCTGAACGTGATTGTGATTGTGATTGTGAATGTGAATGTGAATGAGAACAAGAACGAGAACCTGTATGCAAATGACACAACGCTTCTCCTTCTCGACGACGAGTACTCAAAACTGTGAGCTGTCTTTTATGGAGCACTGTGGCTCCTCTTACCAGTTTCTGCACTCTTACAACAGTTAAAGCTACAGTTACAGCCGTCAAATCACATCAAACCAGAACTGTAACAATCCATAAATCTAAATCTACACATCAATAAAAAAAACTCACAGATTGTGTGTGAATCGGAATATGCAAAATAAATGGTAAATAAACTAATTACAAACATTATTTTAGATACATAATTTTGTGTTTGTTTTCTTAAAATCTAATCTATAAATAGCTGTAACTGCGTCAAGTTTTGATTTCGGCCTTGTTAAGAGCAAATACAACACGATTCTGTATTGACTTTGAGAGCGTTTGTTTGCTCAATTTGCGCTGCTAGCGACTCGAATCTGGCTTGGGGTCATTTTGTAGCTAATGATTCCGATAATTGCCTTTGTGCGAATGCCTTTTTGTTCAATAGACAGCCCCTTCCAAATCTGTATCCAAATCTGAATCCAAATCTGAATCCGAATCCATATCCACGCCCAAAGTGGCTGTCGTTGTACATAAAATTGAGATTTGCATTGTTTGAGTCTAATTGTGGGTCGCCAGGTGTTATGGGTCTGGGCTAGGCCTATTTATGCAAATCATTGCAGGTACTTCAGTTTAATAGACACAAGCTAGATATATTTTTGATGGCTTATAAGCATAATTATTGAATTTGCCAAGTGCTAAACGCTCTTGACCCACTGACAGGTGACAAAAGGACAGACACAAAATTAAAAGACAAAAAATTGTATGTTTTACGCCTGAACAACGACAACAATAATAAGCAGAAAAAAGCACTTAAAGTGTTTAATAATATAAACTAAAAAAATAAGAAATATGCATAATGAAATCTGGCAAACGAATTGTGTATATTTGTATATATATATATATAGTCGTAATCTGATGTATCTCTATATAATTGCCAAGTGCTTAATGCAATTTGCATTGGGTTAATTGCACGACGTGTTCGGCAATGAAGAGATGCCATGAAAGATGGAACTGAATTGTGCTGACAAGTGTTGCTGTTGTTGTTGTTGTTGCTGTTGACGTGTGCCCCAGTAAATAAAATGTTTGTGGAACAGCTACTGAAATGGAGCCAATGGGCCAATTTGACAAATGTTGCTAAATGCAAAAATCAAAAAACTAAAAAAGAGATGTAAAAAAAATCATTTGTAAATTAATGAAATGGATTCAATGAAGCGTCGACAACATTGTTGTTGTTGTTGTGAGGCGTGTCTGGTAGAGATTTGCACCACTGGCCTCAGCAGTGGGCAACATTTAATTAGATTCGATTGAACAATCAATAAAAAGCAATCAACATCGGCGCGATCACAAACACAAACATACTTTTACCCGTGTCTTGTCGATGCTTGTCTACACGTATCTTGCAGATACAGATACAGAGACAGAGACAGATACAGATACAGATACAAAGAGCTTGCTAACAAGTGCACATAGCATTTCGATACTGAGATGGCGGCATCGTTAGTCTTAGACTAAACATAGCATTTTACATAATCAATATTTACATATTGTACATAGTCGTACTCTCTGTGAGAAACTGTGTCAATTCGACTGTGAAACGATTAGTAGTAGTTGTATCTTTATCTGTATTTGTAACTCTATATATTATATATGTATCTGATGGATAGGTAGCCGGTACCAGGTGCTAGCTGCTAGCTGCCAGTTGCCAGGTGCCTGGTGCCAATCCACGCAGATTCGTATTATGCACTATTATGTTGAACTTGTTTCACTTTGTTGTTTTTACTTTCGTTCATGCCGCTGCCTGGCAGTAAAATCAACAATAAACAACAAACAACAAACAAACAAACAAACAAAGATACATACAAACAATCGCATCTCATCTAGTTTTTACTTTCCTTTCTTTCCAAGCGGCGACAACTTTCAATTATAAACGCTTTAAGCAGATACTAAGATACATTTACTCTCGCACTCATAGATACTTAAAGACTTAGACACTTCCATTAACCATACACAAGTGATAATTGGATTTCGATATTTAACTGAATTACTCATAGAAACCGCCTTTCAGAAGCTTTCCTTATTAAAAATAACTTTTATTTAGCGATTTTTTCCACTTTTATTATAACAAACGCAATTCGAATTTAAAGTTGCGCCCAAAAATAACTTGTTTTTATGGTTAACTTCATTATTTTGATGGATACGTTTACAAGTTCAGGTTCAGGTTCAAATTGACTTATAACGAGCGTTTATTATGATCTTTAACTCCAGCAAAAGGTCAGCTCAACGTTTTTCATGGAGCTCTCCCTTGGGCCTAGAACAATTGAAATGACTTTGACTTCGGTTTCAATGAAAATTTAGTTAGCCAGATTATACTGTAGTTAATGCTATAGTATGCTAGACTAAAGAAAATTTAATAACTTTAATTAAAGTGTTAAAATTTTTGCATATTTCCATACAAATTCTAATTAACTCGTAACGCTGTCGATTTTTACTCTTTTTCTCTAGAACTCTGCTCGCTTCGTTCCTAGAACTGTTTAAAGTCAAACCAAAAAAGTTCAGTTCAGTTTGCTACCAAAACAAAAGCATTTAAATAACTATTGACGACGACCGACTAGGGGATGCCCTGTAATTAGAACGAAAGTAAACATAAGAAACTGTTAGCAGAGATTATAGATTAATAAATATAAAGAGAGAATATAATCATGAATATGTCTTACACTTGTGTGGATTATTCTGTCAAACACATATATAACTTGGATCAGGAATATATCTAGATATGTCATACCCATGGTCATATATATATATATCATACTCATGAACTTATAGATTATTCACCAAATTTCCCATCCAAGTTTGACAGTTCTAACACTCATAATCCCCGGTATCGATACCTTTCCTAACTTCACCTCAAACTCTTGACCAGCTCGGATATATACCCTACATCTAATGATACCTAGTACAGGGTATCTGAGAAGCACTTTGCTAGAGCCGGCAAGCTCAAGTGCAGTTTCGGCCAAATGGCATGTTAATGTTCAACTTGGCTTTGGTGGCAGCAATTTCAGTTCCAGACTTTGGTCGCACTTCCACTTCCAGTGCCGGTCTCCGGTCTCCGGCCTGCGATCTCCCTATCGCCGGTCTCTGTTCTCCATTCTCTGTTCTCTTCTCTCTCCGTTCTCAGAGTTTGAGCTGAAGTTTGTTGTGGTTACGCGCTGTTGCCTGCGACTTCTGGGGCTGGCGTCGGTGGTGCTGGTGCTGGTGCAGGTGGTGGTGGTGGCATGTCAGAACCTTTATCATGCTAGGCGTGTAGCAGAGTCTACTCAGAGTATATACAATGCATCTATTACATTGTCATACATAGGTTTTACTTTTTGTTGTACTCGTTCGAGTAGTTGTCGCCGTTCAATTCGAGTGCACAAAGAAAAGCAACAGAAAGTCACTCTCATAATGATGATGGTAGAAGCAGTTTTCTTTACCTGTTAATAACTCGTAATTTGATGCAGAAGTCGCCGTCTGTCGCCTAATATCTTGCTGCCAGCACTTCCAATTGCTGTCTCACATTCGGACTCGGATTTGGATTTTGGTTCCAGACACTGACTCGCCCAAGTTGCCAACGGTCCAGCGAATTTGGCCCTTCAACATGTCGCTGGGTATGCATATCACTTGATGTATCTGTGTGTGTGTATCTTTATCTGTATCTGTATCTTTATTTGTCTGTGTATCTGTATCGCTTGCAAATCTTCACCGTGTCCGGCGCCGCGTTTCTTTGCGAAAAAAGAAGAAAAACTATATACGTTTTTTTTTCAATAATAAACAGCCGTCGTCCACTTTGGTGCCTTAATTTGCGTTTATAACGCCGACGTCAGCTCGTAAACATTTTGTATAAACGATGTGAAGTTTGTTTTTTTGTTAAATTTGTTTTTCTGTTTTCTTTTTTCGGGCGAACGGGCGGTTGCACTTTAAGATACGAGTCCGAATTCGGACTCCGGAGAGAGGGTGTTGCTGCTGCTGCTGTTGGCCTGTTTCGTGGTCAGCAAATGGCAACGAACTTCAAGATAAAAGCTGTTGACCGTTGTTGTTATAGTTACAGATATATATATATCTTTTTTTTTGAGCTCAGCTCATTTAGTTACTTGTGCAAGCGTGCATAATTATTTTGTAAAATGTGCATTCCAAGTGATTGTGATAAGAGTTGTTATATTTCTTGCTCCTCAGTTTGTTTGCTGTGTGTGTGTGTGTGTTTGCTTGTTTTTAAGATATGAATGTGTGCCATCGCAAAGATAAGATGTTTTGACTCTTGTTTGACAAAAGCCAAAGACAACAAAAGCAACCGAACAACAACAAAAAAACAAGAAACAAAAAAAAAACCAGAAAAAAACAATCATTAAAATAATGACACAACTCTTGTCCCTGTTATGTTCGAGAGGCGATAGACGATCATTTGAGTCACTTATCAAAATTGTTTTCCATCAATGCTGCGAATTCAAAACAACAATTTATTGGCACTCTTGACATTGTTTATAATACTCCAACGATATTGTTGAAAAAGCTGTTTAAACATGCGTTTGCTATGACCAGATGGAGCTTAACCCACTTACGAGCACTACTTGAGAAATGCCCAAAGAACATAGATTTATACAGAAAACAAAGGCTTTGAAAGCACTTGAAAGTTTATCTTAAGTTGCTTCCTATGAATGAAAGCTGTTTAAGCTTATTTTATGTAACTTTTTACAGCTTAAAGTGTCGCCATCTGATTGAGACCTTGCTCTACCACTCAGGAGAAAAAGCTTTAAAAGCACCTGAAAAGTTATGTTAAGTTGCTGAAAGCTTCACGTACTACTGAAGATCATGAAAGCTTATCTTCAGTACTTCTTTAAGTTAACAGCTCAAGATACTTCTTACAGCTTAGAGCTTGCTCTTGCTCTACGACTCAGAACAAAAGCTTATAAAGCACTTAATAACTTATGTTTCTGCGTGCAGCTGAAAGCTTGACGATCTGCTCAAGGCTTAACAGTAGCTAGCTTACACTGTAAAAGCACATGAATGTTTCAATTAAGGTTTTTTTAAGCTGAAAGCTTGACAAACTATCTTAACTTGACACTGCACGATTAAGACTCAAAGCAAAAGCTTTGAAAGCACATTAAAGCTTATGTTAATACATTTCTTTAATATCTGATTAATACCTCTCTCTACTCCTCAAAAAGAAGCTTATAAAGTAATAAAAAAGTTATGTAAAGCTATTATTTTTAGCTGAAAGCTTGACAAACACTCAGAACAAAAGCTTTACAAACATGTTAGAGCTTAGGTTAAAAAACATCTTTCGGTTAAAAGCTCATGAAAGCATTACAAGCCTAAGCTTAAGGTAATTTATATAGCTTAGTTGTAAGAATTTCATTTAACTTGACACAACTCTTTTCAGAAAGCTTAACAAAGCTTTTACTCAAAATATTAGAATACAATTATTTGATTAAAGCACGTTAAGGTCAAGTTTTACTGCTTAAAGCTTGATAATCGGCACAAGAACTTAAGCAACACATGAAAGCCTCGGATTATTCTCTTCTCGCTTTCTTATTTGTCGTAACTTTTATTAGAATAGAAACTTATTAAGGCCATTAAGTAAGCTTAAGATTCTTATCGAAATGGCCAATATAATGGCTTAATGGGTTAAGAACTGAGCTTCAGGTCTCTTATCTGTACCATACACATGTATACATGTGTTCGTGTATATGTATAGGTAACCTGAGCGATGTTCTTTGTTTCAGCTTCGTATTGAAACAGTTGCTTTTAACGACTTTGTTTGCGAGTTTTATTTTCGTACGAGATTATGACAATGTTTTCACTGGCCGATCGGCTGACTGAATAAACGAAATAAAAAACTGAATTCAGTCCAGTGAAATTCGCAATCAGAAGCTATTGCCGCAATTCGTTATTGTATACATATATTGTATAATAAAAGAAGAGAGAACCCTAATGAAAGTCGGGCATAGTGTCATAATATATAGTATATTATATACATAATATGGCAAATTTGTAGCATTGTTGCAATCGCTTCAGAATTGCAGCTTTCACTTTCTCATATCGCAGTTTTACTTTCATTTCAAGACAACGTCTAAGAGTTTGACTTATTGTTCTGTGTTCAAGTTCGATTCTCATGCAAATCTCTGGCCCCTAACACAAACCCAATCCAAGAAATTCACAAAATTCACAAAATTCAAATGTGGCCAAGAAAAAAAAACCCTCTCATGTGAATCATTTCGTTTGAAAAATTGTTAAAGCGGATATTTTAGTGTGTTTCGTGTGAATTGAAGCCGGGCTTTGGGCTTTGAACTCATTAATAAGCTGTCGCGTATCTGCGTCATCTGAAGCCTTTCCTCTTGTCACCTAACCCAGAGCTAACCTCTCTCTCTCTGTTGTATGGCTCATTTCCAGATCTAATCGATGAGCAGCAACAACTTCAAGAGCCGCAACAGCGACCAGGCCCTTGTCGAGCAGCTCAGTCTGCCTAGAAGTGTCAAGCCCGAGGCCACGCCTACCTACAAACAGATATCTGGCGGCATGGCGACACTGCCACGCCCTGATGCTGATCAGCGCCTGCGCAGCGACTCCACCAATACACGCACATGCGTCTATATCGGAGGACCCACTGGTGTCAGCAATGCGGTCACCCTGGACCGCCGCCAGCCACAGCGCCTCTCCTGGCTGAACATGCGACGCGCCAAAGCCGATGCGGAGCTGCCGGCCGTAACACCCTCGCCACAGACAACGCGCAGCTGCATCTCGACGGTGTCCAGTGTGGTGGACAGTGGCGGCGGACGCACTACTGTCACCTCCGGACGCATAAGCTCCAGCGGCATTATCACACTCAGCGGCAGCAACAACACATTAACGGACATACAGGGCTACCACGAGCACGATCTACACGATGGCGTCTCCAAGAACTACTCCTCCGTCTCTGCTTCTGCGCACTCGACGCACAACATCACGACGGCATCCAATGCGAAGCTACTGCCCGCCGCCGAGGATGAGTCAAACCAACAGGTAAGTCTCTGACCCGCATCTAGATATGGGATTCTCATATTACTGTATTTCCGGATTCTGTTATTTTTAGAACAGAATGAAAAGTAACATGACGATTTCTGTTGATTTCCTCTCAATACTCATACACTCATAAGCACGAGTAGCATTCGTGAATGATTCATTTATATCGCTTGGAATAATTCTAATCCGTTAAATAATGCTCCAAATATGTCAAGTGTACGTGACCCAGGTGTCCAGATCTTTTCGCATTCATAGTGCAGGTATTTCTCCCATTAGATTATATCGATGGCAGTGCCAAAAGCTATCGAGAATCGTTGGAATTGCTCTTTAATGACGACTACGTGCGATATGGGCTATACTTGAGTCTATCCAAGTGGAATCTGTTGTGGTTATATACTTGCGTTGCTCAGTGTGAAGTGTGACACAAGTGTCCAGAGCTTTAGGTATTCATAGAACAGGTATTTTCCCCATTCGATTGTATCGATGGCAGTGCCAAAAGCTATCGAGAATCGTTGGAATCGCTCTTTAATGACGACTACGTGCGATATGGGCCATATTATTGATACCAGTGTTAGTATCTATCCAAGTGGAATCTGTTGTGGTTATATACTTGCATTGCTCAGTGTGAAGTGCGACCCAAGTGTCCAGATCTTTAGGTATTCATAGAGCAGGTATTTTCCCCATGGATTGTATCGATCGTCAAAGCTATCGAGCATCGTTGAAGTCGCTCTTTAATGACGACTACGTGCGATTTGGGCTATATTATTGATACTAGTGTTAATATCTATCCAAGTGGAATCTGTTGTGGCCGTTTACTTGCATTGCTCAGTGTGAAGTGTGCATAACATTTTGCCATGTGTTAATTTTGGCGCTTATTATTTGGTTTTTGTGATTTCTGTTTCGTTTATTTATTTGTTTATTTAGTATCATAATATGTGAGTGGTCGATGGAGCTGATGGAGTCGATGATGATGCCGATTACAAGTACTCAATGTGATTGAGAAAACGTGTTCCCCTCGAGAGATACGAGTATATCCATGGACTGCAGGCCTTGGCTCGAGCTCGAGCTCATTGTTGTTGACATCTTGAAATAACTTTTGGGTCGTTAGTCAAAAATCAGGTTGACTCTTTGTTTTCCCACTGTTTTTGTTTCTATTTATTTTATTTTTCTTGTTGTTTCTTTTCTTTTAGTAGGTTGGTTTAATGCGCCTGGTTTATAGGGTTGTCTGTTCAACATCATAAAACTAGTTTCGGCATTAGTTTAGTGCGCCGTTTGACTTTTATTTGGGTTAGTGAGGCACGGGCTTGCCCGAGAGACTCGTACTGACTTCCCACTGATGAGTACTGACCACAATGCATCTCTGCCACCCCCTCCCCCGTTTTACCCCAGGGGTATTCAATTGTTTGTTTGTTTTTTAATCTACAGTTTGCGTTAATTGCATTTGCCATTCATGTTCTTCTCTTTCTTCTGGTTTGAGTTTAAAGTGCACGTTGGAAATATATGCCTAATAGTCGTAGCTGCTAATTGGCTTTAATTAGGTTATAGCTTCAACTGGAGTGTCCTTAATTTGAAATAACGCACACTTAATTAAGTTTTAATTGTTTCTAAGCGAAAATAGTTTAACCTAATTAAGAGTAAGAGTCATTTTTGATTAATTTTACTAAAAAGACACTTGCTTGTTCTCATGATTTGCTTTTCTTTAGTTGAAAAGAGATTCCGTAATGCTTTTGATTTGGGTATGAATAAAGTCAGCAAATCCTTACATACAGACGTGTCCTCTATTACCTGTAGAATTTTTACCTGTACAATTGAAATTGTTGCACTTATGTCCAACTTGGGACTTCTTGGCTTATGCACTGCTTCCACATCCATCTTTGGCAAGGAATCCATAGGTACTCGTTTTAGCAGATTTAAAACAGATACAAACAGGATATGATTTCTAGGGTATTGCCTCATCTGAATCGAGGGTGTTTCATAGTCGAGCATTCGTCTTTTTAAGTTGCTTTAAAAGCCAAAAGTTGTCTTATGCCAGACCGCGGGATGAGGTGTTTAAGTTTCCCAACAAGTTGTGAATCCTGGACGACAGTTCCTAGGTTCGATTTCCAGACAGGATAACAAATGCTACTTTGCAAACGATTTGTGATGCTACTTGGATGAGAATTCCTGGGTTCAATTCTCATTTCAACTAGGATAATAAAAGAGTAAAAGTTAAAAGGTTGTCCTATAAATTTCCTCTCACAAAGTTTTCATTTGCTGGCCCTGTGGGCAGTGGCATTGAAAACTTTTTTTGGATGCTGGACGAGAGTTCCTCGGTTCGATTTCCATAAAGGATAACAAAATGCTGGCGCCTTATAGTTGCAGGCGCATCAGCTGCGAAACGAATTGTGAAGCTCGGAGTTCCTAGGTTCGATTCTCAGCCAGGATACTTTTTTTGCTGGACTAAGAGCCAAACTCTTTCTTGCGATGCTGGACGAGAGTTCAATCAAACCTTGATAAAATACGAGTGAGTGCAGTTCCAAATCTTGGCAAGAATGTCCGATGAAACATGGTACATATTCTCAAATATTACATCAGCTATCGTTTTCAACTGCTGGCCCGGTGGGCGGAAGCGTTGAAAACTTTTTTGGAAGCTGCACAAGAGTTCCCGTGTTCGATTGCCATAAAGGATAATAAAATGCACACTGACCTGGTGGACGAGGGTGCATCCATCAGTTGCCAATGCTGGGAGTTCCTGGGTTCGATTCTCAGCAAGGATAGTACAATGTTTGGGAGTTCCTGGTTCTATTCTCAACAAGTATACCAAAAACTTGTAAACTATCGTTTTCATATGCTGGCCCTGTGGGCAGTGGCGATGAAAACTTTTTTTGGAACCTGGACGAAAGTTCCTGGGTTCAATTTTCACATAGGATAACAAACTGCGGCTCCTATAAACGCAGGTGCCAAACGAATAGCGAAGCTGGGAGTTCCTAGGTTCGACTCTCAGCAAGGATACTATTCTTGCCTGAAAGTTTTTGGTTCCATACACACTGCACGGTAGTTCTTGTGATGCTGGACGAGAGTTCCTTGGTTCGATTTCCATAAAGGATAACAAAATGCTCGCCCCATATACGCAGGTGCATCAGTTGCCAAACGAATTGTGAAGCTGGGAGTTCCTAGGTTCGATTCTCAGCCAGGATACTTTTTGCCTGAAAGTTTTTGTTTGCCAGGTGGACTAAGAGCCAATCTCTTTCTTGCGATGCTGGACGAGAGTTCCTGAGTTCGATTCTCAACAAGGATAACAGAAACCTGAAAGCTTAACTTTGTCTTAAATATCACGATGTTTCCTAAAGTTATTCTGGCACCCATCTGGAGATATGGTATCCAGGTATACGGCATAGCAGTACAATCAAACATTGATAAAATACAAGTGGGTGCAGTCCCAAATCTTGCCAAGAATGTCGGATGCAGCATGGTACTTATTCTCAAATATTACATCAGCTATCGTTTTCAACTGCTGGCCCGGTGGGCGGAAGCGTTGAAAACTTTTTTGGAAGCTGCACGAGAGTTCCCGTGTTCGATTGCCATAAAGGATAACAAAATGCACACTGCCCTGGTGGACGAAGGTGCATCCATCAGTTGCCAATGCTGGGAGTTCCTGGGTTCGATTCTCAGCAAGGATAGTAAAATTTTTAAGAGTTCCTGGTTCTATTCTCAACAAGTATACCAAAAACTTGTAAACTATCGTTTTCATATGCTGGCCCTGTGGGCAGTGGCGATGAAAACTTTTTTTCGAAGCTGGACGAGAGATCCTGGGTTCAATTGCAGATAGGATAGCAAAATGTTGGGGGCCCTATAGTCGCAGGTGCATCAGTTGTCAGACGAATTGTGAAGCTGGGAGTTCCTAGGTTCGATTCACAGCGAGGATACTCTTTTTGCCTGAAAGTTTTTAGTTCCATTCACACCGCACGGTAGTTTTTGTGATGCTGGACGAGAGTTCCTGGGTTCGATTTCCACATGGGATAACAAAATTCTGGCCCCATAAATGGAGGTGCATCAGTGGCCAGACGAATTGTGAAGCTGGGAGTTCTTGGGTTCGATTCTCAGAAAGATTCTATTTTTGTATTAAATAGCTTCTAGTGTCCTGTAGGGCCTGTAATGCTGGCTGAGAGTTCCTTGGTTCTATTCTGAACAAGTATAACAAAATTCGTTAAGCTAATGTTTTCATATGCTGGCCCTGTGGGCAGTGGCGATGAAAACTTTTTTTGGAAGCTGGACGAGAGTTCCTGGGTTCAATTGCAGAAAGGATAACAAAATGCTGGTCCTGTAAACGCAGGTGCCAACAAATTGTGAGGCTGTGAGTTCCTGGGTTCGATTCTCAGCAAGGCTACTATTTTTGTCTGAAAGCTAAATAATTCCAAGCGCCTGCTCTGCCCAGTGGACGAGGTGACAAAGTTTCCGATTGAGTTGTGAAGCTGCATGGGAGTTCCACGGTTCGAGCCTCGGCTAGAGCAACAACTGCCTGAAAGTATGCTGTACTTTTTTTAATATTATTTTTTGTTTTTAATATGTTGAGGCTGATCATTTGCACACAAATACTTGGGTGTCATACTAGACAGAAGCCTCACATTCGAAAGACACGTTAAGGCACTTCAGCACTCATATAGAGACAAACTAAAAAGGATGTCTTGGCTACTTTCTGCTAAAAACAAAATGTCGCTGGACAACAAAGTAAAAATGTACAAGTGCATTTTAGCTCCCAGCCTATTCTATGCCATGCAGGTGTACGGTATTACTGCCAAAACGCACCTTAACAAGATCCGTGTGCTTCAATCAAAAACATTGAGGATGATCTCTGGTTCTCCATGGTACATAAGGACAGCCAATATTGAGCGTGACCTTAAGGTGCCCAAAATAGGTGATCGAATACAAGTGATTGCCCAAAAATACTCCGAAAGGCTAGGAGCTCATCCAAACAGTCTAGCTAGGCGCCTAAAGACTGTCTGTCATCGTACAAGAGTAAGGAGGAGACTCAAACGCCACCACCCTCAAGACCTCCTGAACCGGGTCTTGACATGAAGACCTCCGATCAATACTCAGACGTACTTCGCAGAATTACCTCTTAAACCTCCCGTTATAATTTTCTTTAATTCATTTGTTATGTTTTGTCATAATTAATTTTGTTATTATTTTTAGTTTTATTTCTGATTTGTTTAAGTTGCTTTGATTAAGTAGCAGTATACTCATCCTTCGTAATATAATAAAAAAAAAAAAAAAATATGTTGAGGCAATAATATGTAGCATACGCTCAGGGGTTACGATTGTGTTCGTCGCTTAAATCTTTTGTTTGTATGCAGAAAATATTAAGGTATACATTTATAGAAATAATTAAGAGCGCAGAAAATAGAATTGTGCACAATTGTTGCGCTCAGGTTGATTTTTTCTTATATATTTTTTTTGGTGCATTGCATTGCATTCAAAAATGTTGGTTTTTATTCGCAATAATATAATAATTATTCACATGCGCGAATATGAATAGTGATACCTAAAGACAAACTCATTTGCAATTGCTTGCCACAAGAGGCAGACGCCTCGTGGCTTGTAGGTGTGTGTGTGTAGAGTACACACACATATAACAATTTAGACTATATATATACACTTGTATCTGTTACTTCATCTCTTATGCCTTTTCGTTTCCAATTCGCTGATTAACAAGTTCAACAAAACGAAAATTGTGCAGCGACTTTCGGTGCAAATTCGGCGACGCTAGTTGCACGTTTTGTGCGTTAAAAGCCACAGCCCAGTTTGAAGTATTGACTCACTGACTGACTGACTGACTGCATGGTTGACTAACTGATTTGGTGTGTGTTGTTTTAAATGATGACGTCATTGACTGTTGCACTCAAGCATTGATACAAATCAAATACCCGCAGAAACCGGCTCAACTCTTTGTGCTCTGTGGGAAGCAATATTATAATTGGCGGTTATTAGAACTGCTTGGACGGACATGATTTTTGAAAGCTGCCTCCGCAGTGAAAGTGGGCTTATACTCGTATGTGGACAGTGGTCACTGGACAGAAGAATTTTGATATCTGTATGTGTGTTTGCTGCGCTTACACAGAATCCAAATGTAGACGACAATTGGGCAACCGAAGTGAACTGAAGTCAACGCAACGCTACACTGCGCTACCGGGTTGGGGTGTAACGGAGCACTTGGCTAGTTAGCGATATGGCAGCTGCATGGCTTCATGATTCCGACTCCTTTCACTTGCCACTGATTAGACGAGACCCAACCGAATTTATTCGTAAAACAATAGCCATGTCACACTTCTCCTACTCTATACGAGTAGCAAAAGGCAGTCACTCCAAGAGACTCCAACCGCAATGCTCCAGTGCCCCCAGATGCATCCCAATATACTCGTACGTATCTCATACATACAGCATTAGCAGTAAGTAGCGATACAAAGGGATTGTCCGAGTGTACACGACTTTTGCACAATGCATTCGACTCTTATTCAATCTGTTGACAAAAGATTTTCAGTCACCTTTTGTGGCAAGTCTCATTGTGGACACATTTTCACACTCCAATTTCATGAGTTCAGTTTCGACAATTGACAGACGCATAAAACGAAAGAAAAAAACTATATGAAATTGAAATTGTAAAGTCGCCTTTTAAATAATTCCAATGCCGATACTTAAAGAATAGTGAATTCTATGTAATTGTCATATATATCATTCGAAATCAATTCTATATAGAAAAGTGTCGATACTCGTAATAATCGTATATCAAAGAAATACGTTTACAATTATAGGCCACTTTCAGACGATTTCCATCGTTTTTAATTGGCCAGCCCTCGCTTTTACTTTTGCCGACAAAACTGAGCTGCGAGCTGCCTTTAAGGCCTTAAATTCTCTTTAAATGAAACCAAATTTCAACGGTCACTTTGTCCATTTACTCGCTTATATGTTGGTTATAATGCCAGGCACACACAACGTGGCAAAAGCCATCAAATGCTTATGAAAATAAAGCAATTATGAATGCTAAACGTAAGGCCAAAAGTAAAAATTCTATACCACCAAGCAGACACACACACACACACACTCACTCGCACACACAGCGTGACAGCGAACTGAAGGTAACTTGTTACTATGAAATACCCTTTACTTGTTTTTACATTTACTACGTAATGTTTTATGTTTGCTTTATGTATGCCATAAACTAATTATAAACTAAAAATAATTGTGTTGTATATCTAGGGTTCAACTATGCCTAAGTGAACCTTCTTTGAGTTGAGGTGTTAGGGTTTATTTTGAGTAAAGAAGGAAAAGGCAAATCTTTCAATTGAGTTTTCGTTGAGACATTTCAAAAATCTTCCAGATGTAGTAAGGAAATATAGATATATTATACCAGCATGATATCTGAATCATTCACAAGCCTCTTTGAGTTGAGCAGCTTTATTTTAAAAGACACAAATGCTGCCAAGATTTGTTTAAGCCAATTTGATTATATTCTAAATATAAATATCTGATATCTAAAGGCTATCTTAATCAATTTGAACCCTCGCTGAGTTCAGATTCTGGAGCTACTTTAGAGTAAACAAAGAAAATGCATATCTTTCTTAGATAATTTAAAAATCATCTAGATATAGTACCAAATATTAGTATCAATATATATATATATATGTGATACCTAAATCCTATCTGAATGCTCTCTGGGCTCAGATTCTTGAAGTTCTTTAGAGTAAAGAAAGATCTTTTTGATATAGTAACAAAATATCAGTATCGATATAGATATCTGCTTCATTCTGAGCCCTCTTTGATTTGAGGTGCTTGAGTTTATTTAGAGTAAAATGTAGTAAAGACAAAACTTTCCGTGATTTCTAGATATAGCAAGAAAATAAAGATATCTGGTGCCTAAACGCCATCTGAATCATTCCCTCTTGATGCTTGAGTTTATTTTGATTAGAAGGTAGAAGAGAGAAAAGTATCCAACAATTCTTTAGGTTAATTTGAAAATCTTGTAGATATAGTAATAAATATCAGTATCGATATAGATATCTGATACGTAAAGGCTATCTGAATCCTACTGAACCCTTTCTGAACTCAGATTTTATAAGAAAGTGTAAGAATCTTTTAGACATACCACAAACTAGTTCAGTACATTCTACCTGTCAACGCCTGCCAGGTAGAGGTACATACCCTATACCATATACCCTATAAATATATATTATTATGCGTGGTATTGGCTGTTATGTTTCGTCGAGTGACTGCGCCGCAATTAATGCTTATCAAACTCACATTCGGGAAAGTCACGCTTTAAGCCGAAGTTGTTTTGGCCAATCCATCAAGAGCTCGTCCAATGGGTCGACATTTCCGTTGCAAGATATTCGAACGTTTTATGGCCAGGGCCTCAATCAGTCAATATACTCGTCGTAGAGGGCTAATAATCAAATCGATTTGTACTTATATATATATCTATATATGTATTTGAATGTAAATTTAAATTTGAATTTCCGTGCCTAGGAGTAACTCATAAAATTCTGAGTACTGTCGAATAACAATCACAATTGTTGCTGTTGCTGTTATTTTTATTGTTGCTATTTTTTCGCATTGTTGTTCGACTTTGAGAACGTGAGCGTCAGTTATAATATTATTATTTTCTATTAACATGACTTCTACCCATATAGCTGATCCGTTTAATATGTTTTTTTTTCTACTTCTATTGTGGCGCACACTGAGCGTCATTAATTATGGGCCGAGACAGCAAGATTGACTTCAATTTTGAGCTGGAGATCGGGTTCAGGTTCAGGCTCAGGTTCGAGATTGGGTTCGAGATGATGCGCCAATTTCGCTCGCATGCTTACATAATAATTATGAAATTATGAGATTGCCTGGACTGCTGTGGTTAGAACGTGTTAAAATGAAATTTAATTTAACTGTGTGAAGCGCAGACGCAACGGCCAAGACTAATGGACGGGTTTTCTCTTTGCTTTGCCATTATATTAGCCCACTTCCTGCCCCGCCGACCTCCCTTCCTGTCTATGGTCTATATATGAATATATACATACGAGCTAATTATTTTTCATTGTATGGGAACTCCGCGACATAGAGAGCTGTCTTCTTGAAGAGTTTCTAGCCATCTTCAGAACTTTCAATTAGACCGACCTGTGCAGTCGCTGTCGCAGTCGACGTCGCCGTCGCAGTCGCAGTTGGAGTCGGAGTCACAGCTTGTGGGCGTATTTTAGTGCCGGTTGAGAGTGGAAAACATAGACAACAGCCATAAGACAACAGAGAGATAAGAGAAATAAAAACATAAAGTGTGTAAAACAAGACGCGGTAAAATGTATCAAACATTTGTTGTTTAACACACGCACACACACACAGATGGAGAGACATAAATGGTTGAGGCGATTCAGTGAGGCGTACCTTGTGGTATACTCGTAGTATGAAGCGTGTGTGCATATAAGATGCGAATCTGGCTGCGTACTAAACGCGCTCACTGTTCCACTGAGAAACGAAGTGTAAACATACACGAAGCTCGTCGGTGAGCGGTTCGGCGATCGGCAGTCGGTGCTTGGGCGCTAACTTTGCGCAGCGACTGTGCATAGAAAGCCACGCTTTAGAGGCTGACGGACGCCCAGTCGGAGTCAGTTCTGCATTAATGAGAGAGCAGTTCGGTTCATGCTCGCTCCGCACGCTACGTGTGGTCGCCCCCAGTGTTAAGTCAAGCCAAGACACCAAGATTCCACCAAGACACCAAAGTTGCCACTCAGTTTAGCCAGGCCTAAAAGCAACTACAGTGAGTGGCGCGTTGAAATGCTGCAGCTACGGTTTAGATTGCGACTGTTTTTTTTTGTTGTGGTTGGAAAAACTAAGAAAAATCCCATAAATTGGCTGCAGAGCCGCACTTATTAATGAAAAACTCGTTTCGGTGGCACATACGATTTTCCAATCAAAATTCGCCTGCGCCCAATTTTCATTGGTAGCGAACCATTTGCGCAGACGCAAACGCAAACGCAGTCGCATGTCGCCGCTGCTCAAGCGATGAGTGGTCGTCCGCAACGCGTAGCGAATGCATTTCCCCCTCTTGAACAGTTGAACGATTGAATAGAGTGTGAATGAGTGCTAGTGTGTGTGTGTATGTGTGTGTGTGTGTTCGAATGAGTGCGAATGCGAAACGAATTCGCGATTCGCATTGATTGCCTTTTGCTGCGTTACGCATACGCCGTGTGTACGAGTGTAGATCGCGCGCGCGCGCCTAACTGCTTTTCCGCGTAATGCTAATGCTAATGCCTGCAATCCATATCTAATGACAGACTACCGTATATCTTCGTTTACGGAACCAGCACGCGTCGGTGTCACTTCGATGCCTCTCTCAGTGACGTCAAAGAGCAACTGAAGCAGCAGCAGCAGCAGCTGAAAGCAGTTAAAGCTCAAGCGGCGGCAGCAGCAAAAGTCGCTGATATACGATGCGATTTTGGCGTTGGCAATTCGCAAAAGACATTCAATAAGCGGTTCAGGGCTAAGAAATGAAGGTGTTGCCAATTAATATTCGTCGTAACGCGATAACTTGTTCCACATGCATTCATTTTGTTTCTTAGTT
The DNA here is from genome assembly GCA_035045065.1 of Hirtodrosophila trivittata. Lineage (NCBI taxonomy): Eukaryota > Metazoa > Arthropoda > Insecta > Diptera > Drosophilidae > Hirtodrosophila > Hirtodrosophila trivittata. The sequence goes on along the minus strand of JAWNNK010000813.1, from coordinate 7,061,627 downwards.
TTCATAAAATATAATATGATTATTTTTTTTTTTATTGTTTTGTTGACATAAATGGAATTTTTTTGAAATGTTAAAAGTCGCTCGGCGCATTAAAAAACAGACAATAATCCCCATAAGGAATGGGAATAAACAGAGTGATATATGAGATATAGATTGTAGTTGAACTACTACTATCTAATATCTAGATAATAATACTTATGTCTATTGTGTATATAGATCCTTTGTCATATGATAGTATATCGAGAACCCACGAAAATTATATGAAAGAAATATCAAATGCAAGAAAATGACAAATTCTTCTGCACCTATAAACATTATAAGATCTGTCCAAAGATGGAAATACCAACAACAAAATATCTAGCCGATTATCTATATGTTGTCCATGAGGATGTGCCGTTTAGATATTATCGCAAAGTAAGTGCTACTCTATACTGATTATATACACATATATATAACATACACATACCAACAAAAACTATAAAGAAAATTAGATGTTGTTTTATGCTTGACGTGATTTAATGTGAGTCTTGTTAAGTTCGAGTCGAGGTACTCTCCATAGTTAGTTACTAAGTTAGTTAGTCAGTTATGAGTATGGAGCATGCATGATACGATAGGCATATTATAATATTACCTACGATACGAGTCTAACCATCAAAAGACCGCTTGGGGTTGGGCTTTGTTTACATTTTCACTGTGCGGTTTTCGCTTTATTAACCGCGTTTACTTGGGCGTCTCGCTGTCGTATTGTCCGTTCGTCCGGCTCGTCCGTCGTTGTGGTGGTTAGTCCATCCGTCCGGATAACTGAGCGTCACAATTCGCGCTCTCTTCAATGAATTTCACTTAAAAGCGTTCCACTGGCAAACGATTTTATTTTTGTTGTATTTGCGTTTTTTTTTCGTTTTTTTTGCTTTGAGCTGTTAAGTTTTTTTTATTTCTTATTATTTTTTATTATTTTTATTTTGCCTTTTCGGTTTTGAAAGTATGTACAGCTGTTGTTGCTATTGTTGTTGCTGTAGTCGTTGGTGTCTGTGTGTGTGTGTGTGTGTGTGTGTGTGTTTTTTTCGCCGCGTCTAATGGGCTTAAGCGGTACGTTTCGCAGGCGTCGACAACATTTTGGCCTCTTCACAGACCTTCATAATGGGCTCTACTTTCTTTTGCTGCTCATTACGCGATATATAAATATAAGAACCTCAAATGGGAAGCTGTCTCCCTCTCACTCTCTGTCTATATGTGTGTGTGTAACAAATACAGAGATAAAGTAAATTGTATAGGTAAAGTAAATAATAGCAGTACTTAAAGTTACACAAGTCGAAAGCGGAAGTTACCGGAAGTGAGTGTGTATTGTGGGTGTACGAGCGTATTATAATTCAGCGTTGACACCTGTCACTTTGATTGTATTCAACTAATGCCCTCTCTCTTTTCCCTCCTTCTCTTTCTCTTTCTCTTTTCAGACAAAGTGTTCGGTGTTTCGTGGCCTTGTACTCTGCATTTGTCTGAACGTCAGCTATGCAAATGTGGTGCGCTTCCCACGTGAACTGGACCGCTATGGATCGGCCTACCTGCTGCCGTATGTCGTGCTCCTATTTCTAGTCGGGCTGCCCATGATACTGCTTGAGATATCTGTGGGCCAGTTTCTGGGCCAGGGGGCGGCGCACACCTGGCGTGCCTCGCCCATATTCAAAGGTAAGCAACAGTTGAAATTGTTAGAGAGAACTTGCAACAGCTTGGCTGCAGCTTTAAAGCCAACCCCATAAGTTCTGGGGGCGGCAAAAGCTGTGCAGTTGCAACCCCCAGGACCGAAAGCTCAGGCGAAAGCTGCACAAAGCGTGCAATGGCTGCACTTGCTTGTAATTCTCAAGTTGCAATTCGGCGATGTGTTACTTAAATACAAGGTCCAAGTGCAGGACATTCGGGGCGGTCGTGCATTCCGCAGTGACGACGGTTGGACACATCCCGTTTATCCCGAATCTGAAATTGTGTCCGTTTGGATGAAGAAGTAGACGAAGACGAAGCAGGAAGAGATGAAGAAGAAGAAGAAGAAGAAACATACAAAAGTAAAAGATGCGATGCAGCAGCTGATGAACAACAAGAAAATATACATGATGTGATGTTGATGTGAACCGATTGCAGAAAAACAAAACAAAGTATAAAAATGGACGCTGAGCAAAACTCTGTCTCTGTCGTCATCCTCAAGAAGTAAAAACAAAAAAAAGACAAAAAACAAAAACAAAAGAAACAAAAAAATATAAACGCAAACGCAAACGCAAACGCAACTGATGACTGCAAATGCAATTGCACGTGATGATGATGATGATGATGATGATAATTGATGATGACGATGATGATGATGATGAAAAACGCAAATGCAAAATAATGATAAAATGCAAACTTGCAAATACGAGAAGCACAAGAGCAACTATATAAAATATATAAAAAGAAAAAACAACAAAAGTCTAAAAACAAATGAAAGAGCAAAAATCACGAATACGCAAAGTTGATGATAAAATAAAATGACAAAATCTATCAGACCAAAAGTATATCAATGCAAACAAAAAAACGTATAAAAAAAAACACATAAAAAAATACACTAAAAAAGAAGAACTAACTTAAATGTGACCTTAGTAGATAAATGATTCATCATCGTGTTATCAGGAAAAAACAAAAAACTCTGAAAAAATATAAAAAATAATAAAAAAAAATAATAAAAAAAACAAAAAAAAAAACGCAAATATGCATTGGTGTGTGGTCCCGTTCGTGTAAATCGCTGGCGCGCCAAGATATTCGGCACAACTAGCCCCCTCCTCCAAAGAAGACGCTGAGGAGCCCCGCCGGCCGGTCTGTGTGGGAATCTAACAAAACCATCAAATGTGTGCCGGGCCGGGCTTCTCCGACGCTCTGGCCCCCGAACCTGGAAAATACCGAAAATAACATCCGTCGACTCCTCTCGAAGCCCGTGGTGAGAGTGAAAGAGAGAGTTCTCTCTATCCAGTCTCTCTCTCTCTCTCTCTCTCATCCCTCCAAGCCCCAACAGGGAAACTGGGCCAGTCTTTGCGGCAGGATAAACCTTGTGCCGGACAGGGAGGCGCGTCCAACAAAAATAACCATAGAGACGTTTAAGGCAAAATCTAAATGAACAAAAGTATAAACCAAAAACAATTGAAACGAGGAAAACAACAAACGAATTCAAAAATGAGCAATATGAGAGCAAACATACTAAATAATGGCAAAAAGCAAAAATGAAACTGCAAATTACGACACAACACCTCGAAAAAGACCTCAGTATAATACCACATAATGCCTGGGTGCTGCAAAGGAATGCCTGGCAGGTACCGCCCCTTTTTTTTCATTTTCGATTTTGGATTTCCAAAATTCGATATTGGATATTGGATATTGAATATGGCATGTTCAGTCTTCGACTTTGACTCTCGTCTTAGCCAATATTCAAATTATAATACTTAAAGATTTTAATTTCGAAACATATTTCGTTTCGTTTTGTTTCGTACTCACACAGATAATACCTATATATAAAGAGTATATAGATATGTGCACTAGTTTCCTCAACTACTCGAATTCCAATTGCAAACAAATGTTTTGCACTTTTTACTCTACTTGCCCGCAAATGGCATTTGCTCAATATTTGACATAATGAGATGTATACAAACATAATTAGGGACTTGTATATTTATGGATTATAAATATATAATCGTATATATCGTGTCCATATCTCATATCTTATCCATATCTGAACATATCCAGCAAAGAATCTGCCCAGGCAAACAGCTAGTTCTCCTTTCAAATGGTAAATATTGCATATTAAGTATACGCAACGTTGCCATCTTCCACTATGAAAGCTCACCTAAATTTGGAGGAATTTCACTGTGAACTCAGATCTAATAATATATCCTTCGCGCTTTTATTAATCAATAATATATGTTTATATCTAGTTCAAAATAACTGCAACTATATTTGAGTACTCACTCGTTTAGGTCCTCCGCTTTGCTTCGTGAGTTTCGTATATATATGGACTGTAACTATAGTTATCCTTCACTTGTTGGCAGTGGCAGCTTCATGTTGCTTGCACCAATGCAGCTACCTGAGAATGAAAAATAGTTTTCTATATACTTCCATGTTTCTCTTGTTGGTAGAAACATTATCTATATCCCCACATATCTAGCATTGAATTTGTCTAGGGGAATTTAACAGCTAATTGCTCTCAAATGGCAAATATCACATATTAAGTATACGCAACGATGCCATCTTCCATTTAGTAAGGCTGAAAGTTGCTGTGAAATCGGTTCTAACAATATATTGTTCCCATTATTATTCTATAATATATTCTTATATCTAATTGAAATAACTTTAATTGAAATATTTTTCTACTCACACGTTTAGGGGCCTCTATTATCAGCCGCTTTGCCTCGTGGGTTTCGGCCATCTGGATATCACTGCAGGCCGTACTAGCGCTGGCATACATAGGCATGTTCGCCTCCAATACAGTACCCTTTCGCGAGTGTGTGGGTAACCTAAAGCTGAACATGGTAAGTGCCATTTGTGGTGTACTCTTCTATTCCATGACTAACATGCAATTCAATCCGTAGAATGGCTACACCGTAACTGGCAATAGTGGACAGGAGTGCCTGCAGCAAACCTTTCTGACACCCTTCTGGCGCAATCCGCTTTACTTTGGACTGCTCGCAGCAGGTCTGATTGGCCTTTGGATAGTGGTCATGCTGTGGTAAGTAGGAGCTGGAGTGTTTCTGGTTTGCCTTTATTAATTTTGATTATTCAACAGCACTCACAATGGTAAGATTCTGCGGCGTAGTTTGTTTGTTTACGGTCTGGCAGGATTGTGTTTGCTCTGTGCACTCACCGGCTGGGAGGTGCGCAATTCCTTCTCGAGACACTACTTTCCGGAGCTGTGGGCCTTTGATAGCACCCTGTTGGCCGAGAGCAACATCTGGTTCAATGCCTTGATGCAGGTGCTCTTCTCGGTGAACTGCGGCTTTGGCGCCCTACCCATGGTGACTGGCAAGTTCCTGTACAAGGGCGATGCAGTACGCACATCAGTTGTGTATCTATGCTTCAACCTGCTGATCAATGCCATTGCCGTGACGCTGTTCATGGTGCAGTTTGATCTCTCATCCAACGGCTATCAGCCCATGGATGAGCTTAAATCACTGACCGCCATCTACGACCGCGTCCTATACGGCTCCCAAACGGAGAGTGAGCTCATGCGTCATCTTATACCATCGCTCATCTATGCGCTCATCATCCTTTCGGCGCTCGTCTCCATCACCGTTGCCGTATACACCTCCACACGTCTGGTGCCACGTCGGCCCAACTATGTCGTCTGCCTGATAGCCCTGGTGGTGGCTGTCATGTCCTTTGCGGCACCCAAGTTCCTGATAGCGCGTGTGCTGGACTCACGCTTGGTGGGCACTCTGGTCATCACGGCGCTGGTGTTTGAGCTGATTGCCATCACGTGGATCTATGGCGCCAAGAACATCTATACGGATCTGGAGTTCTCGATTGGTCGACCCATTTTCAAGGGCTGGATGTGGATGTGGTGCAGCTGTCCGGCCATACTTACTGGCATACTGGTCTGGTGGTGCGCCGACGATGACCAGTTTGATTTGCTTGCGGGCTACCTACCACGTTGGGCGCCGATTCTCTTCGCTTTGGCTATAATCCTAATCATTGCTTGCATACAGATCTTCCGCCAAGTGGAGTACAATTTCTTTGGAATGATTTGCGAGGCATCGAAACCAGCTAAGGAATGGGGTCCAGCCGATCCCCTGGCGCGTCACTCCTGGAAGCAATGGCGTTCTGTCTGCCAGGACACTGGGCGTCGCGATTTTACCTTGCGCCGCCGCGGCACAAGAGACTACACCCATTCCATAAAGAAGGGTCAGTACTCAAGTGCGCAGAAGTTTGGCGCCAATGCCCAGGTGGCACATCCCCACCAGACGCACTGGAAATCCTCCACACCGGGCAACAGCTCGCCCAACTACAGTGGCTCCATGTTCGGTGACTCAGCCATTGAGGAGGATATCAGCGTAGACAAGTTTCCAGGCATCACCCAGCAGTATGTGCCATTCCAGGCCAGCGATGGCAAACCGCTCAGATATTCGCAGCGTGTGCGCCAAACGGCTCAGCCACAGACCCTAACACGAATCCCTCCTGGACCCACGACTGTGGAGAAGCACCGCGAGGTGGTGTACATCAGGCGTCTCTCGGATGGCGGCAGTGGCAGCCATGCTACACGCATCGAGATTTCACCCTCGACTGAGTCAATTACCTATGGAAATGGGAAAGCCAATGGCAATGCCACCACGGCCATGTCCCGCAATCCATTGGGTCGCTCAACAGGCTGCCTGGCGCCAGCGCCGGCGCTGCATCCGCCCAGCAGTCACATCAAGCGCTCCGCCAGCTCTGTGGTGAATGTGAACACGCACAAGCTACCTCCGCCCACATCCGCCGCCGCAGGGGATCACATCTGCTGGCGCAAGTTCAACGTTAATCCCGAGGAGTACTCGACCGAGCTGTAAACCATACACCATCCACTCCTAAAACGGAAACGAAGCATTCACATTCAAAAGACTTGTTGCATCCAAAATAAATGTATCT